>CAXIVR010000007.1:69837381-70452381 GCA_964035755.1 Teleogryllus oceanicus
AATGTTGCTTGGTCTTATGTGCGAAAAGTCTCCATTCAAAATGAACCCTTCTTAATTGCAGACATAGAATAATCACAAAGTTTTCTATAAAAAAGATAATGTCACAAAATATGACTAGAACAAGGCTTAAATTTAGGTTATTTTCGTTATTCAAAACTGAAGTTTAATTTGTCATCTAAAATTCTAAAAATGAGAAAATTTGATTATTCAATTTACAATGGAAATAATATTCATTAAGTTTAAATTGGAAACAAAATTCTAATGTAAATATGAATTAAATTTGTAGGAATTTTCGAACAGAGATTACACCCAGGTTTATATGATATATGTCAGAATTAAATTGTTTTGTTTTAATTAAGGGCGTATTGGTGACTGATGAAACATTTAAAAATACGGTATGGCTTATTACAACAAATCATTTGTTCGTAAAAGATATCCGTGGGGAGAGAATTAAGTAACTGCAAGTGCAAAAAGCAGCAAGTAATTGAAGTGAGCAACCGTTCTTATCGGGAAACTTTGGGAAGAGGAAATAATAAAACTATTGAAACAAGTCTCTAAATGTGTCAAAAGTAAAAGCCAGTACGAGAGGTGGATCGAGTTAAATGTCAAGGAAAAATTAAAAACGCTAATTCATATTATGAGAAGTATTAAAAGCCATTGTGAAAATACGATTCATCAGATGGCAATGTGACTACATTTTCTCTGAACTTACTTTATTTGTTTCTGTGACCCCAAACCACTTTTACTCGCGAAAAATTTCAATCATACTCAATACATCAATATGTGCTACGTTTTTTCAGCTCAGTAGGTAGACTCAAACATCGGGAGTTGAGATGCTAACATGAATTCCAAGTAGTGAGTAAAGGTTCAGGGGCTCTACAGAATACCGGAGAAAGTGATGGTCCTAAGAGGGAGGGTAGTATGACGAGGCCAGGTGCCGATGATGGCAAGGACGTGCGAATAGCAAGGGACACGAGAGCGCCATGGCTTGCCGAACAAGGTTACGGGGCCACCGACAAAAGTTGATGGGAAAAGGTTTTCGTGATAAGGATACACACGACGAATCGAGTGAACACGATGAGGGCGTAAGTAGAGAAATGCGGATATGATCCTAAGAAAAGTGAAAGGGTGTTTACACAACTAACACAGACCTGGATAATATAAGGTTCAGTAGGTTTAGGGAAGAATAATCGGGAGTGAATGGCAAAGACAAAACACCAATTAATTCCTATCATTCGTCATTATTCCCCTTTTAACCAGTAAAGCTATTTACTGTTTTTCAGGTAATTTGATTATCAAGATCTCGTCAGGCATAAAGAAACTGTAGAAGAAGGGACGAAGAAGAAAAACGACGATGAATAAAGGAAATAATTATTCGCTAGAATTATTCTCCAGACATGATGCATTCGACCTAGTAGTAGCTAGTGTCGAAATTACGAAACCATCGGGAATCAAATCCGGGGCACTGGATTTGATTAATTTATTAATGATTCCGGGCGTGTCGACTGATAATATAATTAGTCCCATATGTGTAGTGCGTGTTCATTGCGGGAGGTGACGGTGATCTTCCCCCGCTGACTGGCGAGATCCGGCTCCGACCTACATAGGCTTGTGGGGGTTTCCCCAACCATGATCCTCCCACCAGCGGAGCAAGCTCTTAACTTCGGACTGGTCTCCTGACGTGTGTGATAGTTAAGGAATGTAAGTGTGGTCAGGGTAAGAGAAGAGATTAGGACAGGAAAGAGGAAGGAAAGATCGCGCGCGGTACGTGTGTTAGGGTAGGTACTGCTCCGGCATTCGCCTAATGTTGATCGGAGAAACCACGAAAAAAACTACCGATCAATGGCACTAGAATTCTCCTCCACTCGGCGACTGAATTTCGACCTAGCTATCTAGGTAGCCGGGACGCTGGAGAACAGGCGGATGTTTTCACACCACTCACCTTCCATCACCCACCAGCGACGGCTGCCTGCACTCAACCCCGTCCGTTCTTCACTCCTCCCCGCCATCTCCTTGGCCCGCGCTGACGAGTGGCACTCACGACGAGAGGCGGACGGCGAGGCCCCGCGAATCAATTTCACATCGCGGACAGCGCCGCCAACGGAGAAGAGGGCAACGAAGACGAGGTGGAAACAGCTCCACGCACGGTAGCGACGAGGCCTTCTGTCGTTCCCGACATCTGCGTGGGTTCACCAGCTGCACGGTCGCGTCCGGCCGCCCGGGTCGGGACGGCCGGTCGCGTCCGGCCGCCCGGGTCGGGACGGCGCGGCGCGGCGCGGCCTGGCGGCGGCGTTTAACATCGCGGACAAAAACACCTCGTTCCTCGCAGAAAATTCTCGTGCGAGCGGATGACCTGCCGTAGAGCGGGACGAGGGACGAGGGCGGGAACCGGGGAGATGGATGTTCATGAAACTTTTTATTGAAAAATCGCCATGAATGTATGCGAAAGGCGGGCAAAAATTTAATAAATCATACGGAAGCATAAATCCGTTTCTGACAGTATCTAATTTAATACGTATCAGAATGGAAAACTGGTTTGGAGGAGACGCAAGAAGGAGGGGCGTTTGTTCCAGTCTGCTTGGATATCAAGCCTGCTTTTTGTGTGCATACTAAACCCTGAAATAATGTTAGTTTAAGAATTCTTCAATATTTCCATTATATTGAAGGTAAAAATGAGTATTAATTTCTCATTTCAATTCGGGGAAAAAAAGGTCCAGTCGTCCTCGAACCATATTGATTTAAGCATGTTTTTATTTTAAATTTTTGATTCGAATCGCAGTGCTTACCAAACGTAATATAAGAACACCTTTAATTTGCCGACTATGAGAATTTTCTTTTGTAAATTGATTTATGTCAGTTATCAGCGTTATTGCTGATTGCAATATTGATGCAGACGTTCAATTCAGCAATATTTTAATGTTAAGAATTAGGGAGGCAGCCAGTGAAGTGAAACCGACTTCCAAACAGTATCAAATGAATTGAACTTCGTTTTGAAATAAATCAATCACGGGAATTTGTGGAAGAGAAAGTTTTGAAATTTTTTTGCAAGAGTGACAGAGTTTAGGCTGGACGACTAGACGACTGGTTAAATAGAAAATGGATAACTGAGAAAAAAATCTTGAAAATAATTATTTCATTGCAAAATGCGCAAGCCAATAACCTATTAAATTGCAATAAATTTTGTATGTATTTATTTGAAGGTCGTTGCAGAAATAAAGCAAATTTTAATTTTTAGGGTAACCTGATACAGTTATAATAAGAGCCTGGAAGTTTCGCAAAATGCCTTTTTATTATTGCTATGTTTATGAATTTTAAGAATAGTAATCACTTAATTGTAGTTCTGAAATTGTTTTAGTAGATTGTTATTTTGCCTTTTTGCCTATTTTAGCTTCTGATGCCTACTTTCAGTGTTAGCGTTATTTGTGCCTTCTCTGCCTTTTTAATCATTCTTTTCCCTTTTTCCCTTCTGTCACCAATCTATATCAAGCTGGAAACGTACTTGCAAGCCTGGATAACATGAAGGCATGATTGTGCATTGTCTTTTTTTGTGGACGCGGATGCGTCCACAGAAATAAAATGTAAAAGGGAAAGGAAGATGATACTTGTGAAGATTTTTGATATTTTCTTTGATGTTTACAGACTTGTTTGCTCACGAGAAACCTCATTCTATGTTTCATTTACGGCCTCGGAACCCTTTTGAAAGCACAGCTGTCTCTACATGATGTGCCCTTCTCAATTCCTTTTTTGCTGATTCTCTCTTCAATTCTACCGAACGTAATTCAGATTTTTTTTCACTGATACAATTTCAAGATTAAATATATTTTCCTTTCACGTGAGTGCTAATGTAAATTTTCCAGGTACAATAAATATGTAAATCATTTTAATTATAAATTTTTAAATTAAAAACTTTTTATATCATCTGTAATGTAATTTTTACTAGTCACCAGTGTTTTTACCCCTACTTTAGCCAGAATAAATGCCCTTCTGTATGCTTATTTTAGTAAAAATAAATGCGTTTTTGTCTGCCTAATTTAGGTAAAATAAATGCCTAAACTTAGGGCTATTTATTAAGTACTGTACTACGTAGTGCATGTTGAGGCGTTACGTGTCCTCATTCATGCGCGCGCCAAGCGTTTGTTTTGAGCGTCTCATTAAGAGACGTGTGTGCTAGTCTCATTAAGAGACGTGTGTGTTAACGACTGTGCTAGCACGAGCTACTTGTCCTCCTGGAAATCTCAGCCCCTCTGTAAAAATAGTCAACTTCCTCTGACTCTAATTTATCCTCCGTATCTATAAAGGTGTGTAGGGGAGACTGGGTCTAGTTGTAACAGGTGAAAGTTGTGACATCAGCTGGCCATTTCAAATATGACTGATGTATTTCATTTCAATGGATCATTTCGTTGCTTCAATAAAGGGATTAATAACGCTTTTGCGCCAATAACTGTCAACTGAGTTTTTCAAAATTCTGTCACCGGCCAGGCCCGCAAGTTGTCACAGGACATATTGTGACTCATGTAAAGAAACTACAATATGGTTACTATATTCAAATATAATTTTCTCTACAATCCTGATTCATTTACATGCAAACTTTTATTTAATATTGTTTGTTTTCAACATTCGAGTGGCAGGGAATACAAACCTATGTAGTGCACGCTTAGTGCAGTTTACATGAGCCCATTTCTTATTATTTATTACACACTGCACCCTTTTATGTTTGAAATGGTTTCAAACAAACAAGGCGTAGAATCTTCATCTTCGGAGTTCTCGGATTTGTCCCAATTACGTATTGCCATCACAGAGCATATTGCACAACAATCCTTTCGTTTAAATGACGTGCCAGTTGGTCTGGATGCAGTGCTTGAGAACTCTAGAAAGCTACTTACTTTGCTCCCGACCTCGACATACCAGCATACTCAGACGGTACTTTGAGATACTAAGTCGTCCATGCCTGAACGCACTCTATCCTATTGCCGCGAGTTTCTAGCTAAATCAGTGTGGAGTTCAAGAGAAGTATTGCCAGTTCACGTTTAAACGCCAAGTGTGCTCGACGCCGCCTGATTCATGGCTCGTGCATTTTCAAAGCAACTGTTGTGAAGGCCTCTCCAAGCAACGAATGAGTTTCTGGGAAGTGCTGCGAGTGCCAGTTGAGGCGCCACGTGTCTTCAAGGCCCGTGGCAGCAGCGGATCCTGCGCGCGTCAGCTGAGCGCCTTTTCGCTGTCGACCGAGTGCTGTGAGTTTGCTACTACGTAAGTGAGTAGATTGGTTTGGTTTGGTTTGGTTCGTTTTTTCGTGTTTCCGGGCAAGTCAACTGCTTTGGTCATTAGTCCCGTTAGTGTACTGCATGTTTGTTTCTCGGGAGATGGCGGTGGTCTTCCCCCGCTGGATGGCGAGATCCGGTGCCGACCTACCGTCGGCTGGGGGTTCCCTAACCAGGACTCTCCCACCAGCGGGGCACCGCCCCAGCCGGGACAAGCTCTAAGCTTCCGACCGGTCTCCCGGAATAAGTGATAGTGTAGTGCATGTTAGTGTAAGTGTGTGTGTTGGGGGGAGAGGATAGGACAAGGAAGAGAGGATAGGACAGATCGCGCGCGGTCCGTGGCCCGTTTGGTAGGGTACTGCTCCGGCATTCGCCTGGTGTGGATTGGAGAAACCACGGAAAACTACCGATCAGAGCAGCCGGCCGCTAGAATTCTCTTCCAGACAGCGACTGAATTCGACCTAGCTGAAAATCCTAAAATACTGCCATCTCGATCTCTTAGGGCCTCTCGGCTAGAGGCGCTGCAGTGGTATTAGTTGATGCACTGAGCTAGCGCTGCCGGTGACTGTGTGGGGTTGCTGCTCACGCGGACTCTACTCACAGAACACGTCGAGCCGCCACGTGTCCTCCTCCACCCCGGCAGGAAGCGCCGGGTTCTCCGCGCGGCAGGTCAGCACCTTCCCGTTGTCCGCTGCCGTCGGCGTCAGTCGGACCGTCGACGTCGTCACGTTGCCTTCGCCCAGGATCTGCAAAAGCACAAAAACCAATACTCTTCAAATCATTCCAAGTAAAGTTCAAATATTTTATGTCACATTTATTGTATTATTTGACAGAGAGGGGGATCTAGCTTCAAGAGAAGTCGTGGTCAGTTTTCTAATATCGTCCCTAATCCAGGAGTACCCTCATATTTGTATCCTGTAAAAGTCATTTGACCCAAAATATTTAAATTGTACTTTTCCATCTCTTCTACTATTCCCACTTCCTTCCCTGTTATTGATGTAATATTCCATACGCCAATATTTATGTCAAATTCCTTGCGCGGTCGTCTTTGAAAGTTGTCTTTTTTGTCCGAGGCTATTTAAGTTTCTCTGAATCTGCTATAAGAGTGAGTGGGTGATGGGCCCTACGTCACTCTGCCCAATGGGGATGTCCCCTTTCCGCCTCTGGGCCTGCGTGGAAGGCCAAGAGGAACATGGGACGCCTCTATAAAGGATATATGCCAAAGGAGCGGGGTTACACTAGGAGAGGTGAAGCGCAAGGCACAATACAAAAAGGAATATGTCGAACGGCTAACCCGACGCTGAGAGGCATCAGGGGAAGAAGAAGAAGAAGAAGAAAAAGAAGAAGATGAAGAAGAAGAAAAGTCGTTTGAAGACAGTGTAGTCACACGTTTATGAGAGAGAACAAAGTTTATGAAGACTGAAAGGCAGGCAGGTACACATCACAAAAATTTTAAATTATACACATGTAGTAAATTCTAAATACTAAGTTCTTAGATAATATTAGTATTTTGATTACTCGTATCACTCTGTAATGATCGCACAAATCTTGTGCACGTAGTACAGGGTGCCGTGAACTCAAAGAAACACCAAACCGTCTTTTCTAATGTCGCATACATGGCACATTAATAAGTCAATAAAGGCCACGACTAATCATATCTATTACCGTGGACATACCACTATCTTGAGAACATATTTTCTAAAGTTAGAACCGTTAAATACGAAAGGTTAGAATAACCGTTAAATACCGTAGAATAACCGTTGAATACGAAAGGTTAGAACGCGATAGAATGTAGTAATTGTAATGGCTTAAAGGCCATCGGTCTAGCCACTTAGCATCACGTTCTCTAATTTGTCTGTAATAATTACCTATTCAATAAATAAATATTTTCTAAAGTGAGAAAAATTCAATTAATTCTTCTACTTTTCAACTAAACTTGTTCTTAGGAATACTAATTTGGCATCCCTTCGTTGTTTTCAGTTTGAATAACTCCGTTGAACAGGAATTTGGAGTCTCAAGAGCCTCGCTCTCAGAGGGAGTGTCGGCTAGAAGTTAATTGGAGGAACGTTTTCTAAAGTGTTGTTTCTCCAGGCCTAATCCCCATTCACGTCGCAAAAATGTACGAGAGAAGAAGGGTGCAGAAAAATCATTATTTCTTTCCCCAGCAAGCAAACTTCTTACAGGACAGCATTGTAATTCTGATGAAAAACGCGCTCTTATCTAAACGAGTCAAATACCCCCGAATCTAGTGCCTTTGAGATGTCAAGCCCCGACATTGTTTCTGGTTTTGTAGTTGCTACCTATGTTTGGTTTGCTGTCCCTACTATAAACAATAGTTCTAACTTACTGACAGAAAATAAAATGACGAAATATATTTTTCAAAATTTATTTATTTGCAATAGAACATAATTGATTGTTTTTTCCTGTTTCCGGGCGCGTCAACTGCTTTGTTCATTACTCCCGTTAGTGTAGTGCATGTTTTTTTCGCGGGAGATGGCGATGATCTTCCCCCGCTGGATGGCGAGATCCGGCGCCGACCTACCGTCGGCTAGTGGGGTTTCCCCCTAACCAGGACTCTCCCACTAGCGGGGCACCGCCCCAGCCGGGACACGCTCTAAGCTCCTGACCGATCTCCCGGAATATGTGGTAGTGTAGTGCATGTTAGTGTAAGGCGAGAGGATACGACAAGGAAGAGGAAGGACAGATCGCGCGCCGTCCGTGGCCCGTTTGGTAGGGTACTGCTCCGGCATTCGCCTGGTGTTGATTTGAGAAACCACGGAAAACTACCGATCAGAGCAGCCGACCGCTAAATTCTCCTCCAGACAGCGACTGAATTCGACCTAGCTGAAAAGCTAGGGTCGAAAATCCTGCCGCCGTCAGGACTGGAACCTAGGACTTCCCGGTCAGAGGCGCTGCAGTAACATCAGTTGATGCACTGAGCTACCGCTCCTGGTGCAATAGAACAGATTCGGTAAACTAACAAGACTCGAACTCATTTAATCAGAAAGCAAAATAATTACTTCACCAGCCCTTTTCTAATAAGATATAATAACGGGGTTAAACAAAAAAAAACGAATTAAAAAGTTCAAAGGACAAGTACAATAGAAAATAACAATAGCCGGTGACCTCCACAGCCACGACGGCCTCCGCGTAATGGAAAAGTTTCCCTGAAGAGCGCGCAGACTGTCTCGGCGAGCGCGTTATCTCCGTGTCGTGGTCGCAGTCCGATACAAGGCCGGGGCCACAATTGGCGAGCGCGCCCGGGCGCGCGACCGCCTGCGGCTCCGTGTTCAAGACAAATGCGCATCGTCGCGCCCTCGTCCCGCGAGAGCGCGCCCCTGAACCTTCGCCTCTTCCGGAACAAAGACAAAATTATCACCAGATTAGGCGGGGGATGAAAACGTGTTAGCTCCCCTCGCTTTTGTTGGATCCCTGAATGTGGAGTATTGTTAAGTCCATTAATTTCTTGTTTGCCTGTGTCTGCGTTTAATGAAAAGACGGCTGCCAGGATGGCGGTGGTGGCGGTGGTGAGGTGGGGAAAAGGGGATGGTGGAGGCGATGGTGAGAAAATTAATTTAAGCAACCGTGTTTCCATGCTCTGGTGGAGAAAGATGCCAAGATCCGGCATTACATTCCCTGTGTCGGTGATAGGGAATGAATGAGTAACGAAATTACTTCTCTGGGTGTGGGAGGAAAAGATCGCTTACAGTAAGCAAACGGAAGAAACTATTTGTTTTTGTGGAGAAATAACCGGGTATCCATGCTAGAACATCTTCGTTTATTCAAAAAGGGTATTAAAATTCGTTTTGCTCAAAATTACTCTATCACCCCTCTAGTTAATTCATTTCTTCAATAATTTATACAGCGTGAGTTGATAATATCGACTGGTTATCATTGTAATCGTATTATTAATAATTCGTTAAAGCTGGTCACGATGTTGCTTTATTTAAAGTGTGCGTAAAAAATATGACAAGGAGATGCTTACATCTAAATGAATGAGTTAAAAATACAGGATAATCACAGTACAAAAATAATTACATGCAAAAAATTGTGTCTACTTACAACGTTTCATTGAAAGACTCATATTTCAAATTGACAGAGTCTGGTGTAATCTTATATTTTTTAGTAATCACCTTCAGATGGATCAGTTTTTCAACACTCGCAAACTCGATTGGTTCCAAAGAAGTTAGTTAAGAAGACGATGAACTATTGTTGAAAAGATTGTGAAGAAGAGAACCACTAAAAAATTTTTAAATTCACGCAATCGTGACAAAAACTACGTAAAGGTATTAAATAAAAATGTTTGAGATAAAACTATTATGGACAATAATCAAAAATAAATGCTGTAAATATAACGCATTTATAAATTCAATTCTTTAGAATCAGTTTATCACCAGGCTTCTCTTTGATGAATTTAATTTTAAACGCGTGCATTTCAAAACTTCACAACTTTTTTCCTGGAAGTACCTCTGGTTTTGTAGCCCTTTTCAAAACCAGCCTCCCGTATATTGAAGCCGAAATCGACATGGACAACTTTCAGTTGACACGCTCTCTCAATTAATTCTCCTTTCAAGAACTCTCTCACCTCCCGAACTGGCCGTTGAGTGCTTGGCGATGCTTCTATTCCGTGAATTACAAGTGCTTTTTTTCCCTCGCTCCTTTTAGTCCCAGACGTCCCGTTCTCAATTCCCCCTTCCCGGTCCGGCCGCGCCTCGATCTCGACGAAGCAGAAAAAGATATTTCTTTCGCAATCCCATCGGATGAATTCGCAAAGGCGCCCGGACTCGAGGAGGTATTTACTTTCAATTACGATGTGGGTGTTCGATTCCTGCGCCCCGCGGTGCTAACGGGGTGGGGAGATTCCCTCCCACCCGGAGGCTGTCTCGAAGATGGCAGCATAGCGAGGGGGTGGCGGCGATGGAGGGGAGGGGGTGAGGCGGTGACGGTACGCGGTAATAGGACCGGGGGTGATGCTGATGTGGTGAAAGTGTCGGTGGTGATGTGGCATGGAAAAGTCAAAGGCGGAAACGATGGCGCAACGGTGACATGCGGAGGTGATCTGGATGATCTCGGGGCGGGGATGTGATGTCAGCAACAGCAGGTGGTGGAGAGGGGGTGTTGGTGATGGAGATAGTTATGGTTATGGTGGTGATGGTGACGGTATGGTCAGGGAAACGGCGCTCACCACGACGGAGGTAGTGGTCGTGGTTTTGATAGTGGTCGCTGGTGGTGATCTTGGTAACAGTGGTATTCGTGCTGGCGGTGGTCATCATTCTGAGGGTGGTGATCATGGAGTGGATAATGATCCTGGTGGCTGTAGTGGTCGCGGTAGCGATAGTGGCGCTAGTGATTGTGGTAGCGGTGATGTGGTGGTCGTGAAGACGTTTGTATTCGTGGTTGTGGTGATGGTCGTGGTTGTGATGGTGGAAGAAGCGGAGGTCGTGGTGAGGGCGGCGATCGACGGCGGAGGAAGAAACAGTAGAAGTCGCACTTTATTTAGGAGGCCAAGGCGGTGACGACAGCGTGATGTGGCGGTGGTGGCAGCGGCGGCGTATTCCCCGAGGCCCCGCTGTATCGGCCCCGGCCCACCCCTTCCGCCCGAGAAAGAAATGCGAGGAAGCGGCTCGGCGGATATCGCGCGGTGTCTGCGAGGCGCCCGGCTCCTCTCGGCCGCACAGTGGACGAGGCAGCAACGGACGCCCGGCGGAAGAACCGAGCTACTAGTCCTTGCTGGATTATACTCCGATTTACACACCTTATTACACATTAAATTATCTTTCTCTCTCTCTCTCTCTCTCTCTCTCTCTCTCTCTATATATATATATATATATATATATATATATATATATATATGTGTGTGTGTGTGTGTGTGTGTGTGTGTGCGTGCGCGCGCGCGCGCGCGCGCGTGTACATGTACCTTCACTATGCGCACGTTTTGTTGAACTTTCCTTTTGCTTGTAGTGGTAGTAGAGCTTAGGGTGAGTTTCTATTTTGTTAAAAATACAGAAAAATCAAATCTGTTTTTTCCTTTACCGTTAAAAATAAGTTTTCTAAATTTGGCAACGAAAATATCTAGTTTTTGAAATGTCAATCCCTCGCTTTTAAAAATTTGTTGTTGTTATTATTATTATTATTATTATTATTATTATTATTATTATTATTATTATTATTATTATTATTATTAATCTTTCAACCATTACTAGTTAAATTGTTGGGAAGGGACTCTGAAACTCAAGAGAGCGTGCGCAAGATGATTTTCTCCCCCATACGTCCTATACAGTTTTTGACTATATATATATATATATATATATATATATATATATATATATATATATATATATATATATATTATCATTCATATTAAATTATTACATATTATTACACATTAATTATTTGTTATCTGCGTGTGTGTTATGGAATAGTACATTCTTTTGAATTTTTGATTCGTACATAATCTTGGCACTGCGTGTTTGCTGTTGTAGGTCACTAGTTTACTACACTCCGATTTAAACACTGTAGCACTTCAGCGAAACGAGCTGGAAGGAAAGGAAGACATTTTCATCCAATCGAGACCTTTAATATCAACAACTGAAGTCGTAACCAAGCTCCCGATTGGATGATAGTGTCCTCTCCGTCCAGCTCGTGACCTAGAAGTGTCACTACGTTTACATTGGAGCATAGTGTAAACTAGGATCTGCGGCAGCGAACACAAACAAATAATTATTTACGAATTAAACATATCAAAAAAGTTGTTGTTCCGAAATTCACACGCAAATAATAAATATTTAATGGCGGGTGACCTCTTCCCTTGAGCCTTGCTAGCATGTGACGTCCATTGTGACTCACGCAGTGACCCCCTGAATACGATAAGTTAGGTTTGGTTTTGGTTTTTTCTTGTTTTCGGGCGCATCAGCTGCTTTGGTCATTAAGTCCCGTGAGTGTAGTGCATGTTTTTTTTCTCGGGAGATAGTGGTGGTCTTTCCCCACTGGATCTGAGTACGATGAATACGGGCTGTGTGACAATAGGCTAAACAACAGAAACAAATATTTGCATTTTCAGACAAAATCAGAACAATTTCATTGTTTTAAATTTTTCCCGAGGTATCGAATGGCCGAGGGATGCAGAGTTGTTTTGTAATTTCTGCGCGCATCGGAAATTAGTAATCTAGCTCTATTGAACTCATTGATGTCAAATTTGACGCTTTCTTGACAAGTCATGAAGATCTTTGATAAACGAAAATTTAAAATGGGGTAATAAACAGGAATAACATGCTAAAATTGCTGATGGAAATTAGAAAAATTGCTGAGACGTTTCACCCAGATCCAAATGCTGCCCGAAATCACTAACAACGCGTTTCTTTTGTGAATTTTCATTGAGTATAAAACTCTTCTGAGTCACTCAAACTCTAACCGTATGTACGAAGGCTCTCAACTCCCCCCGCGTAGGTTTCGATATCGTGTAAATTCAAAACAGGAATGTTTGTTGGGCCAAGTTACTCGGAAACCATCATTTATGAAGTCACTAGAATTAATTTTGTGAACGTTTTTCGCGGGAACAATTATGCGTTTGAGACATTATTTTTGTAGATAAAAACATTATAGAGCTAAATGCACTCCACGTAGTTCCTGGAGTGTAATTGTAGGACTATTACAATGCGCCAAAACTGGATAAGTCCAATTTTTAAAGTTATATTAGTGTATAATAACACTGATGATAATCAAAAACCTTTTCGAATTATATTTATTAATCTACTTTATTATACTACTTTATTACTCAATACATTACGTAGGGAAATGCACAGAAGAGAGAGAGAACATAAAGAAGTAAATCTCCTTCTTCAACTACGATCAGAAATGAGTGTGAAATCATTTACATAATTTTACTTCGATGGAGAATTCTTAGGTAAAAAGCGAAAAGTCTATTAGTTTCATGTAATATTACTAGATCTGTGAACCTTCCGCCAAAAAGGGGGGAAAAGTTACACATACATTGCTTTTAATGACTACAAGGAAATTTTGCGCAAAATTAAAAAAATATTGACCAACGTGTTTGCTCTACAATGCCGAACAAACAAATTTACAGACAAAATGCTGAACAATCGAGTTAAAAACAGGTTACAGCTTCCCTCTGTCTTAAGTATATACTACGTTCGTTACGAGGTGAAACGTGTACAGATGGAAGTGCCTACTGAATTGTTCGTTTGGCCCACTGTGGCCTCCAGCAGGGAGCGCCTAGGGGCGAAGCCAAATAATACTGGAATACGGACAACTAATGGAGGATTAAATCGGCAGGCGTGGGGAGCATTGAAAGATGAAGCAGATTGATTTCTTCAAGAAAGTTTTCTTTCTGCCTCCAAATGACTGAACGAGAGTGGTTGGCCTTTTACACGGTTCTTGATTCAAATGCAATCTATCACTTCAATCAGTTTCCATCAACTTATTACCATAATCGAAATTATGAAAGGAATTTGATTGATGCTTAACAATTAAGAACAAAGTCTTCCTAAACACATTTGAATGAAGCACTGGCTGTAAACGTTGCTATAGAAATTGCGTGTTCTTATAATTAATGAATTATCTATCTACCTTTCTATCTCTATATATCTCTCCCGCTCTCCCTCCCTCCCTCTCTCTCTCTCTCTCTCTCTCTCTCTCTCTCTCTATATATATATATATATATATATATATATATATATATAGATTTATATAATAGGCGTGAATCAAACAATTTTGATAAGGCAAAAGTAAAACAAATTTAGTTTTACAACAGAAAATTAAACTACTATTTGCAACTTTTACACTATTCATGGAAAGTAAACATTTAAGGGAATGCCGAGAAGTTTAATTGGTGGCAGGGCTGACGCGCATTTGTATTGTTGATCTGTTTTCTTATACCATTTCTCATCAAGGAGATCCGTTTGTGTTACTTTTAGATTAACGATGTGAGACAATACTTTAGTACATCTTTTAACATTTTTAACAAATATGGTAATATTCATGCTATTATGATCCAATTTAGATCATACTTTTAGAATCGTGGGACCCCAAACCCAAAAAAGGCAAAATACAAACATATTTTGATATAATACGACAAACTTATTTTGAAATATAGTATTGTCATAAAACGTTTTTGTAATGTAAAAAAATGGTCGTTTAGAAAAAGAATTAAATTGATGACTGTGTATGTTGGGAGATAGATAAGCGTTCAACAGTGATTTTACTAATTTTAATTATTCATATTATCGCATAAGATCATTAGTATTTTGGTTAAAAAATCCGATTTCGAAATGTCCTTAAAATGTTGGCTATTAGCCCATTTTATTAACCAGCGCTCCGGTAATCCAAACTGAGTTTATAACAGAACTAAGAGGTTATTTCAGTATTGTTCTATAATTCTCTCCCAATCTTATCCGTTTACATGCAAAATATTTAGAAATGATATACATCAGAAACCGCTTTGGGGTTCTCAAAATATCACAATATTCGCCTTGTTCCGTAGATATACCGATGAACCGTACAATATCATCCGATGTATCACGCTGGCTGCATAATAATCAAGAGAATTACGAACCTTCTGGCGAAGCCCTGTCTAAAATTAACCAAAAACATGTTCAGTCCATTACTGATTGATCCACATACCGCTTTTCAAACGTGATAAGAATAATTATTTAATTTTTTTCCAAATTTAAATCCGTAGTAAAAATTTATATAATATGTCAAAAAATATTCATGTTTTAGTAAAATTCGCCTCTAACATTCTATTTGGACTTGTCAATTGAAACACCTTTAGCAAATTTTTCTCGCCGTGAGAGTCAACACTTGACACCGCCAGGTGGATGCAAAAACGATATTTTCGAGAGACGACACCTAATAATCGACTGTTGATACTCAAAGCCATACTGACGAATTCAATAAGCATTACGTTACGCTTCTCACAGCTGCCAACGTGATAACATTTTGAAGAAACTTTCCCAACCCCCCGCGGGGATAATCCCATCACATAACGGCCGCGCGGCCAATGCGGTCGCGCTAAGGAGAGATCGGGGCGGCCGGGTCCACAATTTCGCTTCGACTGCGCGGGAGAGCGATCGAGGGCTCGCGGTGGCATCCAAACGACGCGATTACGAAACAAAACGGCCCCCGCGCGCGCGCGCGCTGCCCCTTCGGACGCGGCCAACTTGCGAATTATAGGGTCGCGCCGCGCCGCCCCGGCGTAAAGCGTTGGCGGACGCCGATAAATCCGCGCGCGGCAGAATGGGAGCTCTCGCCCGGCTTGACGCCCGTGCGGAGACGCAGGACGACCGACCGACCGACTGGCCGGCCGACGCGCCGTCCGGACGGAGGATGCGAGGAGAATGCTGCCATGTGAGAACGTGGTCAGAGTTATGACGAAAGTGTTGTTGAGGTCCATTTTCGAGGAGCGTTTTTCTTTCATGAAATGATTTATGAAGTATTAAAGTAATGTAATAATAATAATAATAATAATAATAATAATAATAATAATAATAATAATATATCTTCTCGTAGCTGATGGTGGCGTTTTGGGGATGTCTAATCCCATGACGTCAGAATATATATACACACACACACACACACACACACACGTTTCACACATTTGGCATGTGCTTTTTCAAAAGCAAAAAAAAAACAAGCGGATGACAAAAAATACATTTTTATAATCATTAAAATACATTGTTACTCAGTAACATGGTCACAATATGGATAGCTGTACGTCTGCGGAACATATTCTCCGCGTAAGTGCATCCAACAAGGTGACGGGCAAGGTGACAATTACATTACATTTTTACGTAATAAAAAAATTTCATAATACTGTATGTTGAACACTGATATAGCTCTAAATGGCATATATGAAATTTATTCCTTTGATTTTTATTACGTAAAAATGTAATGTTTATTGTCAACCGCTTGTTCTATAAAGATTTGAAAAGGCACTGCCGACTTTTACCAGCTAGCAATGTTCCCAGGCCTTCGTCCTGTTTCTATTTATTATCCACGCTTGGGGGTAAGGGAATCATGTGGCGAGCATGTCGTATTCCCAGCACCGTACCTAGCTTACTTGGCCTGCCTGATCTTTTTCTCTCGTCACACAGCAATAGACACTGAGACGATTTTATTACAGCTTCTTTTTTGTCCCGAATAAGGATCGAACCGCCTCACAAAAAGATGAGCTATCCTTGAGCCACAAGGAAGGCAATAATAATAATAATAATAATAATAATAATAATAATAATAATAATAATAATAAAATAATAATATATTGCTTAGGCATATAGAATTGTTTTTGAAAATTAACTAGACATAGATTAAATTCCAATGCATAATAGGAACGATTGAGAATAGATGTTACAAGTCCTAGAGTATTTTTGGAGTGACAGAAGTCCACTTTTTGCCGAACAACCTGTAATCCGAAACTTCATATTGAAATCCAAGAGAGGTGGCTCAGGGCATCAACTGATGTCACTGCAATAACTCTGACCAGAATGTCCTGGGGTTCGAGTGCCGACGGGGCCATGATATTCACCATTGCTTTGCGGATTTCAGCCGCTGCAGAATTCTAAAGGTCGGCTGCTCTAATCGGTAGTTTTCCGTGGTTTCTCCGATAAACACCAGGCGAGTTCCGGAACATATCCCTAACAAACAGGCAATGGACCGCATTGTTATCATTCCCTCTTCATCGTCCTCTCCTCACCCCTTACTTACACACGCTTACACTTACTTACACTAGACTACCACACACGCCGCGAGTCAGGTCGGAAGTTTAAAAACGGCTCACGTCTAGGGCGGTGCCCTGCTGATGGGAAGTACCTGGTTGGGGAAAACCCCGCTAGCCGACGGGGTAGGTCGGCACCGGATCTCGCCACCCACCGAATATCACCCCCCCTCCCGCGATGAAAGAGTTTTACACTTACGGGACTAATGATCTTAGCAGTTGACGCAAGCGCAATTACTAATCAATTATTCACCACCTGAACTGAAGGTGTTTCTACGATGATTCACTTTCATCGGAATTGAAGAAAGCAAAACGTACCTTGTCTACGCTGCCGACGAGCGCCTGGTTGTCAAGCCACCAGCTGAGCTTGGCCGCCGGCCTCGACCCCGAAGCCATGCAGTCCACCTCGATGCGGCGGCCCGCGGACAGGGCTTGCCTCTCCGTGAGGATGTTAGCGCTCAGCGGACGCACTGCAACACAAACGGACACCGCTTGGTCAGCATCCGCTCAAAACTGGCCTGACAGATTTCGCTACCTGTGTCCAAAAATCGTTTTCTTTTATACCAGCATTATAAACGACCTTGTCTGTTGCAAGAAATTGTAGATAAAAGTTCTATGTCACACATAATGACGTATTCGATTTTACAGTACGAATAATTGAGCCATCACACATTCAGTCAATCGTAAAGAAAGAATCGTCCAGAGGTTGCGGTAAACGGAACTGCCGGCCACCGTTTTCTCGCATAGATGTCAAATACCCCAGACGTCACAAGAAAGTTGTTGTGTAAAATTAAGTTTGATTCTCTTAAAAAATGATAATGCTTAAAACAAAATAATGGCGAATGATCTTGTTTGTAATGTTGCTTTATTGTATTCCTACAAATTTGAAAACTCGCTTCTAACATCGTTCGTTTTTTAAAACATGCACTCCATACTCATGTAATAAATATTAACATTATAAACTAATTGCATAAACTATTTTCGACACCACAGCGTGCGAAAATTCTAAATTTAACAATAGCGTAAACGTGAGACGATGCTCAAAAGTTCAGATAAGACTGTGAATGCAAGAAATAAGGCAAAATTCTTTTGACTGGTCAGCTATTACGAATATTGATGCAACAAGGTAGCCATTAAGTGATTTGTATACTAGAGTTAAAAGAAAGTGTAAGTCAGTAAAAATATCTAAACTTTAGTGTGTGGCACAAGTGGTAAAAGTTCTTTTATCATTCAATAACTATTTTTCAGCACGTTTCTATACTGCTACATTGCTTTCTCAAATTATTTGTAAGTTTCCCAATGTTTAAGTATCAGTGAAAACCTGGCAAAAAGTTCACACATTTCAACTTTATATTCCGGTTAAAGACGAACTACTTCATTTTGAATTTGCATCACCGCCACAACATTTTCTGGGAGGGTTTTAAATCTTCATATATAGTTGGCCGAGCTAACTTTTGTACTGGATCCCGCATATTTCCGCGTTTATTGATACGCTATCACGGTTCTTTCAGGATATTTCATCGACACTAACACATTGAATATATTATATATCAGCTCTCCGAATCGTGCGTTTGAGAAAATTTTCAATCGATTTTTAGCCGCATTACGCAACTATCTCTCAGAAGTTTACATGAGTAACAAATATTATCTGAAATTTATTTAAATATTGTTTTTGTCAATGCTAACTCTCTCATCTAAGTGAATTTTATGAGAGAAATGCGTATAAATCACGAAAATATTTGAATTCTGCAACAAAGATGTATGTTCATTTAACAAGAAACTGAAATTATTGTAGTTGGGATTGCTTATTTGAAGTCGTTTTCATATTTCAAATTTCTCTTCAAGAACGTGTCATTAACCCTTGACAGGTACAATGAGGTTTTCCTCGCGCTTAAGAATGAGCTTCCTAAGAAGAGAAAGTTATGCAGCAGAGAAATACAGCACGTTTTGGGCTGAAAAACTCTTATTACAGGGCCTTGGTAACGAAAATGTGGATAAATTCAGTTGCTAAAATTTAGGGAAAAAATCCTCTAAAATGTGGTATAAACAGAATCCCTGTTTTGTGGGTCCTTGATACTGAAAAATCGATTGACGGCAAAACATGTCAGTCACCAACGTTAGCGGCCAAACAGTTCAGCCGATTTTCTCCAAAATTTATAATCGTCAAACAATCTGGCTGATATCCGGGCCCCTTGAATTTGAAACAGATATTTTAATTTTGAGGGGGACTTTAAATGATTTCCCCTGGAACATTTTCAAAAACGGTAGCGTCATCTATTTTCATTAAATTTTGTTGTTGGATGAAGGATGTTTAAAAAAATGGCGCAGGTCTCATGTTGGTTGAGAAACCAGATTTTTCGAAAATTGCGTCCCGTAATGTTAAATGTGAAAACGAATAGATGAGCGGTCATTGTTGGTTGTAACACCGCATGATAATAGAAGGCGATAATGACGGCTGTCTTTCGTTCACGGTAATATATTTGTAGTGTTAAAATGCCGAATGTTTAAAATTATTCGAATATTAAATATTTTCGGTCTATTTGTATTTGTTTGCCTACGCTATTAGTATCGTATTGCACACGCAATAAAACGTTGTGATAAAACGATATAAAATATGAAAATTTATGTTGGACCTGGGGCAAGAACTTATAGAATCTAAATTAAGAGAGGCTGAAAAAATAAGAATTGACTGAAAACACAATTCGGACTGCAATGAGACGGTTACTTTGAGGGGGAGATGTGAGTCTACATTTCCTGAATGTACTTTTTTAGCCTAAGTTGGAAGATACACTATACACGAAATACAAAAACAGAATGACTAAGAAAATATGTTTTAAGTGATCGTCATGTAGTGTTATAAAATTTGACACTAAAACAATAAATGTATGCAATACCCTAAAACAGGAATGACATTAAGATGTATTCTGATGAAGTGGCGTGTTACTAAATGAGAAACAAAGTAATAAAAGTTTATTAAATTTATCAATTTGTCTTTTATTACATATTAACAGATCAAAATAGTCAAAATGTTCATAAGCGGTAGTTGGATGGAAAATGTTCATAAGCGAGTTAGTTAGCGGAACAAACTAACTGCAAAAGCGCTAGAGACTCTTCCTTCTCATGTAGTGAAATTTAAAAATATACTTGATTCAATGTAGGTCATCATTAATAATACTGGGACTTTTATCATTATTATATATTATTATTATTATTATTATTATTATTATTATTACATTATTATAATCGTTATTATTATTAATAATATGGTCATGTCCCTTATACAGTGAAGTGAAGTGTAGGTGGTGGGGCATGGGAGGGAAGGGGAGTGCAGTGTAGTGCAGCGCAGTGAAGTGAAGTGAAGTGAAGTGGAGTGAAGTGTTAGAAAATATATAAGTCAACTTACAGATAACTCAAAATTAATTTATAAGTAGGATATTAATTTCTAATTCTAATTGTAATTATATTTGTAAATGTTCGTAATAGTTTTGTAATTGTCGTATATCTAGTTGTAATAATGTTTGCCACCGAGCATTAGCTCAAAGCCAACTTTAATAAATCTATCTATCTGTCTAGTTATATCCTATTTCAAGGCAATCTTGCATAATATTCGTGTGATATACACGTGTACGCAGCTTAGTATTCAGCGTTACATTTAGAACTTGGTACGCGGAGGGTTAATGAATATTTGTCTGTCATCTACTCATTCTCTTTTGACCCTGTCTACAAAACAATTCCAAACTGAAGAAAAATCTACTATTAATAATAATCTAGTCTAGGCCAGTTCTCCTCTTGTGATGTTTCAATGAAAAATATTAAAGCAAATTACATTGCCATTTTGTCTCTCAAACCATGTCTTTGCACAAGCACAGGATTTTACACATTTTTGGTGATCTATTATATGTTTTATCTGGACAAATGACAAAATCATTAGCTACTAGAAATGTTCACAAGCTTAACGGGAACTCTAGTCTAGATAAGCAGAATGTGACACATTTACAGGAGTTTTATGTAGCTGTTACAGTTGTTTTCACCTGGAATAAATTTCTAATACTAGAATAATACAAACTGACAACGACGCTTGGGAACATTTTGCACTCGTTTGTAACACATGCTACCCTTTATGAAAAGAGCAATAGTTTAAATTAACCACGTCCGTTTGTAGTTAAGAGCAGAAGAAATAAAATCTGGACTGCTGCCACCTGAATTACAAAAGTCAGGCTACAAAACGAGCGTCACATCATATGAACGGAACTGGGCGTGTGTAAAATTTCTAATATTTCCAAGCGTTTATTATCTGAGGGAATTAAATTTGAGCGATGATATCGTACGCTATCAAATAGTCAATGTAATTCTATAAAGTATTTGAATTTCTAATCGAATCATCTACATATTGGATTTCCAGAACGCTAAACCCTAAAAATGTAATAGGTTTAAAAATGTCTCAATTTTGACGGAAAGGGGGCAAGGGACATCTTCATGTTTTCATTAATTAGGTTTATTTGATGTTTCCAGGTATGTCAACTGATGTGGTCTTAAGTCCCGTTAGCGTAGACAATGTTTTATCCCGAGCGGTAGCGGTAATTCCGTGCCCGCTAGTGAGATCCAGCGGTGACCTACATGTTGGCTTAACAGATTTTCCCCAACCAGGTATCTCCGGCCAGCAGATCCCGCTCCAGCCGGGCCAAGCTCTATGCTTCCGACATATATAGTAGTGGGGCGCATGTGAGGGTGTGTTTGTAAGGGGAGAGGGAAAGAAGGAAAAGGAAGGAGAGATGGCGTGTGGTCTGTGGGAGGTTTGTTATGGTGCTGCTCCGACATTTGTCTGCTATTGATCGGAGACACCAAGAAAAACTACGGATCAGACTAGCCAGTCACTTGAATTCTCCTCATTAATTAGGCTTTACTGTCTGAAGACGCACTGTTATGCGTTATCAGTATCGAAATCGTGAGTGCAAGAGGATGAGACACGCAGGTGGACACTCATAATCATCGCATAAAAACCGAAAGCCTTTTCACAGTAAAATGAGCAAGGGTATCTGTCGTGACCACCCGCACGCATTTGAAGGAGCCGCCGCCGAGTGACATCAGCGGGGCGTTACCGCCCCTGGCGGGAGAGGAAGGCGACCGGTGCGAGCCGGCCTGGACTGTCCGCGCGCGGCCGTCACGCCCCAGCAAGCGGATAGGAACTCGCCACCGCCCCTACTCCGCAGCTAGTCGGCGGGCCAATAGCCCGAGCGGGCTATAAGAGGGCTCCGACTCGACGCCAGGGCAGATGGCGAGCGACGGTGTTCGTGATTGGACCCTGGCGAGCGACTTGATGAGCGAAGAGTGGAGATCAGCTACGACGACGACCTGTGCAACGAAAGTGGAAATCTCTTGTGGATATTTGACGACTCGGCTGATTTTGGGACTTCTTCTGGACAACGATAACACGGCTTCGGTTTTGGTACATTCTTCTGATGATACTGAACTTCAGCAATTGTACCTGGTCTTGAATAAAAATCGTTTTATGAGTTCTTGCCTTTTGATTGGATACTACAGTATCAGAAGAAAGTCAAAACGTTTTATGCATGTAGGAGGGGAGTGTGAAAAATGATAACATTTTTGACCATGGACATTTTGAGGCAAATTTTATGTAACGAAGTTTCATGTATGATTTCCCCCGATTGGTGATCACGCAGTAGTATTTCGCAGGTTCACGAAAATTCTTTACCAGAATGTGACCTGTTCCTGTTCTCTGGCTTGACAGCTCTCTATGGGCCTTGGCCGGCCAGCGGTGACCCAACCTCTCGGTCATGGGACAAGAGTTCGTGTGGTTAGTATGAAGTACATCCCTTCATCGTCTATACTGGTCTTCATAACCTTAGGGTGGGCTTCTTCATCGTGATACAGCAATAGATACTGGGGCATTTGTAAAGAAAGCGTACAGATATTTGCCTCGGCCGGGAATCGAACGTGCGTTTGCACAATAACCAACGAATCACCGAGGGAGGGAGAATGAGACCTGCTAATCACTCATATATGTCATGTTGCGAACCACATGACATATATGAGTGATTAGTACATGATAGTGTGATTATATTGTATAAAACTTTCTAAATATTCATAGCGAAATATAACAATCTTCTACCCTTAGGTACCCTAAAAGTTTGTAACATTTATTCTGAGGCACAATATATTCGCCAAACCTTCAGAAATTTTCTTCTGATTGACACTTTATTTGACGACATTCATTTAAAAGAGAGAAAATGTATCTTAAACATACATATGCATTTTTAAGCTAAATTTAATTCTTACAATTTGATAAGAAAAGTATCTTACAGAGCAATCACACATCTTCTACGTATTTTAAAAACGTCCACTGCGTATATTAAAACTGAATTTTTAGCAAATGAATAAAATATGCTCTTCAATAAATGCCATAGAAGGTATTCGTCTTTCGATCATTCGGATTGGGAACTAGTATCTATTCTCAAAGGACCTCTATAGTTCTCAGCCATATGCAAAAACCTCCGTCCTCACTAGGGGCTATACAAACATGATATCTGAGCCCTTCCTCCCGCCGCGGCGACCGACGGATCCGAGCCCCTACACGTCGCGGTGCTACTCGCTCACTTGCCGCAGTAGGACGTGGTCTTGCCACCGAATGGAGAGGGGGAGGGTGGGGGCGAAACGGGGCTTAGCGAGGTGACGCAGAGCGAGGCGGTTCCAGCCAGTGCAAGACGTGACGAAGGGGAGGGTAGAGGGGCGGGAGGGGGGAGGGGCGGCCGTGGGGGCGGGCGCTTGTCCGGCCGGGGGCGGTCAGGGGCGGTCGGGGTTGCGGTCGGGAGGGCGGTCGGGGCGGTCGGGGCGGCAGTCGGGGGCGATCAGGGGCGGTCGGGGGCGGTCGGGGCGGTCGGGGGCGGTCGGGGCGGCGGTCGGGGCGTCGGGGGCGGTCGGGGGCGGAAGGGTGGACGGGGGCGGTCGGGAGGACGGCTGGGGGGACGGCTGGGGGGACGGCTGGGGGCACGGCCGTGGGGGGCGGCCGGGAGGTGCGACCGGGCGGGCTGCCGGGGTGCTGTAGCAGGACGGGCGTGGCGTGGCGAGTACGGTTCGAGGCGAGGGGTACGACGGACGGGTGAGGCGGGATGGGCGCGCGCTGCCAGCTAACTCGCTCGCGCTCGTGCGCGCGCGCGTTTCACGTGAATTAATTCATTTCATTACGCGCACTCGCCCGCCCGCCTTGATTAGCGCGGCCAGGCACAGCGCCGGGCGGCGCGGCGGCGGTGGTGGCTACGGCGGTGGTGGGGACGGTGAGAGCGGTGACGCAGCGCAGGCTGCGACAGACTGCTGGTTGCGATCAGTCGCAGTGGATAGAGCAACGGTGAGGAGGAAGGCGTGGTGATAACGGAAAAATAGAATAGAAGCGTTGGGAGTGGGTGAGGCGGTGAAACAGGAAGCAATCTAGAGGGTGAGCGACAGCGGTAGCGGTGACGTTGGCGTCAAAAGGCGAAGCGGAGGCGGTGGTGAAGGCGGGGGTGGAGCGCGGAAGCAACGTGGAGGCGAAGGAGGTGGAGACATTGGCGGAGATGTGGAGTGGAGGAGTGGGTGGCGGTAGCGTGAGAGAAACGGAGGGAGAGGCGGTGGCGTGTGGAGTTTGGCGGGAAGATGGCAGGGAAGCAGAGAGTAGGGAAGGATGTGGCGGGGCGTGGACGTAACGAAAGCAGAACAATGCGAGGGAGACCGAGAGGGCGTTGGCAGTGATGTTGATGAGGAGGGTGCGGTGTGGGACGGCGGTGTGTGAAGTGGGAGCGGTGGATGCGTTTGTAGAAGGGGGGGAGCGGGGTGACGTGGATGGGGGGAAGGGTGCAAGGTCAGGGCGACAGTATAAAAGTTAGAGCAGAACGAGGGGTAGCGTGCGAGGCCGGCGTATGAGTTGCACGTAGATGCCGCGGGGAAGGATTGCGAGATAGCGCATAACCGGGAATGCAGGGGCAGGCGGTGCATGCACCACTAGCGAATATTGGAAAAATGTTAACAATTTGATAGAAATGCAGAGAGTGAAATATTCAGAAGAAAGAAACAAAATAAATCGTGAATGAAATGGCGAATAATGATTATAGATACACATTAATCGTATTAAAAGAAGCAAGTAGAAGTTTTGAATCATTTCACAATGGTCACATGCATATTGCACTTTGTTAATTATTGCTTTTAACTAATGTTAGTGGTTTTGTTTTGAGGTTTGCCGAATATAGTGTTGGATGTGATGAACATAATTTATACGATGTGAAACTAAAACAAAATAAAGTAGAATGGCTTGGAATTAACTCTAAATAATGCAACGCATTTAATGTATTAATCCGAGAGATAACAGAAGTGCCTCTACAGAACATCGAAAACTGAATCCTTTTCCTAAAATTGCAGCAATCAGGAAAATAGAATTTAGAGTGAAAAAGACCGAAAGTTGAAAATTACATTGAATAAATGAATGAATGAACTTTGATAATTTCGATCGAACAATTTCAACAGAACCAGTTCATTGTGCAGAACTTGATTTCTCCGAGAATAAAGATCTCAGTATTTGATCTGGGAAATTCTCGTAGAGAGTTCATGTTCTCAGCTCGTTTCGACGAAAATTTTGTTGTAAAAGCGCACACAAAAATTAAAAAAAAATCCTTACTCGTTCTATAAAACGAGTTGTTCTACAAAATGAGTAGTAAAAGTAAATACCATATTGAGGCAATTTCCTTTTTTCTTCTCACGTGTACGAGACTTGTTTACATCATTTACTTGACGCTACCACAGGCGATGTCACCCGGTCACATGATCTCCCATTGCAACCACCAGCCACGAAATAGTATGGACTGCGACTGGGTGGTGGCAAGGGGACAAGGTCGGCGATGATGGTTGGGGCAGAGAAGGAGCCGAAAAAAAGGAAAAAAAAAGGCTGTAGAGGCACAGATGGGCGGCAGGGATACATTGATCGGAACCGAGGGTAGCAGCAGCTGTACAGAACGGGATGAGCAGTGGTTGTATATACTTATGCAATAACATATAACATCAAGATAACAATTGTTTTTAACATATAGCGAAAGAACATTATTTAATTTAATTTAAACTTATAT
This sequence comes from Teleogryllus oceanicus, assembly GCA_964035755.1. Lineage (NCBI taxonomy): Eukaryota > Metazoa > Arthropoda > Insecta > Orthoptera > Gryllidae > Teleogryllus > Teleogryllus oceanicus. The sequence goes on from CAXIVR010000007.1 coordinate 69,863,478, forward strand.
TTTATTCATCACTAAAAAAGTTAATGATACCCCGACGTCCAATTAAATTTTTAGATTTTATTGTTAATTCTGCAATTAAGTATAGTAATGTTGTGATGGGAGACAGCGTTTGAGGCATCTAGCTGCTGTAAGAATGGAGAGCACATTATGTTGGCGCGAGAAGGTGGTGTTACGAGGTCAGGGCTGGCAGCAATGGAGAAACTTGCAAGATTAGCCAGATGGCGAGGATTACTGGAAGGTGGACATTGGAGGCGGAGAGACGTTGGAAATACTGAAGGTGAATAGTTTGGGTTTCAGTGGTGCAACGCTTATGTGGTGTAGCGTATCGGAGAGTTAAACCCAAGTTCGGGGTTCAAACTTGATCGAAGACGTTAACTGTTGAGGCGAAAAAAATCTTCGTACGCCTTCCTTCGGAGGGATGTAAAGCAGGATGTCCTTTGTTAAAGATTTTCGTCATGTAAAAGATTCTCAAGCCTAAAAGAAGCCGATTGATTGATTGATTGACTTTTTCGTGGTTCCGGGCGCGTCAACTGCTTTGGTCATTCGTCCCGTTAGTGTAGTGCATGTTTTCCCCGCAGGAGATGGCAGTGATCTTTCCCCGCTGGATGGCGAGATCCGGCGCCGACCTACCGTGGGGTTTCCCCCTAAGCAGGACTCTCGCACCAGCGGAGCACCGCCCCAGCCGGAACAAGCTCTAAGCTCCCGACCGGTCTCCCGGAATATGTGATAGTGTGGTGCATGTTAGAGTAAGTGTGTGTATAAGGGGGAGAAGATAGGACAAGGAAGAGGAAGGACAGATCGCGCGCGGTCCGTGGCCCGTTTCGTAGGGTACTACTCCCGCATTCGCCTGGTGTTGACCGGATAAACAACGGAAAACTACCGATTAGAGCAGCCGGCCGCTAGAATTCTCCTCGAGACAGCGACTGAATTTCGATCTAGCTGAAAAGCTAGTATCGAAAATCCTGCCGCCGTGGGGAGTGGGAACCAAGGACCTCCCGGTCAGAGGCACTGCAGTGAGATCAGTTGATGCACTGAGCTACCGCTACCGGTACGTGGCGTCGTCAGTGCGTCGGTAGCAGCGCGGGTTGGCCGGCGGCGCGGCAGCGTTGACGGGGCAGCCGGCGCCGGTGACGAGGGCAGGGAGGCGCCCGGCAACAAGGAGCTCGGGCGAGTTGCAGGCGACGTGCGCGCACCCGCATCCCTCACCCCCCCACGTGGTTTACTGCTCGTAAAAGCGCGGCCTGAGCTTCATTAGCATAAAGGCGACGCACCGCCGCCCCAGTCTGGCGACTCCCTGACCCCGGGCGGCTGGGCGGCGTTGGGCCCCGGGGCGAGACGCCAGCCCGCGCCGTGGCCTGCTATCATCGTCGTCCGTGCCCGCTTCCACCGGCCTCGCTAAAGCGGAAATCCAGGGCTGACGCTATATGAGCGGCATGTAGGCCCGCGGCGTGGCTGCAGGGTTAACGAGTTCTTGGCCGGAGGGAAGAGGTGACGAGAAATGTTGGCAAACTGACTATATACGTTTATATTTAATTCATCTTTGATTCCGATTTAATTCGGGAACAATTGAGTTTCAGTGGAATTAAAAATTGATTTGTAGAAAGTTGATCTAGAGCTGGCGATTTCCAATCAAATAATAAATGTTTAACTTGTTTATGGTCGTATTTTTATATTATTTTTAATAATATTTTTGTTAATCAATGTTGCTGCTATGTAACTACAACAAAAGTTTTGCATCTATATATTATCCTTTCAATTAAATGCTCAGATCGGGACCTCAAAGATCTGTCATGGCAGTACTTCCGTATAATCTGTGTGCTATTGGTAAAACGCCATCACATGTAGGTCGGCGTGAATTTTCGTGGTATTGATGTACTTTCGTGTTCCGAGCAATGATATTTCTGTATTACTCGCTGGAGCGCAGTATTGTGCGGGTCACTTACAAAAACGAGCCATTATGAGAATTTCTGAAAAATATCACAACGTTAAGGAAACGTGTATTCTTACTCAATTTAGGGTAGTTTTCGTTTTGTATTGGCAAAAACCGTTGCCAAACTTCTGTTTACACTTACATTAGCACTTAATGTATTGTAATTACGAGAAAAGTAACATTATTTAAGTGAGATTTGCAACGAAAATATAACTATTTTCATAGATTACGACAATATTAATGCCATTCTTTTGGATTGTGTAGAGATAGTTTGTCAATGTTGATAACGATTTGCATCAAATTTTCATTCTGCATTTAGTCGTTTACTCGTTCGTTTTGTGGAGCGCAGAAAAGGTAATACATAAGTATTGGATGAAAAAAAGCTGAAAATATTGCAGAAGATGATAATGTCGTACTATATTTGGAGGATAGTTCTGGAAAAGAAAATGGCAATGGCATTAGGGAGAATTGCTCAGATATTCATTAATCAGAATTATCATATTTTTTAAAATTTTATCATTCAGTAATGTGTTAGTTATGAAGAAGGTTTCAGTAAGTTTTCAGGTCAGTAGAACCACTGTATTTTGAAGTCACTCGACCGCTCGAGAAATAAGTGGCAACAAAGAAATCAAAAGCGAGATAATTAATCAGAATGATAGTTTTATAAATTGGCGATTCCGACAACAAAGACTTTAAACTGCCATGTTGCGAATCTAGAACGGTCTACAGTACAGCTCCGGCTATTGCTTCAGTTCTATTTTTAAATCACTTGAATCAATAATCGCGGCAATTTCATTTTTGCTAGAATTCTAAACAGCATTATGCTCAAAATTTGGAATCCGAAAAAACGAACTCTGAAGTAAAGTTGTAGGAAAAGCGTTCAAGTTTCCCATCTGAATACTACAATGCCGTGAAAGAAAAACAACATATTTCATCTTTTGAAAAGTAACATTTTCGTGAAAAAAAAACAACAACAACATATTTCATCTTTTGAAAAGTAACATTTTCGTGAAAGTTGTGTGAGTTCAGTAGTAAAGGACATTTGTTTAGTAAATACCTAGTCATCCCCTGATCGAGCGGGTAAACTGCTAGATTGATTGATTGTTAGTGATTCCGGGCGCGGCAACTAACGAGGACATTTGTCCCGTAATGTAGTGCATGATTTTCACACGGAGGTGCCTTCCACCATTGAATAGCGAGATCCGGCGCCGACCTACTGTCGATTAGTGGCGTTTTCTCCAACCAGTGCAGTAAAGAGTCGGACTGGGGACATCGAACCACTGGACTTCGGTTTGCGCGGCTCCCAGCTGGGCATTTGGCTTCGACGTGGCTCTTAATTAGACTTCGGGAGATAGCCGTGATCCTGCCTCGCTGAATGGCGGGATCCTGAGCCGACTTACCGTCGGTTAACGGGGTTTCCCTCAACCAGGACTCTCCCACCAGCAGGGCACCGCCCCAGCCGGGACAAGCTCTAAGCTCCCGACCGGTCTCCCGGAATATGTGGTAGTGTAACGCATGTTAGTGTAAGTGTATAAAGGGTGAGGATTGGACCAGGAAGAGGAAGGAAAGATCGTGCTCGGTCCGTGGCCCGTTTGTTAGGGTACTGGTCCGTCTGGTGTTGATCGGAGAGACCACGGAAAACTACCGGTCAGAGCAGCTGGGCGCTAGAATTCTCCTCCAGACAGCGACTGAATTCGACCTAGCTTTAAAAGCTAGTGTCGAAAATCCTACCGGGCTGTCGGGACTCGAACCTAGGACCTCCCGGTCAGGCTCATTTCAGTGACATTAGTTTATGCACCGAGCCACCGCTCCCTGTAAAACTGCTTGACAAGTGGAGGATTTAGGGTTGGGCAGTGATCACATCTCTTGCCCCATAACCTCTGCTGCTAACGATTCCATATCGTAAATTTGATCTGAGCTTTAGACAAGTGAAAGTGTCAGGTGCGATAGACGCTCCCGCCGAAGTTATATATATATATATATATATATATATATATATATATATATATATATATATATATATATAAAGTTAATATATTTAGGATATTAACTTTTTCAAGACAGGAATACTGTACCAGAAATTCACTGAAGAATGAGCCATGTATACGGAATAAATTTTCAAACAAAACGAGTACAGCTAAAACAGCACGATTTCACGCAAAATTCGACGAAAAATATACATTCCCCTTGTTTTAAAATATATCTTTAAAGAACAGCTTTCATGAAGGGAAAAATCACTATCTTCATAATTATAGTTATGGGAAGACGCCGAATAGTTTTTTTATTTTTTGCAATTTTTTAAAAATCAGAGTTTTCCACGAAAATAGGACTTGCACCATTATCTTAAACGTTCACCACACAATCCAATAACAAAATTGAATGAAAGGGGCCATTATTTTGAAAATTTGGAAAATGTTCCACGAGCTTCATGTAAAGCACCCCCAAAATGAAAATATCGGTTTCAAAATCAAGAGGGCATTCAGATCGATTAAGGAAATCAATTTTGGTGAAAATCGGCTGAACCAATTATCCGCAGACAGTCAGATGGCAGGCAAACCGTCAAATAGACGTTTTGCCGTCATTCAAGTTTTCGCTTATCAAGGACCCACAAAACGTGAATTTTCACTACATCAAATGTTAGAGGATTTTTTTCAAAATTTAGCAACTGGATTTATCCAGTTGTTTGTTACCAGGGCCCTGTATTAAGAGTTATTCTGCCGAAAATTCGCAGTTTTTTCGCGCTGTAATACATAAATTTTTCTCTATTTCGTAGCGAGAAAGTAAGAAGAGATTTGGTTTCTTTTTTACGAGTAGAAATGTTGTTTTTGATGTTAACGCCCGTCGTCACTATTTTGATATACACAAACAACATCTGGGCAGATGCGACGTGGTTGATCATCCGGCGTTTATTCCCAACTTCTTAATTTTTCATTTCTTCCTAGCATTGAAGAATTTGCTACTAGGCCAATACTGAGCTTCGAAGCAAAGATCAGGCCGATTGCACATCAGTGTCGCAACGTTTGTCGAAGAGAGGATCGAAAAGTTCGTCCACAGATACGACAAATGCCTGAAAGTTCCCGAAAATGCGATAACATTTTTTCCCAAAACAGTTGGTAGTGTGGCGGCACTTTCGAATCGACGGAATTATTGAAATGTGATTATGACATTTTGAGAAACAACGGTCACTGAATGCAGCCTTTGTAAGACGCCACTCGTCCGGGGGACTTCCCTTCTCGGCGACCCGCGGAAAATTTACGATAGGCAGCTGCCTGCCTGGCCCTCGGCGCGATCCTCGCCACCCCGGCGCCGGGGTGGCGATAAACAAACCCCCTGACCTGCGCTCGTCCCAGAGAGAGGGTGCCTCTTAGCCGATGTTTATCATTAGAAATAACTTCAAAATTACAAACTCTGACAGATTCCTCACACGTGCACGCACCCAGCGTGAGAGAGAGAGACAGAACATTTTAATCTTGTGGAAATTTCCAGAGATCCTTGCATGGTGATTGGGCGAGAGAAATTTAGAACGTAGTATACTTTGACCAATTAGAATTATAGGAACATGGGGAGGGAGCGTTTTTCTTAAGAAGGGGTAACTCGGGGGGGGGAGGCGAGCTCTGCGGCGCTGCGCGAAGACGCGAAGAGGAAGATTGGAAAAAGACGTCAAAGTGTTAGGACGTATTGTGGTAGAAAAGAGCACCACGGGTCGCGAAGTGGACCGGTGTTCTGGGAATGGGGCTGACCGCCGAGGCGATTGCTGTGCGTAAGATTGCTTAAGGGACAGTAGCAGATCTTATCCAACCGCGGTGAACAACTGTGAGCGTTCACGAACATTAATCCGACGCAATCGCGAAGCGTTACACATTTGTGTATCGGGGCCAGTCACCCACATGTGTTTGCGGCCCTCTGCTTCTGTCTGGGCCGGGCCAATATGTCACGCGAAGTATCTCGTGAATGAGCGGAGGAGACGGTCGACTCAAGACGGCGGGGCTACCGTTGACCTGCCCAGGAAACTTCGCCCCCATCAGCTGTCTCCAGACGCCCTAGAGAGGGGCCATTGACCTGCAAGCCTGCCCAGGAAACGTCGCCCCCATCAGCTGTCTCCAGACGCCCTAGAGAGGGGCCATTGACCTGCCTGCCGACCCTTCCAGCAGCCTGCGAGAGATCAACTCGCAATCACTGTATTGTGTATGCCCTAGACCCACGCAATTGGGTACATAACCAAGAGATTGCTCTTCAAGCAGACTTGTAACATTTTTTAATTTTTTTCTTATTTGTGTTAATGCCAGCGAGGCCGCGCATGGCCCAAATTATGTTTAATTTTAAGAATTTAATAAGTTGAGCTCAACGGGTAGGGTGATAGTCATTTCTCCACCCAGTTTCTTTCTTTTGTCATGTAACTTCCCTGGTTTTGGACCAGAAATAAACCTATCGTTAAATTCTGAATTATTTTTGCAACATCCTTCCTCCTCCACGCATTCTCAATTTATAGAACTTGAAAAGCCCAACCGATCGAGCGCTGCCGGTGACAGTAGAAAAGGGAGAATGTAGTTAATTACGTAATTCCTTATGACGTTTAAACAATGATACAAAAAATAAAAACATCTCACATAAAATTATAAGGTAAACTTAGTAAAACGTAGATAAAACCTGAAGATGCGGTTTTGCTGCTCTATTTTGAGTGCATTCATCACGTTTCCATTACGAAACAAAATGATATTGCTTGTATATTGAATTTATAAATGATTTTTCCTTCACGAGGAAACTTCAACTTGTGGATTTTTTTTCTATAATCCAGTTTCTAGTCATAACATTTCATTCAACGCTCTCTTTCAACTCAGCAAAAATATGGAAATTGAAAACTTTAATGGATAAACATTTCATTCCAACTTCAGTGTTCTGCGTAGGCCTGGCATTCATTATTTTACATTAGCTTTGATGTTCATATACATCTCGACATTGGAACAAAACATAGTTTTGCAGGTATAATTCAAATACGGAAACAAAAACAACAAGAAAACAAAAAAAGCATCAAACAAACAAAAAAGGTAACAGCACCCCACGGTAGGTGATCAAATTTACGAAATTTTTATCAGTATCGTAATTTAAGGAGGCAGGGTAAGGAAGATAGAAAAGAATTAAGGAAAGGAATGCTGGAAGAAGGAAAACAAAATGGGGGCTGATGGAAGAGGGAACGAGAACATCGTTCGCCAGCGAGTGTATGTGAGAAAAGCAGGAAACAACAGAAAAGGAACGAGAAGCAGGGAAAGTGCAGAAACACAAGCATATCAGGCAAAGGAGTTAATATATAAAGAGCAAAAATTAGAACATGTGAACAGTGAAACCGAGGAGGGGGAACAAAGAAGAAATTAGGAAAAAAAAAAAAAATTAGGAAAAAGAGGGGAAGGGAATAAGTGGGTGAAATAGCAAAACGACTCAGCGAATACGTAAAAGATACGAAAGTAGGGAAAAAAAGCCAAAGAAAAAAGGAAGAAAAGTGTATTTATGTAAGCTGATGGGAAGGAGACGCAGAGAAAGCAGGTAAATAGCCAAACGCAAAAGAGAGGAGGAGAGGAGCAGGGACTCCAAGAGAGTGTTCTGTTATTGTAAGGGGAAGGCGGGAGTAGGTAAATGTGGAAGCTGAACATAATGAAATTAAAGGATGGTGGCAGAGGAAGAGAAAGAACAAGGGGCAGAGGGGAGAGAGAGCGAATAAAAGAAGAGATTTTTAAGAGAGTGATAAGAATAGCAACACGGAAGTTACACGCAGATACGACCGCGACAGGCTAAATAAAAAAGGCGAGAAAAACAATGAAAGAGGAGATGAAAAAAGAAGAAAAAACCGCACAACCAGAGATCGAGAATACGAAAGTAAAGAGACGAGGAAAATTGAGAGGTAACTATCAAGAGAGGACAAAGCAACCAAGCATCTCAGCGAAAACGCACAAGAGCTCGCGGCAGATGGAGAACGAGAGGCGATAAGTTGAGAAGAGAGAAGCGAGGTTAGCACGCGCGTAAGCAAATGAGAGGCGGGTGTGCAGGCACCGCAAGCGAGTGCTCCGACAAGTGTTCGCGGGGAGGGTGGGGGCGGGGCGGGGGCGGCAGGCGAGCTACGTCGCCTCGGCATGCAAACCAGGGAAGCACGGCCTCTCTTCGCGAGACCAGTAACTATTCTCAGCTCTCGGCAGCGAGCCCTGAAATCCAATTACGGCGCTTTGAATGCCGCTTTTAGCGGACGCTCCTACAGCGGAATCAAATGTTTATGAGGCCTCTCGGGCCTGCGAAAGGAAGCAATTTCATTATTGCGCGTGGGAGGGGGAGGATGAACGGGGAGGGGGCGGCGATGCGGGGTGATGGGACAGACGGGGCGGGGTGGTGAGGGTGATGGGCGGGGAGGGCAGTGCGGTCAGCCAGTCGAGATGAGCTGGCGGGGAGAAGAGTGGACGGCGGTTGGTGGTATGTGAGATATTTGGAGGTCGGGATGGGGTGGTGAAAAATTGAGAATGGCGGTTAGTCTGAAGACGTGTTTGCTGGGTCACGTGGAGAAAGGAGGCAACATCGAAACGGGAAAGAACGAAACAAAACATCAAGTGTTCAGAAATGAAAATGGTAATACAAGATCAGGTGGCTGAAGGTAATCTTACGGTGAACAAAAGCAAAGTGAAAGATAGAAGTAAGATGAGAGAGAGAGAATGTTAGTGATACAATGTGATAAATTTGAGAAATTATTTTGAGATATGAATGCCACAACCAGGGAACTCAAGCAATTAGATGATATATTACAAAGTAAATCCCTTGTGCCGACCTGGATGGCTGAGGCGGCTAAGAGCGAGAAGGGTCGCGAGTTCGAGTCCCGCGTTGGACATGCTTGTTTGTCCCTTGACTTTGTATGTGTTGTCGCGGAGGGCCTCGCGTTCTGCTGACCCCAGATCAGAGGAGCCCGCAAGTGTGTTTGTCTAGTGTATGGTCGAATATGCGTCCATCAGGACGTAAAAGGTTGTTGGCTGAAAAAAACCCTAGAAAAAAAATCCCTGTTGTTAAACGGTTCTCGAATAAAGAAATCTCACAGTCCAAAATATTCGTCTATTTTGGGCTCTTCTTTGGGAACTTCAGGTCTATTCGCGTCATCAAAACTATCGAACATCATTATTTATTGAGAGCATTAAAAACTTACAAGTGATCTGCAGCAGAAAAAAATTATGCTGAACAAAAACTCACTATAACACTGCAGTAAAAAGTGTTTCTTTATGGTATATAATCAGTACATTTTTTTCAAACGAAGAATATAAAAATATAAGCTGTTCCATTACTCAATACGAAAACAGCAAATATTTAATAGTGCGCGGCCTCTTCCTTTGCGCCATGCTATCGCATGACATCAGCTGCGTCGTACACAGTAACGGACTGATTATGATAATTCAGTTGCCGACGCACAGTATGAAAATACACATAATCAAATTCATACCAAACACATAATCAATTTCATTATTTAATGAAAATAAATTATTTTTTCTTTTATTTTGTGTTTTTGTCAAGTGTCATCAAACGACACCAAAGCTACTTCTCATATCGCCAGAAGCTGCATCATTTCATTTCAATTTCTGCGTACATTGAATATATACAGATTACTGTCACGGCAAGATAGGGGGCAATGTAAAAGAAAAAAAAATACAAGATGCAACTGATCTTCGAGGTAACTCGAGCGACGCAAGACAACCACTAGCTCGCACGTGTTCGTCTATAAAAGAAGACTAAAACGAGTGAGAAGAACCGCTCTGAGGTGGAAGGAGTTAGCGCCAGATGGCGGCGGATGGAAGGAGGAGATCGCAGCAACGGAGGCTGGGCTGCGGGCGCTGGGTTGGCGGAGGGACTCGAGAACGGGGGAAGCGAGTGGCTACTTCCGCGAAAGCCGCGCGCGCCGGGATTAAAGGATTGAAATTGCTTTGGAGGTGTCGCCAGTCGAGCAAAAGTTACTCGCATCTGAAAGGGTGGAGCCGAGGGGGAGTAGAAGGACGGGGACAGGGAAATGAGACGGCGACGGGCCAAGGAGGCAGCGGGGGTGGACGAAAAGGGAAATCAAGTAGGAGTTGCGAAGGAACGTGGAGTGAGGAACTGATAATGGGAAGGGGGCAGGAAAAGATGGATTGTGCGGAGGAAGGACCGGGGCAAAGGACGGAGTCGACGCGAGAACCCGAGCGTAGTGATGACGGACAACGAGACATGCAAGCAGTAGTAGACTAACACAGGACACGATCTAGAAACACGTTCGGGAACGAACAAGAAATCAAAGCTGGAAGGTGTCTGGCGGAAGACAAGTCGAAGTAATTGGGGTGGCGCGACCGCTGATAGGTAATGAAGAGTGGAATGCAATAGAGGACGGAATGGAGAAAGGGAGCTAGAAAGACAATAAACGCGCTCTAAATGAGCGGACTAGTACTGGGGGCAGGTACGAAGACTGGGGAACAGAGAAAGAGTTGAAGCGGGGACTCCAGGTAGGAACAATGACACCAGGCATAGAATGAGAACTGAGGTGAGAGAACAGGAGAAGGGATCAGAAAACGTGGAAAAGGTGAAAACGGATAAGGTAATCTAGGATGGATTGGGTAGGACAACGAAGCGGTGAAGAAGAGTGAGGATTACACAGTGATCATGAGAGAGAACGGGTCGGAGAACGATGCGGTGAATCTGGGAAGCAATGGGGAAGACTGGGGATGAGGCATGAAGCAAGAAACAGGGCGAGTAAGGGATGGGGGCTGGCGGGATAACGGAGTCTGATTGATCGATATGATGAATATTCAGAGATTCCGTGGCCGGTTCTACTCTGTCATTCGCCCGGTATGAAAGAGAGCATTAAAGACAGTGAAATCCGCATAGGGGGACATGCTGAATTCTTGGAAACTTATCATAGGTTGCAAAGCAGGGACCGTACGACGGTCCCAGGCCTTGGGGCTGTAACTGACAGTGGCCCAAGACTGAGCGCGGAAGGTCAGGGCAGGAAACGACGAGTAGGGGACAGGACGAATATGGCGGGAGGGGGGACGGGACAGGGAGAATCGGGCGGACAAGAGAGGAGTAGGGGTGGAACAGGGGCCGGGGGCGGGTGGGCAGAGGGGAGGAGATATGAGGCGGGGAGGAGAGGGGTAGGGTGACCAGGGACTGGAGGGTAGGTGGGAAGGAACGGGGTATGGTGGGGCGGGAAAGAATGGGTAGGGAGTGGCGGGACGATGAGGGGAGGGTCAGGAAGTGGTGTGACGAGGAGGGGCAACTAGGGGCAGGGAAGGATAGGGCGGTGAGGGGAGGGAAAGAGTGAGCAGGAAATGGTGACGCGTGGAGAGGCAAGCAGAGGAGACGATTAATAGGTCGGGAAGCGGAGGGGCAGGGACTGCGCGGGGGCGGGGGGGATGGGACAGAATGGGTAAGGAGTGGTGGGACGAGGAGGGGAGGGGCGGGGTGAAGCGCGGAGAGAGTGGGCAGAAAGCAGTGAGACGGGGGAGTGGAGGAGGGGAGGGGCAGGTGGGGAGAGCGGGGCAATGAGGGTTTGATTGATTGATTGATTGATTGATTGATTTTTTCGTGTTTCCGGGCGCGTCAACTGCTTGGTCATTAATCCCGTAAGCGTAGTCCGTGTTTTTTATCGGGCGATGGCGGTGATCTTCCCCCGCTGGATGGCGAGATTCGGCGCCGACCTGCCGTCGGTTAGTAGGGTTTCTCCCTAACCAGGACTCTACCCACCAGCGGGGCACCGCCCCAGCCGGGACAAGCTCTAAGCTCCCGACCGGTCTCCCGGGATATGTGGTAATGTAGTGCATGTTAGTGTAAGTGTGTGTGTAAGGGGTGAGGATAGGACAAGGAAGAGGAAGGACAGATCGCGCGCGGTCCGTGGCCCGTTTGGTAGGGTACTGCTCCGGCATTCGCCTGGTATTGATCGGAGAAACCACGGAAAACGACCGATCGGAGCAGCCGGCCGCTAGAATTCTCCTCCAGACAGCGACTGAATTCGACCAAGCTGTCGAAAATCCTACCGCCGTCAGGACTGGAACCTAGGACCTCCCGGTCAGAGGCGCTGCAGTGACAACAGTTAATGCTCTGAGCTCCCGCTCCCGGTGGCAGTGAGGGGAGGAAGTGGTGAGGCGAGGAGGGGAGGGGAAAGACGGGGCAGGATGGGGCGTGGAGAGGCGGAGCTCTGCACGCGCAGTATGCCAAAGCGCGGGGCGGGAAGCGAACGCAAAGTGCGAAGCGCCGTGCCGAAGGGCGTTTCGGGGAGTGGGCGTGGCCGTGCAGCGGGCGCCGCGAGTGGGCGCCTCTCAGTTCCCGCGCCAGGCAGGCGCGGGGCATTTCCGGCGCCAGGCAATCGATGTCTTCGTTGTGAATGCGCAACAGGCGTCTTCCAAACTACTCCAGGGAATCTCGGAACTATGTTGCATCGGCCCCAGAACCTTTTGATCGTTAGGGACGCAAATTGCCACTTGATGGTTGAAGTTGCCTCAAGCGCCCTGCGCAACGGGACGAATTTCCAACGTAAACTTTAAAATGAGTATTCAATTCTTTTGATTTAAAACTGAATCACCCCGAAATACAAACATGAAGTTCACTAAAAATGATTTTCGAAAAACGAGAAATATAAAGATATTGCACTGTTGTGCAACTTGTGTAAAAATAAAACATGTTTAAAGAAAATTATGCTCATGTGAATTACTTTGCTTTACTGATAAAACATTATACATGTTAAGCCAATGATGTGTCAGCCTATCATTTTAAAAGAAAACCGAAGTAGAATCTATTGTAAATCTTGTGTTCTTTCATCATGATCAATAATTTGGAAGAAACACTTTCATTTTCCAGATTTATTTTAATAAAAAAGAAACATAAAAACTGGGCTAAAAGTAAAATTGTTGTATATAATATGTGTTGTTTGTTAAAGAAATACAAATGCATATACTTAAATTCGAATAAAGATAAATAGGATATTGTAAACATTACTAGAAATAACTTTAATAAAAACAGATTTTGAATTAAAGTATTTAAGCAATGATTGTTTACGCAGTCTATATTTTTGTTATGATTCGAGAACCCAAAAATTCCCATATCTAGTTATGTTTCCTGCTGTGCTATTTGAAACTTATCTCACCCGCATCGTGAATAAATCCGACGCTGACAAATTACAACACATTCCGCATCGTGACTACATGCATTTTAAAAACAGATGTACTATCAGCAGCAGCAACAACGAGCACACTTTCCATAAATACAACGGCAGAGACTTTCTCCGCAGTCGGGTATACTTTAGCCATAGATTAACTCATCGCAATATTTTAGATGTCAAGTGCATATTACATCGTGAGTTATTTATTAGACGCACAACCCCGCATGCTCTCGAGAGTACAGTAATTTTGCTTGTTCAGATTCTGAAATTCACTTCCCTCGGTGTACGCGTCGCATATCCGAACCGGTAAATATGCGCACGCCCTCTCTACAATCCCCTCTCCGGTTCCGAACGCACGGGAGAGAGGTACGATGACGGTTACTCCAGGAGATAAGCGATAAAGGGAGAGATTCGTTTATCTTCGGGAAGCATCGGAGCAATTCCCTGGAATAACTGCGGGGCCACCCTGCCCCCTGACAGTGGCCCCGTTAGCGCTAACACAGCACAGTGCTGTAATGAAAAACAAATCGAATCTCGTCGCGACGTAACCCGATTTGGCCAAGGGCAGCAGAGGGGAAGAGCAGGGAGAGGTCGTGATGCGGAAGAGCACGTGACACGAGCGAGACGTCCTGGAACAACGCACATCGCGTACTGTGTGACGGGCACGTCAGCTCTGCGGTCGAGGGTGTTTTAATGACGAAATTAGGGGTGCTACAACGAATTATTTTTTTTCAGTTTTTAAATATTCAGAGTTCAATGAAAATCAGATCTGCTCCATTTTTTAAGCGTCCTTCACTGATCAGTAGATTTCTGTGATTTTTTCATTCAAAAGCCGACACATTGCTGAGCAATCCTTGACAAATAGACATGGACCGCGTGAACTCTTTCTCTCATACTTCCCCTCTCCTTACACACACACACACACACACACACACACACACACACACATGCACGCACTCTGTTACCACGATATAGGTCAAAATTTTTGAGCTTGTTCCAACTGAGGCGGTACCATTCTGGGTGAGATACCTAGAAAGAGAGACTCTGCAAGCCGACATCTCAGTCAGCGCCAGATCTTTAATATTTATTTTACGTCAAAAACAGTTAAAACTGCGTATGACGTGCTATGGGGAAATAGTGAATTGTGTGCACATTTCACACACACACACACACACACACATGCACGCACTCTGTTACCACAATATATGTGAAAATTTTGGAGCTTGTCCCAACTAAAGCAGTACCATTCTAGGTGAGATACCTAGAGAGACTCTGCAAGCCGACATCTCGGTCAGCGCCAGCTCTTTATTATTTATTTTACGTAAAAAACAGTTAAAACTGCGTATGACGTGCTATGGGGAAATGTGAATTGTGTGCACATTTCACAAAAAAAAATCCCAATAAATTTCAAGGATAAAAAGGCAATAAATTTTGGCTCTTATCCATGCTGTCCTTCAGAATAATACTTTCTGCCGCGACAACATGGAAACGATAATTTGAATAATTGTACTTTCCACTAAATTCTAAAAGACGTGCACAGAAAATGAAGTTACATTTATGTCCAGAAGCAAAACAAGGGGCCATCTCAGCATTTGCTCAATGGATCAGGGAAACTGGACGAAAAACCTGATCGAGATGGGGATCATTGACCCGGAGGCTGCAATACAATACTTGTTGCAGGTTGTTTATACACATTTATACAGTTCAAATGTTAAATAATGCATTATGTATCATTGTTAAAATTAATGTTACTTTTCTTGTGATGCTCAGTATAGTCTCTAATTGTATAGAAACAGTTATGCAGCAGAAACGATTTCACTTGAGATTTAAACTTTTCTATTGAATTTAATCGTTTAATGTCATCTGGCAAAGTGTTGTAAAATAATGTACATGTATTGTAAGTAAATTTTTTGTAATGGGCTGTTGATACTGTCACCTGATGAATATGATTTCTACGTCGAGTGTTATAGTAATAGACATCGGCATTTTCTGAAAATATATTCCCGCCCTTAAGCAAGTCATTTTGACAAAAACCACTGATTCGTAAATAAACAGACAAGGTAATGGTAAAATTCCTAGATTAATAAAGAGAGGCTTATATGAATCACTTGGGTGGGATTTGGTTATTATTCGTACAATTCGTTTTTGTAATCTAAAAGTCTGGGAGCTATAAGATGTATTTCCCCAGAATATTATGCCTTATCTCAGGCGGGAATGAACATTCGTGAAATAAACACAAGTAACAGTATGAAGGCTGACTGAATTTGCAAGAATTCTGAACGCGTAGCATAATTAACTTAATTTTATGTTCAATTCATTTAAATGGACGTTCCATTTAAGGTTTGACTGAATTGAGAGACCTAAAAATGTTGTTGCCTTAACATCAGTCAATGGTACACCGTTCATTTTCAATGGAGCACAGAATTGTTTATTTGAAATGGAAAACTGCATTAAAACCGTTTTCTTTTCGATTACTATTAATTTGTATTCTCATGATCCATCGAGGGAGGACACTGCCATTCATATGCAACATGCACTACACTTGCGGAATTTAGATCATAGAAACTTGATAAGCCCCCAAATACAATACAATCATCCTGTCAATTATTAATAGATGACTACGGGACCTAAAGGACCCATTCCTCAAGATTCTGTAAGACTCTGGCAGTGTTGCGAGTACATAGATGTAAGGCCTAGTGACGGTCAGTGGGTTATGAATTAGAAGGGGTGGCATGTATGTACGAATTACCTCTCTAACGTATTTCTTGAACCAGGAAAACTATAGCAGCTTGTGTACAACCGATTTGCACGCATCGGGATTTTAATCCTTTCCTAATACAACTCTTACGTTGATAACGGAAGATACAATTGTGCTCACGCGAAAATACGAGATTATTTAAAAAATATTTACAGCAAACAAAACTAATTTATGAAATTAGATGAAAGGGTCAGTATTCTTAGCTTAGTTAATAGCCGCGGACTCTGCCGAACGAAACGCTTATAGGAGCACCCTGTCCCCACCCAACTCTCAGTACCCCCATCTCTTCCTCAAGCTTCCATTGCCACGAATGCACAGCTACGGACGGAGTCGCGACAGTCCACGATGCCACCCATTCTAAAAACATTTATCATTCTCTAAAGTACATAAGGCACATAAAACTAAATTCGTCCTCAAAAATTGGTATAGACAAGCTAAGGCCAGATGGTAGTGATTTTTGTTTCTTTTTTCTTAAAAAATCACCAATCTTTCCTCTTCAAGAATATAAAAACGTTTCTCACCTTTGGACCATTTAAATAGCAATTTAAATCTTGCTGTGCACGCCCTTTTACATACATAGCGCCCACTTTCTGTTCTAGTTCTGTTTTCCTATATTTGTGGAGGAGCGTGTGAGAGAAAGAACCGTCGCTCTTGACCGTTCGCTTTGACCCTGGGTCAGCCTCGTGCGTGGGGGCGATATGTCGCCAGGACGACCCGGCGGATGTGGCGCGATGTGGGTAGAGCGGTGGCCTGACGAGTGTGGGAAGCTCACAGTGGGTATTGTCATTTCTTTATCTATTATTAAAAAACAGTTAAATTGATTGATTGTTAGTGATTCCGGGGGCGTCAACAACTAGTATCATTAGTCCCGTTAGTGTAGTGCATGCTTGTTCTCAGGAGGTGGCAGTGTTCTTCCCTCGCTGGATGGCGAGATCTAGCGCCGACCTACCGTCGGTTAGCGGGGTTTCCCCCTTCAAGTATCTCCCACTACATGGGCAGCGCCATAGCCTAAACAAGCTCTAAGCTCCCGAGAAGTCTCCCGTCATTGGTGGTTGCGTAGTGTATGTTACTGTGTGTGTGTGTAAGGTGTAAGGATGAGACAAGAAAGAGTTTGGAAAGATCGCGTGCGGTCCGTGGCACGTTCGTTAGGGTACTGCTACGGTATTCGCCTGATCTTGATCGGAGAAACCACGGAAAACTACCGATCAGAGTAGCCGGCCGCTAGAATTCTCCTCCAGACAGCGACTGAATTCGATCTAGCTGACAAGCTAATATCGAAAATCCTGCAATCGTCGGGACACAAACCTAGGACCTCCGGGGACAGGGGGACTGCAATGACATCAGTCCTGATCCATCTCTTCCAATAAAAAAAAAAATTTTGGATGACGTACTAAAAGAAGTGCAATCTGTGCACGATTTTAGCTCTAGATTCTCTACTCATTCTGAATTATAAGTATTGGTATTAAAGAACGCTGTGGGGAGTTCGAAAATAAAATAAATATGTGTTCATGTGTAATAATAAATCTATGTTCAATGGCAAATGAGCTACATATTTTGGCTATTATTTCCTAACAAGCCCTTAGAGTGGGAATAGGCTTGCTGCCGTTAGAGGATTAATGGAGAATGATTTGAATAGTTATATGGTCAACTGACCTGAAGAAATCATGAACAGATAGTGAAGCAAAATTAATATCCACAAGCAAAACAAGGAGCCTGATGAATGAACATATAATATCAGCAATTGCTCAAAGTAACATAGAAACTGGATAAAATCCTGATGGAGATTGATTTCACCGACATGAATGACTGAGAAGCTGAGTGTCTCTCTGTCTCTGTGTGTCTGTCTGTCTGTCTAAACAAATATTTCAATTTGCAAATATTTTTTAAAAATATTGTCGATGTTTCTGCTCATTTCAATCGCCAATAAAATATAACTTTGCGATGTGATGTCGAGAAACCGATCTGTAGTTGGGGCGGGTCTCTTGTGAAAATGGCAATGTCATCTTATATCTAACATGTACTAATGTCATATACAGGTTGTCTTAGGATAAATGCTACAAACTTCTAGGGCATGTAGAGGAGTCGCAAATGATCTCTTTTTCCCAAAGAACATACAGTTAAAAATTTCATAGAAGGGAGTTACAAGAACGATATTTTCTTCTGATTTTGAGACTTGTTCTGCAAAGATGTTCAGCAGGTTGCGTTCTGATGCATTCAAGAAAATCTATTGAATATGGCGAACGTCTCTACTCACAGGGTGGTCTCACATTCAGGGCGTAATGACCCATCTATAAATGGAAGTACCATCGTTTTATACAATTTATCTCTATATATTCATTGGCCAAAGTGAACATTTTCGATCCCTCTACTACCCTTGAAATGTATTACATTTATTATTAGATTATATTATATCTAAATGATTATTATTTGCAATGGAGATATTCTTTTTCTTGACGAAGTACCAAGCGATTTCAGAAAAGTATGGTATGTTTCTTAAGGATTTTATAAAATTCTGCCGTAATTTGGCTTAAGTTCCGTTGCAGTTCATCTAAAGAAGCAATTAAGCCGCAATTAATAATTAAAATTACAGTGCACTTGAGTTCATTTTGACCATTATTGAAATATAATTGTGTAATTTCAGGAACGAATCCCGGGCAGGTAAAATTGTTCTCACAATTTTATGTAACAAAATTGTTGAGAAGTGATTAACATTCCGAAGAGCATTGACGACATAGACATTAGAGCGTTGCACAGTACACACTAATTGTTTCATGAAAAATGAAGCAGTTGAAGGCATCGCTGACAACCTAGAACTGCGGCAGGGAAGCTATTATTTTCGCGAGCCAATTTTTTTCATGATGTGCCCAATACTTTACTTGGAATTTTATATAATTTTTCAAGAACGGAATATTATCAAAAATTGCAATATTTTTGTGTCCTTTCCCTTTGTAAACATGTAAATTGCGTGCGATGTTTACACAGGCGTTTCTCACCGGGAGCGGTAGCTCAGTGCATCAACTGATGTCACTGCAGCGCCTCTGACCGAAGGTCCTAGGTTCTCACTCCCCACGGCGGCAGGATTTTCGACACTAGCTCTTCAGCTAGGTCAAATTCAGTTGCTGTCTGGAGGAGAATTCTAGCGGCCGGCTGCTCTGATCGGTAGTTTTCCGTGGTTTCTCCGATCAACACCAGGCGAATGCCGGAGCAGTACCCTACCCAACGGGCCACGGACCGCGCGCGATCTTTCCTTCCTCTTCCTTGTCCTAATCTCTCCCCTTACACACACACATACACTAACAAGCACTACACTACCACATATTCCGGGAGGCCGGTCGGGAGCTTAGAGCTTGTTTCCGGCTGGGGCGGTGCCCCGCTGGTGGGAGAGTCCTGGTTAGGGGGAAACCCCACTAGCCGACGGTAGATCGGCGCCGGATCTCGCCATCCAGCGGGAAAAGATCACCGCGCATACCCCGAGAAAAACATGGACTACACTAACGGGACTAATGACCAAATCAGTTGACGTGCCCGGAAACACGAAAAAATCAAATCATATCAAAGGCGTTTCTCGTCGTTGGGATATCACTCAGTAAGATTCTCTCCACCTGTTACGCAAGTTCCGACATTAAAATTTATAACTTGTGAGTAAAAAATGGAATGTTCTATATTTAATTTCGCAATTTATGACCCTTAGTGCCGAAATATCTTATGCAACATGCCATCCATGGTTGACATACTACACTGCAACTATGTTTCCGATACGAGCTACTCGATTTTAAAACGAAGTGGTTTACAAATGCAATTACAAAAAAACTCTCATACCGCCACTATCAAATGGATTCAAATCAATAAATGCGGATTGTATAGATTTAAGATTTCATATGATGTTTGGAAAGTCACTAGAAGCTGCTGACCTGACTGATAATAAAATATTTGTAAAGGGGTAAAGGTCACTTTCTGCCCACAATGCCGCAACACTACATCAATACAGTTTTTTTCTGCATCCAAATATTTGGGAGCAACGTGCGCAGCGCGGTGTGTGTATGGGAGGGAGGAGGAGATACGGGCGGAGGTAGGACAAACAGAGGATGCATGCAGGTGGTGCAGATGTCGTCAGCGTACAGAGAGAGTGATACAACTGAAAAAATTTCACTTTGCAGGACAGTGGTTCCTCAAACAACCCGCTTATTTCGCGGACAAATATTTGTGTTTTAAATTATACTAGTAGTATTCTACAGCAACATTGCTAACAAAAACTGATTTTCCAATTAGTCATACACACTGTTCAGGAAGATCAAAATACTCTTCAATATCAGTGCATAAATTAAATATTTTAACGAACTCGGATTTCACGAATACTGCTCTAACATAATATAACACATGCACAGTGTTCAGCAATTTTTTACATAACATAATATCAAAAAAGATGCTTTACGTAATGCAATACGTGAATAGAGAGATTGTTAGTGATTCTGGTTGTTTAAATGGCTAAGGACATTAGTTTCGTAAGTGTAGTGCATGTTTTTTCCTTGGGAGGTGGCGGTGATTTTCCCCCGCGGTATGGCGAAATCCGCCGCCGGCCTTCCCACCCATTCTTTCCCATCCAAGTATCCAGCGAGGCACCGCCCCAGCTGCATATTAGTATATATATATATATATATATATATATATATATATATATATATATATATATATACTAATATGCCCTACACTACCACACATGCCGCGATACCGGTCGGGAGCTTATAGCTTGAGCCGGCATATGTGTGGTGTGTGTGTGTGTGTGTGTGTGTGTGTGTGTGTAAGCAAAGGGTGACGATTGGCAAGGAAGGCGGAAGAAAAGTTCGCGCGCGGTCCGTGCTTTGCAGACGCGTGAGTTCGTCTGTGTTGTAATCTGTGACGTATTACGTATGAAAATTCTGCCGGTACGTGCAATATGAGAATAGGAAAAATAATAAAATGATTGAATTTTATTATATATATATATATATATATATATATATATATATATATATATAAAGAGTGTGGACGTTGATGCGCTACAGGATCGTCTTGTGCTACAGAAGCATCTACTGGAGGGTTACAACAAAGTGAAAGTGAAAATAATTAGATGAGTCTAGTTTCATGATGATCGGTCAGCCGATGTGGGGAAAACATTTTTTTGTTGTACGCCATATGTAGACAATGTTTGGTTGAAACGTCTCCGTCTATCTTCTGTATAGACGGGTGTGAGAAAAATTCTAGAAATAATGTTTGCTCCATATGAACGTCACTTTAACGAATTAATATTCATCATAAGTCACCATGAAAGATGAGAAGCTTGCGTAAACTAAAAATCTCAGAGTTGCATTAGAGTGTGATCACACTATGACCTTACTACAAGATTTCTCCACGTTTATCTACAACTTTACAAATAAAATCTAAAAATAAAGAATTTCCAACACCCTGCACCCAACGCATAATAACTATTATAATAATGAATAACACTTTACTCAGAACAGTTCAATACAGAAACGGCACAACAACCATCAATTTTAACGAACTGTCAGCACTAGAGTACAACCCCGGTCGGTGATTTTCCAGCTGGACAAGCTCAGTAAACTCGCCAAAGTCATCGCTCACCGGGCAGATGACGCTACAGGGGTCACCGCCCGCCATCTCTCCGTTTTCCTCTTCACCACTCTGACATGTACTCACGTTGAAGCAGAGAGAGAGAGAGAGAGAGAGAGAGAGAGAGAGAGAGAGAAGAGACAGAGAGAGAGGGAAAAAGAAAGAGAGGGAGGAAGAGAAAGAGAAGAGAAAGGGAGGAAGAGAAAGAAGAGAGAGATAGAGGGAGAAAAAGAGAGAGAGATAGAGGGTGAAAGAAAGAGAGAGGGAGGGAAGAAGAAAAAGAGAGGAAGGGAGGAGGGAAGAAGAAAAAGAGAGAAAGAGAAGAGAAAAGTAGGAAGAGAGAGACACACACAGACAGAGACAGAGAGCGTGGGATCTCGCCGTGTTCATTTACATGGAGACCTCGCACCCAGTGGTAAATAGGCGACCGCCTAGCGCGAACGTCTTTGCGAAATCGGATGCACAGCAACGTCGGTGAAAGGGAGCTTCTCTGAACGTGAATGGAACAGAGAGAGAGAAAGGGCTCTTTGCTTGCCAGAATGCTTACAATTTACATCCGAGAAAGATTGTCGCAAAAGGGGACCTCTGAAACACGGTTTTTACAATAAAAATACCTGACTTTTATTGACATATTTTGAATTATAATTATATGTATTTGGTAAGAGTTAAATTAAAAATGACGATTTCCTAGAATCTACCTGAATAAATATTGTCTGAAAATCACGTTCAATAATTAAACAATTAAATGAAAGGCAATGAGTAAATACTTGTTTGTTAACAGGATATAGAGAGAAATGTGAACCTATATATTTAATAATTAAAAAAAAAGAAAAAATATGGGACGTCTTTATTACATCATATTTTCAAATAACAGAGGTTCATCGAATTTTGATTCCGTGCGATTCTTGATATATGCAAGCAAGGACACTTGAAATTTAAGAAAGATGGCAATATATTTTGGTTCAAAGTTTTGTTTTCAGTAATATTCATTATTATTACACGCACGTGGGAAGATAAAAATGTTGGAATGGCAAATAATGAAACTATTCAAATTCAATAGATTAGAGTTTTCTCTTTTCAAATTTCCCATTCCATTATTAATAGAGAACATGCAATTAGAAGTGTAATATATTATTCATTGGGATTACGTATTAGCCTACGAATTTTCATAGACAGCAGATTTATGAAATCTGGGGTTGCTCCATTTTTACTTTTCGTAGTAATACAAAAATTAGTATTATAGTACTTTGTAGATATATTCTTTGACAATAGGATTCATGAAATAGAAAATATCATATTTTTCATACAAATTAAAAATTTTGTAATTCTGAAAAAATATTTTTAGATGAAAATATTCAACTGAAGAATTGAGTTACGCAATAGGCATGACTGTGCTTGAAACAGATGTATCTGAACCTAAAGTGATTTTTGAAAGCTCTCTCTCAACTTGTTCTCCTAATAATTACACACGTGTCTTTCATTTTAAATGCATTTCATTAGATGAAAACACCAGCTACAAGAGTAATTCTCTTAACAAGTATGATGGAACGGCATCTAAAAACGAGTAGGAATGCTCGGCATATCGAAATGATTCATCTTAGAGTTATAACTCTAAAATGTCTTAGTTCTTTTAAAAACGTGCATGCCAACATTTAAAGATAAACCATTGAATGAAGTTATGCAAAAACATGCATGCCACAAGAATCAGTATGGCCGTAAATGGAAGGAAAGTTGGAGAATGTGTTAAAATTTCGAACAGCAAGAATACACACCGGAAATCGTACACAACTCTAGAGCCACTGCGTAATTTTTTTGATATATTTCTGGTTTCGTCGCGTTCTTATTTTAAATTTTATTTCTTCTTGCTCGGCATTTATTCCTTTCAAGAGAGTTTTGATACAAGATTTATTTAACTTTATA
Organism: Teleogryllus oceanicus; assembly: GCA_964035755.1. Taxonomy (NCBI): domain Eukaryota; kingdom Metazoa; phylum Arthropoda; class Insecta; order Orthoptera; family Gryllidae; genus Teleogryllus; species Teleogryllus oceanicus. Next base: position 69,886,833 of record CAXIVR010000007.1, read on the forward strand.
GGCTGGTCGCGTTCTGCATAACGCATTCGCTAACAATCTCCTCACATTCGGATGTTTTCTTGAAGACGAAATGTCAGATGTTTTCAATAAATCGATTACCACTCTTGCAATAATGAATAAATAACGGAAAATAAGCGTTCATTCTTTTACTTAGAATGTATTAATAAAATTTGTTGTTAAAAAATTGTGCAATAAATATAATTACTTAAATGTTTTTCAGTCATATCATTTACTTTCTCGTATACGTACATATATATGGCGTAATACACGTAGTATAAAGTTATGCAATGCTGCGGAAAATCGATTTCAAGATTTCAACGGAAGTACATGTTTGATACCGAAAGATTTCAACGGAAGTACACCCCCTGATACCGAAAATGTCTTGTTTATTCAAAACGCCCGTCTGCCTCTCTGTCCGTTCGTCTGTGAACATCACTAGCGCTTAAACCATACGTAGGATTATAGTCAAAGATTTCTTCCGGGCTGAAGGGCCGTGGTCCATTGGAAAACATATTTCCAGACGTTTCGTCCGCAACTACGGCAGACATCCTCAGTGGCGATGTGGTCTTGGACGAAGAATCCTCCTTGAAGGTTCCCCGGTGACTGAGGTCCCCCCAGCCCCTGAGGATGTCTGCCGTAGTTGCGGACGAAACGTCTGGAAATATGTTTTCCAATGGATCACGGCCCTTCAGCCCGGAAGAAATCTTCGACTACAACTCCGGCCGTGAAAGCCTACATTGTTTTATTTATACGTAGGATTGTTTACAAAATGGATATTTCTCGGTCGTTGTGGCTCGACGTAAAGTGATTTGGAAAATAAATTTTTAAAATTTGAACATTTAAAAAAGTTTCTCAAAAATAGCTCCAAATTTATTAATTAATTTCGAGCAACCACAATAAATACATAAAAAATTTATCATAATTTTATTTATTGAAATCCGACGTTTAGGAGGCTTATGTCAAGTACAACTGAAATTTTATTTATAAATTTGGTTCAGAATGACGAAGCCAAAAATAATTTTCACAATATTCATTAAAGGATTCACTCTGTTATGTAAATTTGCTCTATTTATACAAAAAAATGTAGGGAAGAACGTGCAGTTATTTTTGAGAAAATTCTAAAAACTTATTAAAAAATATTATTTTTAATAGCAGAGCTTTGAGTCGAGCCAGATCGACCAGACAATATTCATTTTGGAAAAAATCATAGGATTGGTTTAGGGTCCGGTGTTCGCAGAAGGACGGGCAGGTGAACGGAAATTTCCGTTGATGGAACGTGTATTTCCGTTGATAGATTTTCAGCAACGTTACATACCTTTCTCCTACATAACTAAGTTTATTACTTCGTATATGAGAAAGTGACAATGATAGTGAACTAAGAAGTAAATTGTTCCACTTTATTCGCATTGCAGATAATTTACTTGAGAATTATACTGCGACAGGGTGAACAAAACATTCTGCAAATATAATTGTTTCTGGTCTCTTTCCTTCGTGAAAAGAAGCAATGTTAAAGAACCAGTCTCACGAATCAGCGCTCAATGTTCAACTGTTTATTCAACTTCCGCGACGCAGAACCAGAAAATATAACTTGTTGAATGGATAATTCAGTTTGAAATTCACACTTCTTGCAAACTCACTGTAAAGTTTTGCTTCCTTCCATCGTTTATTTGGAAGAATGACCCCATGAAAATGTAAGGAAACAAATTTTCGAAGCTTTAAAGTCAAAAGTGTTGCAAAGTATTTCATTTCAAATGAATATCCATGCTCTCGCGCGCCGCTGTGAAAGAGGGATTAGCAGGCTATCTTTAAATTTAAATTATAGTACACGTGAAATACCATGTCGGTTTTTTATATTTCTGTCATAACAGCAGTTGATTTCAACTCTGTATTGTTTGAGATATTTCACATTAGAATGTATAGATTTATACTTATTTAACAGAAATGATTTCAAATAAATTTAAACTCTAGCAAATGCATAGTACAGCCCCATTTGATAAGTGTCATTAGTATTGTAAAATACGCCCGCTTTGAAGAAAAACACAGTTTCTGGCCAATCTTTCCTCTCTTGACTTCTGGCTGATTTAAGGGGTTAAGAGAACGAACCAACGTTGTATTCTGCGAGATTGGATAACAAGTATGATGGCCTAAAGTGCGCTGGTTGTTTTATGATAAATTCCGGAATACAGCGATTAGGCACATCACATCAAATCAAAGATCAATGGAAACAGGGCCAAGTATTCATTCTCTCAATAATTATCTCCAATAATAGCCTTATTGAAAAACACGTCAAAGAAAACCTTAAAAAACTTGATATGCCTCCAAGGCTTTTAAAATTAATGCAAAAGTCTGTCATCTTAAATACTTGCCGCATTGTCGGAACTTTCTAAATGCAGATTCTTAAATAAATAGTAAATAACACACTTGGTTCCGTGAACTAGCAATGTGTTAACATAAATAATAATAATAATAATAATAATAATAATAATAATAGTAATAATAATAATAATAAAATGATCTCAAGCAACCTCATGTAGACTCAAAAGCCTCAAACACTTGGCTAAAATACGGTAATCTGTTTGGCGAAACAGAGGGGTTCATGGTCGCCATACATGATCAACACTAGTGATCAACACTAAAAGTTACAGGAAGCATATCCTCAAACAAACAATAGATGACAAATGAAGAAAATGCCATACAACAGTTGAGAGCATACAGCACATCACATCAGGATGCAAATTAATGGGTCATACAGATTACACCTATAGGCACAGTCAAGTTGCAAATATCATTCACCAGAAACTGGCAGCGAAATCCAACCTACAAGAAATGACCTGCCCATATTACAAATATGTTCCCGTAACTGTACTTGAAAATTCAAACTTTAAGTTGTACTATGACACAGAAATTATTACAGATAAAACTATTCACCATAACAGACCAGACATAACTTTTGTAGACAAACGGCAAAAGATTGGCTTCCTGATTGACATAACTGTTCCACAAACAGCTAATCTCCAAACAGCACATGCAGAAAAAATAAAGTATACAGAACTAGCAACTGAAGTCAAGGCACTATGGCATCATTGTTCCTCTGGTCATTTCGTGCACAGGAGTTATACCAAATAACATCCATAAAAATCTGGAACTTATTCAAATACCAAAATATACCTATAAAATTATGCAAAAATCGATCATCTTAAACACATGCAGGATTGTTCGAAAATTCCTAAATTGCGACGAAACATGAATTGACCTGTGTCTTGGTTATTAACCCGACACAAAGTCAAATAAAAATCCGGTGAATACGAGAAAAACAATGTATAATAATAATAATAATAATAATAATAATAATAATAATAACAATAATAATTAGAAGAAGAAGATGATGAAAATTAACGAGACCCAAAAGAATTGCATGGCACATTTCCGAATCAATTAGACAAACGAAGGTACAATACCCTGGCTGAAGAATGGAAAACATTTTGGCGGAACAACTAGATTTATGAGGTATATTCAAGTTAGAGTAATAGCTACTAGAAATTATCGGAAATACATAATCAATGAAGCAAGAGCTGATAAATGCCGAAAAAGTCATGAAACAGCAGCAACAATAAAACACAACAGAATCCTGCCGTACACTTCCAAATACAGAATATAGCAAAAGACACAATACTGTAGCAAAAATCATTCATCAAAATTTGGCAGGAGTCACAGTTTCAGGATCACATTATAGGTATGTGTCGTCACTAGTGGTTGATAACAGCGATTTCAAACTCGCTGATAGATTGATCGATTGTTAGTGATTTCGGGAACGTCAACTACGGAGGTCATTAGTCCCGTAGGTGTAGTGTATGTGTTTCATCGGGAGGTAGGGATGATCTTCCCCCGCTGGAAGGCAAAATCCGGCGCGTAACCCGGATCGTAGGTCGTCCCCGGATCTCGCCATCCAGCGGGGGAAGATCACCGCTACCTCCCGATGAAACACATACACGACACTTACGGGACTAATGACCTCCGTAGTTGACGCTCCCGGAATCGCGAATCAATAAAAAGAAATGTATTTACTTTAGAAGAGGCGTAATAGATCTGAATCGTGACGTGAGTACTAAGTTACAGCTCAAACGAACCTTAAATATTAATTTTATGACTGACAATACGATATCACATTGTTGAAGGGATTCCAACTCGTTTCCTCTCTGCATTACAGCATACGCAGAGAAAGTAAAAAAAAACTACTCGCTGGCGAGCGAGAGGCGGAGCGGGGCGAGTCCGGGTGAACCGGCGCAAAGCTCAGCAGCGCGGGAGCGAAGAGGAGGTTGCGATGAGTCAACAACCGCTCACCCGCGCATCTTGTTTTCGCTCCCAGTGAACGCGGGGGCGGCCGGCTTATTTCCGGTGCGCAGCCGCCCCGCGCTCGACTGGCAGCCGGGGGCGCCACGCCTCACCGCACCGCCCTTGACCGCACCCCCTCCCCCTGCCCCCCTTTGCTCACATGTGGCGCCCCCCCCACTTCCATCTTCTCGCAGAATCTCCATCTGCTCTCGAGTCCTTTCCATTTGCCGCGGAGCTCGTTTCATCTGCGCCTTGCGAAGATACCTCTCGACGTATTTCTTCTACATGACGTTAACATTTTTTTTCATAACTTATGTAATACGACAAACAATTTTTTTGGGAAGAAAATGCATTTATAGAATCACATCAGTAAAACTGAAATTATAGATAAGTAAATATAAAGATTAAGTATATAGATATATAGATTAAGTATATAGACATATTCTCCGATCGTGCGTGCGTTCAACAATATGACGGGAAAGGTGACAATTATAGATATAAGTATTGTACATTTTTTTGTCAGTGCAATTATTTATCAATCTTGGATCGTTAGATGAGATGGTAGTATGTATAATATTTTTGGCAAATGTAGGTGTATTTAATTAATTGATTTTATATTGCTTACAGAATTGTGATCTTTATAGAGCATTCATTACGTAAATATAGTGCATGTTTTCCTGGGATGGGAGAGGTGCTTTCTCACTTGAGCAAATGGGATCAGGCGTCGACCTGCAAGTCGACGTGTGGGGTTTTCCTCTCTAGGTATTTCTCCCTGTGGAGCACCGTTGGGAGAAATTTATTTGGTTTTTTGGACATCCTGTAGTTCAAATAAATACAGTAACATGATTTTTTCAAGAATATGTGACCTTACAATAAAAATGTTTGAATGCTGCAAACAACTATTATGAATGGACAATATTTTTAAATAAATAGATTTTAGAGTATAAAATAATTTCCCCTCCTGTTCCAATCGTTTACATTTTGGCACCCCTTTTCTATGTCAATTCTTCAAAGTCCATTTCCATGTAAGTCGGGATAAGCTCTAAACTCCTGACTGCTCTCTCAAAGTGTGCGGTCATGTAGTGTTTGTAAGAGCGCGTAAGAGAATAGAAGTAATATAAGATACAGAAAGGAAATATCGTGCGGGGTGCGTATCCTGACACTCACTCACTCGTCGGCGGGTGGTCCGAATGAGTGAATGTTAGGCAAATGTTCCGGCATCGCAAATGCTCCGGTTCGCAGTGATCAGAGAAACTGACCAAAAAAGCATCCGGCCGCTACATTACTCCTCTAGCCAGCGGTTGATTTCGATTGATTGATTGATTGATTTTTTCGCGTTTCCGGGCGCGTCAACTGCTTCGGTCATTAGTCCCGTTAGTGTAGTGCATGGTTTTTTTCTCAGGAGATGGCGGTGATCTTCCCCCGCTGGATGGCGAGATCCGGCACCGACCGTCGGCTAGTGGGGTTTCCCCCTAACCAGAACTTTCCCACCAGCGGGGCACCGCCCCAGACGGGACAAGCTCTAAGCTCCCGACAGGACTCCCGGAGTAGTGCATGTTAGTGTAAGTGTGTGTGTAAGGGGAGAGGATAGGACAAGAAAGAGGAAAGACAGATCGCGCGCGGTTCGTGGCCCGTTTGATAGGGTACTGCTCCAGTATTCGCCTGGCGTTGATCGAAGAAACCACGGAAAACTACCGATCAGAGCAGCCGGCCGCTAGAATTCTCCTCCTCCAGACAGCAACTGAATTCGACCTAGCTGAAAAGCTAGTGTCGAAAATCCTGCCGCCGTGGGGAGTGGGTACCTAGGACCTCCCGACCGCTACCGGGTTGAATTCGCCTGGTCTGTAACCCCGGCCGCCGCGTCTTCTTTTTCTCGGCCCTTCCGGAGCGGCGTGCCGTCTTGCAGGCGAGCGCCCCGCCAGATTCGCGTTTGCATGCAGCGGGGCGGCGCCGCCCGGCGCGTTAGATCCGTATCTTAAGCCGCCCTCGGAGGCGCCGCGCCGCTGCGGACAGCGCCCCAAGCCCCACTAAGGCCCACGCCCTTATCCCGCGCCCCGCCACGCCGCGCCGTCTGTCCTCGTCGTCACTCACACCCGCGGGCGAACCAGCGGGGGCACAAGTGACGGACGAGAGGGTGGGCGGGCGGGCGTATGGGTGGGCGGGCGAATGGGCGGGGGGCGGGCGAATGGGCGGGCGGGCGAATGGGCGGGCGGGGGGGGGCAACCAGGAGGGCGGGAAGGTGGATGAGTGGAGAGTGATGGGGGGCGGGCAGGTATATGGCGGGTGAGCGGGCGAGGGGGGGCGAGTGAGCGTGCGGACGGGAGAGCGGGCGGGTAGATGGGTGGGCGGGAGGGCCAGCGAGGTGGATGGGTGGGCGAGCGTTCGAGCGGGAGGGCGGGCGGGTGAGTGAGTGAATGTGAGTGAGCGGACGGGTACGTTTGTGAACAAGCGAGCGAAATGACAGGTGAGTGAGCGACTGTATGGATAGGTGTTTTGGGATTTGGTGAATACTGATTACTTTTTTTTGGAAGTGGGCCGAAGCGACGTGGTGGTGCGGTTTGGAGCAGGGGGTGACGTCTGGCAAGTGAGATGTTTGAAGCTGCGCAGATCCTCGCGGGCGATAATCTGTGGAGGTTACATGCGGCCACAACGGAAACTTTTTTCTTCTTATGGCATAGGCGTAACAGGACATTGACTACCATACGTAGATAACCACCTTTTTATTTTACGATTCTAATTATGAAGTTATGATTGATGATTATATGATTATATATATAATATATTAATATATATATATAATAAATATATATATATAATATATATATATATATATATATATATATATATATATATATATGTGTGTGTGTGTGTGTGTGTGTGTGTGTACAATTTATTTATTTAGTCAAAAACTGTATGTGACGTATGGGGGAGAAGATCATCTGCGCACGCTTTCTTGAGTTTTAGAATCCCTTCCCAACAATTTAACTATTAATACTTGAAATATGAAAATAATAATAATAATAATAATAATAATAATAATATTAACAACAAATTTAAAAAAGCGAGGGATTAACATTTCAAAAACTAGATATTTTCGTTGCCAAATTATAGAAAACTTATTTTTAACGGTAAAGGAACAAACGGATATGATTTTTCTTTATTGTTAACAAAATAGAAACTCACCCAAAGCTCTACTACCACTAGAAGGAAAGCTCAACAAAACGTGCGCATAGTGAAGCTACATTTACGCCCAGAAGCAAATCAAGCGGCCATCTCAGCATTTGCTCAATGGATCAGGGAAACTGGACAAAAACCCGATCGAGATCGGGGTCATTGACCCATATCGGAACACGGACGGAAGTACATTATTTGTTACAGGCATATTGAGTCTCTTCTTTTAAATTATATAATGCAAATGTAAACTAATTCATTACACTATATCTTGTTTTTGTTAAAGTAAATATTATTTTTCTTTTCGACGATCAGTATAGTCTCTAATTGTATAGAAACCGTTTTGCAGCAAAAAAGATATTACTTTTAACTTAAATTTGTGTACAAATTTTAATTGTTTATTTGTTTATAAATATAAATAATATAAGTATTGCTTATATATATAAATAATATAAGTAAATAAATAATACAAGGAATAAGAAATGTTAATAATGTGAAAACACATTGGAGACATAATATTTTACGTGGAAAATATTATATTACGGAACAGTGGGCTAAAACGATCCCAAAGAAATATTAGAAAGGCAAAAATAATATCTAATATTACTGATGAATTACACAAGTGCAAGTCAGATGCAAAAGAGGTGTAAAGATCGTATGAGATCGTATGAGATCGTAATGAGATCGTAAAGAGCCTTACAGTCTAATTCCAGAAAAACGCTAACCAGTTAGAATGAGTGAGTGTGAGTGGGTGTAAGTGAGCGGGCGGGCAGGTTTGTGAGCATAGATTTAAAATTTGTAAAACACCGTTTGCGTATGAAACGTTTACATTGCTCTCACGCCAATGAGAGTGTCAATAAAATATGTGAAATAAAAAAGGAAAAATAGAATTGGAAAAGGGTGTGAAAGAAATCGTTTACAAAGTAGCCGGACCAAGCCTGGAAATCAAAGGGTATGATAGTTTGTGCACTCCACAAAGAAAGGAGAACAATATAAAGATATGAAGAAATATCATTAATGACAAATAGAAATATAATAAATTTAAATTCAACCAAAATCGGTGGCACACAACAATGAAATAAATGGAATAAAATCATTATTACATTATGACAGAAGACATTATACCAGTATGACAGATTGGAGAGAAGCAGTGTGGAAAGAAAACTGATGAAGGAAAACAGAGAGTGGGAAAATAAGTGTCGTCGTTTTGAACCAAAGAATAAAGGAAATTCAGACAACAAGCAGGTAAACAGTAAATATAGTGAACAAAAAAGCCGTAAATCACAAACAAGAGAACAGCCACAGCAACAGGCAGCCAAGTCACACGCACGAGAGAATCCAGGAGGCCAATGCTGTGTAAAACGGACGTCTGGAGTGACGGGGAACGAATAGTGAGCTTCACGCACGCAATCCCATGTGCAGCGCCGCCACACCGCTAGGGATAGCCCGCTACTCCACGCAAGAAGAAATGAGCACTTGCTCCAAACGAATATAATATACGAACAATAGAACATTTTTAAAATATAGCGCCATCGAGTTTGATTAAATTCTGTTGTTGGATAGTATGAAGGACGTTTAACCCTTTATTGCATAGTGTTAACATAATGTTTTTTCAGGTCATAAACGCATTCTAACGATTTAATTATGAACTATTTCAAATTACACATAATGTACATTATGCGTTTATGTCTTCCCTTGCATTGATAGATATCTTCCATTGCATGAAAAGATAACGGGATGAAATTATAGTAATCTAGAGGCGCCGTAAATCGGAACTTCGTAGTAACAAACTCTGATTCCGTATATCAAAAACGACACGCTATTAGGAAATTAATCAAACTAAAATACGAATGGTACTTATTTTATTGACTTGCTTGATACTTATTTTATTACATAAATTATTTGATTTTTTTTAAATAGTGAAATATAGAACATTTTGTTGGAGGAGTAACACAATTTAATATTTTGTATTTCTCAAGAAATATTTACTTCTGAATTTTTTTTTATTATTTTTCCTTAATTAAAATAAATAAATGTAATGAAAAATAATTATTGCAAGTAAAAATAAAAAAAAGTATGCAATAAAGGGTTAAGAGAATGGCACAGGTCTCATGTTGCCTGAAAACCCTCATTTTACGAAAATTGTAAAAATTCAAAATATTTTCGGCGTCATCTTACAACTACAATTATGAAAATACAATTTTTCTCTTAATGAAATGTGTTCATCAAAAACATCTTCAAAGAAAGTCATGATGGATTTTTCAAAAATATGAGTATTTTATGAGTAATTGGGCGTCAAAATTAATCGCCCGCTCTGAAAATCCTGCGCTTCGTGATCGTAAGTTTAGATAGATAGATAGATAGATAGAAATTTATTCTACAATTGGGCAGATGATGCCCGGTGGCAGAATGCAAAATAACAATTACAAATAACATAATAATATATAAAAACAAATATAAACAAACAAATTGAATTTGTCATTTCCTATATATGCAGATGGCATTTAAATTCCTATACTAAACATTAAAATGCAAATACACTAACATATAAATGAATAAACCTACATATATACAGGACAGGCTCGAAACTCACGACTGGTCTTCCGACATTTGTGGTTGTGTAGTGCAAGTGAATGTAAGTGTGTATAAATAAGGGATGAAACTCAAACAAGAGCAAGAAAAGATTGATCTGTAGCCGGTCGGTGGGGTACTGCTCGGCATTCACCTGTTTTTGATTGGAGAAACCACGGAAAACTAAAGATCAAAGCAGCCGGCTGCTAGAGTTCTTCTCCAGGCAGCGACTGAACTCGACCCAGCTAATGTCGAAAATCCTGCCACCGTCGGGGGCTCGAACCTAGGACCTTCCGTTTAGAGGCACTGCATTGAGCAACCTAAGCCAGTACATAGATTTTGTTAACTCATCTGTTTGCCTTATAGTAATTAACTTCATTAGGCCGATACAGAGAAAATAACGGATGCAGTTGAAGGCGAGGCAATACCAGGAGTTTACTATTTACCAACCAAATCTGTTATTTGTGACAAGGGCCGTATCTCCTTCAATACTTTTCGTAAATTTGTAAAAGAAAAACCCTTTTCTTTGAATTGAAGTATTCATACGTCATCTTTAGGTTCAGTTCATTTATTTCGATTGTTCTTAAGGGACGGTGAACTTGCACATTGGTTAACGGACTAGTTAAATTGTTTAACGGACACCGGCCGTTACGAGTGGCTTTTAGTTCCGCTAAGTCGTTATAACTGTTCCGTAGTTCCAATTTAACAGTACTAATAATCAATCAATATATCTAAAATTGACGCATTACCGCGAGTGACGGAATGTCACTTCCTAGAGTCAAGGCTGCCACTGCCAGTGGAAATGCCCTAACTTACCGCCATGCAACTAGGGATGGCTAAAAGCATCAATGTCTTTAAAACATCGACGTTTTCCACCACAAACATCGAAATATTAACTTCCATACTTTGCTTTCGATTTCTCCACATCGATAATTTGATGCAAAAATCGATGTTTTCTTAATTTTTAATTTTTTTAAATAAACGGGTTTAGGCACGTTGTAGAGAAGCAGCAATCCGTAGCAATATCGTAGTTTTGCGTCATCCTCTTCATCACGCTGCACATTTCGCCTGTGCAATCTGAGAGAATTTTAGGTAGTTTTGCTTCAATGGTGTATGAATGGAAGTGACTAAAGGGTAAAGTAGCGAAACACGATGTTCTTCATTCATTTTATTCTTTATATTCGATAATAATTTTTATTAACATACTGCTAACGTGCTGGTAACCAAATAATAAAATGTATTTCTTTTAAGTACTGACTTTAAAAATGGATAAAAAATAGAAACATCGATGTATCGATGTTTTGTTAAAATTTGCCATCACTACAGGCAACACCCGAGCGAACGACCGGGAGCGATGGCTAGAGACATTAACTGATGTCACTGCAGCGCCTCTGTCCGAGAGGGGCAAAGTTCGAGTTCCTACAGTGGCAGGATTTTAGACACTAGCTAGGTCGAATTCAGGCGCTGTCTGGAGAAGAATTCAGCCAGGCGAATGTCGGAGCAGTACCAGAAGAAACGGGCGATGGACCGCGCGCAATCATTCCTTCCTCTTCCTTCTCATATTCTCACCTCTTACACACACACACTAACATACACTACACTACCATACATGCCGGGGGACTTGGAACTTGTCGCGGCTGGGGCGGTGCCCTGCTGGCGCGAGATACGTGGTTGGGGAAAACCCTGCTAGTCGACGGTAGGTCGGCCCCGGATCTGGCCCTCCAGCGGGGGAAGACCACCGCCACCTCACAAGCAAAAATATTCACCACACGTGTGGGACTGATGACCATATTAGTTGACGCGCCCGGAATCACTAACAATCAATCAATCAGCCGAGAGCGGCGGAATGTCACTTCCTAGGGTCAAGGCTGCCACTACCCGTCGCAATGACCTCGCGAACCGCCAGGCAACACCCGAGCGATCGTGGGCGGCGGAAGGCATCTGCAATGCACAGAGCGAGCTAAGAACGCCGTGCTGCGCTGAGTTGCGCTGCGTGGCACAGCGTGGGGACCTGCCAAATTAATCACGCAAGCAGTCAGGCTCTCGTTTGGCCCCACCTCGCGAATGAATATACGCCGTGGCGGCGGGTCGCGGCTGAGACGCAAAGACGCCGGGCTCGAGACGAGATGAAGCGAGAAGCAGCCGAAGAGGGAATACGACCGGAGTGGGAAGGATATGTACATTTTCGCTTGTTTTTATTTATTTTTTTATTTTCTTTGTTGTTAAAACAGTAAAAACTCTAAGACTTAAGATGGAGAAATGACAGCTGCACAGGTTTTCTTCATCTCAGAATCCCTGCCCCTCTGTTTGCCGTACATAGTTGAACTATGAATAAAGATACCAAGAAGCGTGGTTGGTAATACTTAAAATCTGGAAATGCACGTTCTCGAGTAATAAAATAAAACGTATTTGCATCGACACGTGAATTGCAGATTGAATTTTATAGAATTTCTGTACATTTCTTAATAATGCCCCCATTCTGTTCAACCCTTTCCGCGATTAGCAAAAACAGAGCTGAATAAAACATACCCAGATGCTACATTTATGTTCAGAAGCACAGCATAATGGCCATCACAGTATATTTGATTGAAAGATGAAGGGTAACTGTTTAAGACAAGAAACAAGCGAAAGAAATAAACATCAGATCTGCTCTAAAAGATATGTATGATTGCGCACAAAACGTTTGATAAGGAAATTAACGTGGAAGATCTTATAAGATTTGCTTCACATTGCATTTTAATGAGTTCTTTATTTTACCTCTTTTTTTAGACAAACAAATCCATGCAGTTACTTTTCCTATTTGTCGAACATGATAAAAATAGTTTGAATTAAGCTCTTAAATAGGAAGAGGATAACGTTGACCAGCGGTTGTTTTAAATACTTAAAATAAAACAATAACATTACATAGCGAATTAATTTGTTACAAAATACTGTGACTTGCCACACGTTTAACACAATTCCTATCACGATATATGCGACTGTGTTGAGACTAAATATTATGCGCTTGAGAGTTATCTTTCAAACTGTCAATTTTCTTTCTCTGTATACGGACTCTGCCGTGTATATGGACATTCCATCATTGTACCATAGTCGTATCAATATTTTCAAGAAGATTTTTTAAAATATTGAGGGAAACAATTTATGTCAAAGAAAACGTATTCGAATTATCGACGCCCAAGAAGACTTTTTGGCTCAATGTAAAAGCGAATATCCAACACTGTGTAAAAGAGCCATAAAAACCTTATACTCTATTATGACATACTTGTGTAAATAAACGTTATGAACCACAACAGCTGTTTAAAAGACGCGTCTCTCTCAGCTTGAACTAGAATTTCCTTTAGTTTTGCGGCGCCATCAATAGAGCGAAGGATTAGGGATAATTTTAAACCAAGAGCAGCAAATGTTGTAGTATTTTTAAATATAATATGCTTCAATTATTCTGAAAAGTACAATATAGAAATACGATATTTAAACAGCCAGTAATATGGGGCTCAATTATAGCAAACTGCCTTCCAAAACGGATTTTGGGCGAAATATACTGTATCAAATGACAGCTGTGACAAATGCCTACATGGTAAATAAAATTCGACAACTCGTTTCATTCTAATAACACCTGGCATTTCCCCACAAAAAAAACGAAGTCATTGACAGTAGAATGCGAGGTTGGTGGACTCAGTTGGTGGACACAGGAAAGAAGTTTTTTTTTCATATCTGGTATTACGCCAGTAACAAGTACGATAGTTTTCAACATAGACTGTTCGTTTACGGCAATATGGCCATACTCGTAGAGAACAGTTCCAGGGAAGCCGCGCATGGTGCCCAGCCTCCCGGACTACCCACGCCGCTATGATAACAGTTGAAGGCTTACGGCCCGAGGGAGACCGTCGCTCTGGTTCCGGCTTCGTCCCGTTGGGTCGCTGACCAATCTAACCTCGTCTCTTCTCCGTCCTCTCAGTAGCTGGTGGCTTAGCCCATCTTGCTCCCTCTCGCCTCTGCATCTCTATTCTGTCCGACTTGATTCAGTTTTTTCACGGCTCTGCGTTTGCTCTGACTTTGCCCGGCCTCAGTCGCTGTCGATACGGGTCTCCTTTTATGGGTGGTTTGGTTTTTTCGTGTTTCCGGGCGCGTCAACTGCTTTGGTCATTAGTCCCGTTAGTGAAGTGCATGTTTGTTTATCGGGAGATGGCGGTGGTCTTCCCCGTTGGATGGCCAGATCCGGCGCCGACCTACCGTCGGCTAGTGGGGTTTCCCCCTAACCAGGACTCTCCCTCCAGCGGGGCACCGCCCCAGACGGGACAATCTCTAAGCTCCCGACCGGTCTCCCGGAATATGTGATAGTGTGGTGCATGTTACTGTGTGTGTGTAAGAGGAGAGGATAGGACAGGACAAGGAAGAGGAAGGATAGATCGCGCGCGGTCCGTGGCCCGTTTGGTAGGGTACTGCTCCGGCATTCGCCTGGTGTTGATCGGAGATACCACGGAAAACTACCGATCAGAGCAGTCGGTCGCTAGAATTCTCCTCCAGACAGCGACTCAATTCGACCTAGCTGAAAAGCTAGTGTCGAAAATTCTGCCGCCGTGGGAAGTGGGAACCTAGTACCTCCCGGTCAGAGGCGCTGCAGTGACATCAGTTGATGCACTGAGCTACCTCTACTGGTCTCCTTTTATGCTTCCGCCTGACTTGATGTGAGTCGCTTGAAATAGGTCCTTGGGATATCCTTGTGGGTTGCTGTCGCATCCCTGCACCACCTCGATTCTAACTTCACTCTATGTGCACTCGGACGTTTCCGTGTGCTCTCAGACTCCGTTCCGTATGCATTCTGTCTCCTCTTCGTGTACAGTCAACTCCGATCCGTGTGCAGTGTGTCCATTCTGTCTCAAGTCGCCACGGGCCTCATTTTAATGGCGCGGCGGGCCCAAGGCTGTAGTTGCTGATTGGTCCGCAGGAATTCTTGCGAGTACCCTTGCGATGATTGATTGATTAGTGCCTCCGAGCGCATCAACTGCTAAGGTCATTAGTCCCGTAAGTGTAGTGCACATTTTTGCTCGGGGTGGCGGTAATCTTGCCCCGATGAATGGCGAGATCCGGCGCCGACCTACTGTCGACTAACGGGGTTTCCCAGATATCTCCCATCAGCTGGGCACCGTCCCAGCCGGGAAAGCTCTAAACTTCCGACCGGGCTTCTGGCATGTGTGATAGTGTAATGCATGTAAGTGTAAGTGTGTGTAAGGGATAGAATAGGACAAGGAACGGGAACGACAGATTGCGGCGGGCCATGACCCGTTTGTTAGGGATCTGCTCTAGCATTCGCCTGGTAGGAAACTCCACAGAGAACTACCGATTAGAGCAGCCGACTGCTAGAATTCTCCTCCAGACAGCGTCACAACTAGACCTAGCTATCTGACTAGTGTCGAAAATTCTGCCGCCGTCGGGAGTCGATCCCCAGGATCTGCATGTCACAGGCACTGCAGTGACATCAGTTGATGCTCTAAGCCACATCAGACGGTCCGTTGCTACGGGACGGCGCTTGGAAGCTGGGAAATGGAGTGGGGTGTTAATCACCAGGGTCTATCGCCGGGCCACTGCTGGAACTAGGCAGTCGGCTACCAAACAGGTGCATTTATCCTCGTTCCGAATGAGCGCCGACCGTCACCAATACACCAATCACACTGTACAGTGTGGCGAAACATAGGCGCTCAACACTTAAGGCACAAAACATCCCATAATTTTCCATTTTACTACAATTTTGTAGGTAAATATTATGTTTATTTGAAGCGACTTATGAGAATTTAATACATGAAGTAAATGAGTAAAAATTGTTACTACTCGGCAGCTGTACTATACATTCTCTATGCAACGTAGTAGTATATGATAAACTGAAAAGGTATTACTCACACAAACAGCAGCCACCACAATCCAAGAACATTTCTTTGTCACATTTTCAATTCTTTTACTACGTGCATATACGTTGATTAATATAAATTTACATGATTATTTCATCATCAAAATAAAGAAAATTCATAATTAGACTCACAGGTAAAATCCACGCGTTTAAACCAATGCAGGAACACACTTTCTACCCACCTCCTCGAGCCAAAATTCTTTCTTTTTATATCAAAAGCACCCGGAGCACCAAGCAGCAAGACATTTCATTTTTTTGAAACTTTTCTCTTTTGACTTTATTACCCCTTTCCGTCACTCTGTAGTCTTTAACCTTCTTTCTGTGCCTTTCCTCCGCGTTCCCACTGAGCGGGGGATGTTTTGCATCTGGTTTTCGTTATTATCATTTCCACGCCCTGGCCTTCTCGGCGGCGGCGGCGCAGCGGCGCCGGGCGAGGGAAGGCAGGGGCGGTGGGATGTCTTAGTGCCGCGGGATAATTGAAATACCTCGCCTCTCCCATGAAATGCAAATTGGACTTGCGGAGTTGAACTCCCCAGCGAACCTCCGTCACGAACTTCCCTTGCCCCGCCCCCCTGCTCGTCGTCAATTGCGCCGTCTCCTTCCTCTCCTCCGCCCCTCTCTACACCCCCCACCACGCCCATTCGCGCCGCTGTGTCGCGCCCGCGCTTCCGAAAAGTAAGCAAGGCAGCCTCTGTGACAACGGGGTAATAAGTTTACAATCGTAAATAATTCATTACGAGGAGAAACCTCCTCCAAGAGACAATTTGTTCATGATACATGCGACGGAGGGCGTGAGGGCGCGTTACAGGCGGTTGAGTGGCGGAGACGAGCTTGATGGCTATCGTCTTTTGTCTTTCTTTTCTGTGGAAGAACCGTCTTTTTTTCTGTATTTGCGTGAAAGTCTAATGCTGAACTTTGAATGACATGCTTTGCTGTTTGTTGCTTAAAACATTTGGTGTAATTGAGTGTGGAAGTTAAATGCCTATGAATTATGACACATTTCCGTGAAGAAAATACATTAATTTATTTTATACGTAATTAGGCAGAAATATAACATTTGAGATAAATATGCAATTTTATTAATGGCTTCTAATATATTGGACAATGAATCTATGGCATTACGATTCATCAAAAGTCGCTAGATCCTAACAAGTAAGTACGTATAATTGCGTAATAAAAGCAATTTGAAATACATATTGCTTATACGTTTATGTCTGATTTGTATGATGCAAAGATACAGTCTCTTTTAAACACTAAAATAAAAGTTCATTGTCATTTTAATATTTTCAATAATCTATGGATTATTACATAATCAAATCTCACAACTCAGGTGATTTTTTCCGTAGCTGTGAAGTGAACTACTTAGTTGACGCCAGTTTCAACGACAGCAATAACCAGGAATCCTGTAGATACCATACGTAACGTGAACGGATAGGATTAGTACGTAGGTACCATACGTACTAATATACACGTATTCTGATGCTTCAAAACCAGGAAATACATTGAATTTCTGGAATGACGAATCCTGAACAACCATATTAATATGACGGTAAATTTAATGATTTACAAAACCAAGATCATCATGTAGACGAATACGTTACAAGCACCTATCAGTTCAAGTTACTGGTATTTATATTAATAAAAACTCAAAACAAAATTTCATATTTAACAGTAGCCCTTCCCCTTTATGTAACTCTGGCCGTAAACCCGTATCAGAAACATTTAAAGAACAAACAGACCAGCAGTTGAACGAATACTGTACGAAATGTGTGCAAACGGCGCAAGCTTTCAGCATTATCCCTCTTGCCCCATTTGAAAGTAGGCCGTTCCACAGAAGTGTTTACATTCGGTATGGGAATTACGAGCAACGCAAACATGGGCCTTCGAATCGCGATCGTAACAAAATGTGCCGTCGGAGAGCTTTTATTTACCCAATGCGCAGGCTACTTTTCCCAGTGTTGAACTGGCGGAGAGGCTCTGGGGACAAAGCAAATACTTCCATCGCGGTACAGCTGAGTTAGGCTCTGCAGCGATGTAGTGCCCGAACCCTTCCCAATCTAAATGCACGCCTTACGCAAGTTTCGGTAGAATTTGCGACATTTCTTGAAGCGTACGTAGGCGAATCAAAAAGTCAGCTACAGTACCTCGCTGCGAGAACGCGCTGTGTGTCGTGACTGTGGCCAATGCAGAGCAAGTTACACTAACTGCTGACACGTCCCATAGGAAGGTTGGTGTGGTATCCCGTCGTGTTGTCTGTGCAAAACGGGCCAGGATCAATGGTGCGTCAACTGAATGTTCCCTACACATTTGAGGTGCAGACAACGATCAGATTTCTGTGTGCCAAACGACTCAATTGCACGGACATTTATCGTGAAATTACTGTCGTATATGGCGAGAGGGCAATTTCTCTCCCAGGTATAGGAAATTGGTATAATCAATTTGGCACCGGACGCACGGATCTCACGGACGAATATCACGAGGGAAGTAGAAGGTGCGGCAACATTCTCCGTACGTTCCAGACTCAGCAACATGCGATTAGCATGTGCTCGGTAAGATGAAAAAGGATCTCGGTGGACGACGATTCCGAATCGATGAAGAAGTGAAAGTAGCTTTCTCCAGGTGCTTACATAGCGCTGGAGGTGATTTGTGAGCAACCCGAATCAAAAAGTTGGTTGACCGTTCCGAAAAATTATTAGTCGCTTAGGGACTATGTGGAAAAGTGAACTTCGCGGGTTCGTGGTATAACGGTCAGCGTACCGAACTGTTTTACCCCAGTTTGCGGGTTCAAACTCGAGGGTTCAAACTCGATAGAAGCCATGGATGTTTAAGGGCGAAAAAATCCCTCGTACGCCTTCCTTCGGAGAAGTAAAGCCGGCTGTCCCATGTAGTAGATTTACTACATGTAAAATATCCTCAAGCCTAAGAGAAGCCTCTAAGGAAAATTGAGATCCGCCAGTTTTGTCGCCCAAGATAAAACCTCCTTTCTCCGCTAGGTGGTGAAAGGAGCGTATCGAAATTTGCGTGGTTAGACGGAAGAGCGGGCCTGATGGCCCGAGTCTCGCCACGTAAAATAAGGCATTAACTAACTTACATTGTATGTTGTAATAGCCGCCTTGCCTATATGTAGGTAGTTTATACACGGCCATAACTTGGAAGTGTAACTTACTTTTTGATTTGCGCTCGTATTGTCTTGTAAGTGCAAGCGCTGAGAAAGTGTGGTATTGTTTCTGCAATACTCTGCAGCCTGCTTATTTAAAACAAAAACAAATATGGGGGATTTTAGCGCAGACTTCATTACGAGCGAGCCATGTGAATTTGTTCACTGACGTCATCCTCACCTCTAGTCAATACTGTCAACCTAAGAGTAAGATATATGAAATAGGAATGGACAAGGTGCCGAATATTAATAAATATTTGACACAATGTTATTAAATCTTAAATTGAATAATTTATTCATGTTCAGGGTACAACTCCCTTATATCTTCTATCATTGCCCAAAAATGATCTCTATTTAGTCTTTTGCGATCGTGTCTCCAAAGATATTTATAACAAGATGCATCGCATATCCTCGTGACGTTACTTTTAAAGACACGTTTTCTCGCATCGCTCGCCCGGATTGAAGTCACGGCGAGTCTCAGGCCTTCGGCCCTCGCATTCACTATAAATAACCTTGACTCTATCCACTGCATAGTTATCAATTCACTTTTACAAGAAAGCACTTTAATGGTAAAGTTGACTACTCTGCATTACATCACTGCGGTGACAGACAAATGAACATCGCTCTGCCCATAACAAAGTCTCCACTCAAATATCGGAAATATGAATCAATAAGACTTTAACCTATACCTTTGCCCGTCAAACCTCTCCCACATGAGCTACTTTTCCGCCTAGAAAGCCCGGCGCTCCTGCAAGCACGGGCAACTTTTTCTGACTACGTCCTCGTTTCCCATTCAACTACAGAAAGGGGTGTACAACCTCAAGCCGAAGCGGCACTGCGTCCAGAGCAACTGGCGCGGGATTTGAAAGTTTTGGTTGTGCAAATTGCTCTGGAGTGACGGCACATCACTGGATGCCTGGTCCGTGACACTCTTTTAGAGAAACTAGCCGACAGCCATTGCCCTAACTATAGCAATATTAATTCTCTACTAAAGCAAAGAAATGACTCATTAAAATATAATAATACATCAGTCAGTTTACAATTTGTCAATTGAGAGTAAAATTAATCATTTTGATTCACATGTATTTTCATTTTCTAATCCTCTTTACTTAAATGCATGATTGTATTAACTTTATCCCTTCAGGTTAGAAGGATGAACAAACTAAGTTTCTTATCCGTTAGAAAGAGTTCTCTGTCTGTGAGCAAAAATTGTTAACTTATTGAGAGTTGTTAATATATTTCACATTATTGCTATGTACAACAAACAACTGAATGATTTAATAAAACAAAATCAAAGAAAGAATTTGCTATTTAAATCTCTTCCTGCCCCTTGAGAAAAATATTTATACAAGGGCTTTCCAGGGAGCAACTGGCTCGTGTGGGCGCGCTATGACATCCCAGTCTAAAGCTTTGACGAGTCTAGGTAGTGTTTTCCACGATTATTCGCATGAGGAAGCATGGGTTTATTTTATTGTTTTAGTACAGAACTATTTGCTGCTAAATAGAGTTAACTGATGCCAGAATTGTACACACATGGGAGATAGAAGAGAAGAAAGAATGAAAGTATTAATGAATAAGTACGAGAACAGACATTATATGTACTCTATTTTCTCTGTAGAAATGTTGGTAATACATGAAATAGAGATAATTGTATCAAAATCCCTTACCTTATTTGCGTGCAACATACTTTCTTTAGACTTTTCTGATCTATTTACATAGTTTGGTGGGAATTTACAAAACTGCGAATGTGGCCCACAATTAATTGAGAGAACATTTTATTTTTTCCAAGGTAAACTTTTCCTGGACTAATTACTATTTTCTGTCTGAATTTATGCAATTTACCCACCCACTCTGAACATTTCAGCGATAATTTCACTCAGTGAAATATTTTTCTCTGAATAAGATATTACGCCTATCTTTTGTATTGCAGGTTTGGCATTTTGGGTTGATTGTTCGACTTTGCCGGCTAGCTAACCGTGTCCCCCATGTCTTAGAATAGTTTAATTATCTTGGAAATTAATGTACAAAAATATTTTGTTTAACTATGAAATACGGAGAAACTCATTTCACACACATTTCATGTGAAGTGAAATAGTTTTGTGTGGTGTAAAAAAATAATAAAATATAATGCATTTCATAATACCAAACGCAAGCTACAAGACACTAGAAATGAACAAATATTTTGAGCGTCATAAAAGAAGCAATAAATAACTAACGTAAAAAAATACTTCGTGCTTGTATCACCTAGTTAAAACACAATAACTCCCCGTACATATCTTCATCCGTAGAATTTATTTCTGAAAAAAAAAGTTGTTCTTAGAAGTGGAAAAGTAATGTAATATTTGCGTTCACCAAAGCTTTGATTTCTCATTGGATGAGCTAGGCACATCGTAATGCACACGAGCGCTTTAGGTGTAGAAAGAGAAGCGGTCGAGCCATGGAAATGACAAAACAATTCTGGAGAGCGTGCTTCATATGTGCTAGAACGCCACATAACATACGCATTCGTTAATTGCAACCTGCAAAAACACGCGTGTTGACATGATGCGACTGCAAATAACGAGAGAAGCTTCACATTTCACAGGGCTGCTCTAACACAAGAAAACAGGAATACCACGCGTGCAAAGCAGGTAAATGTACGCATTCTCGTTTTCATTATGTTTGTTGCGGTGCGGTTTACACGGCATGGGTGGGAAATTCTAAACTTCTTAACGTTCTCCGTAGCGTAGGATGATGGAATTTATAAATGGTTTGTTCGCAAACACGAAAAAGTACATTACTCGGGCAAATGGTTGTTCTCCTAAATTTCCCGGCAAAGCACCAAACGGGAGTATTTACATTTTTAATTGTGTTTAACATATGTAGGAAATGTAATTTTCATTAGAGATAGTAAAGACGCAATGTAAACTATTATTAACGAACTTCAAAGGATTTCATGGACTGGAATACAGAAGCAAATATTTAATAGAAATAGTTTCCGTGCATATGGCAATGAAGATTGCGTAAAACTTAGTAGTACATAAATTTTTCAAATAGGATTCATTCAAATGTGGCTTTGTGTTTTGGAGCCAATTCATTACACATTAAACGTAATATGAACTGAAACGATAACTAGTAATATTTCATTTTAATTCAACTGAAATTACTGCAATTCAATATGCGATCTATATTTACATCGAAAGTCTTAAAACTATACTTGTAAAAATGAACGGTAGATACGTAATACGGTAACGGTAGATACGTAAGAACGATAGATACGTAAAAAATTACGGTAGAATTTATTAACAATTATTAGACAATTGCCTCTGTATTGATAACCTCGATTTTTTCTTTCCTACAAAAAATATTCTATGATGCGCAAGAGATTTAGTTTGTCCCGTAAACTTCTCACGAGTGTATTAATATCCATTACATCAGTTTCATAAGGTATTTTCTGGACGACTTTTATAAGTTAAACTTTTACATTGAATTGTTTCGTGGCAGTTGAAATGCAGGATTCAGTCAAGGCCACCTAGCGGAACACTCTACCATTGTATGCTTCCGCAGGTGGCTGTGGTTACCAGTCCGTCTGCGAGGTCGTCAAATAGGATCGAAGTAAAAGTACGGCGACCTGTTTATTTTAAATAATATTCCTCCAACAAAATTACTACTAATAACAGGAATTAAAACTGACAAACATAATATACATAATAAACATATATAAAATCAAACGCTATTTAAATGTACATAATCGAACGAAACATTTACTAGAACGATTCTCAATGATTTGAGTCAATACTTGATTTGTAAACTTATCTGTGATTGGTCAAGAACCTCTATCATAATGAAATCTGCATCGTAATGAGTAGAGACCGGAAAATATGTAGTATGAAACGTCGAAATATGTAATGAAAACAGTAAGAATATGTAATAAATATGTAAAATCAGATATAATATTAAAATACACCAACTATAACACACATTAACCTAATTCGAAATTACATTTATCAGAAATTTCCGAAACAAATTGTAAAAATAACATAAACGTTTTAAAAATCATCATTTTGAAAGCACAAGTTCATGCACGTTTTGAACTTAACAACATTCCCGTCAGTAATAAAAGCGTTATCTATCGCTATCCAAGACCATAGTGTAGCATAGTGTAGCCAAACTAGGCGCAATGGAAGCCCGCGTACAAACTGGCAATACCTACAACTAGCAAACAATCACAAGCAGCGTGATGCATTCTCATCGAAATCACACGTCGGCGATCGCTAAAGTTTTTTCTTAAATTAAAGTTAAAGATCACGAAACGTGACGTCCATAATTCTAGCCACACCTAAAGATGAAAATGATCTCAGTGTCATCACTGAGCTAACTGAAGCAGGCGTGCCGGACCGTAACATCAGACCGCATCTTAACGTAGCGCGTTCTCGAGTCCACAACACCTAGTAATTACGTAGGGAAAAAAATCTGATTTTTTTAAATACATTTTTTCATAAAAAAATTAATAAAATTTATAGATTAAAAAATATTTTGTGAAAATAGCAAAAAATGTAAAATATGTAATATAGTGCTAAATATGTAAAAATATGTAACGAAAAAAATTGATAGTGTGTTAGGATAGTGTCGATTCGCCAAGATTTCAATTTTGAGAACGGTAAGTAGAAAGGCAAAAAATATGTAATTACATAAAAATCCTGTCTCTAGTATTGAGTATCATTACGCAACTGGTTGCAGCCATCAAATGACCGGATTATCCAATGGGAGTGGAAGTACTCACGGTGCATCTCGAGCGACACGCGCGTTGAAGAGGGCGAGGTGAGGGCGCTGTTGATGGCCTGGCACGTGAAGACGGAGTGCAGGTCGGAGCGTGATAGTGGCGCCACCATCAGCTGGCTCTTCTGGACGTTGGGGAACGGGCTGGGCATGTCCCTGGCCGGCAGCAGCCGCTCGCCGCGCCACCAGCTCACAGACGGCTTCGGACGCCCTGCGCACACGAGCACAATTCAATTCAGTTCAATGCAATTATTATTTTAAAATAATTTCAAAATTTATTTCAATTCAAAAATTATTTTAATATAATTTTATCTCTGTTTCAGATTTTCAGACACCTTCCAATAGGAGGTAAACATTTTAGTTTAATACTTGATATGTAAACAACCTCAAACAATGTAATACATTTTCAAACACTATATAATTGTAATAGTGACTCCCCGAATGAGAAGGAACTGGAAAGTCCCAAGAAGCAAGTAAATAAAAAATAGTCACCAATTCCTGTTTATATGGTCAAGGAGAGACGCACGAACTATGATACTGACAAATAAATTCAACAAAGATATTTTAAATAAACACTATTTAATTGCCTGTAACATAAAAAGAGTATATGCAATTCAAGTTACTATAGTTCCCTAAATATATGTATAATATATTCAAGTGACTTCATCTCAAGAGATTTGGTACTTATTGAGTACAAGGGGGAATTTAGAAACCACCCATCAGCTTTATATCAAGCAATTAACTGTATCTGTCAAACGGCAATGATATTAATCATCGGAGGAGCTACCAGAGGGCAACATAATATCAATGCGTAGTGCCCACAGAGTGCATTACTGTCCCAATGCGGCAGAGTTAATACATAGGACAGTAGGCTGCTCAATTAATTGGATTGTTACCCTGTGGATGTGTGAATCACCTAAACACAAACATGTAACTGTCGGATCAAGAAACAAAGTACGTTCCTGTTTCAATTATACGCGTTTTCATGACAAATAACACTCATATAATGAAAATCCTGAAAGTTCCGCAATGCTATGCAATTTCACGATAGGCGGTTAATTAGTAGCTACAGATACTATAAATTAATTAATAATTATTTATTGTTTATTTAAGACTGATATATCCATTTATTTTAGATTTACTTCATGATAAACATTTCGTATTTAAAGATTACAATTTTTACAGAGTTGTCTTTAAAAATTCCTACAATATTTATTTTATTTCCAATAAATAAAAATGAATCACCGAAATGTATGTAAACGCATAACTTTCCAAGAACTGCACTCAATACGATAATTCTATTCTATTTCGAGGGCAAGGTTTGTATAAAAGAAAATGTTTATAAAATTGAATAGAAATTTTTTAAAAATTGCATAATATGAGAAGTGAGTGAGTGAACGAGACAGAAGACTGCAAGAGATCTTCAACATATTAACAAATTATTAAAAGAGGGAAAGGGGAGGAAAAAAGAGAGAGGAGGAAATATAGAGGGGGGAAAGAGAGAGAGGAAAAGAGAGAGGGAAAGAGAATGAGATGGCAAGAAAGAAAAGCAGAAAGAGGTAAAGAAGGTAAAAGAGAGAAGGAAAAAGAGAGGAAACAAGTTAGAGGGAAAAGAAGGAGGAAAGAGAGAGAGGGAGAGAGAGAGGAGAGAGAGGGAGAGAGAGAGGGAGAGAGAGAGGGAGAGAGGAGAGAGAGAGGGAGGGAGAGAGGGGGGCAGGACAACGACTGTTGGGTTCTGCTAATTTCGAATAAAAACTGCCACTTTCTATTATCATTAAAATTAATAGCATTAGATACAGAAAATTTATAGAAAAATTATTGAAAGACTACAGAATGATTAAGAGAATAAAAACCAGCCTGAGAATTAGCAATATTTTAATTAGTTTTAAAGAGAAAGTTGATAAATCGTAATTATATTAATTTTTAATTAATTTAATTGCTTATTGATTATTTTATTATTAAAATGTATTGTCTAGAGAACTAGAAGCAAGTTGAACAGTAAGATAATATCATTGTGAGTTGTTCAGATTGGTTATTGTCGAAAGATTTCCTACACACAACTACTTTCTCGTAGACGTACGAATATACGGAGTAGATACGTATGTAATGCCACGGAAAATCGATTTTGAGATTTCAACGGAAATACACGTTTTAGGGTCACAGGTTTTAAAAATTGAAAACACCCCTGCCCATCTAACTCTAGTTGAAGTTTTGAGATTTTGAAAAACATTCTTTAAAGTTTGGTTTGGGTACTTTACATGAAGCCCCAGGGACATTTTCAAAATCTTATCAAAAACGGCTGCAAATGTTTTTAGTTTCTTCTTAGAATAGAGTAAAACACACTTATATATGTCACATAGGTCCGATTTTCAAGGTTTTCCAAACACCGCTAATAGACTGATGTTTATAACGACTTGCAGTTGAGAATTGGAATTAACATTGGAAATGAACTCCTGGACGTCACGCGGTGATATCACACAAGTCACTTTTGATGTCAAAACCGTAAAGTCTCATTCAAATAGGAAGGTCGAAGTTCTTTCTTGGAACTAATTTGCTAAATTAGTTTCGCCACTAATCTATTTATAATGATGTTATATAAATGTATATAAATAGAACATGTAACTCTCTCAGGACATCTGTTTTGTGCATGCTGAAAATGAACAAACTTGCTATTTAACTAAAACCACACGTACTTGAATTCAAATGTAAGAGAAAGCTCATTGATAAGACTTCAAGAATTAAAATGAATGTTGCGATCTTAAAACTACGAGTTTTTAAGATTTAAAGTGACGATATATATTTTCTATGTGTAGGTAACGAAAGAGAGGGTATTTACTTTATAATTCGTAAGAACAGCATTCCGACATGTACTCAAAATGAAACATCATCTCAAAATTTAAAATCAGTATGGTAAGACGCTTTGTTGGAACTTTGGAAAGTTAAAACTTGCATCGCGCGTAAGATAAGACTCATACATCTTTATGAATTCTCAAGAAAGCATGAAAAATTGCGAAGCCTTCCGAAAATTTTGGTTTTCCGAAAGGAAAGGTGCAGTTTGTAAGATACGACAGGAAAATAGGAAAATATGAAGTGGAGACAGCAGAGGCCAGAAATGAAGAGTGGTTTGCTAGAAACAAAGTTCTGAAAGATGGAGATTCGGGAAAACTCGTCTTGTTATTCAACGAAATACCTCACGAGAATACCGCACGCGAACTCGTATTTCTTCGGTTATAATGAACAACTAGTCTTGATACAGAATCTAAAACGATTATAGTTGCCAGTTGTCCACTATTTGAACGGGCAGTCTGCTTTTTTCACATTATGTTCACTATTTTTTCACAAAGTAGTGGACATTTTTTTTATTCAAAAGCTTTATGATGAAATATTACGTAATGTAAAGCTATTCAGTCTAAGAGAATAAGCAAAGGAGACTCGCGTTTTGTTTTTTTTTCCTACAAGTTAGAATGAGACAAAGATCGAATATCCATTGAACTCGATTCTATCAAAAAAAATATTAACATACTCATTTTTTTCACAAGAGGATAAAAGGATATAAAATTATTTACATTCTAATTTTCATAACTCGCATCTACCTATTATTATTATTATATTTTATTTATTTTCTTTGTGGGAAAGGTTTGACATACATTCGCGCTCTACATATTGAGGATAGTATTTATTGAAGGGGAGTGAAGGGAGTGTTCAAAAACGTAAGTACTAACCTCAATATGTAGAGCGCGAATTTTTGTCAAACCTTTTAAAGATTTCGTTGTATCATTATTAACATAAAAGTTAATTATTGTTTTCATGTAAATACTATTTCACTGTGTTCAAATGAAAAACTAACAGTTGAATCATTATCGGTGTAGAACACAAATAGATATATTCAGTAAATAACAAATTCTATGAATTCGTGAATTCACTGTAAAATGTGAATCAAATCTAAATAAGAAAAAAATCCATAATTTATTTTTTTCTACTCCTGTAACCTTGGCTTGTTTGCTAGTTCTTGGAAGCAGAGCTGGCAACCCTTAAAACAATCATGCAGCAAAAGGCTTAGGCGCAATACTAAGGCTGACGGGCGGGGCGGCAGGCCGGGAAGGTTCCCTAGTCCCACGCAGTGGTAGAAGAGGAGGTGGGGGGGGGTAATGCGTGGGAGCGGGGGTGGCGGGGCGGCGACGGGCTCAGCTTGAGGCGCGTCGGCGGAGCACCAAAGCTGCGAGTTGCCGGCGTGGCACTCACTCAGTGCTAAATGGGGGCGGCGGAGGCCCCGGGGCGGGGCTGCCGGGGCAAAAGGCTTACGCGGAATAAGGTGGCGAGACTTAATGGGACGCGAGGCATATTTCACGGCGCCAGGAAAAACGGAGGTGCTGCGAACACCGGAGAAAGGGGTGCGAAAGAGAGCAGCTCAGGGCTCACTGCCCCTCCCCTCCACCCCTTCCCCCTCCAGCACTCGCTCAGCCGCAACTCGCGACGCCCCCGCCGACGAGCCGGACAAATTTTACGACCTGGGGAAATGCGATGTTCCATTTTCTACGTGCTTTATATTGCGAAATTCTGTCACCGCAACGAAAGAAATTATTCAGCAGTGCTTCTTTTGAAGCTCACAGTCTAATATGCAAACTGTTTCCTTTGCTTCACGGTCGGTCTTGATTTTAAATCGCAACTTTGCATACTACATTATGCACCATTACACCCAAAAAGTTTCAATGAAATAAGTTTGTTCGTTTTCGGAGAGATGCTTCGTTTATTTCAATTTATAATCTGTATTGCCTTTCAGATGTGTATCTTTCAAATAATAAAAATACTTAATTACCATTAGGAAAAGACTTGAATTAAAATCTTTCCATGCAAATAACAATTTCGCAAAATTTTATAAATTGGATTGTACCTTTTTCTTAATTATTAGGATTTTTTATTGAATGTTCACTCACAAAAATCTTACAAGAGATTATTAGCAAATGTCTAGTGTGCCTCTATAATGGAATTTCGAAGCCTTCTTTACTTCAAATACTAACAACTACCTACTACGGCGTATAATAGTTAGTTGTTGACGGTACGATGGTCAATACTGAAGAAAATCCTTCATCAACAAAATACTTTTCAAGTTCATAAATGCATCATACTGTTTTCAAAAGATAATGCAAGAAGAATTTTTAAAAATCTTTTTAATCCCTCGTTTAAAAAAAAAAACATTGTAAACGCACAAATATGTAGCTCTTAACCCGTGGTTACTCGCGCCATGTTTTGTCACACAAGTACCCGCACGAACGTACTTCGTAAGCCAAGCCTACTTTGTTAGAAAAATGGATTCTGTAACGCCTGAATAATTTTTTGATATAATTTTTATTTAGTTATATTTGAAAAGTATGCATGTTATAGTTTTAATTAAATCATAATAATAGTATAAAATGTTGCATATTAGTCTTTATTTATTTATTTATTGTACGTCAAAAAACAGTTAAAAACTGCGTATGACGTGCTATGGGGAAAAGTGAATTGTGTGCACATTTTCAAAATTCTTCAGAAAAAAGTTTGCATTTGACGACTCAAGAATACGTTCGTTGCCTGAAAATTTGTAGCACTAGTCAGTAGTAAGTGTATTAATAATTGTATTAGAGCGTTTTTGGCTCTTCATCAAGTGTGACAGTAACTTCTTAATTTTGTTGTGTTTATTTCTGATCATCACGACTTCCAAATTTTGTGAATTTGCTGACAAGTGCATTGTTTTTTTCCACTTTGCAGCCTTGTCTTTGCGAATGAAATCATCTCTGCACTCTAAATCGCTGCTTGAATAATCACTAGCATAATCAAGCTCAGGACATGTGTCATGTTCACTCTCGGCCACTACTTCTTTCTCAAAATCATTTGCGGCATCGCAAATTACGTCTTATATTATTACTCGAGTAATAATTCAAATACTATTTGCTTTTCCGATAAATTATTCATCTCTGTATTGTTCCTAATGTAAAACAAAATAAGTTAGTTTAATTACGTCAATAGATAAAAAATATCCTGTGATAATTAAAAGAAAATGAAAACTTACATTGATATCCGCGCGGCGTAGAAAGTACGCCAACGGACATTTTCCAACGGAAAAACAATCGTCTAGCCACTACAATAAATCTTACGCAACTGAGTATCGAGGAGAATGCAGCTGAATGCCTTCTTCGAGGTAAGGTCAAATGTCAGAAATCGCGCTGATGTTATCTGATACCTAGGGCGATAACCGTTTCAGTGACGTACAAAGAACGCCAGAGCGAGTAACTAGGGGCAAAATCACAAAGATGTCTTATAGGTGGTTTTGGAATAATTTCGAATCAGACTTTTACACAGTCACCATTAGAGGTCCGGTGACTTACCACACTTTTTTAAGAATCACACCCCCAGAAACGTTTAGGCTATCAAACTAAATAGGATTAGGTGAAAACAAAATACGCGGAGTTAGAAATGAGAATGCAAAGAAGTGTCAAAATTGTATGTAATACTTTATTTTCGGTTCTTCAGTGGTTTTTTTTGTGTAGGTCTAATATTGTCCACAGTACTAGCAGGTCTAATATTGTTTTACAATTGGTCACTGTTGTTTTGTTTACTTTTGAGATCTATAATAACACATAAGACTGTTTAAAAAAGTGAAGCACTGAAGTGACATTGATTGACATGTGATGGCAAGAATAATTACAATAATGTAATAAAATTGGCAAACATTTTTTTTTTATATAAATTAATTTTGTATTAATATATATATATATATATATATATATATATATATATATATATATATAAATTTCATTAATATAATGCATGTGATCATCTATTTAATTAATGTAATAAACTTAACTAAACTACCATTGACTAGTTTTTAAATACAAATAATAAATATTTCATGGTTACAAGTTTGAATGTGGTTAACATTCAATTGAAGATTCATTTCTTTCACTTGCTCACACTGAATTAATTTAAAACAATTCTTGCTTAACCTACTTTAGACTTGAACTATCACTAATTTAGGGTCAATACCCTCCTCCCACTACGCAATATTTCCATTACATTTCTCTCACAAACGTTTTAAACTCCCTTCATCCCAAACAAGCGGCAGAAAACACGCTGTCTCAACAGTCAATTCTTTCTAAGCCTTCAATTGCGCTAAAGCTCGTCTTCTCAATCTTCAAGAAGCCGCTCAACCATTGAATCAGAAGACCTCGCCGGCTTACAGAGCAAATTGGCCCACACAGCTCCAGCTACCCACCTTCCTACCTTTCAGGCGTGCCGCGGCGGCACCGGCAAGGTTCGTAAAAGACGTTAAAGAGTTGGTGGAAAGAGCGGGGGCGGTGCCAGTGGGAGGGGCGGCGGCTAAGTCTTGGGCCAAGCCGCGGGCGGTCTCGTCATAAAATATTCATAGCAACGTAATTTCGCGCACAGGTGGAGGTGCAATTTATGTCGCGTCAGCCGGGCCACTCTGCCGCCTGCCGTAATTGCTTAAGGGTGATATTCCGATGCGCGTAAAAACATTAGAAAACGCTTCATTATTACCAAGCATGGATGAGTTCATTTTGCACCCAACAATAGTAGTGATAGCTGTATTGTCGGTTGTCTATTGTTTGTCGCTGGAGAGGTGTGTTCTACTGTGATACATGTTATGAATTGATCGAGTATACGTGACTGTACTTATAAACTTTCACGATTTAGAGTCTTTTTATGCCACTAGTGGATCGTAAGTTTATTGCTCCATCTTTTGTCATTGATCAAACCAGCATTTATATTTATGTTTAGCAATTTCGCCGAGTGCTTCCATATGTGTCGTAAATTTTATCGATTATTTTTTTATATTTATGATGATTCTAAACGTAGTTGCATGCTATCGAATAATATCCTATCATAATCCTACTTCTGGTAATATAGTATTGATTACTTACGGTTGCTTTTAAGTGATTTTACTAAGACACTGAAAGTAAAATATCGGCTTGACTTGGAAATAAATACGTTTTTCTTCGTAGACACACTATAGCCAAGAACACGTCAGTCATGTTAAAGTTCACTGTGATACTCTAATTCGTGTTTTCAGAGCATGTTCACTCAAAAATAGGTGAATTACTCTAATATTCCTTTTAAAATTCCTAACATTAGTAATGTACAACTATTTAAAAGAATTAGAGGCGGTGTCGTGGCCAATATTATTAAGAACACGGATTTATCACTCTGTAATCCTTTTATTTTCTTTCTTCCATTTATTTTTGTAAACTACTTGAATGTGTCGTCCCCAACGCTGTAAACTGTTTTAAAAGTATTTTCATGTGTACAAAATTTATTTTTTACTTCATTTCTTTCATGCGTAGATTTGTTCAAATGTGTTCTTATAGTATCTGGCGTTGGACTTACTGTGAATCGTAGTAGCTGACAATGTTATACTCCCCTTTCAAAAATTCCTAGCGTCCAATGGCCTTGTATGTTACCTCCACAAGAAATATGAATTGGTAATATTGCAATTTTAAAATTATAATCACCGTACAATTTTTTAAAGGTATTGATGATGCGAATAGTTTGAGTTTTGTACAGCTACATTTTTACGAGTTTTGCCAATATGCAGAATAATGAACGAAGATCACCTATAAGCTGTTCTTCTGGGTTATTCTCTAAACTTAATACAAGGTCATGCTCAATAGTTCCGAAAATTCTGTCGCAAAATCTTCTACAACTCCATTTCATTCTTCCCCGGATTTGCTTACTTCCATATTTTTATCCCCTAAATTTTAAAGAGATTAAAACTCCACAACTCCACTGTCTAATTTGTGTTCACTGCCACTTGTGCAATTGCTCTATTAATTCTTTTGTATGTTTATGTGAATAAGGTGTCAGATAAGTTCTGGGTCACATTCATTTGAAAATCGGTATTTGTACACTTAGGAACGTAAAAGAGAGAAGTCGATCGTGATTAACTTTCATTCATTGCCTAACTTTATTCACCGTTTTGTTTTCTCCATATTCACTTGAAATTCTTGAAATTTTTATAAGTTCCAAGGAAATGCTGTTCGTAGGTTTTTGCAAATTAATTTTTTAAAATATGTTAATATAGAGTAATATAATGAAAATAGGCATACGGAAAAACTTAAAATGAAAAATTCCGAGCGTTCACTTGTTCACTTAAAGATGTCAACATCAGTGTTGCCAATGTTGTGAAAGAAAATTCTGGCGTATTGAGCGAAAAATGTCTTTGGGTACTGGAGTCTAATCAACGCAACCTGCACAGCTATATTTTAGTGACGTTGGTTTACTACTCGACACACTCGCTAAGATTGCAGCGCCAAAACACATTTTTTTTCGGATATTCTGACCGGATCCGAAAAAGAATTATCAGTTCTCCATCAGGAGACCGAGACGTATCGAACGATACCTCATATGTCTCGATTGTTGCAGGGGAAGTGATCTAGCCGTGAGTGACGGAACCACACATTCGCGAACTCGGGAAGTCATCAAATACTGTTTAGAAATTATCTACGAATTATATCGCATTTGCTATACTTACAATTACTTGTGTATAACTTAACTCTAGATTATATAACTTAACTCTAGATTACTATATACTTTATGTTGTAAGCTCTAATAATAATGTTGTCCAATACGCCTCCGATTTTTTGTATTTGAAACGTGACCAATAATGCATCACAAATAAACCAATAAAAAGTACAACTATTTGATAAAAATTCTAATGCAAAACAATTTGAAAAAAGTGAAAAGAAAAAGCAATAATATGTGACTTTTTAAAAAAATTGTTCATGGCATGAGTAGTCAAAAAAAAATACTTTCTCAAAAAACATGTAATGACATAAAAATACTAATGCTCCTGATTTTTGCTGCACACATCTTAAAATGATTTCTATGAATAATTTTGGAAAATATCATTAAAATAAAGACAAAAAGGAACGATACTAAAAACAATAAGGATACTCCAAAACTACTTTTAAATCAATGGCATTTCAGAAAATTGTATTGTAAATAAAATAGATTGTTCATCGAAACAATGTAACTGGTTCTATTATATTGGAAGAGAAACCTAGTTTTTCTGTAGTGTAACCGCCCATATGTCGGTTCCATTGATTTTCGAGAAGCACCCGAGAACATCAAGAGACAACAAGATGCAATTATATTGTTACCGAATTGCAAGAGATCGCGCCAACAGTTAATGGTATCCCTTGCGAGAATTTATTAAAGTTTCTGAATGCACTCGCGTAGAATGGAACTACAAATAATCAAAAATCACCCTTGAAAATAACAGCACTAGCGCAAAGCACCGAAATTGTTCGTGTTGAACGGAGAGGAGAATTCGCCGTATTTCGACGATAAGAAGCTTGAAAATGGTAATTCGTCTCATGTTAAAATAGCGATACCATGTATGAGAGAATTGAGAATTTTAAATCATAAATATTCTGATAAATTCACCACGTAAGAAATTCATTACGCGGAGACATTGCAGTCATGTTGTATAAAATTCGAAGGACTACACTTCGCCGAAGCAAGGGGTTGCCACGACCATGAAAGGATCTAGGTCACCGTCGCCGCTCCAAGCTGTGGAAATATTTCTTCGAGACGACGTGTCGTGAGTCAGAAAACTTCACTGGAATGTCTCAAAAAAAAAAAAAAAAATAAAATAAAATAAAATAAAAAATAAAAAAAAATAAAAAACAAACAAACAAACAAACAAACACCTGTTTGAAGAAGCGAGAATTATTCTACAGAGATAGAATTCACCTCAATTACAGACGTAGATATTCGAGTAATTATATTCAAATCACATAAACGTAATCTTTTACAATATTGCAGTCGTAAAAGGAAGCCAAATCCCTAATTCCTGTAAAGAATTGTAAAAACCTATTTATTTCATTTTTCTATTAACGATAATATTTGTTCTTTTAGTGTGTGTTTTCAATTTATTGTTTAATCGTTTTCAAATTGTTCAAAACCAATAATTAGTAAAAGTTATTATGAATCGTACGTTCATTGCATAACGACATTTTCTTTCTTTGCTGGCTAAATTGTATAAAGTAATAATCTACGTGAAAGTGAAACAACGTCTTGTATGTATTTCATCCACTTATTTAAGTGACAATTTCTTTGAAAGTGTATGTAAAGGGTATTTTGGTATGTGATTCTTTTTCAGTATTTTGTGTTGTGTTTCCATGTATTATTGTCTTGTGTACAGTTATTTTATTGTTTTTTTTGTGAAGTGAATATAATTTTATGTAAAGTGTTTATGCAAGTGTTAAAACGCAACAGCAGTTGTTAGGTAATTACGTAACGGCTAAAAGTAGAGCAAGTGATAAAAATTTTCAATGCAATGGGTTAGTTAAAATATTAATTGGTATGTTTTTTTTTAAAAAAAAAAAAAAAAAGGTTAAAAGACGAACCCACTCCTGTAGGGCAGTTAGGACATATAAAACCATTCCTAATTTTTGGTGTGATATTGTCATAACAAGTCACAGGTCAAGTACTACTACTAGGTTACTTGAGTGACCCGCTGTAGGCTTTTTAGTGAATATAGTGAAAAGGTAAAGCGGTCACGGTAGAGAGAATACCGACGAACAGTTTTTTTTCTTCAATATTACAAATTCCGATGGCTTAACGCATAAAAAAATGTACATCGAATCTCAATAACATAGTTTCCAGACTTGAAACACCCACAACTTCCATGGGAAATCAAGGTTTAATTTTTAAGTCAGATTTCCTTCGTTTCTCCAGGATCGATCAAAAACGATGAAAATCAGACAAAGTTTCATGAGGATTTAATTTCTTCGTTCTCGATCCTACGCTTGGAGAGTACTTTTTCTGAATAACAATGTTCTTTCATCAGATTGAAAAAAAAACCTGTGTTTTTCAGAAGCAATCTGCTTTTCTGAAAAGGGATGATTTCTTCGTTCCAGATCCTAGCTTTGAGAGTACTTTTCCTGAGGAAGAATGCCCCTTCATCAGATTGAGAAAATGGTGTTTTTCAGAAGCAATCTGCTTTTTTGAAAAGGCTCGAAACGAGCGAAAGCTCTTCCGAGCCGCTTCGAATATTTACGTAAGAGGCCCTACATTCGTCCGAGCGAGAAGTGGCTCTGAATAAAAGATGCAGAGAGAGGGCAAGAGGCCTCTCATGATATGTGACACGCCTTCGATCGTGTGAGTACTATTTGGCTTTATTTGTTTCTGTAATGTTATGCATTTTTTCTGTGTTGTGGGGAGTTTTTGTTCTCGTTGACTCAGAAAGAGTGCACTTGAGCGGTGTTAGTGATTTCGTCATTATATTCGTCCTTGTCTTCGACATCATCAAGCCTTGTTGCCAGGGGATGGACTAAAACATAACCAGTATGAGTTGATGGAGAGGGACACCTACTAAGTTTTTCAAAAAAATAAAAAAAACTGTTTTGCTACAAGTTTTGGAGTTTAGCAATCTTTCATATTTTTATTGAAAAAATTATGGTTAGTTTTCGTTTTCATTTGAATACTGTGACATACCCATATGTCACATTAAAATAAACTAACATTTATTTGTAGACAATATGGTGGAACATGCATTACGAAATATCACGAGAGCTAGAGCTTAGCAACGACCGTGAATAAACAATGTAGTTTTTGTTTTTTCTAAATGCATTAAGAGGACTGGATGCCGAAAAATTTGGGATTGGGCGAAGAAGTTTAGCCGATCAAAAGGTCAGCTACACCAAAATATAACGAACGCATGGATTGGCTGGGTGAGAGAAGGACGGTCAAATGTTATGAAAAAAATGAAGGTAGTTTAATACGAAGTCTTCGAGGGATGAATCATGCAGGAAGATTTCATTCTGCTCGGCATCGCGCTTCTGAACTGATCGTAGGTTCGTGAGAGGGAACGAGTACAATCGAGATAGAATTGGGTTATCAGTGAAATTTTAAGGACAGTGAATGATATTGCAGATATTTTCATGTGGAAGCAATATTGATGTATAAATTGGAACTTTGTCGGAGTGGTAATCGAGTTCGGGACTATGTCATAGGACGTAATCGGGACTGATAATTTTGATAGTTTGAGACCAGCTTGGATAGGGGCAGAAGAGGATTCCTTGGAACTTTGGACTACGGGAAGCTCGCAAGATACTTCGACTGGGAAGTCTACGAGGGACATCACCGAAGAATAGATAAGTTAACCGCGATATAAAATTGTAAATTGAAAGATATCTTGATCAAAGGCATAACTTAAATTCTCTAAATTGTTTGCTAGAAAGGTAAAAATAAACTTTGTTGAATTTTGTTCTTTAGAAAAGAAAGTGATCTTTCATTTAGTCAATCCAAACAGAAATGAACTAGGAATAGAATCATTCTATTTCAGATTCCCAGCTGCGCTGTATAGTCGGCGGATCCTATAATCCATCATAGAGGTAATAAGGATTATAATATATCGTGACCCATTGACCCAGCAAGCCGGACGCTAAGATCTTTAGCAGATATTAATGTAGAGAGAGGAAAATTTTGTATATCTCAATACATTCGGTTGAATGTTTGAATATTATTGTAAGATCCATTGTTTGGTCGTGTTTATGACCCCTTACGATATTACTTTGCCACTGCTTCTTGTCAAATGAATTCGAACTGAATAATTAAAATTGAATATTCTACGTTATGAGTCGTTTGCTATCAAAACCATCTCATTCCATTTATGGTAAAATTACACGAGAGAAAAATCTCATGTCCTCGATCAGGATATTTTCGCACATTTAAAGTGGGATTAACATGGTTTCCACTGTGTGTCGTTCCATGAGACTCTAAAGGACTCCCTTAAGCTTACAAAAATGTAAGAGAGTGAATTCATACTCAGTTAAATGTTCATACACGAACTTTCACAGTGCACATCCATAGTTGGTGAACTTTCAAAGGCCGTATTGAGTCTTCTTTAACAACAAAAGCTAAGCTCCATATATTTAAAAGATGCCAATACAAACGTACC
Organism: Teleogryllus oceanicus; assembly: GCA_964035755.1. Classification (NCBI taxonomy): domain Eukaryota; kingdom Metazoa; phylum Arthropoda; class Insecta; order Orthoptera; family Gryllidae; genus Teleogryllus; species Teleogryllus oceanicus. Next base: position 69,924,681 of record CAXIVR010000007.1, read on the forward strand.
ATCTAAAAAGCATCCGAGCGACTCTGTTGGCTCAGGGTAACAACTGTGGCCTCTCTAGTAGCTTTCACTGGGAGTCCTAGGGTTAGAGTCTCATCAATGGCGACTTTTTAAACTAGCTTACTAGGTATAGAAACTTTAGCCATTGTCAGGACAATTCTAGCGGCCGGCAGCCTTGAGCAATAGTTTTTAGAAATTTCTACGATCAATACCAGGTGAATTTCCGAGTAGTGCTGAAACTAACTGAGTTCTTTTCGAACTGTAGTGCCGTCAGAGCAAAACACTATATTTATGACAAAGTATCATAAAATGTGTGTTGTGGTGATGTAGATGCAGCAGAATGATCTGAAAAATGTCTCAGTTTAAACAGCTAAAAATACAAAAGCGAGGATACTAACATGCCTTAATGAGTAATGGTAATTATCAAACGGTCGGCGATAAGAATAAATGTTCCCTCATATTCCTCCAACAGAGAATACAGTTTAACAAAACAGACCTAATGTTAATTCCGACAATTGTTGACATCGTCATGCACAATTTGCGAACCGTTATCTGTCATTGCTAATTTATAAAACACAAAGTTTATTTGCAGATATTCATTATACAATTCTCGTTTAGTCGTATAGAAACTTTAAATGTAGCATTTTGTTATGAATCTTAATAAGTTCTCCAACATTAATATTATAAAGTATCTTGTTCGAAATTGCTCGCTCTTAAGCTTTTAAACTTTTCATGGGCGTTATTGTCATTTTTAACTTAAGACTTCTTCATTTATTTTGAAATCGTAGAACAAAAACGAAATATTGTTTTGTTTCATGTTAGACCAATTCAAAACAAACAAGGTATCGCCACCAGCAGAGCACCGCCCCAGCCGGAACTAGCTGTAAGCTTCCAGATGGTCTCCCGGAATGAGTGGTGGTGCAGTGTGTGTAAAGAAAGGGTGAGGATGGATCGCCCACGGTTCGTTGCCAGTTAGTTAGGGTACTATCCTGGCATTCGCCTGGTGTTGATCAGAGAAAGCACGGAAAACTATCGATTAGAGTAGCTGACCTCTAGAATTCCCCAGACTGCAACAGAACTCGACTTAGCTGTCTAGCTAATGTCGAAAATCTTACCACCGTCGGGAATCAAACCTAGGACCTCTTGGCTAGAGGCACTGCAGTGACATCAGCTAATGCCCTGAGCCACATCTCCAGATAGTGATGGTGGTAAATGTGGAGATGGTTGCGATAGGGGTGGTAAAGGTAGTAGTTGTGGGGAGTTAGGGATGCAGTGATGGCGCTGGCAGAGGAAGTGACAAAGTTGAATATTTGCTCGGGGCGAGGGCGATGTGTAAAGTGAACAATTAAATCATCAAAATGTAAATAATCAATATAGTGTCAAAAACAATTTATGAACCATTTACGTGAACATATTAGTGTACGAATACGTTCCAAATTCAGTTATATTAATATTCGGAAATTTTAGAATTTGATCGAATAGAAGAACGAGCAGAAAAATATGAAATTAGTTCAATTAGTTCACTAATTTTGCAAATGCGTCGAACCTAGGTTATTAAAGAATCACTCCAGCTTCAGTAACTTAACACTTACGACAATCATAACAAAAAGTCAAAGAATGTTAATTCATTTATTTCATAATGTAAAGTACTCATTTGTCAAATCATGAAGTAGGCCCATCAAGAAAGAACACCAATTATTAAATAGCATTATATATTAGTACTTTTTTATGCTTTTAAAGTCTAAATAAACATAATTAATTTTTAAAAATGTTATAATCACCATACCAACTTGCATTATCATTGGCTTGCTAATAACTTATCCACAGTAAATCTACATCACTAATTAAAATATTGGATTCTTTTTGCACTTTCATCTGCTAGGATCCATTACAAGGTGGTGGCAGAGGCTGTGGCGAGACAACGCTCCGCAACAGCGTTTCTACTCCCATCGATTTACCGGAAATCGATGGCGGTCGGAACTCGATTCTCGTGGGATGACACCGCGGTGTCATAGCGGCCCCGGCGGCAGCTCTCAAAAGAGGCTTCCGCGCGGGGACTCAAAAAAAGAAAGGTGGAATCGGGGACACTAGCAGCAGCAGGTTTTACGCACGAGTGCTCAGTTTTGGGATCACAATGTGGAATAGATGGAGGAGACAATATGACATTATCGTTGGAACATGATTTTGCCGAGGAGGATTATGCATTTCACTATTTCGTGTTACCGGGCGTGCCAAATGCTACAGTAATTAGTCCCGTGAGTGTAGTGCATGTTCATCACGCGCGCTAGCTGTGTTCTTTCCACGCTGGATGATGAAATCCGACATCAAACTTCGTCGACTTGTGAGGGATGTCCCCTAGCAGGGCACCACCCAAGCCAGGATATGCACCCGAATGGTCTTCCGGTATGAGTGGTAGTGTATTTTATGAATGTAAGTAAGGGATGAGGATAGGGCAATGAAGAGGAAAATAACATCCCGCCTGGTTCGCGGCCAATTTGTTAGGCTACTGCATCGGCATTCGCCTGGTGTTGATTGGAGAATCCACGGAAAACTACCGAACAGAGCAGCTAGAATTCTCCTCCTGATAGCGACTGAACTCGACCTCGTTATTGAAATAATGTCGAAAATCCAGCCACTGTCGGGACTCGAATCCTACGACCCCCCGATCAGAGGCATTGCAGTGACATCAGCCTCCTCATCGGTTAATAATACGTTTGGAAACTAGTCGAGCTAAAACAGCACATACTTTCTCGCCTTTAGTAATGGTCATGTAATACTATTTATACCTTAATTTCTCTCCGAATTAACACGTCTCAGTAATCATTTTTTGTAAAACTCATTACAAATGGATCATTTAGTGCGAAAACTTAATAGTTTGAAGCAAATACTACCCCACATTTGACAATGATAACTGTTTTTCATAAGCTAAATCGTGTCACAACAATGAGACGTAATTCACAAAAAAGCTGACACTTCCCGGAAACTCGTTTGGCGTCATAAAATTGAAAGATTCTGCAATATTCCATTCGTACTCTCGACGTTTCCGCGAGAGGTATTTTGCATCTTATGATTTCCAGAAATATTTTTGAGGGCATTTTTTATACCAGCACCTTAAAGTAATGACGTTTTTCATTAACATAAATATGATTTTAAAGGTCATAATCTGTTACAAGAAAAAAAGAATAAAGGACAGTGTAGTTTAGTTTGCAACCCGAAGGGAGGGAGGTGGTCTGTGATTCAGATTGATCTCGTTGGCTCTGGTTGTCAATGTAAGAGTTAGGAGTGCAAAAATTACATCTGATTGTGAACGAATATGTTTTGAGACTGACATGAGCGACCTATGGTGTAGTGGTCAGACTGCACGCCTTCCACCATGGGTTCGATCACGGTAGAATTCATGCTGGACAAAGCGGGAGCTTTGTTTCTCTGTGATTTTGTTGTGAGTACTCCCGTTTCCCCTGACAATGTGCGATCCACCGGATCGCTCAATAAATCTATCCTGTAAGATCATTGACCATCATTCCGTTAAAAATCTACAGATCATAAGCATCTGGCCAAGGAAGTAGCTAAGAAGTACCGCGACTACTTCAGAGTGTTATCGACCTGATGAACTAGGAAGGGGGGAAATGGTAGAGGAGTGCGGGACGCTCCCTTCCTTTATCTTAGATACGGATGGTACAGAGTGGATGCATATAATGCGAAGCAGGGCGAGGGGTACAGCTTGAAGCTGGTCCTTGACAGAAAACAACAGTGTTTGACTGATGAAATAACAAGATCTACTTTTGAACTTGAGAAAATCTGCAGAGTTTAGAGAGAAAAGGGGATAAAACATGCACATCTAAGCAGATTCAAAAGTGTCCGGCCTGACCAAGATATCGCTAATCAATGATAAAACCCTCTGAGCACTTTATAGTCATCTTTAATTGCTGTAATGCTATGAGTTTCCATCTGACATCACACTTACGTTTATCGATGGAAGCACTTGAGTTGGAAGCGGTGTTTGAAATCTCGTGATGTTTAGATGCACTACACTACCACACATACCGTGAGACCGGTCGGGAGCTTAGAGCTTGTCCCGGCTGGACCGGTGCCCCGCTAGTGGGAGATACCTAGTAGTGGAAAACCCGCTAGTCGCCGGTAGGTCGGCGCCGGATCTCGCCATCCAGTGGGGGAAGATCGCAGCTACATACCAATGAAAAAGCATGAACTACACTTACGAGACTAATGACCTCAGTAGTTGACGCGCCCGGAATCACTAACAATCAATCAATCAATTATGGTGTTTAGCTTCTTCATGACAACGCAGTTGTGCTTATTACTCAGATTACAAAGCATGTTAGATTACTTAGATTACAAAGCATGCCATCCATTGACAAGATTTTCCAGTTACCTTTAAGAGATTAAAGAAAGTATTTCTGCGGTCTTACATTACAAAGGTTGTAATTAAAAACTAAATAATTATTTGATACAGAATTATATGTTAATGAATTTTCTGTGAGAAACGACATCGGTTGAATTGTAATTATGGTGAGTCAAAAAATGTTGAATTGGTGGTTTTTAGCATTACGTTTACGATGTGGATTTTTTGTCAATTTTGTAATGTACGGCGGAAGAAATCTGCGGGATGTTGGAATAAAAGAGAGAAGATAAGTTGGGGAATGGAAGGAAATGTTATGAAAGGTTATGCTACTGGTTTCATTTGCTTCGTGGGGATGACGGGAGTTGCCTCCGTGGTGATCACAGGGAACACAAATTCTGCTCTCCCGTCGGAGAGCTAGACTGCGCAATAAATTTTGTATGGATGTGTAAGTTTTGTGAGTTGTGGTGCACTGAGAGTAATTGCGCGCAGTAGCTATGCTCTATTTAGTATGTAACATAACTGGTAGCTTTGGGATTTCAAACAATGACGTGAAACAGAACAACAGGAATAACCACAAAAGAAAACAAAAACTAGACTGAACTAGTTTTAATGCATGATATACGTCGCGCCGCAATGGAGTGAGGCATTTTGTTACTATCGGATATTTTACCAACATTTTTAATGGATTTTTAGGAATAGTTTACAAAATATACTTAAGCCGTTATGAGAAATCAATACTTTTTCAAAACTTTCTCAATATTTTCGAAGACGTTATTTGACGCAAGTAATGAAATATATATGTGCGGTAGTTGAATTTGTCTTTTTTTTTAGTTTTAACATTAAAAACTTGCGGAAGAATCTACTTCCTCTCCAAAGGAAAATGTGAATAAGAATGAATACTAACTAAATTCACCAACTAATGTTTATTTTTTACACCAGCGTTATTTCGAGTAAGTCACTCGATTTTTTCAGCCTCACATTACAAAATTGGCGAACAAAATCCATATTATTAGCCGAACTACCGTGAGTTATATACGTACGTTTCATTTCGAATGCGAATGGAAGAGAAAATATAAACTGCTACACAATTCATTGTTTTAAATAGTATACCTTCCAGAAAGAGAACTGTAGATATTCAATAAGTATGTACTAAAGAGGAGACCTAAATACATTTCAATAGTGTGTTTTTGTAATCGTAGTTTTTTGATATTATACGATTTACGATATTAATCTAAATGCATTTTATGTTAACTCCTTTATTCTTTAAAGAAGGAAATTCTAATGATGGCCAATTTTGATAAATGTTTATGCCAGTACTAAGGAAATTAAATAATGTAAATGAAAGTGTTTTAATTTGTAAAGAAACGAAGAATAAATTCAGGAATCGATTCCGCCCCGTGGGTTACAGTAGTCACGACACGTATCTTTTGTCTGTTCTTTGCATTCGTCCGTTTCACACAGATGTCTGCATTGCGCACGTAAAAAGCTATGGAAATATTGAAAATTATATCAAATGCACAAGTAGAGACAAAATGAGAAGAATAAAATTTGCAACACTGCGCCTGTAATTCATTAGCCTATATTGCCCAATAAAAACGAACTCATAATTCCGTATGACCATTAGGTTAATTTTTAAACACATCACATCCCCAAATGAAGAGATCATTGGAAAAATTGGAGCACGGAATGTAAATACTGAAATGAATATATTCCTGCCGCTACACAAACACAATACTTTTTGATTGCCGCACATTACACAGTTGGTACTAGGGGACGTAGTTTAATACCAAAACTGTGCGGAGCAGTTAGCTCCGCCGGAAAGGTAATTGACGCAGGAAGGGAGCACGCACGTTGGATATACGAGGTAGGGTCAAAAAGTTCCCGGAATGGTCGCTTACAGTCAAGTATTTGTTAGCTGAAAGGGAAATTTTTGTTTGTGAGGTTGGCATAACTGGTAGTGAATGTGCTTTTGAGGTTAGCAGGCAGTTGTAGTTGGTTCCGTGCGTTCGGTGTTTAATATTGTTGATCGTAGTTTCTTTCTTTCGTCGGATTGTGCAATGTCGTCATTAGAGCAGCGTGGCAATATTAAATTCTGTGTTGCTGGAGAAATCACCCTCGGAGACTCTTGAGATGCTAAAAAAAGCATACGGAAATTCTGCGATGAAGAAAACAGCAGTTTACGAGTGGCATAAGCGTTTTCGCGACGGTCGCACAACAATTGAAGATGACGTTCGGACTGGGCGGCCTTCCACTTCCACTACAGACGACAATGTTGAGCGCGTTCGACAAATTGTGCGTGCGGACAGGCGAACAACCATCAATACTATTGCCTCTGAAGTTGGTATTTCACATGGGAGTGTTCACAGCATTCTTCATAATGACTTGAACATGCATCGTGTTTGCTTGCACATTGTTCAAAATGTTATCCCTGAGCAAAGGAAATGAGAGTGACCATGTCCAGGGACTTGATTGAAATGGCTGATGCAGATGACAGCTTCCTGCGCAAAATTGTTACAGGTGATGAGACATGGTGCTTTCTTTACGACCCTCAGACAAAACGGCAGTCCGCTGAATGGAAGTCAAAAACTTCACCAAGAAAACAAAAATTTCGCTTGGACAGAAGCCGGGGTAAGGTGATGTTGGAGGTGTTTTTTGATTACCGTGGAGTGATTCATTATGAATTTATTCCTGAAGGGAGAACAGTAAATAAAGAATTGTACACAGAGATCTTAAAACGGCTACGAGATGCAATTCGACGAAAACGACCTGAAAAATGGGCAGAGAATGACGGTGTTTGTTGCACGACAATGCCCCAGCACATCGATCCTAATGGTGAAACAATACCTTGCCAAGAATAATGTTACCACTCTGGAACATCCTCCATATTCTCCCGATCTCGCACCACCAGATTTCTACCTGTTTCCAAGGTTAAAAATGGCATTGAAGGGACATCGTTTTGCTGATTCGTCAGAGGTGATTGAAAATGCGACGGAGCGGCTGAAGGAACTTTCAAAAAACGGCTTTCAAGAGTGTTTTCAACAATTATATGAACGGTGGAATAAATGTGTAGATGCAGGAGGAGAGTATTTTGAAGGGAAATAATGTAAGAATGTTATAAATATTTTTAATAAATTTTTAATAACCAATTCTGGGTACTTTTTGACCCTACTTCGTATATTATTTGCGGAAACAGCATAAATGTTCTTTTGTGACAGGCTGTGAAAAAAATTCCATATTTAAAACAAATAATTTTATTTTCCCCGAATGTAAATAGGGCGAATTTGAAGGTACATATGGATTTGAGGCACACAAATACTTTTAAAAATCTTTGCCCTATTTGCCGATAGTACCCATTCTTAGACACGAGACATCGACGAGGTTTTATGGAACAATAAAAAAGAGAACATGTTAATCTACTCTGTTACACTACAAATCAGAAACAATATAGGAAAGTAGTCTACTCGGAATATTTTGGAAATCTCAAAATTCATACACAGAATCTAACCAATTGGCTTTTATTTGAAAAAAGAAAAAAAGCTTATCATTATCACATACTATCAATACACGGAATTAAAGCTGAAACCTACCTATTTCAGCCTTATAGAGTGTTCTTTGACGTTGGAAGATGGCAAAAATTCAAGCGAAGTAGGAAATTCCAGGCAAGACAGTTCATGTTGAATGGGCTAATGGCCCCGAATCCTGATGTCGAGGTGGATTTTCGGTACAATGCTGTAACAAATGCGTTGTTCTAATCGAAGGACGTTTTTTACTGAACATGAGCCAAGGAGATATTTATGTTCTGCTTCATTCCTAGGCAGTGATCACAGTCTATGTCTTTGGCTTCCACAGTATGGACGATGGGAGGGTGATAATGAGGAGTGAAAAATCATTTTACCATAAACCGCTAGATGGCAAAAAATTAAAACCGATACACAATTTAATTGTCAAGTAAAACATTTTTATTTGAATAACATTTTCTTTGCAATTGTAGACTATACTGACCATCGCACAGGAAAACAATATAGATTTTAACAATGATATTTAGTATATTAGTTACCATCTCGATTGCATAATTATAAAAGGCTAAATACACCTGTAACAAATGTTGCATTTCAGCTTCTCGATTAATGACCCCCCCCATGTCAATCGGGTTTTTCCTCCAGCTTTCCTGATCCTTTGAGCAAATGCTGAGATGACCCCTTGTTTTGCTTTTGAACGTAAATGTAGCTTCATTATCTGTGCATGGTTTTCTTAGCTTAAATGGGAATAAAGTTATTCAAATAGTCGATCGCCACTCCCTTGCGGTAAAGTCGATTCCGTCCCGAAGGGATAATGACTAAATCTGTGATTCCCTTGCCTTTTAAAATTGTTTTTATTAACGTGAAAGAATATTTTCTTAGAAAATCTTGACGAAACACTTGTTATCTGCGATCATTATTCAACTTAATACGTATATGAGTAAGGGCAGAGATCTCAGAGCTCAAAAAATTTTCACATTTTGTACTTTTCCCCATGGGTAGCCACAGACAGTTTTTAATTGTTTTTGACGTTTAAATAAAGTAAAATAAATGCTGAGGAATGAACGAATACGGATGAAATGATTCATATTCGCGTATAGGATAGAAGGCAAAACTATAAGAAACAATTCATTGACAACCCCGTTGCTTGTTCAGCACATTTGTTCGGGGTCTTAGGAATCGAGCCCTGACAATGGCGGACTTTCGAAGCTTGTCACACAGCGGGCTATAATTCAATCACTGTTCCGAGAATAATTCTTGTGAAAGCCTTCTCTAATCGGTTATTTCCGTGATTTTTATGTACTGTCGAATGCAGGAGCAGAACATTAACTAGAGATGCTACAGAACGGCACAAACTATCTCGTACCAAATGTTTCTAATTTCCTTGGTGAGGTCTGGCTTTAAGGTCGTGCTCCATTCTCTGGTCTGCTACCGTCTATCGTCCCACAAAGTACATTTCTTGGCAATTTCTCAACTTTTGGTTTCCTAGTAGTACAACTGAATAATTATTTCAAGAATATTGAAGAATAGTAAAAACTCGTCCTAAATAGAAGTTCTAATTGAAAACTTGGCAGTCGTTTTTAGGAAAATGGCGATTAAGCCTTACTGAAAATGCGAAATTTAAGGTCTTTTTCACAGGAATCTATTTTCTCGAAAATATTCATTTGAAGTTCTTTCAAGCTACTTACAACTATAATAATGCATACAAATTGATGAAAATGTCCATATTAACGGCGTGAGAGATATTTCAAGAAAATTACATTTGTATAATTTTTGAAAAATATATGAATAAAAATAGGAACTTTACGTCATAACAAACAGTGCAATTAATAATATATATTTGAAAATTTTGAAAAAAAAATTTAGAGTCAATTTTGAGAAAATGGCGTTTGAGCGTTTCTGAAAATGCCTAATTTTGTGCTCATTTTTACAGAAAACTGTTGATTTTTCGAGAAAATTTATTTGACATGATTTACAGCATTATTTTATTTATGAACACATGTGCTCATAAATAAAATAATTTGAGGAAATCGCCTTTTAGATAAAAAATCATTTAAAAAATTTTTGGAAAACAAAGGAATACAGCATAAGGCGTTTATGTCACGGCAGAGTTCGTTTGGCGCTAACCCTAATTTAGAAAGAAAAAATTTGAAGCCGTTTTTGAGAAAATTTTGAAAATGTCTGGGAGGCTTCATGTAAAATACCTCCACCTTTTAAAGAATGTTTTTCAAAATTTCAAAGCTTTAAAGGCGCTAGGCACAGACAGACAGATGCACTGACGTTTTGTTTCCAATTGGTTTTTCGGCATCAGGGGCCCACGGAATAGGGATTCTGGCTACACCACGTGTTATATGATTTTTTCTCTTAATTTAGCACCTAGTTTTATGCACTATTTTGTCACCAAAGCCCGGCAATGAATTTTTTCCGCCGAAAATCCGCCGTTTTTTCGAGCAGCATTACATAACTTTCTCTATACTACTTATATTTCTCAGTATTTACGTTCGTATACGAGAAAGTAAAAATGGACTGCCGACCATTCGCAATCTTTCTTTTCTCGTGCTTGGACCCCTTCTCACCTGCTCGCCCGCACGCGCACGCGCACGCGCACGCACACGCGCGCGCACACACACACACACACACACACACACACACACACACACACACACACTTTACTTCAGTGTACTATACTTGAGTATCACACGTGTCGGGAAATCAATCGGGAGCTAATTTGGCTCGCACAGTGAACATATTCGCATGGAGAAAACATCCAAGCTGATATATAGGACCTCATCCGACATCACGTTACAGCGAGAGTAAGAACGCCTCTATCCGAAAAATAACTACACTGATTTACATACATTGCACTTACTGGAGTAAATAATTAACTAGTTGAGGCTTCAGAAAGCAATTACTACTCACTCATTATTACGGCATGATTGCAACAACTACCACATTCCACTTCCACCTTCCTGAGTGGAAGCCTCAAGTAGGCGGCATATTTCACATTCCCTGGCCCAGTCCTTCCACTACTTGTTGAGACAGCCAGTCCGAAGGGAGAGAGGAAAACAGCGTAGATGCGATCGGCTTTAGTCTAGTGACATACAAGTGGCTAGCAAACCACCGCGAGCAGTCTGGTCTCTATTTCCTGCATTTGAGCAGTTTGAGCGCGGAAGGGGGGATCGCAGATGTACCTTTTACTGATGCGCGGAGCATGAAATAGGGCGGAAAGAAGAGTGGGCGCGATCGGTCCTGGTATAGAGAAACACTAGTAGCTCGGATTACACCGCGTGCAGTGGGCCATCGGCTGTTAGAGAAAACTATAGCTCGGATTCCCCGCGTGCAGTCCGGCCTCTAATTCCTGCATTTGAGCAGGCTGAGGGCGGAAGAGGGGATCGCAGATGCGCCCTTCGGTGAAAAGGAGCAAGAAGAATATCGGGCACTATCGGCTCTAGTGTAGTGAAATACTAGTAGCTCGCATTCCACCGCGTGCAGTCCGGCCTCTAATTCCTACATTTGAGCAGGCTGAGGGCGGAAGAGGGGATCACAGATGCGCCCTTCGGTGAAAAGGAGCAAGAAGAATATCGGGCACTATCGGCTCTAGTGTAGAGAAACACTAGTAGCTCGCATTCCACCGCGTGCAGTCCGGCCTCTAATTCCTGCATTTGAGCAGGCTGAGGGCGGAAGAGGGGATCGCAGATGCGCCCTTCGGTGAAAAGGAGCAAGAAGAATATCGGGCACTATCGGCTCTAGTGTAGAGAAATACTAGTAGCTCGCATTCCACCGCGTGCAGTCCGGCCTCTAATTCCTGCATTTGAGCAGGCTGAGGGCGGAAGAAGGGATCGCAGATGCGCCCTTTGGTGACGCGTGGAGCGGTGAAAAGGGGTCGGAAAGAAGGGAGGGAGAGCGGCAGAAGGGGAAATCGGCAAAGCCCATTCAACGCAGGCGGACGGTCGTTCAATCAACGGCGCGGAGGTGGCGCCAGCTGCATCCGGGGCTTGTCGCCACCCCTTCCCCCGCCCTCGCGACACTTTTGTGCAAATCATTCGCTGGGATAAACTGCGTGTGCGTTTTATTTACTGCTGACATACTGGGCACGTTTAAAAAAATATTTTAAATACCTGGAAGTTTTTTTGAGTACGTACGTTTTTAATAATGATTGCCAACAAAGTGCATATTAATTTTATATACAACGGATCAACAAAGGGCAAAGAAAATAAAGTGTGAAAATGCAACTGCGTAATCCAATTGATTGATTAGTGATTCCGGGCGCATCATCTGCTACGGTGCGTAGGAGTTAGACCCGTACATGTAGTGCATGTTGTTCGGGAGGTGGTAGTGATCTTCCCCCGCTGCATGGTGAGATCCGGCGCTGACCTACCTGTCGGCCAGCGGGATTTCTCCAACCAGGTATTTCCCACCAGCGAGGCACCGCCTCAGCCAGGACAAGCTCTGATCTCACCACAAGTGTGATAGTGCACTATGTGGAAGGCCGTAGGTCTGTGTGTACGTAAGAGGCGAGGGTAGAACAAGGAAGACGAAAGATAGCGCGCGGTCCATGGCGCTTTTAGTGGGGTACTGCTCCTGGATTTGACTGGAGTCAATCAGAGCAGCCGGATTATCTTCCTGTTTGCGTGCCCAGTGTCGAAAATCCTGCCACTTTCGGGATACGAACCCTAGGACCTTCCGGCCAGAGGCACTGGAGTGAGATCAGTAGACGCCCTGAACCACCTCTCCTGGTCCGTAGTCCAATATTTCTGGAACTACAGATCTACGATTTCCTTCCAGTGCTTACCCTTAGCAGCTGCATACTAATATCTTTCCAGTTCCCGGAGGATACTAATGAAAGAGAGGAGGTAACGCCGGATTCCAAAATTAATTGCAATATAATTGAAGGATTTATATATTTTACAAATATTTAGCAATCTTGTATTGAAAATTTGTGTTTCAATATTCTATTCTATTTTTCAGGAAGGGTAAGGGCATGTATACCTATGTTTTGAACATTTTCTGTGCTTGTGATACTTACATCGGAGACACGGACGATAAAGTCCTTTTTCGGAAGAACTACTTCAACATTCGCTTTGTTGCTACGATTGCACTACAGCCGTCGTAGTACTTGTCGGGTGGAGGTCGCTGCCCGAGAGAGGTCACCAGAGGAGGAGCTGAGGCTTTCGTTGCGCTTCAACAGGCGCCTTCAGTGCCGATACTTGCCCCAGTCGGCAAGCCCTCAGCCCGTAGAGAGTATAAAGGCCCATTCACAATGCAAACATAACATAAGCATGGCGTTAACATAAAAGTTAGGACTACGTCTACAAGCGGACTCATTCACAATGCGTTCTCATAAGCATAACACGTAAGACGTTAACTTAAAAGCTTGCAAGCTTCAAGCTTCTGTGCTTATGCTTATGTCAGACATAAGGAATGAGCCAATCACAGTTCGATAACTCAAAATCGAGTATCGAAGTCGATAGGCGAACTATTCTTGTCGATTCGTGTGGTGTGCTGCGTGGTTGTGTTTGTCGTATTTGTTTTGATATCTCGAAATCGATTCTCATATCCAACCAATAGTAAACTAGAATGTCTCATAGCCAATAGAAACTCTTATTTTGCCTATGGTCATGTTCCACATTGTGAATACGCCAACTCTTCGCTTATGTTAATGTCTATGTCTATGTGTTATGCTTATGTTTGTGATTGCATTGTGAATGAGCCTTTAAAGAGCTACTCTACGGGGAGCGAACAGGGCGAGTTCATCTGGCGAGCGATACGACAGTGCAAGTTTCGACATCGTGATAGGTAGGGGGCGCATTTTGATGACCTAAAACTTCGCCAAAAATGATCTATAAAATTCTCTTAAAATGTTTTAAAAGTGACCTTCAAGCAAACAAAAATGACCTAAAAAATGTGATCAAAAGAAGTTCAGATGAACAACTTAAATTGTTGGATGCGTTATTGGTGTAATCGAGGCTTCTATTCATTCAAGTGGACTCAGCTTTCAAACTTTGGATTTGGACTGTTCTTTACCGGAAAATCTGTCTTTAGTTATCCCGAAATCGGCTGAACCCCCAATGACGCTGACAGGCATCACAGGAATTTTAGATTACATACTCACAATGGCTGACATTAGAACTTCCGAGCGAAGAAATCGAATAAGCTACCATGTATAGGTACTCAGGAATTCTGTGGAGAACATTTGTTGCATCTCGTAAATATTATTTGAAGGAAATAGCATTAAAATTATATTAAAAGCAATGAAGGCAGCAAAAAATGCATAAAAAATGATGGGAAAAGTTCAAAAATGACTTAGCCCATATCGATAAAAAATACTGAAAAACGAAATATAAAAATGTGGTGTTTCAGAATGGCAGATATATCGTTGCACTAGTTACCTTTCTAATCTCTTTAGTCTTGGCTAGCTTTTCGGTATTGCCTCATCCTCGTCACTGCTGTTACCTATTTGCATCAAAATGTAATATTTTCACATTACCTCAAGTTTTTAGTTCTCTAACAACAGAATAGAAATATGTTATTAAGAACATTGCATATGAGTAAAACATATTCGTGTGTATTTTACTCATCTGCAAATATTTATTGAGCCGTCCTTGAGAACATGTCGTATGAGCATCTCTGAAAATGCCCAATTTTGAGCTCATGTTCACAAAGACGTTTTGAGTTTTTGAGAAACTATAAGAAATCATTTTAAGTACTCCGGATCAGAAGTGCAATAATGTATAGAACATTTTGCTGCAACAGTACATATTTTTATCTACACTACACATGGTGTAAGAAAGTAAAATGTAAGAAAACTACACTGGGGTCCGTCATTTACCCCCTTCATCCCAGTGGTATGCTATTGTTATTGAGCTAGAACTATATATGAAGCTTGCTTGAAGAAACTATATATGCTTTGAATTTTATACTTACTTATAGATTAAATTTGATGAGTTAGGTAGTTCGCAAAGACACTCTGTTAAGTATGTTACAACATAAAATTATACCAATAAAACATAAAATAAAAATAACTTCAAGCGTCACTATCAAGAAACAGCACATTGAGTCAAAATCATCTAATGGCTCATCACTACACAGCATTGCGCTGATCTGATCTGCACCAAGCAATTGCATTTTTTCCCAATGCGCTTTGTCGACCTTAACAGCACGTTAAGTTGAAGGAGAATTACTGAAAATGTACTAGTTTACCGGAAATATTTTATCAGTCTATACGCTCCTATTCAAGTTAATTCTAACATTATCGAAAATTACATCCACTACAAGAATAGTTTTAATAGCTGATTGTACTTTACTTTGCCAACAGATTTTTATTAGATATTTGTTACGCGTAAAGGAATGGAAAGTCGAATTATGCTGTTATGAAAAATTTTATCTTTATGTGGATCTAAATTGTCATAAAATACTGAACAAGAGAAAATGGCTAACCCTTTAAGTGGAATCCTTAGTAAGGTCTTAATTGTCGACATTAAAAAACTGTATTTTGAAAAAAAAATCAAGTTTTCTTTGGTAAGTTTCATTCATAAAATAACTTTTATACGTTTACAGGCAAAAAGTCGAACTACTTCGATCTTAGTGTGTTTCCACACAAGAGGTCACATACTAATAAACTACGCGTTAACCTGTCAAAAATTGAATTTTCCCTGTTTAGATTTTATGTTCGGGTTTTTAAGCGTGAGCTCCGCACTCATCTCTTCCTCCATAATGCGCTGTGTTTCCTAGTCTAAGTTGAAAGGTCGGGCGAGATGTTCAAGGAGACTGCACACATTACCCTCTGAGAGCGGCGAGAGGTGCTGGATGGGGTAGGGACGGGGAGGGGAGGGGTAGGACACGGCGCGAGTGGCGGTCGCCGGAAGCAGCGGCACTTGCTCCTGCTGAGCCGGGAGCGTCTACAATGGAACGCGCCTCTCGCTTGCTGGCTCTTGGCGCCGCCCCTAGTTGATCCATGCCCGCCGCCTGCTACACGCTCCTGCACAGCGCTTTGCCTAACACACAGGCGCGTAGCAAATGTTTATTTCACATTTTCATGTAAGCAA
The DNA here is from genome assembly GCA_964035755.1 of Teleogryllus oceanicus. Lineage (NCBI taxonomy): Eukaryota > Metazoa > Arthropoda > Insecta > Orthoptera > Gryllidae > Teleogryllus > Teleogryllus oceanicus. The sequence continues at coordinate 69,940,601 of CAXIVR010000007.1, forward strand.
ATTAGTGTTTCAATTTCTGTAACAATGTTTCTAAGAAAAATAATCCGGTATTTTACTTAATTGTGCATTTCATTCAAAATGTTTCGCGAATATGAAGAGACATTTTACGAACAAGGGGCATGGATAAATTAATGGTAGCGATTGTACGATTTTTAAGATGATAAAAAACATTATCATTGTAATGGAACCTCAATATTGTAACAAATTAATATAGTCAATGTAAAATGTAAACTATTGTATTTATTTTGTCACTAATGACCTAGCTGTTGATGCAACTTAAAATAAATTAAAAATAAAATAAAGGGAACAAATATATAAAACTAGCAAATTATTGCAACATTAAAAATTGTTTAGGTGTCATTCTTTACATAAAATTTGATGAATCATTTTCTGTCACTATCTCAATCACTATTATTCAATTACAAATAATATTTCAATTACAGCGGAGACCTTCATTTCAATTTTACTTTTGTTGTCTATTTTATTAGGTTTTTTTGAACATAAGTTTCTATGGGAAAGGAAAAAAAATAGCCGTCTATATTTCATTTCATTCTTACAACTGAGCTTTCTGGCGGTGCAATTAATGACATTCATAAAGCAAAATAAACAGAATTCTCTACCTCATCCTTCAGCCAAGAGAACCATTGGCCGTCCCCTGCCTTCATTTCTATGTTATTCATTGTTTTCCGGCCAACGTTGTCCTACCCCATCTTGTGTGGCACCAATAGACCTTGTCATCTGCCCCTCACCGATGAAAATGCTGCGCAGGACCTCTGCGGCCATCACGCCGGCCAAGAAACGGCGATGAAATAACGATTCCCAAATGTCCCTTACTGACGAATGAAAAGGGCCGCTGATCAGAGGTGAAGAAAATGTAGCTCTGAACTTTGCAAATTGATGTTTCGAAAGGTTAAAGTGTTGCGGGGTTTTAGGATTCAACTAGTTGCCAAATATGATGTTAAACAATTTTTGTGGTTTTTAATTTTTATACTTTTATTAACAACAAAACTACTTCATTTAATGAATGTTAAATAAAAATCTAGGTAGAAGAAAACGAGATAAGAGATAATAGGAAATTAAATTTCGTAAACAAAAATAAAATTATGTTACTTTTTTTTGAGTTAGAAATAAATTGGAAACTCGTCATATGTCACGACACAATAGTGATTTGTCCCCTTTTGCAGTGTAACGCGTTCCCAATCTCAGCACTTACACCCTGCTCTCGCCTCCCAAAGCACGTCGAGCCCCTATCTCATCACGTCGTGTCGCCGACTCCCCTTGCTGGGGCGAGACGCCGCGCGCCCTCGTCGCTTCCGGTCGGCAGGCGCAGGGGGCGACCGAGACGCTAACGCCCGAGTCGCCGCGCAGACTGTCTCATCTCCTGCCCCTCCAGCTCGACCCCGCCCCCTCCGCACGACCGCACACCACTCTATTTGGCCTCTACACAGCGTCGCCCTCACCCTTCACATCCCCAGGCTGGCATCACTCGCCAGACCTTTCTACTCCATTGTATTACTTTCGTAGTATAATTCTTTCTCGAATAGGTCTCGTGTAATAGTATAGTATAGAATAATAATAGTACCGCCAAAGGGGGCTCAGGATATCAACTGATGACACTACTGTGCCTCTGACTGGGAGGTCCTAGGTTCCAGTCCCGACGTTGCTAGGATTTTTGACACTAGCTTGTCAGCTAGGACGAATTCAGTCGCTGTCTGTGGGAGAATTATAACACCCGGCTGTTCTGATCGGTTGTTTTCCGGAGTTTCTTCGACTAATTGATTTTTTTCGTGTTTACGGACGCATCAACTGCTTTGGTCATTGGTCCCGTTAGTGTAGTGCATCTTTTTCTCGGGAGATGGCGGTGGTCTTTCCCCGCTGAATGGAAAGATCCGGCGCCGACCTACCGTCAGCTAGTGGGGTTTCCCCTAACCAGGACTCTCCCACTAACGGGGCACCACCCCAGCCGGAACAAACTAAGCTCACAACCGCTCTCCTGGAATAGTGTAGTGAATGTTAGTGTAAGTGTGTGTGTAAGGGGGAAAGGATAGGACAAGGAAGAGGAAGGACAGATTGCGCGCGGTCCGTGGCCCGTTTTGTAGGGTACTGCTCCGGCATTCGCCTGGTGTTGATCGGAGAAACCACAGAAAACTACCGATCAGAGCAGCCAGCCGCTAGAATTCTCCTCCAGACAGCGACTGAATTCGACCTAGCTGAAAAGCTAGTGTCGAAAATCCTGCCGCCGTCAGGACTCGAACCTAGGATCTCCCGGTGAGGGTCGCTACAGTGACATCAGTTGATGAACTGAACTACCGCTCCCGGTGGTTTCCCCGATCAACACCTGACGAATACCGGTGCAGCTCTCTAACAAACGGGCCACGGATCGCGCGCGATATTTCCTTCCTAATCCTTGTCCTAACCGAACACACACACACACACACACACACACACACACACACACACTTACATGCACTACACTACCACACACGTCGGGAGTTTTGAGCATTCCTCGGCTGAGGCGATGCTTCGCTGGAGGAATATACCTGTTTTGAGAAAATGGCCGCAAGCCGTCTTAGGTTGGCACCAGATATCGCCAGCAAGCGAAGGAAGATCGCTACGATAAAAAAACATGCACTATACTCACGGCATTAATGATCTTAGCATTTGACGCGCCCGGAATCTCTAATCAATCAATCAATCAATCAATCAAGCGTATTATAATCTCTATTATTACAAGTGTCAAACAATAGTGTTTCAGAATAAATGAAATGAATGGTTAGGCCACATAGGGGAGCCCAACATGATCACATTTAAACATCTAGTTCGAACTTTCATGTTACGTAGTAACACATAAGACATACGAAATGTCTTTGAGTGCATCAGAACGTACCCTGCCGAACATCCTCAACCCTCGTACATGCTCTAAATGTTTGTAATATATGATAACGAAGCATTTTGGAGACAGTTGTGAAGAGAGAAAGTGTAGAAAAACACCTCGCAACGCATGCAATGGGGAATATGACTTTTCCCCTCATATGTCTCCCCGCCCCCCTTCTGCTGTTCCCCGACCCATCCGTCCTCAGCCAAATGCTACATGCATCTCGTCTGCGTTCAGCCCATTGCTTCCCATTGTAGTCTACTCTCCATCTGTATGTGTGACCGCCATCCAGTAGCCCACCCAGTTGAGTCCTCGCCGCGTCCTGCCCTCTCACCCTGTCTACTTTTTCCCTCCGTACCGCACCACGTCACTCCATTGTTCTTCGCTGCACGTCTATACCATGCACAGCTTTTCCCCGTCGTATTCCTATACATTTATCCGTTCTGTGTTGGTCCTCGGAGTGTTTAACTGTCCCTTAAGCCCAACATCCTATTTATCCCTCGCGTTTTCCTTTCACCTACCCGTACCTGTGCCGCTCTCCTCTCCCCGTCAGCACTGAGTTCATCCCTCACCGCTCACTTTCCCCACCTCTTCGCTATTCTCCACATCTAACCCTGAAGGGGATTGCTTCGACCTTTGACCTGTCCCCGCTTCAACTGTTCTGAATCCAGTGCTCCACTGGTTTAGTCATCATCTCGCCCTTTCCTCTGCCCCAACGTACCGCACTCAGCATGTGTCCCTAACTGGGTACTCGCCGCTCATCGTCTGCCCTACAGCCAGCTTTCCCCGCTTCCCTCGTCATCACCGCCGCTTCGTTCCACACTCCGCACCTTGCGGCCGCCTCGTTCCCCGCCCCGCTACGCTCCTCGCCCCCACCTCCCCACTACGTATCTCCTCGCCGGCTCATCCCCCGGCCTGCTAGGCGCCCCACCGCCTCTACCCCAGCCCCGATACGCTCCTAGCCGTCTCGATTCCCGCTCCGCATCTCCCTCCACTTCGTCCCCCTTATGCTTCCCACGTCCCGCCCTCGCCGTTTCCCTTCCCGCTCCGCGTCTCCCCGCCGCCTCGTCCCCCCCCCCGCCGTAGCGGGGGATTCCCCGACGAGACGACTCGCTCTCCGCTCCACCCCCTTCCCCCCACCCCGCCCCCCTTCTGCGCTCCCCGCCCCCTCCCTCTCGCTCCCACGCGTCGCGCGGCGTCGCTCTGCGCCGGATGCGGCCGCGAGGGAGCGGAAGGCGGCGCCGGAAACGGCGGCTGCGATGGACGCGCGCCGAGTTGAGACAATGGGCGGGAAGGTGGAGGGGGCGGCGGCGGGAGGCAAGGGCGGGGGCGGGGGAGGGCAATAAGCAGCGAAATGGGCGGAGGGAAATATGAATGTCTCAATAATATTTGAACTTAGACATTGAGCCATCAGCTGGGATCTATGCAATCAGGAGCTTCGTTAGAACTACATTTTTGTTATTGAAGCCCAAATCTCGTCCGAATGATCAAAAGGCAATTCGTTTAATCGCAGTAGTAATGAATTAATTTTTTTAAAAAATTAATCTACGTTATAATCGGAGTAAATAAAATCATTCCAGCCACGTACCGGGGGCGGGGGGGGGTGATCAGTGCATCAACTGACGTCACTCCAGGGACTCCAACCGGGAGGTTCTAGATTCGATTCCCGACAGTGGCAAGATATGCAACACTAGCTTGTCAACCAGGTCGAATTCAGTCTCTAGAGGAGAACTCTAGAGACCGGCTGCTCTGGTCGGTAGTTCTCCGTGGTTTCCCCAATCATGACCAGATGAATGCCGGAGCAATACCCTAACAAACGGGTCACGGACAGCGCGCAATCTTTCCTTACCCTTCCTTGTTCTATTCCCATCCCTACACATATTTACACTAAAATGCACTACAATACCACACATGCCGGGAAACCGGTCTGGAGCTTATAGCTTGTCCTGGCTGGGGTATTGCCCCGCTGGTGGGAGATGTCTGGTTAGGAAAAACCCCGCTAGCTGATGGTACGTCAGTGCCGGATCTCGCCATCCAACGGGGGAAGCTCACTACACCATCTCCCGATGAAAAAACATTCTCTACACTTACGTGACTAATGACTTCCGTAGTTGGGCTCGGAATCACTAACCAACCAACCAACCAATTCCAGCAACGAAGAAAGTTCAATCGTTATGGAGAAAGACATCGTTATGAAAGAAACTACATACAATTGTGCTCTAAAGTTTAATTAGTCCACTTCACGATTCAAGAATGTTGTGTACTTTCAATAATTCGCGAACGCTTCCGTACTGTTGGGTAGGTTGTACGCGCGAGCGTGGAGGTGGTCGTAGTGGCTAGCGGCAGCAGGTGACGGCCGTGGGAACTGGCGCGGAGGGCGAACGCAGGGCTGAATACGAGAGCGGATTCGAGCGAAAGGAGGGATGCAGCGGTGCAGGCTGGGGGGAAGACGGGCGCGAAGCGTGATGCAAGAAGACAATGCACGGGGCTGATCCGAAGGTCTGAGGGTGGAAGATGGAAAGAAAGGTAGAACGCAGGATGTTGTAGGGAGAAAAAAGTGGTAGTGGGGACGAGTGTGGACACGGCCGGTTTGATTGATTGAATGTTTGATTGTTAGTGATTCCGGGCACGTCAACTACTGTGGTCATTAGTCCCGTACGAGTAATATATATCTCGCTGGATGGCGAGATCCGGCGCCGACATACCGTCGGCTTGCCGGGTTATCCCCAACCAGGTATTTCCGAACAGCGGGGCACTGCCCCTGTCGGGGCAACCTGTAATCTCCAAACTGGTTTTCCGGCATGTGTGATAGTGTAGTGCATGTTTTTTATTATTTTATTTAATAGCAAATTATTTCACAGACCAATTAGAAAGCTTGAAGTTATGTGGCTAGGCCGAAAGATTTTAATCCATTACAATACCTATATCCTACCGCGTTCTAAACTTTCGTATTCTGGTATTCACCCCAAATGGTATCTCCATCGCATCAAAGCCGCAGGAAAGCGACCATAAGATACTGCTGAGAAAAAAGCCCCTAAAGGGGAAAAACCTGTCGTCAAAAGCCGAGTACATACTTATCTATCCGACTTTTTTAAACTATTTATCTCCTGTCGCAGACATCACACATGTGCATGTTATAGTTTGTCTAAGGGGAGAGGGTACGACAAGGAAGAGGTAGGAAAGATGCGCGCGCGGTCCGTTTGGTAGGGTACTGCTCCGGCATTCGCTTAATCGCGGTTAATCAGAGAAACAACGGAAAACTACCGATCAGAGCACCCGGCCGCTAGAATTCTCCTCCAGACAGCGACTGAATTGACTTAGCCGACAAGGTGTGACGAAAAATCTGCCACCGCCAGAACTCGAATCTAGGACCTCACAGTCAGAGGGACTGCAGTGTCAGGGCAGGAGAGTTACTGCTCTGGTCAAATTAGACCAGTCACAACTCGGTATAAAAACACTAATTTGTAGAAGCCAGCGCGAGGGCGGGCGCGAGGACGAGTGTGAGGGCGAATGCAGGGGCGGCGCTGAGAGCAGGCGCAGGGAGGAGTGCGAGGACTGGCACGAGGGGCGGGTGGCGGGGACACAAACACGAGCGCGGGGGAGGCGCGACGGCGCGGTGAGGGCAGGCGCGAGGGCGGGCGCGAGGGTGGGCGCGAGGGCGGGCGCAAGAGCAGAAGCGAGGGCGGGCGCGAAGACGCGCGCGAGGGCGGGGCGAGGCGAGGCGAGGGCGGGGCGAGGGTGGGCGCGACGGCGGGGCGAGGGCGGGACGAGGGCAGGCGCGAGGGCGGGCGCGAGTGGTGGGCGCGAGGGGGGGCGCGAGGGGTGGGCGCGAGGGGGGCGCGAGGTCGGGGCCGTGGACGGGAACGAGAGCGGGGACGAGGGCGAGGGCGGGGCCGGGGGCGAGGGCGGGTGAAAGGGCGTGAGCGAGGGCTGGGGCGGGCGCGAGGGCGGGCGCGAGGACGGGCGCAAGAGCAGAAGCGAGGGCGGGCGCGAAGACGCGCGCGGGGGCGGGGCGAGGGCGGCCAGGAGAACGTCCGCGGTCGCCGCGCTGGCCCGGGTCCAAGCCACGCCCCCACGCGCGTCGCCAGCGCCGAGTCTCAGGGCGCCGCGCTCGTGTGGCGAAGCCCTGTCTCAGCTCTTCCGCGCCCCTCGCCCCGCGCGCCCCGGGGCGTTTGCTATTCGCCGGGCGACGTCTCCCCCCGCTCGGAATTGATGGCAGGAAGACGTGAAGACTACGCTGAAACATCAGGTTACTGATTCGGTACTATACGTCATCGCTGGCGTGGAACACTACGTCACGATCTCAGGTCGAGAAAACTCCACGAAATGGACTACAAGAATATGAAAAAAAGAGCTGAGACATTAAGGGGTCATAAACGAGAATAGCAGGCTTCACACGTTTCGTCTTATAACAACGAATACAGATAAAATACAAGTGGAAACATCCGATATCATAAACATCCCATATTTATTGATCATTAAAAATTATTTTGTTTCAAATATCAAATGAAATGTTATGGGGGGTCGCCTTTATTAAGAACCATAAACACTATAAACTTGCTGGGACAATTCAACTAACTAAATACGGGGACTAACAGTATTAAACAGATATTAAATTACTGTTTCAACAAGTAATGGTAGGCTTTGGATGTGTCGTCTTATAAGAACGAAATGGTAAAATACCCGTAACAAAACATCTTAATCACATTTTTGAAAATTAAATATCAATTTTTTTGCATAGTAGGAAGTAAAAATAATTGATATTCTCCGAATGTATCGCATTCGACATTTTCCATTCATGTATCATTTAATGTTTACATTATAATTTTCATACTGCGCTGTGTGTTTGAATTGTTCGCTTATAAGTAGCAAAAAGTTAGATTTCATGAAATCGAAAATATTTCAGAGAAACAGGTATCACGAAACTTCCACCAAAATCGGTGTCTATGTTTTTGTTTGCATTTTCAAAGGACGAATACATTTCACTTGTCACTCACTGATTTCATAAAATTAAGCGTTCTGTTGTGGTTTCACATCTGAAACTCTTCAATTCTATACTCTGAAAGAAGTTTTAGAATCCATGCTCCACTGTTATAAAAAGAACTGTTCATACTACTTCAAAAATATTATTCTAGTACTATTATTACGAATATTTGCGTTGTCCTTTGTAACATGCTTGCCTGCTTGTGTCCTGTGAACCCACGCATCAGCCAGTCATGATCCAAAGTAACGTTCGCCACTGTTTGCAGTTTATTTACTGAAATAAAGTGCTTAAATATAATTATTTTACCTGGCGCGCTGAAACGTGAGATCCTGCGCCGACCTGCAATTCGTGTTTTCTCCAATCCAAGAATCCCCTCCGTAGGCACCGCCTCAGCCAGAACATACAGGTAAGCTCGTCTCTTGACGTGTGTCTTAGTGTAGTAATAAATGTACGTTATGTGCGTTCGGGTAGAAGAGAAGACAAGAATGAGGAAGGAAAGTTTGCACGCGATCCGTGGTTCGTTTTTTAGAGATCTGCTCTGGTAGTTTATCAGAGAAACTATAAGAGAGACATCTACACACACACACACAAAAAAAAATATAGAACGACTAGAGCAGTAAAAAACCCTTTTCTCTGTATTTGAAGCAAGTGCCCAAAATTTACTACTGTCGGTTCTGGAATCCTAGGACTCTCTGACTCAACAATTCTGTTGAGCCAATGTTGCCGCAGGCGGTGGAAGTTAGAGAAGTGTGTGTCAGTCATCGCATAGCGTGGCAAGGGGTGTGTGTGGGGTGGAGTAGCGGGGTGTGGTGTGGAGTGGAGAATCTGAAAGGCGGGCCGGGAGTGGCGGAGCGTAGGCGGGGGGGGGAGGGGTACGGTATAGCATGGCGGAAGTTGGGAGGCGAGGCATGGAGTGGAGTAGCGGGACTGGTGTAGCGTGGCGAGTAGGAAAGCGTAACCTGGTGGAGCGTGGAGTGGCGGGGCGGGGTAGGGAGGTTTGGGCGTGGCTGGTGCAGAGGCGCTTTGCTCGGCTGGAAGAAGCGGAGAAACCAAGGTCGCGGCGCAGCTCGGCCTCCGCGGACCCGCTCCCTGCACTTAGCGCTAAAAGCTCTCGGAGAGCGGGCCGCGTCCGCGCCGAGGAACGGAGCAGGAAGGGGTGGGACGGGATTAGGTAGGGGGGCGTAGCGAGTATAGGGTGGCGCGAAGGGAGGAGCTGCTCATAGGTGCAGTCGTGGTAGAAACGGTGGTGCACTGGTCCTTGAAAAAAGGAGAGGCGGCAGCCGGAATATCGTTTCAAAGCTCACTAGAAACTCAGGAAGGCATACAAATCCCAAACACTTCTACCATTTACTGTAACGGACGTTTATAGTTGTATTATTGTACATGCTTTATTATGTATCTGATAAATAATTCACACTGTTAAAAATAATAGAAAATTATGGCTTAAAGAGGAATACACAAGCATAATACTTTCAGCATCACAAAATAAATAATACCTTTCTAAACGTTTCAATAGAATCTATTATTGAAGATTTAAATACAAGATAGAATTTTCTAAAAAAACCACAATCCATTATCAGAACAAAGATTTTACTCAGTCCCCTGGTTGGGGTGCAGGCGAGGATGTTTGATTTCTGCAACCATGGGTATAAAGTACCGGAAACAGCGAAAGCGAGTTGGACACAGACGAATTGGAAGGAGGGCACAGAACCGGGGATGATATTTAGTTTTGGATGGGTTCACGGGAGAGAGGTTGGGTGGTGAGAATGAAGGAGAAAAATTGAGCAGGGAGGTGATGACGTTAAAAGAGGTGGGTACAAAAAGGCTGAGGTTAGCGTGAAGTTAAAAAGGTAACGGTGAGTGTGAGGCAGGGTAGGATATTGATTTCATGCCCGAGTACTTTTTGAACAAACAGCTTGGAAAATGAATAAATGGAAAACGTTGAAATGATCTGTACAGTGGGCGGAAGGTTAAAGATTTGCACGAAGTAAGATAGTTGGGTAAGCGAAAAAGAAAAAAAAGTCAATATAATACGACCAATTTGACTTTGCTAGCGCACTCCCACGTCTTCGTCGAGCATCCGGCTTTCAACATTAACATACAACATCCTTTTGTACAGTCCACGTGTTTTTCTTCCAAACACTCACGAGGCTTATCTAAATCTGTTCATATAACTCATGTGCTTCTAAAATATTTCTACTTAAATAAAAGCATTCCACGCATATTTCATTTATCAATATGCTTCAGCTCTTTATTATCCAAATACTCGCCTCCAATACATGCAAACGCAGAGGCCTAATAGGGTGGCTGGTATGGAGGTCAGAATTTTAGCGTTCGGTAGTGCTCACGAGCGAGGAAGGAAATAGGGAGATGGTGTGAAGGGGCTGCGCACGTGAGGGCGGAGGTTTTGGTGAGGAAGATTGTGAATTTTGAAGGTCGTGGCAGTGCGTGTAACTATGCTGGATATTTGAGCAAGGCGTAAAAATAGCCGGAAATGAGAAGGTAAGGGAAGCCAAGCATCTCAGAAGCAAGCGAAAGTATTGTCCATTCAGGCGCACGTGCTACTTCTAAGGGGGATAAGATTGTGGAAGAATGAAGGAGGCTTGGCTGAATGAATATGATTGAAATGATTGAAGGCGTTGTCATTGTCAACAATAGTATTTATTCCAATAATAGCAGCTTTCGATGGCTTATCACTTTTCATGCATTTTATGGCATCATCACTTTTCTGCTGTCTGGGAGTCACAAAAACGACTCCCAGACAGCAGAAAACTGATGATGATGGCTAAGCCATCGAAAGCTGCTATTATTGAAATAAATACTATTATTGACAATGAAAACGCCTTTAATCATTTCAATTATGTAAATGTCAACTACAACACACCACTGAATCAATATGAATGAATATGGCCTGGCTGGATGGTAAAGAGACGTGAAGATGAGGATGGTAGGTGAAATGATAACGGGTAAAGCGGGTTGTGATGAAGGCAAAACTGTGGAAAACTAAGGTGAACGTGGCGAGGATATCTGATATTTTTAGAGATAACGGCGAAGACACATAGAATAGTACGAATGATGGAAAGAGAAGGTTATGACAAATAGCGATGATAAAACGAAAGACCTTAAAGGTTAATGAAATCGAGCGAGGAGGAGAAATCAACAATGAGTGACCTAGAAGGAACGAAGTTACATTCTCAGTAATCCGATGACGTAGGTAAATTGATCCATTAAGTGGGTTGTGATAAATAAAGTTTAAAGTTTGCTTTCAGAGGTGTTGAATAGTTGGCTGGACTGTTCATATTTCTGAGATGTTTGGGGGGCACGCCCCCCAAGATCTTTTGGACCGCAAAAAATAATTTGGTTTTTATTTTATTTATTTTATTCCTTTAATTTCTATTTGTTTAATTTCATTAATGTTATATTTTGAATTGATCCATTAAGTGAGTTGTGATAAATAAAGTTTAAAGTTTGCTTTCAGAGGTGTTGAATGGTTGGCTGGACTGTTCATATTTCTGAGATATAAACAATAGAGGCAGTAAAGGCAAGGTCATGCAAATCGGGTGAGAAGAAAAACTATGCAAGACTGAGCGGGAAGGAACAAAGAAACAATGATAGTGGAGCAAGAAAGCTGTAGTAATGTAAATAACGTTGCGACGGTGAAATCCTCGAAAATGAAAGACAGAGCAGAAATGGCGATAGTGAAAAAACCGTGCAAGTAACAGGAGAGTGAGGTAGAAATACATGCATTGATAAATTAGTTATTTTGTGATTACAAGATCGGCAAAAACTGTATTTATTAGACTCGTAAGTGTAATGCATGTTTTACACGGAAGATGGCGATGTTCTTCACCCGATGAGCTGGATAGTGAGATCCTACACGTCGGTTTGCAGGATTTCCCCATCCAGATATCTCCCATCAACGAGGTACCACCTTACCCGGAACAAGATCTAAGTTCCTGACTCACCTCGCGACAAATGTGGTATTGTAATGCGTATGAGTGTAAGTAAGAGGTGAGGGTAAGCAAGGATGAAGAAGAAAAGATCGCACGCCGTCCGTGGCCCGTTTGTTAGGATACTACTTTGGCGTTCGCCTGGTGTTGCCCGACAAAACTACGGAAAACTACCGATCAGAGCAGCATGATGACCTGAGTCACCTCAGCCGGTCAAATACACACGGAAATCAGGACTATAAATAAACGGTTGTTAAGGATAAAGTAAACGGTTGGCGTGATGGTGAAAATGGTGTAGGCAAGAACAAACTTTCTCAATGCGGATCCTAACGGCCGAGATCGTTAGGGCAGAAGTGTCGAGGTGATCTCGGGCCGAAGGATCGTGGGTTCGAGTTCCGTCATGGGCATGGTTCTATTTGCGTTCCTTTTGCCCCCACCATCACCACATCACTTACCGGGAGCGGTAGCTCAGTGTCACTGCAGGCCTCTGACCGGGAGGTCCTAGGTTCGAGTCCTGACGGCGGCAGGATTTTCGACACTAGCTTTTCAGCTGTGTCGAATTCAGTCGCTGTCTGGAGGAGAATTCTAGCGGCCGGCTGCTCTGATCGATAGTTTTCCGTGGTTTCTCTGATCAACATCAGGCGGATGCCGGAGCAGTACCCTAACAAATGGGCCACGGACCGCGCGCGATCTGTCCTTCTTCCTTGTCCTATCCTCCCCCCTTACACACAGTCTTACACTAACATGCACTACAGTACCACATATTCTGGAAGACCGGTCGGGAGCTTAGAGCTTGTCCCGGCTGGGGCGGTGCCCCGCAGGTGCGGGAGTCCTGGTTAGGGGGAAACCCCACTAGCCGACGGTAGGCCGGATCTCGCCATCCAGCTGGGGAAGACCACTGCCATCTCCCGAGAAACAAGCATGCACTACACTAACGGGATCAATGACCAAAGCAGTTGACGCGCTTGGAAACACGAGAAAAACAACCATATCACTTCATTCGATATTGAGATACCCCTAACGTTAATCAATAGTGGTCGTCTCGTAATTAATGCGACCTTAAATTTAAAAAAAGACGCGAGAATGAAAATTCACTCCAGAGTGGTCGGAGCAGCCAGTGTCGCGAGGACTTGGGCGCCGCTGAGCAGAGGGGCGAACAGGGCCTGGGGGCAGCCTAGATCTCTCCACTCAGCCCTCAGACGCAACTGCAGGCGTTGCATTTAAAATTTACCGCACCAAAATAAACATTGATAATATAATGCACTGCCAACATTTTGTAAACTTCTGCTTTCCAGAGGAACTTTTCCGCGAGGATGGAAATGAGAGAAGTTTGCGCAGTGAGGGAGGGACTTGAAAGATCGTGTCGTAAAAAAGCCGATGTAGTTGTAGATTAAAATTGTCGTAGTGAGGTAGCAGAGGGGGAATATTCATTTCAGTACCGCTTGTTCGTGGTAAGAAAACTTTTATGAACCGACCCTGGCGCAACATTTATCAAAATGTTACAGCGTAGTGAGGCAAACTATTAAACCATTTTTACTCGCCTAAAGAAATTGAAAGAGTACAAGAATTTATAATGTTTACAATACCAAATTAGCCCGTCATATTTTCTTGTTGACGTTTGCATGTCTTATAATATTGAAATTCAAACATTAATTCTTATATCTCTTAGGACTTTAATATACAATATTTAACAATTTTGTTTCTAAGATTTGACATATATTACGAATACCAAGAAAGATCGCTAATGTGCTCCCACTCTACCAATGTATAAGAATATATTTGTAATAAAATATTTTAGATCAACAAATGTTTTTTCTCCCTGAATATGGTACGACAATCAGAACCTATCGTAAATAGTATGATATCAATTTGTTTATTACGAAACGTTGCGTTTTGTGTTAAAAGCATTATTTTTCTCAGACAAAATTTATCGTAATTGTTATTTACTTAAAAATTAAATTTCTAAACACGGATAATTAGTCAAACGTTTCTTTGATTTCACCAAGTGTGTTTCAATACTCAAAATCAACAAATACCCATATACGCTTCGGTATGTTCTATTTTCAGCTTAAGGTTAAAAAAAACAGTCTCCCATGTAATATTCCTTCTTTTTCTGTGACTTTTCAAATTTTCCGTTCACATTTCATCCCTTAAAAAATGGTTCGTTTCTTGTCAATCATATCACAGAAAAACGTATTCTGCGAGAAACACAAACTTCATACCAGATCCACTCTTTCTGTTTTGGGAGTGTGCCTGTTGATATTGTTGAATAGTATTCTACTTTTTACAGAAATCATCTTCACATTTCCGGCGTTGCATATATGATGTGCTTTGTCCTTACAAGTAAATATCTCAAGTGGCTTTTTCTAATTTAAGAAGAACGAAATCGTCGTAAAGCGAGTTCTACATAATTAAAGAAAACATGAACAAGTATTAACGTGTTTAGAGTAATTTACAAAGATATTATTTACATTTGGAGGCAGTTTTATTATCTTGTTAATATTTGCTTTTAATTCAAGCAAAAATTTCTCGAAAAAAAAATCTCTCTTCAATTTTGTACGTCTGCAGTGTAAATGTTTTGCAGAAAAAATAAAGAAAAAACAATTTTTCCGATATCAAGAATGATGAAACACGAATTCTGACAACACAACGTTTTAGAGGAAGGAACATGATTTATTAACCTTCTTATTTATATCAGGGATCCACACTACAAGTCCTTCTGATGAAAACTTTCCAATTTACTGCAGCAAATCGACACTTTCTCTTCATTTTGTAATGACGATGGAGTAAAAAATCGCCATAGTCGGAACTAGAATCTTAGGCTATTCAACACTAAAATGCTGAAAAGGTAACAAGGCAATCTTCGTGACTTGGTCAAGTACCATGTTCAAAAATAAACTTGTGCTGAAGCATCTGGGTCATACTCACCACCCCGCACGACGCACTGCAACTTCATGGAGGAGCCTTCCGTGTAGGGTCCAGCGACCGACGGCAGTTCTCGACCCCGCTCGTCTATGATAGTGGGCGTTTGCGGGGGCACTGCAACAAAAACCGACAGGCATTGCCATTACAACTGTGCTCTTCATAAAATTATTTCGATCAAAATTCAAAATTTATTGCTTATTTATCCTTGAAAATAGATTTTACTACATGGGAGTTTTTTTGTTGTTTTTTTTTCTCCCTTTCAAAATTCAAAATTTAAGTAGTATATGACTTAGTGTAGGAATCACAGAATTTTGAAAATGTGCACACAATTCACTTTTCCCCATAGCACGTCATACGCAGTTTTTAACTGTTTTTTGACGTAAAATAAATAAAAAAAATAAATAAAAAATCAAATTGAAATATTAATATTGATACCTTTTCGTATAGAATTAAAGTATACTTACCATTACTAAAAATAGCATGGATGTCTCATTTATAAAATAGATGATTTTGTAAAAATATTTAAAAGTGGGTAATACTGTTTGTATAATTAAAAAACAAAAATCATGTATGTATTTGCCTCAAATTATCAAACTGACAATCAAATAAAAGAAAGAAAGATAGAAAGAATAACTATTTACAATTTTTTGCTGTAATAAGGATATTTCGTGAACGACAATCAGAAGAGTTTCCAAGTGGCTGAATGTATATTTTTAGCTCAAGCGTCGATGAATCTATAGAGAAACGTTATGACCTTAATAGTGCGAAAAATAATTCTTTATTAAAAATTAGCTTAATGTATGATAAGCTTGTGATAAACTTCTAGCGAATTGTAAGCTAGTTCAACCATATGAATTTTGGAATACAGTAGTATGTTGAACGAACGTGGGTACTGAGTTATTTATCACGAAATACTTTTGCTTCTTCGACTTTTTCTTTATAAATATGAAACTTTCTCGATTCAAAACTCATGTTTTTTTATCTTTCGTATTGTAGTATTATTTTCTCCACAATGAAATATTCTTATGATTTCAATTGTTTCAGATATTTTATAAAAGGTTCTTTATAATTATTAAATTTGTTTAATTAATTTTTGTTCATTTGTACAGTAAGTTATTTAAACATCCCACTTCTTCTTCTGGAATATAAGAGTAAATGCCACTGACGTAGGTTGTCAAATCACAATAACATAGCAACCCTTCAATTACGAAAGTCGTATTAGTTAATGAAGACTTCAGAAGTTATCTTACATACCGAAGGACATTCATTCCTTATTGTGTACAAATACAAATGAAGTAACCGTACCTCCGCTTTCCGATAACGTCGTAAGACGATTACACAAAATGGAAAAGGCATTTACAAGCCAGTACAGGCTGACATTTTCCCCATCCTCCTTTGTGAATAGAATCTTCAATCTCTCTTGAGGAATGTCTTCTCAAATACAAGAACTGTGTGCATTTCATGAGGCGCGACACCCACGTTATTAACAGTACACAAAGAACTGTGTTTGGAAGCTTGAGTGCACTATTTTAGGCGGAACTGCCGTAATAAAGAAGACTGTTTATTTAACTCGCACAGGCGACGGACCTGGGTAAACTCGGGAGAAGTTTCACAGGAACTGCCGTCTTTCAACCTCCGAGCAATCCATTAAGAAAGCAAGTTGAAAAATCAATCTAGAAAATGAAGAAATTCTACACGGCTTAGTCCATTCGCAATCACAGGACTCCCTGAAGCTTAAACTCTTTCAAACACTGTTAAGAGGAAAGAAAATTTTTCTTAAAGCGAGAGCAATCAGTAGGCCGTGTGATGTGAATGGAGTAGTTAGAAAATCATAAACACTCACTTCCAGACTTATTCTTCAACTAATTAAAAATCTTAAGAAAACAGTCTACTCAATTCCCCAAGAATTTTAATCCACACTGGTGATTAATTGTGTGTTAGACGCTCTAGAGAAATTGAATTATGAAAACCAACTCGAGAATAAAATGAAGTGAACTATTAAAAACTAGTTTATTATAAATATTTTCTCATTAGTTCACTACGTAAAACAATAAATCAATAGTAAGGTTCAGAAAGTGTTCAAAAGAAGTCCAGAAAACAAAACAAAATTTTATTTTTGTTACCATTTCACTTTGACAAAAAATCATTTGTTCTCGGAATCTGCATTCAAGAGAAGAAACAAATATAAATAGTGACATTCCAACATAATAAATAATGCAATTAAAAATATCGGAAACACAATTTGAAGCATTAAAATATTACTCTTTGAACCTAATCTAATTTAATTTTCACACATTATATTACTAAATACTTATCAATAATATCCCACATGAGTAGATTATTTCCACCATCAGTTGTTATTCAAGCTTGTTAACATGAGATGATCATCACGAAACGCTACATCGATAATTAATAATTAACTGAAATTAAAATTACATTAATAATTAATAAACATTGATAATTACCATCATTATCCACCCAAATATTTAGTAGAAAAAAACCGACTTCAAAAAATTAGAAACAATGAAATGAAAATAATACACTCAGCCCCAAAATGGAAATAATTATAATTGCAGATTACATTACTTGAAAGCTAATAGCAATTCCAATAAACATGTTCCTTAAGAATTTAACCTCGAATACTCTGAAATTCACAGAAAGCAAAAGAGTACATGACTTCCAACTTCATTTCTTCCACAGTGTTCAATAGTTTATCCGAGGAAGTAATATCTGGTAAATCTACTTCAAAAACGTAAAAAAAGAAATCGGCCCGGTGGCCGGGATCGCTTAGGCAGTAGTGATCTCGAATCAAAGGGTCGCGTGTTCGAGTCCCTCTCGGGCATGGTTGTATTTGTGCTCGTCCTTTCATCTTCACAGTTACCACACCGTTAACACCAATAGTGGTCGCTAATGACCTAGATGTTGATGCGACCTTAAATAACCAATTAAAAAAACAAACGTAAAAAACTCCCTGTGCAAGTATACCATAAACATCACTACAATACTTTCTCGTAACAATCTGCTGCCATTCATAAATGAAAAAACGTTGCATTCAGTGAACTGCATTGCGAATACAACATCCCATTGTTTCGCCAACAGGAGCTGTCAACTTCCAACAGAACGTCTGTCTCGCCACCAAACGCCGTCTGGCGCAACTAAATCAAACACACGAGACTTTTTTGCAACAATCCTCGTGCTTTATGCGAGTCGGGATATTAATTACATCCACTGCCAAGTGGCCAACTTCCCACTGCAATTCAAAACTAACTCCGGGACTCTGCGATGGAGGTAATTCACAGCCGCAAGCCACGTAACCTACTTCAAACGAAAGACCCGCCGGCTCCGTCGCCACCGGAACAGTCAAAGCCCCCCCTAGCCACTGCCACGACCGCCCACCCCCATCTCCACCACCAAAACCCCGCCAACACCACGACACTGTCGCCGCATCCGCTACCTTCATCTTCACTGCCCCGCCAATGCCCCAACACCACCCCGTGCCGACTGATTGTTGGTTGATTGATTGATTGATTGGTTATTGGTAGTTCCGAGCGCGTCAACTAGTGGGGTCATTAGTTCCGGACGTGTAGTGAATGTTTTTTCATCTGGAGGTAGCGGTGATCGTCCCCCACTGGATGGCGAGATCTGCCGCTGACCTACCGTCGATTAGCGGGGTTTCACCAGCAAGGTATCTCCCACCACCGAAGCACCGCCGCAGCCGGGACTAGTTCCAAGTTCCCGATCGGTCTCCCGGCATGTGTGGTAGTGCATGTTAATGTAAGTGTGTGTGTGTATGTGTGTGTGTGTGTGTGTGTGTGGGTGGGTGTGTATGTGTAAGGGGTGAGGATAGGACAAGGAAGATGAAGGACAGATCGCGCGCGATCCGTGGCCCGTTTGGTAGGGTACTGCTCCGGCATTCGCCTGGTGTTGATCGGAGAAACCACGGAAAACTACCGATCAGAGCAGCCGGTCGCTAGAATTCTCCTTCAGACAGCAACTGAATTCGATCTAGCTGAATAGCTAGTGTCGAAAATGCTGCCGCCATCACGACTCGAACCTAGGACCTCCCGGTCAGAGGCGCCGCAGTGACATCAGTTGATGCACTGAGCCACCGCGTCCGGTCCACCCCGTCCAACCTT
This sequence comes from Teleogryllus oceanicus, assembly GCA_964035755.1. NCBI lineage: Eukaryota > Metazoa > Arthropoda > Insecta > Orthoptera > Gryllidae > Teleogryllus > Teleogryllus oceanicus. The sequence goes on from CAXIVR010000007.1 coordinate 69,959,471, forward strand.
CATCTGATTCGTCCCCACACTTCCGCCTCCGACCCTGATACTACCCCCGTCGCCCCGCCACCTTCAACTTTACCTTCCCCGCCGCTACTCCCTCACGACCCACTCCCGTCACCACCTCCATCTCCCGCCGCCGCCGCCCGCGCAGTCGCGTCGGCAAAAACATCGTAAGTCACAGACGTCGCTCGAGACGTAGCGTATCGTTAAATTATGGAAATTATCTTGCCTCCTCCGGAGAGCGCGCTAACGACGTGAAAAACGCGGCTATAACTTGTCACTGTGTTTTTATTTTCGTGTGGGGGCGCCTGCGCGAACGTGCGGGTAACGGTGGCGGCTGCGAGTGTGACTGGCTGCGTTGCTGAGACTGCACCTGTCTCGGCTGCGGCTGATAGCGTCACAGTGGTGTGTTCTGCCTGCACTAGGCAAACAAATCTTGATTATATTAGCTAGAAATCGGCGGTTTTTGTGACAGTGGCAGTAGGTGGCTGCCTGTAACTGAATAAGTAGCCGATACTGGCTAACCATATACATACATACATTTATTTGAACTGCAATGGGTATGACCCGGGGCAGTTAAATAATAATTACAAAACAGTACAAGCCGAACATGCAATAATCATATAATACTAATATTAAGTATTATAACAAATTTTCAACTCTCATATATCCAATATTATATGTCGGTGATGCTAAAATTTAATACAAGCTGCGTAAGTTTGGCTAAGTTTTTTTTTAATTCATTGATCGCGTTCACTACACTGCACTGCACTACACTACACTACACTGTTTTTGCTTTGAATTACACTGACCAGCACTGCACCGCACTTCACAGCCCTTACTCATTTAATGTCTATTGCACTCATATTGTTCTAACTTATTTCTAAAGCTTCGGACACATAGAGGAAAAGCATTGAAAATTGCTGCGGGCAAACTGTACCAATCTTTAATTGTTCTGTTACAAAAGGAAAATTTCCCAAGATCTGAATTTTGTTTCCTTGTTCGAATTTTGTGAGTGCGATCGCTTCGGTCGAAATTAATGTGTCGGTCGAAATTAAAAAAATGTGACTGCGGCCGATGAGCTACAACAGTGACGTGGCGACAGCGGGGGCACTGGTGGTGGAAGTTGCAAAGGGCGATGGTGATGACACAGATAATTTTGCGTCATACTAAGTCCCCGCTCCGAAAATCCTGCGTTTCGTGAACGTAATTTTAGAAGTATTATGAGGCAGGTGGATGCTACGTAAGTTAGAATGCGTATATTATTTCATATTTCTTTGTTCGTTTCTTAAAATCGAGCTTCTGCTATACATTTACAAATTAATCCTTTAGAAATTATTTAAAACCTAATTGAAATACATGAATTAAAAATTACTAGCCTTGCCAGATTGGAATGAAACAATGCCTTTTCGCGTCGCGACTTGCCAATTTCTGTGAATTACTCTATTGTTGTGACATGATTTAGCTGTATGAAAAGCAGTTATAATTCCCAAATATGTCGTGATATTGTCTTGAAAACGTTGTTTTTGCTCCAAATGTTCCACTATTTGTAATTGGTTTTACAAAAAATTACGACTGAGGCGAGTTAATTCGGAGAGAAACGAATGTATAACTAGTATTACCTAACCATTAGTAAAGGCAAGAAAGTACTGTTTTAGCACCACTAGTTTACCATATTGCGTATTTTTAGCTTGTCTATAATGGTATATGAGTGTACCTATTGCAATAAAAGGTTATTTCCTGTTAATATTTTTCCTTGCAAAAAAATGGTAACTTAATACAAAAGTATTAAGACACACCACACAAACGCAAATAACAGACTCGGCTCACATCATCTTGAGGTGCGTCAGTTCTTTGCTGTTCATCGGCCTGATTACGTCGTTAACCATAATATATAAGTCATCGGCTGCGCTTTATTTAATTTAGTTCAGAAGGATTCCCGAGCGGGGCCAAAATGAAACTGTAACTTCCTAATATAAATCGCCTGTTTCTACAGCTGTGTGACAAAAAAGATGCCCAAGAAGATCAAGTAAGCTATGTACAGTGATCGAAATTCGACATTCTCGCGGCATGTCCTCCTTCAATCAAGATGTGGATAATATACAAACAGGGCTCATGCTTTGGAACACCGCTAGTCGGATTATTATGACCCTAAATACCAAAATACGCACTCTCTCTCTGTCTCTCTCTCTCTCTCTCTCTCTCTCTCTCTCACACACACACACACACACACACACACTCACACACACACACACACACACACACACAATTCACAATTGTGGTCACGGTCGAAACAAGATCTTTCATGAGCCTCATGACGGCTTATTGATTGATTAGTGATTCCGGGCGCGTCAACTGCTAAGGCTATTAGTTTCGTAAGTGTAGTGCATGTTCCTATCGCGGGAGGGGTGGGGATCTTTCCCGCTGGATCGTGAGATCCGCCGCCGACTTTCCTCCGGCAATTTTTTTAACCAGGCATCTCCCATCAGAGTGGTATCGCCTTACCCGGGGAGCTCTAAGCTCCCACCTGGTCTCCCGATTCATATTTTAGTATAGTGCATACATGTGTGTGTAAGTTTGGGCTGAGGATAGAGCTAGGAAGAAGAAAGAAAAGTTGCGTGGTGTCCGTGACCCGTTTGGTAGCGTACTACTCTGGCATTCACCTGTTTTCGATCGAAGAAACCTCGGAAAACTACCGATCAGAGCAGGCTAGAATTTTTCTCTTAACAGAGACTGAATTCGACCTAACTGACAAGCTAGTGTCGAAAACCCTGCCACCGTCCTATGACCTCCCGATCAGAGGCTCTGCAGCGTCATGTGCTGTTGCGCTGAGACACCTTACCCTGTACCTGATGACGAGATGGGCCGGGTGAAAATCAGTCGAGCGCATTGGAACAGCTTCCCACGGTCGTATCGTGGGCGGCGTTGGGAAGAGCGCAACGCCAGTATCTATTCTGTGGCAACGCGGACACGACTACGAGAGGAAAGGGCGGGGAGAGAAAAGGCCGCAGGGAGACGTGGCAGGGACTTCCCCGCAAAGAAAACACGCTCGTCAAATGGCGACGGTGAGGGCGGTGCGCTCGAACAATTGATACGCCGCAGGAAAACAAATGCAGCGCGGTTCCCCCGAAGAAGGATTTCCGCGTAAAATAAATACATCGTATGTAAACCATGTAATAATAAGGGGAGATTTCGAGATGTTGATTTTAGTCGGCAGTACATCACATTAACAAGAGACGGTCCTTGTAAATACTGTGTTAAAGTGGACTTCCATTGTTAGGCATAAGTTCATGAGTTTTGCTTGTTCGTAAAATTTGTTCATATCAAATAAAATGTGTACATCCGCGGAATTTTTCCTCAGTCGTGCTAATTACACTATTGATTAGTTTAAAGTTGGATTGAAAAGAGTTATCACAGCTATTCATGTAGTCAATTATAATATTCTGAATTAACTTCGAAAATCACGTCAGTAACGGAAACGATGGTGAAAAGCGGCGATTAGAGAAATTTGTAGTGGGAAATAACGCAGGTGCGGATGGCTCTTCATCCGTCAGTTCTGGAGCATCTTTATGATATACCTTATGGGCAAATTTTTAGCTAACAAAGGACAATAAAATATTTTTGTATACACCATGTTATAGTTTCGTACTTGACTAACGTAAAGAAAGAATATCATTGTTAAAATGTTATATTGAAAGAATCTCGAATAAGAAATGAAATGAGAATAAAATTACTGGATGCGTTTTAAAATTGTTTGACACGGGATGTGGACCCTCACTTTCCCACACGAAAAACGTATTTCACTTTTAGAATATACAAAAACACATTTCTTCTTTCGAAACAACTAATATGGACAGCTATGAAACAAAAAAATATGTTGCCAAATAATTGCCGCCTCCTACGTATTTTTATGGTATTAAACATGCCGGATAATTATTTTAAGATGTGACTCTTATAAGATATGATTGCTAATTTCATTCTGATTAGTGGTTATAGAACTGTGGAAATAAACGCACTACTGAACGAGTAATATCAAATCCATATAACAATATTACATAAATTTATAAACATCAATACATTGCGATATTAAAGATATGAATTTATCAAACTCATGAGAATTTGCAAATACCAAATAAAATGTCAGGATTTGAGCCAACACTCTCCGGGGAAAAATGATAGCAATCAAATATTCCTGTTTGCAATGTCAAATGTAACCAGACACCACCTTATGGAGAAAATCAACAAACAAAATATACATAAAGAGATGCATTGATGATTCTGAGAACTGTGATTGATAAATGTACGAAAACAAAGAAAATCACATTTATAAAATTCGTTAACATTGGAGAACAATATGACGCTGCACATTCAGTTTCATGTATTTTCCCACAAAACTGTATCGCCAATTACAAAGTATCTACTCCTTACTTCAAATTTCAAAATCCACATCTAGTGATTATTTCCAGCAAACATTTTCCAGAAAATGTTCCTGCCATGAAGGCGTGATAATGGTGTTACGCCACAGGGGACAGGGTTCGATCCCCGGCCTCCCAGCGGAATTTATGGCAGACAAAGCGAGATTTCGGCAGGATTTGTTAGGGTTGTCCCGTCGCACCTGTGCCGCATTTCGCCATTTCCCCGACATTACCGCCCTCACTTGCTTATTAGAACATTGCGTATCGGTCTCTATGACCTTCACAGTTGACTGATTTTTTCGTGTTTCTCGGGCGCGTCAACTGCTTTTCATTAGTCCCGTTACTGTAGTGCATGTTTTTCTCGGGAGATGGCGGTGATTTCCTCTCGCTGGATGGCGAGATCCCGCGCCGACCAACCCTCGGCTAGTGGGTTTCCCCCTAACAAGGACTCTCCCACCAGCGGGGCACCGCCCCAGCCGGGGTAAGCTCTAAGCTCCCGACCGGTCTCTCGGAATATGAGGTAGTGTAGTGCATGCTAGTGTAAGTGTGTGTGTGGAAGGGGAGAGGTTAGGTCAAGGAAGATGAAGAACAGATCGCGCGCGGTCCGTGGTCCGTTTGTTAGGGTACTGCATTCGCCTGGTGTTGGGCGGATAAACCATGGAAAACTACCGATCAGAGCAGCCAGTCGCTAGAATTCTCCTCCAGACAGCAGCTGAATTCGATCTAGCTGAAAAGCTAGTGTCGAAAATCCTGCTGCCGTCAGGACCGAATTCGGGAATGCCGGAGCAGTACCCTACCAAACGGGCCACGGACCGCGCGCGATCTGTTCTTCATCTTCCTTGACCTAACCTTTCCCCTTCCACACACACTTCCACTAACATGCACTACACTACCATGTATTCCGGACACCGGTCGGGAGCTTAGAGCTTGTCCCGGCTGGGGCGGTGCCCCGCTGGTGGGAGAGTCCTGGTTAGGGGGAAACCCCACTAGCCGACGGTAGGTTGGCGCCGGATCTCGCCATCCAGCGGGGGAAGATCACTGCCTTCTCCCGAGAAAAAACATACACTACACTAACGGGACTAATGACCAAAGCAGTTGACGCGCCCGGAAACACGAAAAAATCAAATCAAATCAACCGAATTTGGCGATACCATTGTGTAGTTCGTTATACTTAAAAAACTTTCTATTCTCATTGAGTCGTGCAATAGCAATTTTTTTATAAGTAAATAGCAAATATTTAACGGCCTTTACCGTTGAGACTTGCTGTCGTATGTCAGTGGTGTTGCAGCCAGCGGCGCACTAGATAAGAGTATGCAGTCAACTGGCGCAGTATGAGAATAGTTAGAATAACAATCAAATATGTTCATTTTTCATTTAAAATCGATGTTTCATTTTTGTTGGATTTTGGCAGAGCTCATGAACGTCTCGCGAAACCACAGAAGCCTCTGATATGTCAAAGGGCTGCATAGCGGCCATTCAATTTCTGCGCGCAATGGAAATCTATACCAATAAAAGTGAATTCAACGATGTGTAACCGACATCGATACCACAAAACGTAGCGTACAAATAGACATGAAATTTTTACAGACTCTTCTTGAGGATTGTTGAAGTGTCCTTGAAACGTTTGGTAAAGACTAACACAACCTACATGCGGAAAATAAATTTACACAATATGTTTGTAGATGCACCGCGACCATGCTTCGCCTCCTGCTTAGAACACATGGTTCCTAACAAATTCCGCCAGAGCCCAGGAGTGCCGCAGCAAAACTGGTACCTAATTTATTTGCTAGAGGTCAGAACGGGGCATACGATTAGAAAAATTTAATCGAATAGCAAGGTGTGGTAAAATCAAACGAAAGACAATTAGAATATTGAACGAATTACGTTAAAAATAATTTAAACATGGGTTTAATATTATTAAACACGTATTATATTATTAATATAATATAATACGTGGTTTAATAAAATTATCACCACTGCCAATACCAATATTAAACACGTGGTTTATATAAATTATATTTTCCCTCATTCACAAGGATTGAATTTGAAGAAAGTCCGGGCAACGCCGGGTATTTTACTAGTTAGACATATAGACAGGAGCAGAGGCAATGCCAACTGAAGCGAGCGAGAGCGCGCCCTGGCTGCTGTGAACGCGAGTGGGCTGCGACGGCAGGGACGGCGGGGCGTAGGTTGCGCCGTCGCGTGTTTACGCGGTAATTAACCGCGCGGGCGGGCGTTCGCAGCGGCGCGGCGTGGAGTGGCGTGGCGCGGCGCGGGCGCGAAGCCGAAGCCGAAGCACTGATCCGAACGGGGCGGTGGTCTCGCCGCAGACGTCTGTGCTCCGCGGCCGACGACGTCCGTTGCAACCGTCACTACTACCAATACCACTATCGGCCAATGTTACCGCGCCAACGCCATGTTCCATCGCCATCAGGGTATCCAACATTTCCAATCACCATCGCAAATATTTCCGTTACCATCACTGCAACTAATACACCACCCATGTTACCGCCACCACACTGCCATCGTCAACGCCTCCGTCATTGCTCTGCAACAGTCACCATTTTCACCATCATCGCCCTCTTCGCCCAATTTTCCCCCACTCCCATTGCCGTCCCGCCACTATCACTACTGCTCTGCATCCGTCATCCTAACTACTGCCATCGCTGCTATCACGACTGACGCCACTAAGTCACCGACACTGACAACACTATCACCACTGTCAACGACACAAGATCAATGCCTTCATTACAAACAGTGCTATAACCATTGCCGACCAAACTGTAAATATTCCTGGCACCTTTCATAAATTTATCACAATCGCTGTCACAAGCACTAACATTATCACATCATCGTTCCTACCCTAACATCATCACAACCACTGCCTTTAACGAACGCCACAACAAATCACTCAATCATCATTGGCGCCTCACAAGTACTAACACCGCCATCGTAATCAATGCGGCTGTCACCACCAGTGCCGTTCCCAACACCTGCCTCTTTCAGCACCACTGCCATTCCATTATGACCATTGCCACTCCCACCGTCCCCATTGCCACTTTCACCTCCATCATGACCACTGTCACCGTCCCTATTGCCACTTTCACCACCATAATGATCTTTACCACCGCCCCATTACCACTTTCACCACCACCATGCCACTGCCGCCGTCCCCATTGCAACTTTCACCACCATCATTCCACTGCCACCGTCCCCATGCCCCTTTCACCACCATCCACCCTGCCCCATAGCAGCGCCATGCGGCCGGCCCGGCGCCCACGGCTCCGCCCGAGCCGCCCCCGCTTCTCTGGTTCGCCGCCGGCGGCGCGGCGTTCGCGGAACCTCAATCTCCGGTCTGGCTCGCGGCGAGGCGACGCCACCCGAGCACGGGGATGCGCCGATGCTGACCTTTGACTTTGAGCAGCGCGGGGTCGGAAAGTGACTTTGATACACAAGGCAGATCGCAAACACTCCGTTCGCGGAGGACGAACGCGGCGGCGAAGCCCTCCTCCCAAATGTAAAATAATCTCGCTTCATGTTGGGCTGTCATTTTAGAATTTTTTTCTCTTGGCAGTTGCAAATGTTAAATGTACACATTTTTATTTTGCAGTATAAATACAAATATAAATTGTATTGCATAAAGATGAAAATGTGTGCAAATTTATTTACCGTGTTTTGCGAAATGTTTCGTAAAAATAATTCCTATAGTTCAATAATTTAAAAAAAGAACGTACAAGTACACAAGATGTTGTACTTGCTAACTGATGATTCATGGAAATGATCACAGAACTTTGCTCTAAGACCGCATTTTGTAGCTGCAATGAATTCTGTAACCACGGCGAATCGTTCTACTTCTATGTATGAGTGCTTATTTCCCGTTGTCTAGATCCAGAAGTAAGCCAGATTTTTCCTTATTTTTGATTAATATTTTTGTTTTTAATACAGTTATCATCAATTTACGACCAATTTTAAGCTCTGTGAGATTTGTTGGCCTTCTTTCCAAAACGTTCTACACGCCGTGTTTTTGCCCTCCTTCCTCCGAAACCACCTCGGTTTTTTAGTTCACTTTATTTTTGTCACTTTTTCCAAAATTCTCATACGAGCTCGTTTCAAGCATTAGGTCCAAATGCCTTAAAGAACGACCACGTTGTTGAGTCGAAAACCGGAACTTATAGCGCAAATTCTGTAACAGTTCAAAATCAGAAACCCGGTGCTCCCTTACGTCTTATTGGCTTCACAACCTTCCTGTACATTGTACCATAATTTTTGTACGGAACAGTTGGCACTCGGCAGAAACAGGGTTGACAGCTACCATTGCCACGTGCGCGGTGCATGAGCTTTCGTGGACAATCTACAGCGAATATCAGAAATCGGTCCGGTACCTTTCATATTTTTCAGACCAAACGCTCTGTCAGGATATTTTTAAGTATATAATATTTTGGTATTGGGTATTAAGATGTTGCAGAAGCACTTTGCTGGAATCTTGCTCTATCCCCTTGAATTCTTCATTCCAGTGTTTGTGGCATCAAGAATTGATTACTTTATTGGAAAAAGTTGCTGCCATTGCATGCCAGACTACAAAGTAACTGTCAGAGTCGTCACGTGACTCTCAAACGTCAAGCACAAAGAAGTTTGGTACAGAGCAGGCAGCTTTGTTTCATGGGTGACTCGCACGCGTTCTCCCTTAAGAAGAAGTTCTGTTTACGCATTTGTTTTCCCGTCAGCCCATTAAACGTGAAACGTGTGCAGCTTTGACCCTTTACACCAAACTATTTAGGTTTCAAATTAAATAATTGGAACCACTCAGGTGAGAGAGGCCTGCTGCAGTGACCCACGTGCCTCTCGCCTGTCACTAGACTAGAGCCGATGGCGCTCAAGCGTGTCTGCTTCTCTTCCATTGCACCAACACGGTATGATAAAGCGGGAAATAACTATGCTTGAGCGTGCCAAGTGAGTCGGCTACTTGAACTCAGATCTAGGCTTTTGTTGCTTATATGCTCAAAAGGGAGTATATTAAAATTCTGTGACATTACAAGACATTGGTGTAGTAGGCCTTCGGGGCAGAAAATGCATCTCGCAAACTCCGCTGAAACAAGAGTCCACAAGCCTCTGCATCCGACTAACTACAGGCATATAGCGGCTAAACACAGTTTTCGAAGAATGTTCGAACCAACGCAAGTCCTGAACACATCCTGGCGATGTGCGAACAATGCTATTGTGTTACCCCAAGTGATACTCGTATTTCACTAGATTAGAGCCGATGGCACCCAAGCGCATCCATTTCTCTCCCACCGCGCTACCATAACAAGTCCTGGGTGAGGGCATGTCAAGTGGCCCGGTGTCTTGAACTCTGATAGAGGCGACTTAAACCCCTTTTGTTACTTATATTCTCAAAATGAAGTTTATTTTAATTCCGTGACATTTCATTATTATTATTATTATTATTATTATTATTATTAATATTATTATTATTGTACATTATTAAAGAATTATTGTTATAATTTTACTAGAAATTGTTTTGATAACTATTTCAAATAAATTATATATCTATAAACGACTGAGATCATTACTCCTTTAAATATAGTGCATGTTTTATCGAGAGTTGGCTGTGATCTTCCCCCGCTGAATGGCGAGATCCGGCGCCGACCTACCGCCGACAAGTGGGGTTCCACAATTACGTATTTCTTAACAGCGGGGTACCATCCGAGCCAGAAAAGCTCTATGTCCCCGATCGGTCTCACAGCTTGTGTAGTATTGTAGTGCATGTTAGTGTGTGTGTGTGTGTGTGTAAGGGGTGAGAATAGGACAAGGAAGAGGAAGGAAAGATCGCGCGCGGTCCGTGGCCCGTTTGGTAGGGTACTGCTTCGGCATTCACCTGGTGTTGATCGGAGAAACCACGGAAAACTACCGATCAAAGCAGCCGGCCGCTAGAATGTTCCTGCAGACAGCGACTGAGTTCGACCTATCTGAAAAGCTAGTGTCGAAAATCCTGCCGCCGTCAGGACTCGAACCTAGGACCTCCCGGTGAGAAGCGTGCAATTTTTGGAGAACATTTATTTAATTTTGTATCATCGGATATAGCGAACCTCTGATAAGCGAACCGAACATGTTGTCCCCAAAGTTCACTACAACGAGTCGCTGTAAATCTCCAATTCGTTAACCAACGTATGTAACATTCGCAGCGCAGCGCGGAAGCGCGTTGAGGAGAATCTGGGCGGAGCAGAATAATTTATTTTTTAAGAACAAATAAAGACATTGGAAGTTTTCAGTTCAACCTGTCAATGAATTTTGATGTACCTCTATGTTAATACAATCAATCATTGTAGAGAACATTTATTTAATTTTGATTTCATCGGATATAGCGAACCTCTGATATAGCGAACTGAACATGTTAGTCCCCAGAAGTTCACTACAACCGGAGTCGACTGTAAATCTCCAATTCGTTAACCAACGCATGTAACATTCGCAGCGCAGCGCGGAAGCGCGTTGAGGAGAATCTGGGCGGAGCAGAAGGGGCTGCGAGCGCGCGAGGATGGAGGCCGGGTGGCTCCGTGCGGGGCCCGCCCCGCCCGCGCCGCGTCGCCAAACTTCTGAGAGCGCGGCGCGGCGAGAGGCCGTCGAGAAGGCCCTCCTGGGGGCGCCTCCAGCACGTGAAAGCAGGCGGCGACGGCGGCTGTGGCGGTGATTGGGGACGTGGAAGGGGGCGGGGCGGGGCGGAGCAGCGGTGAGTTTGATGCGGGTTGTGGCAAGGCAACGACGGTAGAGGTGGCGTTGGGAGGCGGGGTAGCGAAGTGGTCGGGTGGGGAGATGGTGGTGATGGCGCTTGTGGTAAGGCGGAAGCAGTGATGGTTGCGATAGAGACTATTTTGATGGTGGTTGTGTTTGTGACTGGGCAGTGAAGGTGGCGGTGGCTTTGATAGGTGTAGTGGTGGAGGTGGTGGCTGTCCGATGATGATGGCGGGAGCGGTCTTGGTGCAACTGCCGGCGGGGATTTCACCGGTGGCGGTGACGACGGCGTCGGTGGTGACCGCAGTGTCGGTAGATATCACGGCAGAGTAACGATGTGGGCTGCGGCTACGGTGACCGCAAGGGAGGTCGTAACTGCGCCCTTGTGACAAAGGCAGCGGCGACGAAGCAGTCGAGGTCGGGGAAACACCGCACCAGCCACCACAAAGGAGATGGCGCGAGTGGCACCCAGGCTCAATGACGACGGAACGCAAGTATCTTTTTCAAGAAGTAGCTAAAGCAAACGGATAAATGGCACAGGTGTGGAATGCTCTGTATAATGTGTAGAGAGTAAGTTGTAGGTGTTAAGTTAGATAGGCAAAAATATCATCTATTTGATACGATTAATTTGGATCGCTTCGTTTGTGTATTTCCAAGTTGATTGCATGGTATCAGCCTTAGACCTCTACGATCAGCATAAAACATCTTTAAACCCAGCTAACACAAAATTTAAAACGTATATTATACCAAAATAAAGAAAAGGCTTATACAGATACACTAATTTCTAGCATTAATTCCTGCAGTATTTCTAATTAATTGAATACGCGCAATTTACACGTGCAACACTTGTCCAGTTTGTTTGCCTATTTATTAAAAACGGATAACCCAAAATGAAACATATTGAAAGCAAAAGCAAATTAGTAATCGAAAAACATAATTTAGATTGAAAAGTTCAGAATAGAACGTGACAGAATGTTCAAAGAGTGACTAGTCTCTGACGCCATGGAAGTGAAATATTGGCTTCCTTTAATGATAGGGTAATTTTTTCTTATATAAAACATTAAGAAAAAAAATATTAGAGAAAAATAGATTTTAAAAAAAGAATGATATAATTTATTTAAGACTCCTGAAGGAGAGGAAATGTAGTCCTTGAAATGTGACGAAGCTTCAAAATTAAGAGAACATTTTATAATAAATTTTCAATCTTAAGTTTCTCTTTTTATGATTAACTAGTTTTTTTGTTTCAATATATATATATATATATATATATATATATATATATATATATATATATATAATTGTCTAAAATAAATATCTAAAAAATCTAAAAACAGAAATCTTATGACAGTCAGAAAATAGTGAAAACAAAATAAAAAAACCTTTTGGCGCCGGAGAACCAATGGATCGACAGAGGCAAAGATATTTATATAGATACCAAATGTTTATTTGTTGTCTCATTGTTTACGTTGCACATATTTTGATAACCCGTAATCTACTTGGCAATGACTTGATGACCCATCACACCACCTTATTTTGGCAGCTGAAGAAGCATCGTCGGGTCTAACGGAGACTGTGAACATGGTGGTGTCGACTGCAGAAATGGCGCGGCGGTGATGGCGGCGGAAACGGAGGCGGGAACGGCGTTGACGGCGGCCTCGCCGTTAGCACTTCCGACGACGTGCCAGCTCTCACCTGAGCGAAGCTTCACGCTGCACCGCGCGGCGTCGCGGCGCGGCGTCATTAGGAGATGTGATAATCTCTGGCTGCCGAGCGCGTCCTTCCGCCTCAAGCCAAGCGCCAGCGGCGCTACAGGGCAGTTGTTCCGCAGTACTGCAAGAACGCTTCCTCGTTTTATAGTGCTGTGGTCACTGGATAAAAATGGCAATTGCATTGATTGATTGATTGCGGGCGCGACAACTACTATTGTCATTAGTCCCGTCAGTGAAGTACGTGTTTTTTTTTGTTCGGGAGGTGGCGGTGGTCTTCCCCCGCTGGATGGTCAGATCCGGCGCTGACCTACCACCAGCTAACCGTTTTTTTTCGCAACCGTATCTCCCACCAGCAGGGCACCGCCCCCCAGCCGGGACAAAGTTCTAAGTCCCAGAAGGGTCTCCCCGGCATGTGTGGTAGTGCAGTGCATGATAGTGTACGTGTGTGTGTGTGTGTGTGTGTGTGTGTGTGTTAGGGGAGAGGATAGGACAAGGACGAGGAAGGAAAGATCGCGCGTGATCCATGGCCCGTTTGGTAGGGTACTGCTCGGGCATTCGCCTAGTGTTGATCTGTGAAACCACGAAAAGCTCCCGATCAGAGCAGCCAGCCTCTAGAATTCTCCTCCAGACAGCGACTGAATTCGACCAAACTGAAAAGTTGGGTTGAAAATCCTGCCACGTCGGGACCGATCTAGGACTCCCGGTCAGAAGCGCTGCAGTGACTCAGTTGATGCACTGAGCCACCGCTCCGTTGGGTATAAATGTGTTAGTGAAGGAACTTACTATTACCTAGTAATAATTGAAATTGTCGATAAAGAAGAAAAATAAACAACTTATTAAGCATCATTGAAGTTACCGACAGGTTAAAGTACATGATATTAGATTGTTCAGCCACAACCTTACAATTTCACAAAATTTCTGATTTTTTTGAGATTTTAAGTTAATAGCGCATTGCAGCCTTGTATGTGCGGTTCACAGTTTTAATCCATTTCAAAAATAATTAATATAAGATAGCGTGATGGGTCATCAGAGAGCCCACATAAATAAATTCCGGGTGCATTGTCAACAAAAAAACATATGGTAATTACATTAATATCGAGAGTTCAAGGAAAGTGGAGTGGGACAAGCAAACTAGTGGAAATTGTTTTAATAATAAAATTAATATGGGCGCATGAAGAATTTCTGTGAGATTAAATACAATTATAAGTGTGGGAGAATCGCAGGTCAAAAAGTAAATAGTATCAGGCGCTGAGGGATGAGTATCCAATCAGAAACGAGGAGGAGAAAATCGGCGCAGAGGTACAAAATAAGAAACGAAATGGGGACAGTGATGCGCATTGAAAACTAAAGAAGTGAGCGTCGCGGTTTATGAAGAGGGAAGGCATCTAGCCGCGGCGGCGATCGGATGGAAGAATACGCGTGAGGTGGAATTGCTTGAGCTGCGACGTGAGTTAAAGATGTAAATTTGCAAGGTCAGGAGAAGCTGTAAAAACATGGAGGCAATAAAAGCAGAAAGGTAGTAACTGGATATTACGACGAGCATTGGAAATGTTGATAACTGAGGAGTACAGCCAAAATCACGTCCAAGAGTGAGAGGTCAACAAACCAGGGAAGTGTAAGTGATATAATAATTTAATATTGGGGTACGATCAATTTTTAGGTATTACGTAATTTAAATTGTATAATAAGGTTAAATGCCATGCGTGCACGTAGAAATGAAAAGGAGTATGTTGTAAACAATGGTACGAATGGGAAATGTTAATTGGTGAAGGTTGTCATGAGTTATTATTTGTTTTCCTGCAAATGTTAGAGAAGTGTTAAAAGTATGATTTCTCTTTAAGGCGAAAAAAGGCAAAATTTTAACGTTTTGTTTGTTTCAAGGATATATATTTTATTTCGTTTTTTTGATTGATTATTGATTTTTTCGTATGCCCGGGCGCGTCAACTGCTTTGGTCATTAGTCGCGTGAGTGTAGTGCATGTTTTTTCTCGGAAGATGAAGGTGATCTTCCCCCACTGGATGGCGAGATCCGGCGCCGACCTACCGTCGGCTAATGGGGTTTCCCCCTAACTAGGACTCTCCCACCAGCGGGGCACCGCCCCAGCCGGGACAAGATCTAAGTTCCCGACCCGTCTCCCGGAATATGTGGTAGTGTAGTGTAAGTGTGTGTAAGGCGAGAGGATTGGACAAGGAAGAGGAAGGAAAGATCGCGCGCGGTCCGTGGCCCGTTTGGTAGGGTACTACTCCGGCATTCGCCTGGTGTTGATCGGAAAAAACATGGAAAACTACCAATCAGAGAGTCCGGCCGCTAGAATTCTCCCCCAGACAGCGACTGAATTCGACATAGCTGAAGAGTTTAATTTCGTAGTGGTAGAGAGAATCCATAATAAATAATTAAACATAAATATTCTTTACATAAATTTCGTAGTCGCAACTTCGTACGGACGGTTCTGTCGGCCCACCAATAAATCTCCTCGCGGGATATACCTTGGCGAACGGTTAGGGTATTGTGGAAATAAATAAACAAACTGATATTTAGAACTATAAGGAAACTGATAGTTATAAGGTAGAACCATAGTTCGGAAGGGAAAAGTATTTATCAGAGTGGCTGGACATTGTAGGATAATAGGTTAAAAATAATTAAAGATAACATATTACAGTTTATACGAGATAAATATACAGTTCGTTAAAGGAAAATCCCCAGAATAGATATTTTCTAAGTAGGTTAGCCTTATCAAAATATCCATCTCAACTCAGTTGTGAATGTAGTATCTGCGAAATTTCGAACTTTTTATATTCGCGCTTCAAATATTTGGAGATTCTCCGAACTGGATTTACAGTCGTGCTCGTCGTAGGATTTTCCAAGAATTTGATGCCTCATTAAAATTCATGAATAGCCGTGAGACGAAACCAACAATTTCTTAAAAAGAAAAAGCAAGGATGTTTTACTTTCCTGGAAAGAGGATGTAAAATGAGTGGGTTGATATAATGAATGTGGTTGATGATTTGGATAGAATAACTAGCATAACTTTTATATTTTATTATTTATTTATTTAATAGGTAATTATTACAGCCAAATTAGAAACTTGATCCAATGTGGCTAGGCCGAAGGCCTTTAAGCCATTACAATACCTACATTCTACCGAGTTCTAACCTTTCGCCTTCTGGTATTCACCCCAAATGGTCTCTCCATCGCCTCAAAGCCGCGGAAACGAGACCATAAGGTACGGCTGAGGGAAAAACCCCTGAAGGGGGAAAAACCTGCCGTCAGAAGCCGAGTACATGCTACTCTATCCGGTTTTTAGACTATTTATTTGGCGCGGGCGTCAGGCATTCTCCTTCCAGTGTTTGGCCTCCACCGCACCTGAAAACAAACAGCACCACAGAAAATCGTCCGCACCAACGCCTCTGCCCTAACCTTCCGATTCCCACTTCCCTTCGCCCCCTAATGTGCTTTATTTTAGCCGTTTCCTTTTATTTTATTTTAATTTAATTTATTTTTAATTTATTTAACTTAAATTAATTATTTTAATTTATTTAACTTGTTAATTAAATTAATTTAATTTTAATTTATTTATCTTATTTTAATTATTTTAAGTTAATATATATATATATATATATATATATATATATATATATATATATTTTATTGACTTATTTATCTACTTATACTTAACAATTGACTACAATTTATAACTTTTTTTATTTATTTTTTTTGTACTGTTTACTAACCTAACATAACTTACTGACTAACTTAATTATTGTTAGTTTATTGATTTATTACATATTTCTCTCCAGTCTAGGCTCTGCTCGTACTAACCACTGCTGTTTTCCCACTCCTTAATTTCCGTTTCTCTAGTGGTCCGAACCTTTCCGAGAAATGTTCCTAATTCTTTCATGAAGTTAGCTCTTTTATCCCCTAGAATGTTTTGGGCGAGCGTTACGTTCCTATGTTGGAAGTAGTAATTTCCATTCCCATCCATTTTCCTCTCCAAGTTTCGGTCGCACTGCAAATTAAAGGATATGGATCCAGTCTTCCTATCACCGCAAAGCACACAGATGCCATTACCATTCGAGTCCTTTAATCTACGTTGCATCCACTCCCCGACCCTGAACCAAGCGTATCCCTCTTGCGTCCTTCTGCAGTGTGTTTACGTAACGTTCGCAACCCCATAACGGACTCGCGTGAATTTGCGCAACTAGCGAACGTTTTTCGGCCGTTGCTGCCAGGATCTCTTGCCTTTAATATCCGCAAGTCTATCCGAAATTAACTGTTCTATGTCACGTGTTCCCCTATCTCCCACCATTTCCGGAGAAACGTCTCCAGACCTGAACGTTCCAGTAGCAGTTTAATTTTATACGACCAGTAGCGTTGGTTGCTTCCTGTAACTGCACCGAAAACATCTATTTATAAGTGAGTCAGCCTGTTCACCTGCTAATTTAATCCAAAGTTTAATGGGTTTCATTTTAAAATCTTTCCAAATTCCTACACTACTGACCTCTCTTAGACTCCGGCATTTGCTGCGAATCTAGAGACTCTGAGAATTAATTTGAAATAATCTGTTTCGACGCTTTCTAGTCGATCTATCCTATCCACTCCCCAAATTTCTGCCCCATAATTCATTGCTGGGAGAACTAGCGATTTAAACATCGTCTCGCACACCTTTAAAGGCAATTCCGGAACCCTGCGCACTGCGCAAACGATTTCTTTGAGCGCAATTCTTCCTTTACTGTGCGCCGCCACTATGTGATTACTCCATCCCCCATTCATGGAAAATTTTGCCCAAGATATGTAAATGTTTTTACCGGTCAATCTCCTCCTGAGCGTAAACCATCTCTCCTTGTTACCCCAGATAAATCCATTCTTGAAGACAACTACTTTGGTTTTTGAATATTTACTTTTAATCCCATGTTTCACTATACGTTTCTAGGATATTTAAACTTTTTTGTAAGCCGTCAATAGTCTCCGAACATAAAACTAAATCATCAGCATATAGTAGTCCGGGAATGTTCAGGCCCTCAATTTCCGGCGCAGATGTATCCGCATCCTGTAACCACGTCAATAAATCGTTTATAAACAAGATAAACAATAGCGGTAGAGAGGACAGCCCTGTCTTACTCCTACTGTCGATTTTATTTTCGCGTTGTACTTCCATCACCGCACCTGACACAGAAATTTACGTCTTCGTATATGCTCTGCAACACTTTTAAAACTTTACGTGAGACGCCTAGCTCATTAAGTTTTGCCATAAAGCTTTCCTATTGATAGAGTCAAAAGCCATTTCGAAATCTACAAAACTGCAATATAAGTGGCGCCGTTTATGCGCAAGCGCCTGCTTTACTAGGGTATCTAACACAAAGATATTGTCGGTAGTCGCGAAGCCTCTCTAAAGCCTGCTTGCAATTCTGATATTTTACTGTGCTTTTCCGCCCATTCACTCAGTCGCCCGTTGAGTATTTTACAAAATAGCTTGCTCAGAGCTGGTAAAAGACTAATTCGCGATAATTTTGTGGGCAATTCGTATTACCTTTATTCTTAAAGACTGGTTGGAGGATCGCTGTATCTACGTTTCTGGATACGATCCAGAATCAACTATTGCATTAAATAAATTTAGAATACTCTCTGGGTCTATGTGCCACAATTCCGAAATAAATTGTGTCGGAATGCCGTCCGCGCCGCCTGCCTTCTTATTATTCATGGCTAGCATAGCCCTATTCACTTCATTCCAGGTTATCGGTTCGTCTAATTCAGGGACATCCCGGTCCGTGATAATATATATCCCTGTTTCAATATTCGCTATTTCGAGCGCCCGTGAAAAGTACTGCTCCACGCGTCTGGTGAAATCGCATTACTTACATTTCTTTATTACGCAGTGATCTTATAACGTCCCAAATTGATTTATTATGATTGTTTCTTAAAATTGCCTCTATTCTTGCTGTCTCACTCTCCTGCCAAGATTTCTTCGATTTCTTAATTGTGGCCTCGTATTGCCTACGTAGTAACAAGTAACTATTTCTCGCTTCCGCAGTTCCACTGTTTCTGAACATTCTTAAGGCTACTATTGCTTCACGCCTGCTCACCCGACACTCCTCGCTAAACCATCCTTGGGTCAGTACCCTTCCTCCTCTCCCCCACATTCGCATGCCCCTCCCTGCGCGAAAGAGTCTCCTTCTAAATTCTTTGCTTGCCTTTCCGAGTGACCGCTCCTCTCGCGCCCACCCTACCGAGTTAAGAATAGCCTCTGCAAATTCCTGTCGCTTTTCCTCTTCCATATAAACCGTCGTCTTGCTATTGTGAAGTTTGTTGCTCCTGCCAGTGCCACTGCCTGTGGCAGTTCAGTAGCATTTACTGCTAAATGAACGCACACAGGCAAATGGTCGGATTCTGCCGTAATTCGATTCCAAAATCTAATAAATTGTTTATTCTTTCATGAGACAACAGAGCATAATCTATTACACTACCTCCATTCCCACTAATAAAAGTTAGTTCCCTTCAGTATCCTGTCCATAGTTGCCATTTAAGATTTCGAGATTAAATCTCTCGCATAATTCTAACAATTCCTGACCTCATTATTGATGACTGAGTCTTTGCTTTTTCTAGAATTAGCTCTCGCTTCTGCCGATCGAACTCCGAAAATACTTCCTGCTCATGGCCAATTCTAGCATTCATGTCACCTAAGACTAGTAAATCAGTATTCGGATACCTTTGCTTCAACGAGTCTAAGAAATTATTGATTTCACCAAAAGCTTCTGGAGAATAATAACGCGAGTCTGCGGTGACGGTATATAAATACAATTGGAGGTCTGTATTTTGCATTACTAGTCTAATACAAAGAAAATTGTCGGAGTTTGTTGTAATTTCATAAATAAATTGCACTAACCTATCCTGAAATATGCACGCAACACCTCCGGTACCTACCCTTTCCCTCTACGTTTTTAGTTTTGCATATGACTGTAAAACCAGACACATTTAAAGTCTCACCCTCCTTCCACCAAGTTTCAACGAGACCGACAATATCAAATGTGTTTATGTACCCATGGAAGTCTTGATTTCCGAGCTTAGAGCCTAGACCTTTGATGTTCCAACATCCTATTCTTAAAGCCTATTCCTGCCTATTTGGCGACCTGCTGGGTCCCGACTCACCGCGAGCTTCCTGCTGCTGCACGTTTGCCGCAGCCATCGCCCTCGTAAGAGGTCCTCGCTCCAGGCTGTCAGCCGCAAAGCGTCCGGGACTCGCCGAGTGCCGTGGGCTCCGGCGGGAACGTGAACGCGACCGCCGACGCGAACGCGAACGAGACCGCCTCCGCCGCGATGCCGCGGGGTCAGAGGTCGTCCGCGCCGCCCCAGCACGAGGCGCAGCCGCTTTTATATTACATTCTTATATACATAACTTATATAATTGTATTCTTATTTTTCGAAAAGAACACCGGAAGGAGATTAATGGGTTTTGTAGAGCTAATTTTACGAGATATATTTGCGTTCATAAATATTTTTTTGAAATAAAGTAGCATAAAATTAATGTTTCCTTTATTCTTACTTATGACAGTAGGCTAAGGTGAAAACAATTTTCATTTTCTCGCTACGGAAGAAAATTATGGAATGCTGCGAAAAAAGGCGAATTTTCGACAGAAAACTCTTATTGAACGAAAAAAGTAAACAAATCCAGTTGCCATTTTTGGGGAAAAAAATCCTCTATCACGTAGCCAGAATCCATATATTGCGGGCCCTTGATACTGAAAATTCGAATGAGGGCAAAACGTTTGTCTGTCGGTCAGTGAAGAACGCTAGTGGCTAAGCGTGGGATATTTTCAAAATAAAAAAATGGCTCCATCGTTTTTTATTATTTTTTTGTTCGATAGTGTGAAAGAAGTTTAAGAGAACGGTACAGGTCTCATGTTCCTAGAAAACCCTGATTTTTCGAAAATTGTAGACGTTCAACCATTTTTCGGACTCATAGTGCAACTAAAATATTAAAAATGGAGATTTTTCCGTGAATGAAATTTGTTCCTTAAAGAAACGTTTTGAAATAAGGTCATGTACAATTCTTCGAAAATTTGAGTTCCTTTGGCGTAATTTTTCGTGAAAATAGGGCGAGAAAATAGCATCTCTATTTACCGAAACATTACAATTACCTGTTTTTTCCTTCGATACGGAGCCCGATGTACACTGCATAAGCACCTGGATTGAGAAAATCCTGATTACGGGGGAATTATGAAAGCAGTTCAATGATGTTACATGTTCTCTTATTGAGGGAAAATGAAAATACACTCCGAGTCAAGATAACATCCAGTTAATTAGCAGATAAACAAATGTCAATCATTAAAATCGGGTAAAAATAAAATATTTAATGTACCAGGGACGTTAACTGCATTTAATAATCTCGGGCAATAAAATTTCCCCGGGTTAAAGGCCATTTGGGTTTTGTAGTGCTCTATCATTAGAACCATCATAACACCCTTGGTGTGTAAATATTATGTAAAGTGTTTATGATAAACTAGTGAACTACTAACCGTTTATTATTAACGTCTTATTTTTCGTTAAGAAATTATGTTAAATATTAAAGTACCTTTTTGAATACCTTCTGCAAGGTTAGATCAAATGTTATCTGGCACCTACAGCGGTAACAGTTCCAGAGGCCTACAAAGTACGCCAACGGGAGTAACTGAGGGTTAATTTCGTTTAGCGGCAGCTACTTTTAAAGAATGTGTGTATACGCTTTACTCACGCATATGCGGAGAGTGAAGTAGACTTTCTAAGAAACGGAGTTGAAGCGTATCCGTAGCACTCTTCTCGCCAGTTCATAACGCAACCGATGAAATACGGCGACAAAGAGATGTCCGCGCTCGCAAAGAAGAAATATGAAAACAGTACATCACGGCTTCCTCGCAACGCTACGAAAATTGTATCCAGCAAGGAAGATGTGAATACGTGCGTATCTGTTCGGTGCCACATTATATTTCGCGGCGTCGCGAAGCATAAATCAGGCGGAAGTGACGTGACGCACTACCGTCGACACGTGTGCATTCAATTTCCGTCGCGCGGTTTGGAGCCACGAACCCTCGTCAGCGACGAGGCGGGGCCGCCCCGCCCCGCCTCGTCGTGGTTGGGAGGGGTAGAGGACGGGGCAGAGAGAGGCGTGGCGGCGAGGCAGTGTGTGGCGGGGTCGGAGCGGTGGGATGGGGGGAAGGAAGAACGGGGGGGGAAAATTGGGTGGGGCGGAGAGAGGCTGGCGGCGAGGGGGAGAGGCGAGGCCAGACAAGGCGGGATGGAGTGTGGGGGTGACGGGGCGCGCGGAGAGGTGGAACGGGATGTGAGGGGAAATGGGCGGGGCGGGCGAGGACGGGCAGCGCAAAGCTAGGTAGGTGGAGCGGAGAAGAGCGGGGCGGGAGGAACGCGAGAAATCCAGAAGCTGCCAGAGTGTTTGAGACTGTTTGCTAGCACACAGCGCCCCAATTTGAACAAGCTGATGGAGAAAATAATGAGAATTGTATTCACGGTCTTGTGAGCAACTGCAGATTTGATGTCAACCTGAATTGTGTAGATTGTTAGAGAGGCACCTATCTTCGCTAACTTTGTGGGTTGTAAATTCGTGAAAGACATTGATTCTTTTATAATATGATTGTGAGGAAACAAACACAAGAAACTTCAACATATTTAAAATAATTATGTATTTCATAAATCGTTTAGTATAAAGCCAACTATCTGTATTTTATCACATTTATATGCCTATATTATAGATGTGACTAAAAATGAGAACTTTATTTTTTACAAATGTGTATATTAGGGAATGTAGAACAATAGTCATTTCAAGTAATGGATTTTTAAAAAATAATTAAACGAATTTCCAGAGTTTTCAAAACTCATTTAATTTCCAATAATATTTGTCAGTTACCCTTGAAATGAAGTGTTTCGATTGAAACTTTTAATCAAACAATTCACTAAAAAATTATCGCAGATTGCAAGAATCATATATTTGAATCTAGGTGCACAAAATCGCTTTTTAAAATAGACATGTAAGAGATATAAGAGTTAAATGTTTAGTATTGAATACTTCGACAGTTTTCCAAAACATACATCAATTCGATCACTTAGATTCACAAAAACCAGTTCATTAATTTTGGCGTGCCTTAATACAAATAGGCTGTACCTACATTAAAGATGACGTACCCTGTATCGGAATGTCAGGAGAACCAGTATACATGTGTCTCAGAATAAAAGTTAACTACATCTTTGGTAAAAAAGAATCATGTTTTGTCAGTGAACGCATTCTGGGAAATTGCATATACCTCCACTATATGGCATTAAATGTGATATTTGCCCCCCATGTTTAGACAACTCTTTAGATACAGTCGACATCGGTTAAAGTAAACTTCTAGGTACTAATATTTTAAGTTCACTCTATCACAGGTTCAGTATATCCGATGAAGTCAAAATTAAATAGAATTTCTCGACAATTATTGATTTTATATATGTAGAGTTTCAACAAAATACATTAACACACAAACATAAAATTTCAATATCTTCATTTGTGCTTAAAAATCTATTACTTTCAATTGTTTTCTTCGAACATTTTTATTAGTAATTCCTCAAGATCCTTCAAGTTTCGTGCTCTATCCATTCTTGATTCTGCATTGTCCAATGAATCCAAGTATCGTAAAGCAGTCTTTTCACCCTTCAATGCCTCTTTCACTATTGGAACATCGTCTGTTTCTCTGAAGGCTCTTTTACTCACCTAATAACTAAGGGGCGAATTTTGATGACCTAAAACATCGCCAATAATGATCAATAAATGCTCTTAAAATCCCTAAAATCAAAGAAAAAGTAAAAAATCTAATCAAAACCAGTTCCGATGAACAACCCAAACTGTTGGATACGTTACTGATGAAATCGAAGTTTTCCATTCATTTGAGAGAACTCCGGTTGCAAAATTTTGGTTTGGATTGTTCTTTATCAGGAAATATCTGCCTAGAGTTATCCCGAAACCAGTCGAACCGGCAATGGCGCTGATATACGTCATAAGAATTACATCAGAACGGCTACCAAAACAATTCTTGAGCGAACAAATCCAAGAGGCTACTGACTGAGCTACTGAACATTTGTCGCATGTCATAAATATTATTTGAAGTAAGTACTATTAAAAATGTTAAAATCGATTAAGTCAGCAAAAATTAAAATGTATTAAAAATGACGTAAAAAGGTAAAAGAATGACTTATTAGTCGAAAGTGACAAAAAATGCAAAATAATGACCTATAAAAACGGGTCAATTCCTTTTGTCATAACATAAAATGAATTTTCATACTCAATGGCATTGTTGTTAAGTGAAAAGAAAACAATGATATTTCATTAAAATCCGCCCCCTACTAATAACATAGGAGATCCTTTGCCGCGGGATGGCGCAAGCTAATGAAACTCATCGCTTCTCCGCATGGCGCGGAGTTCACTATAGCAGAGGTTCATGTTCACTATAACCGAGTCTTTTTATTTGTCATGTAGGTGAAACGGGACTAGTTCACTTTAACCGAGGGTTCACTACATCCAGCACTATAACCGGAGTCGTTGAGTATTTGGTTGGTCACGTTCTGAAGGTGTCAGATTGCTTCTCTAGTGATTCCGGGCGCGTCAACTGCTATGGTCATTAGTCCCGCAAGTGTAGTGCATGCTATTTCCTTGAGCGGTGGCGGTGATCTTCACCCGCTTAATGGTGAGATCCGGTGCCGTCCAACCCGTCGGCTTTCAGGGTATCTCCAATCAGGTATCTCACTCTGGCCGAGCACCACACCAGCCTGGTCATGCACCTGATGTAGATAAAACTACCGATCAGAGCAGCCGACCGTTTGAATTCTCCTCCAGACAGCGGTTGAACTCGACCTACCAAGCTATCTAGGGAAGAAAATGCCGCTGACGGAACTCAAACTCTAGAATCTCTCGGTCAGAGGCACTGCAGTGACATCAATTGATGTCCTGAGCCACTTATGCTGGACTGTCCAAGAGAGTTCATGTACCTACCGTACATATATGCATACGAGGCAAACGCCACGTGTGTAAATGCATGTAACTTCATTATAAACAATTTCCCAGTGTATGTCGTATGTATTTCCCACAAACAGTTGCAATTTTTTAAGCTCTCTACGTGCTCTAGATGTTTGTAAAACGAATTTTGAGAGACTGCATTAATTTATTTAATTATTACAATTTAAATATAATTAATGCATAATGATCGCGAAACTAAGAACAAAGTTGTTTTCACGGAATAATTCTTCATCAATCACGAAATTCTTGAGTACTAAGCAAGCGTTCAAGAAACCATGAAATGCCTAGTGAAACTACCGGGAGCGGTAGCTCACTGCATCAACTGATGTCACTGCAGCGCCTCTGACCGGGAGGTTCTAACTTTGAGTCCTGACGGCGGCAGGATTTTCGATACTAGCTTTTCAGCTAGATCGAATTCAGTCGCTGTCTGGAGGAGAATTCTAGCGGCCGGCTGCTCTGATCGGTAGTTGTCCGTGGTTTTTCCGATCAATACCAGGCGAATGCCGGTGCAGTACACTACCACATATCCCGGGAGACCGGTCGGGAGCTTAGAGCTTCACGCGGGTGGGGCGGTGCCCCGCTGGTGGGAGAGTCCAGGTCAGGGGGAAATCCCAATAGCCGACGGCAGGTCGGCGCCGGATCTCGCCATCTCCTGAGAAAAACATACACTACACTAACGGGACTAATGACCCAAGCAGTTGACGTGCCCGGAAAGACGAAAAAATCAATAAATCAATCAACCTAGTGAAACTAACACAAACGACCAAGTAATATGAAAGCATCGCTCAGAGTTTTGTTTTAAATATTATTTACAAATTAGTTACGTATATTTTAACAACGTCCACATTGTGATTTAAAATTTACTTCATATTTTCTAAGCATTTGAACAAAAAATCGAAAGTACTTATTGCACTAACGACTAAAAATGCTTTTTGTCTAATTACATATCGAAATATTTGGAAAATATAATTTTTGGAGAAGAACTAACATATAACCTCCCTTTACAGAGAAAGGTTTTTGCAAGCTACAGATTTCGTGTATTTTGTCCTTTATGACCCAGCAATCAATAACTATTAATACTCCCATTTATAGCCGAGAATTTCATTTAATTGTGGCATCGAATTCATGTTTAAAATGCACAGAACTGAAGTGTCAATGTATATTTTATTACACTATTACGTTCGTTACGCGCTTGAATGAGAGGACTTTTAAAGCGAATGCCATTATTAAAGCATTTAATTTATATTTGACGAATACAGGGAGGTTGAAATCCATATTGATCCTCCGTGGTGAGATACGTTTTAAAATGTAATGATGATTATATTTCACGTGGAACCCAGCAATTTCAAACCATTTGTTTGCCCGAAACATTTCAAAGCTTTCGAGGACGTCATTCTCCGAATAAAATTCAATATTTAAAAGAAAGAAGTCACCGACATTTCTCGAACATGTCGAACAAAAGAGCATACATAACAAAATGAACAGAATTCATTACGGCTGTTTCAATTATTTATAGTGATTCATTTTCCCTTCCGAGAAGCAGTTTATTTCGTTGTACCATACCCATACCAGCCTTAGGAAAGAAAGATTCTCTAATTATTTAGTATATTTTTCACGCAATGGTTACACAGCGTATAGAATCCCTGTTTTCTTCCACATTTTGTTGGATTTGTATTTGAGGCAGAAAAATGACGCCCTGAAATATCACACAAATTATTAAATTATATAGAACCGAAATATAATTGTTATTTCGTATGTCATACGTTCATCTAATTTTCTGTTTTTTATGCTACTAAAACTTAATATTCAATTCTACCAAAACTTGTTTAAGTTTCGTACATTCTCAAAGCACAAGATATTTGTTAATTAAAAATAAGCAATCTGTTACAAAACGATAAATGATGTAATTCGCATACTTTCTTTAGAAATCAAATTGGGGAATTAATTTTAAGGGAAACCTTGAAATTCCTTAAGATTATTTGATAATTTGCAGGAAACACGGGTAATGGAATGGAAAAGATAAAGGCAAGAGTGGCGGAGAGAGGATATTGGTAGTGAGGAGATATGAGTGGCGGAAGAAAGACATATGTTGCGGAATGAGTGGCGGGGTAAAAGGATGGACTTCATTTGATTTGATTTATTTGATCAAAAACAGTAAAAACTGCATATGACGTATAGGGGAGAAGATTATTAAGGACAAGTGACCAGTTACGAGGCTAAGTGGCAGGATGAGGAAATAAGTTACATAGGAGTGATGAGGACAGGAGACGAACGACGAGATGCTAGAATGAGTGGCATGCATTGTATCAGCCAATGAGTGAGGGATAGGAGTGGGTGATGAATAGGCACATTTAGAAATACTTTAACAGCAGTTAAGCGAATGAATGCACGAATACAAGTTACATCGTAATTCAGAGTAAAATGCACAGGGAAGTTTGCGTTAGCTCGACATAACGATATGTTTTATGTGAATTGCAGAGACCATAGCCTCGCTATTCACTTAGAAATATGCACGCGAAGAAGTGAAATCGACCGCATTATTTCGGCGCTTTTTGGCGAAAATAATGTTTTTGAATCGCCACCATCACACATCAGTTGCTTTACCTATTTGTCAAAAAGAAATACTCGCGTGTGGGGAGTTGTGAGGAGATTCAAATATTTGGAGAGGGGTGAGGCCAAGTATGATGAAGAGTGACAATAAAGGGAAGGGGAACGGGGTGGGGCGACGTGGAATAAGTCTAAGCGAGACGACGGAGGGGAGGAGACGGAACGAAGCAAAGAGAGGTAAAACAAGGTTGAGTGACAGACGAAGAAAGACGAATGGAGATTAACTTCATCGAGTTGTGGCGAGTCGCTCGAGTCGAGTCGGGAGTCGAGTTGGGTCGAGTTGTGCAGTGTTGAGTCGGGCGGGTTGTTCAGGTCGAGTCGGCGAGTTGTGCAGAGTCCAGTCGGCTCAGTTGTGCAGAGTTGATCGGCAGGGCGGATTGAGTCGATGTGAAGCAAGGCGAGACGAGACGAGGGGAGTTGGAGGGTCAAGGTGAGTGCGATCGAACTGTGTCGAATCCATCCGAGCCAGTGGAGTCGGATGGGATGAGGCGAAGCGGGGTAAGTGTAGGCGGGGGAAGGCGACGCGAGTCCAGGTGGGGCAAGGCGAAGCGGGGCAAGGCAAGGCGAGGCGAGTCCAAGTGGGGCAAGGCGAAGCGGGGTGAGTGCAGGCGGGGGGGGGAGACGAGTCAAGGCAGGAAGAGGAAGGGCGAAGCGGGGTGTGTGTAGGCGGGGCGGAGCAAGGCGAGGCGAGTCCAGGTGGGGCAAGGCGAAGCGGGGTGAGTGCAGGCGGGGGGGAGGGGCGAGACGAGTCAAGGCGGGGGGAAGGCGAAGCTGGGTGAGTGTAGGCGGGGCGGAGCAAGGTGAGATAAGGTGAGGTGAGGCGAGTCCATGCGGGGCTAGGCGAAGCGGGGTGAGTGCAGGCGGGGTAAGTTTAGACGAGGCGGGGAGAGGCGAGTCGAGTGGAGGCAAGGCAAGGCAATATGGAGGCGCGAGCGTGTTGAGGCGTGGCGCTTGCGAGGGCACGCGCTGGAACGTGCGCGAGGGCGCGTGTTGCGAGTCGCAGGGCGGTGGGAATGCGGCCGCTTCTATGCAGCGGCCGCCCCTCGGCTTGTCCCCGGCAGCCGCTAACGGCGCCGCCCGCCGCATGAAACATGCAACAAGCGACGCGGCGCGGCGCGGCGGGACGCGGGGCCCCGATGTTTACGCCGCGTCGGGATCAGCCCCTGCTCCAGCCACGCCCCCCGCCACGGCAACCCGCGCCACGCAGCTGCTCTCTCGGCGGCCGCCGCCTCAAAGCCACGCCGAACCTGCCTCTCCACCATCTACACGACTCGTCTCACTTCTGCAGCAGGTCGGCTGACAAGTGATTGACTGTTATGACCAGAAGGTTGGTTGGTTGGTTGGTGATTCCGGGCGCGTCAACTGCTTTGGTCATTAGTCCCGTTAGTGTAGTGCATATTTTTTTTCCTCGGGAGATGGCGGTGATCTTCCCCCGCTGGATGGCGAGATCCGGCTCCGACTTACCGTCGGTAGTGGGTTTCCCCCTAACCAGGACTCTCCCACCAGCGGGGCATCTCTCTAGCCGGGACAAGCTCTAAGCACCGGACCGGGCTTCCTGCATATGTGGTAGTGTAGTATGTTAGAGTAAGTGTCTGTAAGGGGAGAGCATACGACAAGGAAGATGAAGGAAAGATCGCGCGCGGTCCGTGGTCCGTGGCCCCTAGCTGAAAAGCTAGTGTCGAAAATCCTGCCGCCGTCAGGATTCGGACCTAGTGACATCAGTTGATGCACTGAGATACCTCTCTCGGTTGTTATGACCATAAAATATTTACAAACGAATAAACAGTTAACAAATGTTTATTGTTTATTTGATATAATTCAGAATTCCACATCGTACCCCTAACAATGCTTCGTCTCATTTAGCTAGAAGATCAAAACTCAAAGCACTGTTGCCACCAGCATAAGAGTTACCAGTTCTAGGTCAAAGTGGCTGAAGAACAATTATAACTTCAATAGCATGCACGGTGTCATAGGCAGAATCATTAGAGTTATGAACATTATGAAGCTCTCTCGCATAACCAGAACGCCTGATCCTGCACTCGCGGCTACTTATGTCTCCGGCGACATCACAAGCCGGACTCACTTCCACTGCCTAGCAAGCCTCAACAGCACGCCTGCCCAGCCTGCGTGGGAGCGAACTTTAAATTACTTTATGTATCCATGACATTGACCACCCACCCTGTAGTCTGGATCCCTTCCTCAGCCATTTCAATATTTTCTTATATGTGAAGCAATTCCTATCTAGTTAGCGTTACGCGTAATAGTGAGGTAGTTTTTTATGCATCTTCTAAACCCCGGTACCTACCACAGGCGGATAACTTCTACGATTCAAGAATAAAAAAGTTGATTCCCGGTGTGAAAAAGAGCCTCAATTCTGGTGGTGATTATGTGTACAAATAATAAACATATGATACAATTAAATTTTAACATTAAATGTTATTTGTAGAGGACCTGTGGAAAACTACTTTGTGGATAGAACTTCCGACGCGTGATACGAGGTGAAAGTAGTGGTGGGTTCACTCACGTAACAATTCCTGCTATCACAACACGCCGCGCAACTCAACATCTTGACATAATGTTGCGACAGATCGAGACACACACATCGTATGTCCTACAGGATATAGTAGTGTAACAAAGTTCGCCACACTACACCATTCCATGCGCACATACAATGCGTACAAGTAAACCACTGCCCAAGGCAGTTACGCCCAGACTTGGCCAGATCCAAGCCGTGAAATCTGAAAACCAACAACCACTAGAACGCTCGAGTGTTGCAACACATCGTTACGATTTGGCGATTAGGGTGCTGTGAAAATATGACACGCGATAGTCTTGAACACGACAGATTGTTATATGTTTGGACTCACTTTCCACCCGAAGAACTAACAGAGAAATAGGGGCTCGTATGACGCGTTTTGTATAAAATATTGATTAAATATGACGTGCCATTGCATTGTTTAACTGTTCTGCTCCCGAAGTTTATTTTTACTTTTAGTTCGTTTCAATGCGCTATTTGAACAATGTCACCAATGACAATTTAGATCGCAGAGGACTAAGAAAGAATTCTTCGCATACCACACATTAGAATACCTACTTAATTTTCTATGAAGTTGATAAATTTCCAATGTTGTAAGTCGTCATATTCCAAAGTTAGCAGTGTTGACATTTTTAATTTACTTCTTTCGTCTTCACACTAACTCAATGATTCGACGAGTTGGCTGTGCCTAGTAAAGTGTGAAGCACTGCAAAGTGAAGAAATTTGTCCTTGAGTGTTTCTCTGATAAAGTAAAAATATACGAATTGAACGGATTTACTGTAAAATATTAGGGATTGAAGTGGTTATTTTAAAGAAAGGAAATTTAAATTTCTTACCTTAATATTTAAAAAAACCGTTTTGTTTATATCTTTTTCAGAATACTTTCTTTTTCTCTTCTAAAATGTTTGTATTAATACTCTGCAACCTAATTTGCTCCTTAATACCACTGCATGCGGCTGATACACGCATCATTTCAACTCCAACTGACACTTGAGATATTTCGCCGAGACCAAAGAGCAAGTTCGCCTGCGCCTGTGGGCGCGCAACCACCGCAGCAAACGTGTTCGACGGGTTGCGTTCGCAGGGGCCGAGGGACAGGCGGCGGTGCGGTCGACAAAGCGACAGGGCCGCCCCCGGGAGGCCGAGCAAAATGGACTCGTGTACCACCGACCCCGAAGCGAGGTTCTGAAGAGACGCGCGAAGAGAGAGAGGGATGGAGCGGTCGGCAGTGAGCGGCAGGGCATTTGATCGGGATAACGATCAACGTTACGCATGGGAGTTGTTTGACATTTTGCACCACAGCTTCATCAATTGGGCTTCACTTTAACTAGTGACTGCTTACGTCTACTAGTGACCTGCAGAAGACTAATTGCTGCTAAATATCACACAAAATGTTTTCCAAAAAGTAGCGCATTTCCAGCTCAAGGACAAGAAATAAAATAATCTCGTACGACAGTGCATTGATGAACAAATGTGCACAAAGTGGTAGGAAATGGTGCGGCGTTAACGACATTTGCATCGTGTAAATGAATTTGAGGCGTTGTTTCGTCGTATGTATTTATTTTGGCATAAAGCTTTTTCGGACGCATTGCGACCATCTTCAGTGCTATTCTGAGGCGGCTGAGTGCCTCGGTCCAACAAGACAGCCTGTCCTGTTGGACTGAGACCCCAAGCCGCCTTACAACTTTCTCTATACTACGTATATTAGACCTCATTCACAATGCAAACTTAAACGTAAACGTAATGTAGCAACAAAACCTACAAATGAGTTACTAAGCGAGA
The DNA here is from genome assembly GCA_964035755.1 of Teleogryllus oceanicus. Classification (NCBI taxonomy): domain Eukaryota; kingdom Metazoa; phylum Arthropoda; class Insecta; order Orthoptera; family Gryllidae; genus Teleogryllus; species Teleogryllus oceanicus. Next base: position 69,991,272 of record CAXIVR010000007.1, read on the forward strand.
CCATTCACAAAGCCTTGACATAACCGTAGACTTAAGAGTTAACAAGCTCCAAGCTTTTACGTTATGTTTACGTCGGAATTTTACCGAACAACAATTTAGAGCAGCGTGGAATGTCGATTTCAGATTGTGTTCGGGTAGTTTGTGGTAATGTCATTTTGTTATTGTAATGAAAACTTGTTTCAAAAGAGTTTTGATGCGTGTATTGAATAGTAAATAAGAATTTAGGCAATTTTTATACTGACTTGAACTTGACATGGCGAATAAACTAATTATGTTCGACGAATTACTCGTAAATTTGATACGAGAGAATTCTTTTTGTTCCGACGAAGGAAATGCAAGCACTACAACAACAGCTACTCGCATACGTATAAAGATAAATCGATGGAAATATCTAAGGAAAAGCTAGAAACTATGGTAGAAAAATCTTTCCACCGTGCCAGAAACGAATCGATCAAGTTTCAGTGCGTTGAATTCTGATGGGTTCAGGCAAAACTTACGTTCCAGCTTACGCTGTGAATGCTTGTTTTTACGTGTAAAGTTTACGGCTAAGTTTACAGCATTGCGTTACGTTTACGTTTGCGTTGTGAATGAGGCCTTACTCCGGATACGCACGTATACGAGAAAGTAAAAAGAACCGCCCATTTTGCTCAACGACGCACGCCGCTTCACACCACCATCCAGCAGCAACGAGCCGGCGCAAGCACAAGGGCGACCACGGCGGCGACAGCGGCGAAGCGTGGCGCGCGTGACAGGTGCTTGGCGGGCCGGCCGCCAGGGGCGCTGCGAGAGCGGTGAGGCGGACGTGCGCGGCCTCCGCTATGCGGCGCCGCCCCGCCCCGCCCCCCATCCCGCCGGCGCTGGATCCTCATAATTAACCTCCTGGTTGGCGGTGGCCGCCCTGCCCCTGCACGTCGCTGCCACGGCCGCCGCCATCGCGTTAACGCTGTGATTCCTGCGTGTATATTTTAACTCCTCCCCGTCACTGGGAGGAAGGTATGCGCCAGTGAATAGCTGAGAGATTACCGGATGAAACGTTTATCGCGTAAGGTTTTTCTTTAGCGTGTAGCTGTTAATGACTTTTTTGATGGTCCGGAAACCACACGCCACTAAGTGCCTCTGGGGATTCAAAGATTGCACGGTTTATTTAGGATTTTCAACCTTTGTCACATTGTTCGTTTGATTGATTAGTGCTTGCGGAGGCCTGAATTGCCAAGGTCCGGCGCCGACTTACATTCGGCTGGCGGGTTTTTTCCCAAATCAGCTATTGCTCACCAGCAGAGCGCCGTTCTATGCGGGACAAGCTAAAAGCTCCCAACAGGTCCCCCGATACATGTTTTGTTGTAGTGCGCGTGAGTGCATGTGTAAGTAAAGGTTGAAGATAGGACTATTAAGAGGAAGGAAAAATTGCGCGAGGTCCGTGGCCCGTTTGTTAGCGTACTGCCTGGTGTTGATCGGGCAAACTACGGGAAATTACTGACCAGGAGAGCCAGTCGCTAGGATTCTCTTCCATGCAGAGGCTGAATTTGACCTAGCTAGGTTGCTAGGGTGGAAAATCCAGCCACCGTCGAAACTTCAACCCTAGGACAACCAGATCAAAGGGATTATTGCAGTGACATCACGTGCCGCCCTGAGCCACGTAAGGCGGTCGCGCGCTGGTCGGCTTGTAAACCAGTGGAAGGGCCACATGAGGCTGAGAGATGGACTCGAGTCTAAGCGGTGGATGCGAATGGGACTGGATGGGGAAGGAAGGATCGCACTCCGCCTTTCCGTATTCCAGGGTGCTCCTTCAGCACTATTCTCGAAGCGATCAAGAAATTACTCATCAGAGCGGTCGGCCAACGAATTTGGTTACGGTAGATGCCATAAACATGCGAATCCCAAATGCACCAATAACTTTAGGCTACTTTAAGCATCTGACTGACATCGAACAACCGACTTTTCAATCATCGGTAAGTGTATGCTTAAAGGCGTTGCGCCTAACGCTAGCCTCTGACACTCACTAAATGACGCCATAATTAACGTAAATAAAAACTAGCACAAAAGAGTGCTGAAGAGTATATCTAATATTCAAAATGTTCAAAGTGATATTGTAAATGAATGTTCCTTATATGATGCTCCATGTTTGCTAGATTGCAAGGTATCTAAACCATCAATTTAAACTTCGGCCGTCGTTTTAAAGCAAAGTAAATAGTCAAATTGCAACAATGGAGATTTTTAATAACAATGATATTACATTTAAATTAGCAAGACGTATGCATATAATTAAGAAGTCTGCATTCAGAAGTGTACCCGAAGCACTGGGAAAGTGTTTTTTTATCATCTGATATTCTCTTTTCATCTTCAAATGTTGACGAGCGTATTTCAATTTCTCCGTCACATGGATTCAATTCCAAAAACTAAATTTTCTCTCACGCGCAATATTAAATTTCTGTGCGAGGCAATTCATTAGATTACATTCATACCCCCGATAAAATTATATGAAATTTTATGAAGGAAATGCAATATATGAATAACTTTTGTTTGATGAAAATATTACACGCTTACGAAAATATATAAATCGAAAAAATGAACACATGGAAAGTATTTTCCTCATTCAAATTTAAATAATTAAATTAACTTCGTCTGCATAAACAGTGCACATTCAATCACATGACTTATTTAAAAATTTGATTTGGAATTATGATAAACATTTTGCACTTTACAAAACGAATGTTAAGAATGAAAATTGATTCAGGAGTGTTTTATTGGACGTGATATTGTGCTAATTTGATAGATAGCATAAAAGTAATAGAGTAAATAGTTCGTTGATTTCGCCAATCAACGGCCGCGTATTTCTGCCGCAACAATACAGACAAATCGATCTGAAGGCAAAGTGTCAAACAGTAAACTCTCCCAACTTTCAATACACAAAATTACAAACCAGCGAACACATGCTCTACACGATTTCAGTATGCATGGGCTTTCGCCATGCTAAACAACAGCCTGCTTAACTTCCATACAGCCATCCGCACTCGAAAGACCTCCAGCATTTTGCGGAGCGCTCCGTGATTACATCACGTAAAAGAAACGGAACATCGAACGCGCTGCTTTATTAACCAGACGAGGTCATATAGACCGCTGTCACTCGTTTCCGGAACCACGCTTCGAATATCAAAATATTAAATCCTTCCAAAATCACTAGCGCTTCGCACGGCTTCCGAAGCCAGCCCGAGACCGCCGCAAGGGTGGAGCACATGGGTGAAACCGGAAGGGTTGGGGGAGGTAGACACGTCTGCATTTTTGCGAACGCGTTTAAAAAGAGGGGGCAGCTGGCACTTAATCACTTCGACCAGACATAAATAGCTGGCATTTCAAAGCAGGCGCTGTTTGCAGGCATACTCTAAATTCGCCCGAGGAAAAAGCGCGCGTGAAAGGCTTCGAGGGCTGGGCAAATTATTGGAATCCGATGGCGGGTTAAAAGTGCTGCCCGCTGCGGAGGGGGCGGCCGAGCGCGGGGGCGGGGCCCCGGCATCCGGAGGTTGTGGAGGGGGGGGGGAGAAGAGGTCCGAGGCACATGCACGGCGGTCGGGGGTCGGCTGCCGAGGGGGTTCAAACTGCCCACGAGTTTGGGGCAGTAAAAGGCAAAATGTGAAATATAATAATAATAATAATAATAATAATAATAAAACAATAACAACAACAACAACAACAACAACAACAATAATAATAATAATAATAATAATAATAATAATAATAATAATAATAATAATATGTATTCCCATCTTGTTTTACGATATAATGCACATTGTAGTTTCTTAGAATTACTAACCACCAATAATCAGTTGTGGTGGTTAGCAATATCGGATTTATAATTTATCTGCCTACTTGTAGGTACAACCAACAATGTTCTTAACTATCGGCCTGCTGCGACGAAAGTCCTGCTGAACAAATCCACAAAAGATGGTTTTCCAAAAAGTAGACGTATGCTGCCGAAAAACTAAATTCTCTCGTATAACACTACAACAAATAACACATTTTAATGGAGTAATATATCAAATATTTTATTTGAAATCCTATGGCGGGTTAAAAGTGCTGCCCGCTGCGGAGGGGCGCGGTGAGGCCATCCGGAGGATGTGGAGGGGGAGGGGGGAGGAGGTCTAGGGTACATACCGGGAGCGGTCGCTCAGTGTGTCAACTGATGCTCTGACCGGCAGGTCCTAGGTTCGAGTCCCGACGGCGGTAGGATTTTCAACACTAGCTTCTCCGTAAGTTCGAATTCAGTCGCTGTCTGGAGGAGAATTCTAGCGGCCGGTTGCCGGGTAGATTTACGTAGTTTCTCCGATCAACACCAGGCGAATGCCGGAGCAGTACCCTTACAAACGGGCCACGGACCGCGTGCAATGTTTCATTCCTCTTCCTTGTCCTATCCTCACCCCACACACACACACACACACACACACACACACACTTACACTAACATGCACTGCACTACCACACATGTGGGGAACTTAGAACTTGTCCCGGCTGGGGCGGTGCCCCGCATGAGGGATATACCTGTTAGAGGAAATCCCCGTTAGCCGCCTGTAGGTCGGCGCTACATCTTGCCATCCAGCGGGTAAAGACCACCGCCACTTCCCGAACACAGCACGCACTATACTTACGGAACTAATGACTACAGTAGTTGGCGAGCCGGGAATTACTAACAATCAATCAATCCGAGGCACGTGGATGGCGTGGCGGTCGGGAGGTTGGCTGCCGGGAGAGTCAGAACTGCCCTCGAGAAAGCAAAAATTGCAATAACAGAAAACTTCTTTGAAAGTAAACCAACAATGCTCTTACCTATTGACCTGCTGCACCAAAAGTCCTACTTAATAAAACTTCACAAAATAGTTTTCTGAAAAGTAACACGCACAATGTTCAAGAACAAATAAAATTATCTTTTTATAACAATAGAATAAATTACGTTTTAATGGAGTAATGTATCAAATATTTCATTTGTAATCCGATAGCGAGTTAATAATGCTGACCGCTGCGGAGGGGACAGCCGAGCGGCGGGGCGGACGCACGCGCCCAGACACACTGGAAGAGATCCGAGGCTCATGGAGGGCGGTAGGAGAGGATTCAAACTGCCTTCAACTTTGGGGCAGTAGCAGGGAAAAATTGAAGGAAAAAAAATCATAGAACATATTGTGAGAAGTGAAGTGTGAAACGAAAAACCAACAACGTTAACTGCAGCAGGAAAAGTACCGCAGACCAAAACTACGCAAAATAATTTTTCATAAATAGCACGTTCTTTACCTATTAATAATGCCAAATAGGTGTTGTTCCGTAACGCAACACCTGAATTGTAAACAGTTAATGGCGGACAAGTTTCCTCGGAGTCTTGCTGTTGCTTGGCGTGAGATCTGTCGTAAGAGAGACCCACCGAGGGAAAAAAATCAATCAGTGTGCGTAGTACGAGAATAAACAGAATAACATAATTCATTATTTCCGTCCTTCATTGAACACCAAAAACCCACTGTCTTTTGTATTTTTTGGGGGGCGGGGTGAAATCTAACAAAACCATACATCCCAAAGCTCGAATGTTTTTTTTCTGTGTGGATTTGAAATTATTAACATAAGATAGATGATTAGAAACATATTACTATCGTAGGTTGTCGAAATGTTGTAGTTCATGAATTTGGTTATTTGTTGATGTTGTTGTTGTTGTTATTGTTATTGTTGTTATTGCTATTGTTGTTATTGTTATTGTTGTTGTTATTATTATTATTATTATTATTATTATTATTATTATTTTAGCGGAATGCATCTGACGTCGGTTATTGATGCAGTTTACCGATAACGTGAGACAGTTGCCTCCTCGTCCGCCAGCAGTTCCGGTTTCGAGGTCGAACACTGAAACGCTATTGAAACTGAATATGGTCGAAGCGATCCGATGTTCTAGTCCAATTTACGTGGAAATTTGCTCACAGAACCGTAGTTAAGCAGTTATGCAATACATACGTGGCAAGTTGTTCACGCAGTAAGTTGTTTTCATCGTGGCCTTAATTAAAGAGTCAATGAGCCCCGGAACACCAATACTATTGGAAAACCTTTCTTTATTACTTCTCATAAATTAGAGACTTTTTCATTTAAGGCAGAGTATTTTCTTAAAAATTTAAGCTTTATTTTACGATTAACAAAATGAAATACTTTTTAACTATCGGCCTTGTTAATGTGTGGTATGTATTTTTTTATCCTTGGAAATAATGTTGAGTGAAAACTTACATTTAAAATAGAAAATACAAATGTGGTCGTGCCCAGCTACCACGTTTGCTTCGTCTAGGTTTCCCGAATGGTAGTGCAGGCACTCGATATGACAGATATTGAAAATTGCCAGTGCAGTTTTCTAAGTACTTTGCAATAATAATAATAATAATAATAATAATAATAATAAGAAGAAGAAGAAGAAGAAGAAGAAGAAGAAGGAGAGAGAGAGAGAGGAAAGAGGAGAGAGGAAAAAGGAGAGAGACGAGAGAGGAAAGAGGAGAGAGAGGAGAAAGAGGGAGGAGAGAGGAGAGAGAGAGAGTATGAACGTAGATGACTAATAAGTGAGAATGTTTGATCGCTGACTGTCTCACTCTCCAAAGGCGCCTTTGGCTCGCCGTAATAACACGAGATCATTTCAGTAGCGGATGGCGCAAGCGGCTAATGAAACCGATCACTTTTCCGCGCGGCGCGACGGGTGTCGCCAGGCGATGGAGCTGTGGCTGTCGAACACTTCCTGTCGCCCACGTAGAACACCATGCCTTTGACCCGCGGAATATCAAGTCACATGGAGAGTGAAACCAGCTGGGGATTGCCGCCGGCAATTGTAGCCCACGCAGGACACGGCCTTTGTTTCCGTATTTAAATTGAGTCGCACAAGGTCATCAGTAAGACGCCCATTCCGGGTCCACTACCTTAACCTCTGAGGAGACGTCTTCGATGATGACCTTTGGCCGACGATATATTTTCCAAGCTGACCATCATTGAAAGTTGTTGCTCTGAGACGATATATTTTGGTTTTTTCAGGAACATATTGTATACGTTCACAATAGCCGAGGTTCTGAGTTCACTACAACCAAATCTTGTGCTAATTTGTATTGTAAATGAAACGGGACCCGTGGCCTAAGTTTACCATACCGTCAGGACTCGAACCTAGGACCACCCGGTCAGAGGCGCTGCAGTGACATCAGTTGATGCACTGAGCTACCGCTCCCGGTCCTTATCACTGAAAATACGATGGCGTACAAGGAAGAAAATTGTCACGGAGACGTGCAAAGGTCGTACGGACGGAAAAATTGCCACCGGTCACAATCGGGAAATTTGCGAACCCACACTTCAAAAATATTTGATCGCTGTCCACCAAGTATGAACACAATAAGAATTACTGAATGACCACGAAGATCTTCGAAGATTGGTTGGTGGCTTTAGATGCCAGAATGGGTATCAAGGGGCGAAAAATCATATTATTAATGGATAGGTGTCCAGCACATCCAGATACCTCGTATCTACCGAACCTGCGGATACAATTTCCCCCATCGAACTGCACCAGCGAGCTGTAACCCATGGATCTGGGTGTTATCCGAAACTTAAAGTTGCACTACCGAAAAATGTTGGTGCAACGGGCCGTCTCCTAACATCGAAAACGGACACAAGAGTTCAACAAAAATAAATGTATTAGAGATAAAATATTTAGTTTTATGATCAGTGAGGTAAGATTTTTAGTTTTTATAAGCAGGAGCTTTACCGGTATGTAACACAAAGATCTTTTTTTCCTCATAGGCTATGCATTTCATCTCCTCGACACGGCAGAAGTTGAAGAATCTACCATCAGGAACTGTTTAAGGAAGGCCGTATTTGACAGCCCAGAAGATGATGTAGAAATGGAATTAGCTTTGGGAGATTTAACTTACCGATTAAGCGGACTTTACAGAATTTGTGGATGTAGATAAAGATGTGTTTTCATCTGAAGTAAGAGGACATTGTTAGTAAAATGAACGAAGAGGTTGATGAAGACAGTGATGAAGAATTGGATGATAAAGAAATAAATTTAGTAGGTTTCAACGAAGCCATTGCAGCACTAGAAACTGTTAAAAAGTTCGTTATGCAACAGAGTGTAGAGGATGAGACGATGGAACACCTATGACGTTTGGAGAGGGAAGTGTTTACCTTGGAGGCTTATAATGTTAAACAGAGGAAGATAACTGACTTTTTCATTAGTAATTCTTTAAACTGCATATTGAATTTTTCTTTTTTGGTAATATCTTTTCTAATAAAACAGTAGGGGTTTTATATTCAATTTCAGTTATGCATTTTTCTCATTTAAACATGTTTTCTTCAGCCCCATGAAAAACGTATAAGTGAAGTTTTAATGTAATAGAAACGTATGTGCCACTTTAGAAAGAAAAATAAGAAACTTTCTTATTTATATTGTCCTTTAAAATTTTTAAGAAATCTCTAATCGAAAATACTAAAATATAAAACGAAAACTAAAGTTTTTGATGGTGTATTTAAAAACAAAGCCGTAAAATCAATAATATGCAGACATAATTTGTATGCAAATATAATTTGTGATGTGTATCATAACTGTCTTTCAATCCAACGTCGTAAAACAATACGCGTAAATCCTACGTGAGAAACTTCAAGGCCACTTCTCACTTTAGCTCGTGCGAATATAGAGTGAAGGCGAGTGCTTTTGCATGTTGCAATCTCCGTATAACTTCTGATAGTACCTTCCCGAGACTCCTCCTAAACAAATCTAAAACATAACCAAAACCATTGAATTTAATTTGAGTACCTACTTTAATTAGAGTGTACTAAAGATGTGTCTCGTAACTTCGTTTCGTATTCAATCCACCACCGTAAAACGCCGACAGTAGGCGTAAATTCCGCGTGAGAAACGTTCAAGGCCACTTCTCGCCGTCGCACGTGCGAATATAGAGTGGAGGCGAAAGCTTTTGCATGTTGCAGTCTCCGCGCAATGCACGAATGTAAACTGCTTCGTAATTCGCCGTGTGGAAGCCATGCATTGTTATGGCATTCCGTCCCATGCCTTTTAAATGAGTCGATCAATATTCAAATGGAGACCACGCAGTTCTGACACGAATGGAGCTATCCGGCGAGCTCGTTATGTGCGTGCGAGGTCTGAGTTTGTGTGCAGAGAGCACGAGGCAGCGCAGGGAGGCAATGGGCTTCAAACAATGCGCGGGTTACATCATGGTTTAGAAAAGGCCGTTAGGGACGCAAATAAAAGTATATTTTCCATACAGGCAGATGCCGGGACTATTAAAGAAACTGCCGTTTTGGTACAATGAAACATTTTGAAACCAATTCATACCTGCATATATTACTCTCAATGGAGGAAAAAAATAGAGATTTTGTACGTTTCATTAATTTTAACTACTATTTTATTTTAAGGATTCTTTCGGAGTAAAGTTTAAATAATTTATTACACAAATTGTTTGCAAGTTGTTTAATTAGTTGTATGAGAATAAGCATCGACAAAATAATTTTTTCTCGAAAACGAAAAAGACGGGTAAACTTGATAATTATTGATTGGGTGAGAAGTAGAATGTATTCTCTTTAAATTTAGTTGATATTAGAAATTGTAGACGTTTTACCGTATTATAAACAAATTCGTTAATAACCAAAAGAATAGATAAGTCGATCATGAATTGTATAAGGGCAATTTGTGTAGCTGAACCTGTTTTCCAGCACATAAATCTTATCTTACCTCTTCACGTCTTGGTAAAACTTAATACGTTTACTTTATTCATATGTATACTATATCAAGGTTCAATTTACTCATAATTTGTAGTTCCTGATCAACCATCATAATGTGTGCATATTAATCATTTGAAATACATAAAACTACAATTCTCGAGTTAGAACAAATGTTTAATTTTATTACTTGAAAACTAATTTTAGTATATGCAGTAGTATTTGCAACTAGATATATACGATATTTTTTTCGAGGACAACTGTAACGAAATACATTCATTTAAATACTCATATAAAAAAACAATATAACGATACAAAAACAATATAATTCATTTAGCTAAATAACAAATGTAACGCAATGATTTCATATAATTACAAATAATCAATATTGTAATTAAATAAAAAAGAAAATAATTCAGACCTACGAAATTGCATAAGTCCAAAAATTTAAGGGAAAAAAAAAATTAAAAAACATAATGAAGTATACAAGTGAATTCTTTAACTTATTTCTAAAACGAAATTAACTGGAAGCCTCCATCATTGTAAGTGCCAAGAGATAAAAAGCAATTGTCAGCATCAGTGACAAAAGCACGCTTTAAGAGAATACTACTGCAATACTTCACTTCTTCAAACAAAAAAGATACTACTTCTGTTCTTGTTCGTGGACACTCCGAGGAGAATGAAGCTTCCCGAGAATGAATAAGATGCCGAGGCTCGCTTTCTCTTTGAACAGCTGATTTGCTGGGGCTTACGAGATAATAAACGTCTTTCTCTCGGGCACTACAATGGAGAAGTCGTTCTGAATGGGGGAGGCAGTGGCACCTGACGGCCGGAATGAGACGAGATAGCGAATCCCGCATTCCAGACCCATCTAACTCACCGGACCTGCCCGCTCACTCTCAGCTCCTCACCCTGTTCCTGACGGACACGCCCACTTGCAATATCACTCCTGCCAGCGCTCGTGTTATTAGGACCATCTTGGCAATTAGAACTGTCACCACTATCACAACCAATTCCTATATTAATAATAGTGATTGTCTTCTTGTCCGAGACTATATAGGTGTCCCTCTACTTATTTCCGACATGACGTATCTCTTTTTACTTTTCTTTCTAGTTTAATGGATCAATTTTCATAGATTCATTTTCATGGATTTCATTTTCGTTTGAAGTATTACGGATCAATTCCAGAAAAAACTTTTCTAGTTTAATGGATCAATTTATGTGTAAAATCAATTTTCTCATTGGAATCTTACTTCAGAGATTAGATCTTAAATTAGATCTTGAATTATCCAGGAAAAAATCAAACCTCTCGTTATTGCAGGTTCGATTATTTCGTATTTTCGAACGCGTCAACGGCGGCAGTATTTTCAAAACCAGCTTTTCAGTTAGGTCGAATTCAGTCACTGTCTGGAGGAGAATTCTAGCGGCAGGCTGCTCTGATTGGTAATTTTCCGTGGTTTCTCCGATCACCACCAAGCGAATGCTGGAGCAGTACCTTACCAAACTGTCCAATGACCGCGCGCGATCTTTCCTTCCTCTTTCTTGTCCTATCCTCTCCCCTCTGACACTCGCTTACACTAACATGCACTACACTTTCACATATTCCGGGAGACCGGTCGGGAGCTTAGAGCATGTCCCGGCTGGGGCGGTGCCTCGGTGGTGGAAAAGTCCTGGTTAGGGGGAAACCCTACTAGCCGACGGTAGGACGGCGCCGGATCTCGCCATCCAGCGGGGGAATATCACCGTCATCTCCCGAGAAAAAAACATGCACCACACTAACGGGACTAATGACCACAGCCGTTGACGCGCCCGGAAACACGAAAAAATCAATCAATGGGGGGCGTCAACAGCTGTGATCATTAGTACGTTATTGTAATACATTTTTTTATAATGGGAAATAAATGTGTTCTTCCCCTGCTGAATAGCGAGATCCGGCGCCGACCAAGACGTCTCCTATTGGGCTTTTCACCATCCACTATCTCCCACTACCTGGCACCGCCGCAGCCGGAACAAGGTCAAATCTCCCGACAGTCTCTTGACATGTATGGTCGTGTAGAGCATGTAAGTGCGTGTAAGTAATGAGGACCAGAAAGTTCGCGCGCGATCCCTGCCCGTGTGTAATAGTACTTCTCCAGCTTTCGCCTGGTATTGATCGGAAAAACAAAGGAAAATTATCAAACAATGCACGCTAAAATTCTCCTTCACACAGCGCGTGTCTGAATTCGATCTAGCAAGTGACCAAAATCCTGCCTACTACGGGACGGAAGACCGCCCGTTAAGACGCACTGTAGTGACATCAGCTGATGCCCTGAGCCACCTGTGCCTGTTTATCTGAATTACATTGGAGTAATCCGTTTCTTGTAAAAAAAAATGTTTTGAATAAAACTGAACTTTGATGGTGCACAGTTCTGCCCTACTCCTACGCAAGCCCTGCACACCACGATGTTTTTGCTTCCCAGTCGCTCGGGTTCTCCCACTTTCCTAAGTTTCGTGCTTGTCGCCGAACGCCTCATTGCTGTGTCCTTCCCTTACATCACCCTTGAATGCAGAGCCGCTGCAGAGGGTATTTTGGTATTTGAGTCGCGTTCGAAGTCAGCAAAGAAACCTGCTTGATTTTGGAAAACATAATTAAAAAATCTTTCACTTCATCCATATACTTGGTATCGAAAATCCGAAAACAGCGAAAATTGAGGACCTCACAATATGGGAAATTTTAATTGAAAACTATGGCTACATATGTTCAAATTAAAGCACCAATAGTCTATTTTAAAGGGAGAAAAATGTATAACCTGAGAGAAGAGCAAACAATAAAGAATTACAACGGCTTTGAAATCATTCAACAGGGAAAATATTGTCAAGATTGGAATGATGTCTTTAATGGATTCCAGGATTGGAATGCTCCCTCTCAAATGTTCATCATTGTTTTCACCATCTTACTCACTTTCCCTCACTGATCCTCAATGTTCACCACTTCTACCCGAGGAGACTCCTTAGGTAAGTGCAACGCCAAAAGAAACGGAAGCGATAAACCGAAAGAGAAACTCCACACAACTTGAAAGAACAAAGAGAAGAAAATAGATCAGCAATACTTCAAACGAAAAAACAGCAGCATATTAATATCCTCGAAATTTTTTTTCTCAATCTTCAATGGATTACAGGATTGGAATGTATGCTTTGTATCTTTTGTACAGTTTCCACCGCCCCCTCACTTACTCTGTATCCTTGGCAAAGTACGCCCCAGCAAGAAACGGGCGCGATAAATCGAGAGGGAAACTGTGCAAGAGTTGGCAAAGCAAAAAAAATCTAAAATATCCCAAATACTTGAAACGGTAAAACAACAGCATGTTTTGTATGTTAGAAAATGTATTATTTTCTCCATATTTTAGGATTGAAAGTCTCACTCATCTCCTCCGTACGTCCGAATCCTTGGACGAGTTCACGCCCGCAAGAAAGGGGCGGGACAAACCGAGAAGGAAACATTATTCGACTTGTAATAAGAAAGAGAACAAAAAGGATTCGTATTACTTCAAACGGGAAAACAGCAGCAAGTTTTGTATGCTAGAAAATATATTTTTCTCAATCTTTAATGGATTTCAGAATTGGAATGCGTACTGTCCAATCTCTTCTACTGTTTTCAACGCTCCCTCACTTATCTTCACTTCACCGCATCGTCTGTATCCTTGATGAAGTGCGCTCCCGCAAGAAAGGGGCGCGATAAATTCAGAGAGAAACTGTACACGAGCTGGCAGAACAAAAAAGATGCGAAGTACTTGAGATGGAAAACCGCAGCACGTTTTGTATGCTCGAAAATAGATTATTTTCTCAATTTTCAATAGATTCCAGGATTAAAATCATCTAGTCAAATCGTTCCCACTATTTGTAGCGCTTGTCTCACTTATCTCCACTTCACCGTCTCCTTGGTGAGGTGCTCGGCCGCAAGAAATAGAAACGATACATCGAAAGAGGAGAAATTCCGACGAGCTGGCAGAACAAAACAAAACAAAAACAAACAAACAAAAAACGAAATACTTGAAACGGAAAAAATAACTAAGTTTGTAAGCTCGAATAAATATTTTTCTGAATCTTTTATGGCTTTCAGTATTGAAATGCATCCTGTAAAATCTTATCCACTGTGCGCACCACCTCCCTCACTTATATTCACTTCACCTCATCGTCCCTCTCCTTGGGAGGGTGCACCGCTGGAAGAAACGGGAACGATAAATCGAGAGAGGAGAAATTCTGCAGGAGCTGGCAGAACAAAAAAATCAAAATACTTGAAACGGAAAATATAACAGTTTGTAAGTTCAAAAACAGGTTTTTTAAAATCAGTTTTCAGTACTGAAATGCATCCTGTAAAACCTTCTCCATTGTACGCACTGCCTCCCTTACTTATCCCCACTTCACCCCCATCGTCCGTCTCCTTGGCGGGGAGCGCCTTCGCAAGAAAGGGGCGCGATAAATCGAGAGAGAAACTGTGCGCGAGGAACGCTCCGCGCAAAAATTTACTCGCGGGCGGCAAAACCGCGGCTTCTGCGATGTATCTTGCGCAGTAATTTGAGGCAGCCGCAAAACACGGAGGCGTGTGTCACCTTCTGTTTATGCCTGAAATTAGTTCCGGCGAAATACGGCAGGGAGCGGTCGGAGACGGAGCTGCACGTTATTTGCAGAGCCTACGGAAGGAAAAAAAAGGAAGGAAGAAGGCCTGGCGGGCCCGTGGACTCCTCGTCTACAATTGAGTTCACGGTAGTTGAACGCGAGTTTGACTACCTAAACAGCTTTCTCTGTATGTTCTATAGGCAGGATAGAATAGTAAACAAAGGTATACACTGCGGAAGGTAGAAGAGCAAGATGTTTGCTTATAAGAAACTGCACCCTTTCTCTATTATTAAGGTTAATTGTTTTCTTGTATTGTACAGTATATGCTAGAGCTGGACCGAAGGTTGTAAGGGAGAAATGTTTACAGGGGTTGTATTTTTTTAATTTTCTTATGGAGACATTTTTAATGAAATGAGTAACTAATATTATTCTTGGGTTATGAAAGTGTTTCAGGATAAATAATACGTCCGAATTATTGTACGAAATTTTATATGGCTCAAATGAAATAGCTGATTATTCAATAATATAGGGAAATATGTGAAATATATCAGCAATTTGGATTAAACCTTTTGATGATGATGGTGAAGATGATGATGATGTAGATCATGATCCACATTACTTCAAAAGGAAAAGCAGCAGCAAGTTTTGTATGCTCGAATACATATTTTTTTATCAATATTTAATGGATTTCAGGATTGACATGTACGCCGAGACTCAACCAGTGAGCATGCTGGATTTCAATCAAGTTTACAATTAATTTGCAATAGAAAAATAGAATTTAAAAATTAAAAAATTTCAAAAATTCTAAGGAAGCAACGGTATTGTCCTGGTTCTTTAGAAATAGAAGTAGGCTATTGCGTTTCAAATGTTTGTTATAAACTTATTACAGACGAAAAATATTGTTAAAAACAAGTTATGGTATACCTCTCGAAATGGTTATGTCACAAAGCATACCTACCTTTAACTATTCCTCAAAATGTTTTATAATGTCGAAAAAACCTAGAATTGAAGAAATAATTTAATAATGCTCGGTAATCATATTGTCATAGGATGTCAATTATATTACAAGAACGAAAGTCAAAATATGTATGAACTCATTATTAACTTAATAAACCATACTTTTGCTTAATCATTTTTAATCCAAAGACAATCTTGAATTTTTAATACTAAATTAAAATAGCAATTTGATATTTATTTTATTCGTCAACATGAAGCTGGTTTGGATTGCTGAGAAGTTTTAAGTAATCGATACCTCATTTGTAGCAGGTGAGGTTTTCGCTGTTATACAGCGCATGATGGACTACCAGTACAGTTACTTAAGAGATCTTTCTTGTGTAACGGCTGTTTTACAACAATATATGTGCAGTTACCACGCGTATAACCAAAGTATCTGGATAATTGGATTATTGCTAGAGGTGTTCAAATGAAGTGCCATATATTTTCGCCTTAGGTGACAACTAATTTTAGAATCAAAGGAATTTTCAGTGATTTTCATTACATTAGACCTTGTTCACACAACACTAAATATAGGGGAAAATATAAGATGTTTCTACTAAATGAGCTCTATGAAATTGGATATCAAACACAGTACAATTTTGATTGGATAATTTCCGAATGAAGACGATTTCCTCTTTGAACGTAACCGATCGGTCTCCCATGCAATGTAGCTGATCATTTTGGAATGGATATATTTCTAAACTTGAACTACTTCTATTGGGCAATAACTTCCCGTCAGTCCCTACATCCCATGCATTCCAGAGAAGGAACTGATTGTTAAAATGTATTAGAGCAGCAAGAAAATGTACTTGAAGACGCAAGAAATGCATCTGAACAAAACTCAAAATCTTATTCCGAATAATAGCATAAACATTACTCAAGAATAATAAAACTCCCTTGTATAATAAAGCAATAAATTAAATATTAAAAAAATGTCTGACAAATACTGCAATAACATACTATTATTAAATATAGTTATTACTGTTCTATAAAACACTATAGTATACACATCCGGTCAAAAAATTCAACATCATAATAACAAATATTTAACTGCGAAAGGACTCTCCCTAGTAACCATGCTGTCGCAAGTCGTCAGCAATGACCAACTAAGAGTGACACTAGGCTCGCGCAATATGAGAATAGACGAAAAAACTCAGTAACATATTGGCTTTTACAATCAAAATTGACACTATTTTATGGTTTTTGGATTTTTCTGGAGTTTCTGGGTATCTTACAAAGCCAAGACTCTTCGCACATTACCGAAGGCTGTGTGGTTTTCTTTCAAATGCGAATTGGAAACTAGTAATATAGATTAGTAATATGGATTTTTGATTGATGATTCCGGGCATGTCAACTGCTAAGGTCATTAGTCCTGGAGGTATAGTGTATGTTTTATCGTGGGAGGTGGTGGTGATCTTTTCCAGCTTGCTCATAAGATTCGGCGTCGACCAGCGGCTTACTGATTTACCTGCAAGTAAGTACATTCCATCAGCGGGGCAACTCCCGAGCCGACACATGCTCTAAGCTGGACTGGTCTCCCCACATGTGTGGCAATGTGCATGTGAGTGTGTATGCGTGTGTGTGTGTGTGTGTACGTAAGGAATGAGGAACTAGCAAGAAAGAGGAAGGATAAATTCCGCGCCGTCCGTGGCCCGTTTGTTAGGGTACTACTCCAGCATTCGCCTAATGTTGATCGGAGAAACCACAAAATCTACCGATCAGAGCTACCACCCCCTAGAATTCTCCTTCAGGCAGCGGCTGAATTCGACCTAGCTATCCAGCAAATATCAAAAATCTAGCCACTGTCGGGACTCTTAACCCAAGGAACTCCGGGCCAGAGACATTACAGTGACATCAATCGATGTCCTGATCCTCTTAAACCGATATTACGTAGGGGAGAGTTAGGTTAACTGGACGAATGTGGTTAAGTGGTCCATGTTTTTAACTGTTGTGGGAAGTGCTTCCTTCTTTTTCCACTGAATGACATTTGTAGAATGACAGGGCTAATAATATCTATATAGATAATCTAAGCCATTTTTATATATTACAGGCCTTCATTGTTCAGTACAGTAACGCTTTTTTTCTGAAAAATCAGAAGTATTTTCTACCACAGATCTACTTTGAAATTTTATTGCAATTAAACAACAACTACAAGAAGAATATTCACACTAGATTAATTGTTAGTTTTTCTGTTTTAAAATAGTGTATTTTTACTTTAATAATACGTTGCGGCGTGTATGTTTTCGGTCATTAAAATAATACGTCCTATGCGGTTAACTGGACGTTAGGTTAAATGGACGGGTCCGGTTACTCCCTTAATTTTTTTTTCGAAAGTAGTATTTGCAGATTTGCAATTAACAGTGACATCAGTTGTCCTGAGTTATCTCTCCCGGGCCAACCAAAGTACGTTTGTTTCAACGGTAGATATTGTTACATAGTTTCCAAGCCTGCTGAAGGACGGGAGGGAAATATTTAACGAGATAATTTATTTTAACGTGAATTTGGAAAAGTACAATCTTCTCTAAATATTTTCTCCATTTATGTGTAAAAAAAAAGATTATGGTAATGTGTAGAAGAATGTCTTTTTTCATTCAAACGTCAATGTTATTTTCACAGTTTATTTCAATATCCTTACCGGTTCGGTTAACTTGTATTGCAAATGTAAAAAATATTCCATATTTGAACAACAACTGTATGCACAATGATGACGTTTGTTCCCACAATGTAAGAAGAAACCCCCACTGAAATAGCATGCGAAATTTCACATGTGTAGGTCAAGTAAATAACATTTTACAGCAAACAGAAAGAAAGTGGACCAGTGAACCTAACTGTCCCCTATTGATACGGATTTGAAAGGGGCGCAATCTCTGGGATGCGCCCGCGCGCGGCCGTGCCGCGTCCTGTCAGCCTATGCCGCGCGGCGCGTGCTCACGTCCCGCATCTAACTTCGCGTGACAGCAACTCCGCCAACTTGCGCGCACTAGGAATCCGCCCTCATCTATAATTCGCGTGCCGTGGTTACCCGCGCCCAATGGCGAGGGGAGGGGGAGCGTTTTCGAAATTTGCGCCGGGCAACTCGCCGGCCGCAGAATGCAATTCTGCGGTGTCATCGCGCTCTCACGCGGTACGCCAGCCGAGTTTGTGGAAATGCATTGCGTTCATTAATACTAAGTGAGGCAGTGTCTTAAGAAGCCCAATCCTCGTGTGCTGTAGCACTCTATCCTCATATCGATTAACACTCGCGTTTCAAGTGGACGGGGGACAACAAGGACTCCAGCGTAGTTGTTTTTGACTTCATCTTTGTTTAAGTAAAGAGTTACATTTTCATCGTCAAAGATTTAATAATAATAATAATAATAATAATAATAATAAGAAGAAGAAGAAGAAGAAGAAGAATTTATTGCTTAGTGATAGTTTTGGCTTCCAACGCTTAAAAGATGTTTAGAATAAAATCGGTACCGTCGTCATGCATAATCATTTCTTATAAACTCGTATGTTCTCTTACAGCCAAGCCTACCAACGAACAGGTCACTGTCTCTTTTTAGTATAAATCGATGTAGGTACCAGTTTTGAAATTGAAGAAATATTGAAAATGTACTAGTTCTTAAAAAAAAAAAAAAAAAAAAAAAAAAAACCGTTACCATCTAAAATCCCACGGAAAGGACAGCGAATACTTATGTTCAAAATATATATGATTTTGTTATATCTCGAAAAGTGTAAATATTGTAATGCAAATTTGCAGAAACTGATTGTCGAACATGGCTAAATACATGTAGCATTAGTTTGCAAAAGTATGAAATTTTACTTGAATTGTTTCGCAATCGATTCTGGGGCCTGGCTTCGATCCCTCTCACACCTGAGTTTTCCGGGTACCGGAGTGGCTTTAACACGGGACTGGCAGCCAGCACCACGAATGGCTATCCCCTATCAGTTGTTTTGCCAGGCAACCCGCTCAAGGCGTGTGGCTTACAGGCTCTGTGTTACAGCGACCGTGCACAGTTTGTTGAAATCCATTGTAATTGTAATTAGCCATTATATTTCCCGTAAAGGGCAATCGACCTCGGCGCCTTTGACCCGGGATTCTTTGTCACCAAACCGGGAAGCCGCAATGTCACGAATTCGCTTAACCTTCGTGTCTTCACTCACTTGAAGTTCATGTCAATTCGGCTGACGACACCGGTTCCGCGGTCGTGGCCTTTAAGTAGAAGTATCCCAATACTCGTTTGAATGATGAGGGAAACCAAAAAAAAAAAACCGCTATCAGGATGAACGGCACGAGAATTTAACCCGGGCCTCTCACTTAGTGTTTAAATATCCTTTGAGTCAAATAAATAGAAAAATAAAATAAAACACTAAAAGAAAAATGAAAAAGAATAAATACCTACATTTTCCAGTGCGCGCGGTTCAGAATATTGCCAAACTTTTATCGCTGAAGATCAAAGATAGTGACTCACAAAACGTTGAAAATACATCTTACGTAAATCTCGCATGTGTGAGACATGCTCGAAAACCATACAGAGAAGAGTATATCTACCGGAAGCGGATGCCAGCGAATATCGCATCATAAGATGAAGTGCAGCATATAGTGCTGTGAGGCGCTTGCTAAGTGTTACGAAAATATGGCTTACATAAAAAACAATTATTGTAACAGTTTTTTATCTTACTAGTGGTTAAAAGAAATCATTATCTGCTTGTCACATGACCAGTCACATAACTGTTCACGATATAATAACGATAGTATAAGATAATGAACTGTTATATCAATAAATAAAAACCTTAATTACTCCACACCAAATATAATTTTAAAAAATATCGTTTCTTCTTCGGCTTTGTTAAACTTGAGCGCATCTACGAATAATCCTGTACTTTTTATCGCGTTCGCAAATACTTTCAATTGCTTTACGTCAGCGTTCCACAATAATTGCATTTACACACCGTTGACTTGCCTCGTTCCTCAATATTTCAGAGGTGCCCGTATTTTGCAAAACAAGTATTTCTTTCGGCGATCACGTTTTCCCCCGAGGAAGCTGTCCCTGAATAAGCCATTCTTAAGCTCCCGCTGCGGTCGGAAACTTTGCAGACTTCATTTACGTAGCCACCGCTGAAATCTAAAGTTCCATGGGGAAGGGGTGGGAGAGGGGGTGGGGTGGGGAGAATGGGCCGTCGCGTCGCCTCGGAGAAGAAACGGGGAGTCACCACAGCGGAAGAGCGCCGTGGAGAGAGAGGAAAAATGGCAGGCAGACGACACTTGAGACCATGTGCGGGATAAGGTAACCAATCACAAATGAACGTTTTTTTTTACATGAAATGTAGTTTTTACTTTTAGAAATTGTTTTTTATCTTCGTGTGTATCTCAAAAGTAATACAAAATGGACCTGACACTTTCCGAAAATGTAGGCGTAAATTATTAGTTGCAAGTAAATTGTATTCATTTTTTACTTTGAAAATCAATACCAGTTGTGTAAAAACGGTTTATAAAGAATGATACGTGATAATTGTTATAAATGTAACATTAGAATGACCAAAATACATCATTTATGTTGGTACACTCAGAATAACTGGTAAATCGAGTCGTAACTGGACAAACACACAATTTATTTGTTATTTGTATTATTCTTAATAGATGAAATAGTTTATAGCAGGTATTTCCGTTCTTTTTATGCATGTTTTTCATTTCTAGTGTGTTTCATGAGTGAATGGGGGCAGGATTCTTTTTAGTATTTATGAATTATTCAGTATGAGTCCGATCCCAAATATTTCGACAGTAAGAATGCTCATTTTTGAGACTAAAGACTCCTTTGTAGCACTACTCTTTATATGGTCACAACAATTTACTCAATTCATTCAATTAAATTATGCTTTATTTTCCGTGGCGAAATTCAGGCCATCAGATCCGCTCTTCCGCATGAGCATGCCAATTTCACTACGCTCCTTTCACCACCTAGCAGACAAAGAAGGTTCGACGAAACAGGCGATTTAGATTTTGCTCAGAGAATTCTTTATGACTCGAGGATCTTTTCCATGCGGTTCATCTACAATATGGAACAGCCGGCTTTACTTCTCTTCCGTAGCAAGGTGTAAGAATGTTTTTTTTGCCCCTAAAAATAAACGAATTCGATCTGAACCCGCAAACCTGGATATAGCTGCTCGACACGCTAACCATTATTCGAAATGATTTTTATTTGCGTCAGCCCTGTTTCCACATAATATATAGACTCGACAGATATTTGAGTTTTAATTGTATTTAATCAACTACTGATGGCGAATTTTACAGTTTTCTGAAAATGTTGATATCACTTAAAAAAATTCTCTCTGAAAAGCGTCACTTATTAGCCCTCTAATCATTCTCTTTGTTGAACACCATGTTAAGATATTAGCATACGTTGTTCATTTTCCACATAAGTAATGCATTAATTCGTTTCTTTATAGTTACTTTCTTCATGTAATAGAGTTCATAAACCAGACAACAATGGACGTTCCAGTGGTGAAAATATCCATAAAAATCGTATTTTCTTCCTCTGGAGGACAGAGACTTTTTTTTCTACAATTCGTCTTCGCTATTCATCTTCCTAAACATCAGATTTAAGAACCTCAACATCATTCTCTTTTACTAGCTTCTTTTTTCGTCACAATGAAAAGGCATCACGAACTGCTCTTCAGCACAGCTATTTTACTTCATTTTGGCAGAGCGATGCCACATTTTCATCCATCTTCTACAAAACGTTTTTTTCTTCTTATACTTCTTTTAAACATGCGTTGGCAAAAGCCGCGCTGGCGATGAATTTTTTCGAAGAAGTGGAATCTGTTACTCGGAATAACAAACCACGTTTAAAATATATTTAATAATTTTGCATGATTTGTTTTACTCTTTGATTAGAGCAGTATTTTTTATATTGATGTGTGTTTATATTGATAAAGAAGTACATGTGGACCCAGAGTAAATTTAGTAACGTTAAAATAGAAACTATATATTAATTTTAAGCTGATCCGTATATTTTTGGAGTTCTTCTTCCTTTATCGACAAGCTTTTATTATTTATTTATAATTTATTATTTTTTTGATACAATACCTACCATTTATTACAAAAAAAGAGACTCTGACATGTATCTAACACATGATTTATTTTCCTTCGTCAATCTAATGAAGTCATTGCATTGAAACCCATGCAGACATTTACAGTAAGGATGAACTTCTCAGAAACATTTCGTAAAAGTTCATTCCAATTCAGTGCCCGTATTCCCACAGGTTGAATTGGCTTTGACAAGCGTAAAGAGGTAACATCTCAGGAGGATAGGGAAAGGGGTACATCCCGAGAGACGCAGTAGAGACAGAATGGGCGAGGAGAACTACAAAGGTGACTTCCCGGAAAGAGGTTGTCGGAACCCTGCACTGCAGTGACAGCGTGGCGGCTCGTGGGCGCGCATAGATCTCGCACATCCAACAGTGGGTCAAATTCCTAATGCGCATAATGTAGTTACACATTCAGAAAGTGCACACGGTGGTAGGATTTAAGAAAATCGAGAAAAGAGTAAAGAAAGAGTACTATATTTCCGGTTCTTGTCTTAAAGAATCAATAACGCCAGTGCCAGTCATACTATTTGAAAAACTTCTAACCCCAGACTTATTTCTGAACCTTTGGTCACTTTAGTCACAGAAATCGAAGCTATTTGACCATTAGATACTTGGCTGTCCGGGAGACGCCGCGACTCAGAAACAGTTATCATACTGAGTCCTTCCTCAGGGCGAAATGCGCAACGGAGGACTAGGCACGGATTATCAAGCAAACCCAGTTCCGCGCAGTTGGCCCTGAGAATGATCGCAGTATAACGACCGAAACGCTGGCAACTGTGACTACGGCATCTTGCGGACAGTCGAGGATGCGGAGAAGAAGAAGAACGTAGGCAAAAGTAATATAAATAAGGTGAGATGTGCAATGACAATAGATGTAGACACTAAAAAGGAATGTAGAAAGTGTATTCGTGATAGACTAAAGAAAGCATTTGCAATTTATGAGCAACAACAATTTCAATGCAATTCAATTCAATGATGCCTTATTTTACTTGGTGAGACACAGATCAATCCTCCTCTTCCGGCTGACCACTTAAATTTGACTGTGCTTCTTTCACGAACTAGCGGAGAATGAAGATGTCACTTGAAGGACAAATCAGACTATTTTAATTTAGTTCAGAGGCTTTTTTTAGGCTTGATCATTTACATGCTGTAAATCTACAACATGGGACAGCATTCTTTACTTCTTCTCTGAAGTCAGGCATACGAATGATTTTCTGCCCTTAGAAATTCACGACTTTGACTGCGTTTGAACCCGCAAACATGAGTACGACAGCTCGTTGCGCTACCACCGAAACCACATTTCGACCACACCGCATTTGAACCCGCAAACTTGAGTACGACAGCCCGTTACGCTAACCATTATATCACCGAAAACACATTTCGGCCCAGTGTGATGAGCGGTGGGGCGGAGGCGATCCCAAGGGAGCTAAAATGTGGAAAGCACGCACCGACGACCGCCCGGATGACGCAGCTTTCGTCTGCATCGCTCTCTTTGCTTATAACCTCATCCCCCATTCCTGTTGTTGGTCTGTATAGTGTATTCGGCTCTATAAAAAAGGTGAAAGTTGCTTTGAAGAAGATTCATCTGCAGGTTGAACCAACACGCTTGTGCTGGTTTACTGAAGATTCGAAAGCATTTTTAACATCAAAGAGGTTATTTAGAAACGGGAATGTCAGATATATTTTTTACTTGGCAAGAACTGTCATGTGTGATAAAAAAATCTTTTTCTGACTAGGGTGTTCAAAATTAGAAAAGTGACGTCGATTTGTATTATTATGACATAGTATTACAGAAATTCATCAATTTAATTTGATCAACTAATTCGCGGGTATTGTTCAGGAGACCTCTAAAATCAAGTATCGAATTAAAGCTCGGAAAGTAAAACAGTGAAGTAACCATGATTGGCAGTCCCCAGAAAACAAATATTCGCACATTTTTTATTGTTATTACCAAAATTTCAGCCAATAGCTGAGATTTGTAGCAGGCTCTATTAGACAACACAGTATTACGGAAATAAGACCACACTAAATTTGTCATAATGGAAAGTACAATTTATTAATGGAGAGCAGAAGTTTTCCACAAAGAAACCTAACAAATGCATGAGTGAGTAATCATTACAGGAAATGTGCCCATTCTGAAAAAGCGCATCGGCACAAGAAACATTGCACTATCAGAGATAGACATCATTGTATCCAAAAGAGCACTCGCCAACGGAATGGAGATTCTAAGGTCTTAAATCACGAACATCGTAAGCTTTGATAATTTGCTTCGCCACAGATTTAGCGTGATCCAAGTGCTACCCACAGTCCACAACTTCTCCATTTAATCAAAATCACGAAATTGCTCTTCGTGCACAATTTCCTGCAAATCCCACCAGTTACACAAAATTAAACTAAAACAGCAGAATTCTCGTTTATATAGTTAATACGGAATTCAAACTAGTCTCCGAAATGCAACGAATATTCAACTTCCAGGTTCACGTTCATCTTGAGCTTTAATAACCACCACCCCGACAGAATTATGGTTTGAACCAGCCGTTCCCCAAGGTCCAAAACTTGGCCATTTAATCTAAATCACGGAAGTGCTCCTCGCGCATGACTCCCCGCAAACCCGCAGAGTGAAACGCGAATTCGGTAGTTATCGCCTCCCATGGCCAACTATTGTCGGTCTGGAGATGACCATAAACATGGAGGAAGGCCGGAAAATAGGGGAGAATCAATGACAATGTGCAGGTCTCGAGCACGGACAGCCATGAAGTGCAGAAACAGAGAAGGAGGAAGGGTTAAAAATAGGAATGGAAGGAGTCTGAGGAGCAGGAATGGAGAAGAAAGGGCTGGGCGGTGGTTGACGAAGACAAGACGAGAGACGGATAGCATCTGACCGTCCACCCTAGAGTGCAGATTTCGCCCCGGCCATTGATATCTTTTCTTACCTATCTATTTCTGTCACCATTATAAGCTTCACAGTGACACAGAGTACGCCTGTTAAACACCGCGGATGACTTTTCCAGACTACAGTAGGCGGCAGAACTTTACGATGCAGAGATACGGATGTAGACAAGACATGGTAAGACAAATTTCTTGAATATAGTGGTGATTATGCGGGAAAATTGGGCCACATATGGTTCATTATGTTTTTCCATGAAATTGTGCTTTTTATTCACGAACTAGGCAAACATACCTTCCAATTCTGCTTCATACCCTTGAGACGGGAATGAGCGCAAAGACGAAGGCAGGAAATGCGGGGAAAGCTGCCGTGTATCTGGATACAGCGATAGTCGAGGCTTGAAACGGAGGCTACAGAAGAGATCGGAGAAGGGTAAGAAAGGCGGGCACAAGACGACAAAGAAGAGGAGAGTCTAGACGGAGGCAATGTAAAAAAGCGAATGAATAAAGAGCGGGCCACGAAGAAGGAAAGCTTGAAAACGAGAAAACTGGAGGGGAGGATGAAAAGCGAAGGAATGGAAGACAGATAATCACAAACGGGATGATTGGAGGGACGAGGCCGACGGAGAGAAGGATGTAGCAAGGTATAAATGGAGTGCAAGTAATGACAAAGGCGAGTCTGCAGAAGGAAACGAACGGAGGATTTGGAAGAGCAGCCGGGCTGAATGGAGGGGCGAAGGTGCCGAAGAAGAAAAGGATGTACAAGGGGACGAAGATTAAAAAGGCAATAATAGAGGGAATATAAGGAAAAAGGAATTATATAGATGAGGCGAAGAGAAGGAGGTAGCAGGGACAAATGGAGTGCAAAGGCGAAAGGGATTCGGCAGAAGGAAACGGATCTTACATAAAGACGAGGACCGGGATGAATGGAGGGGCGAAGGTGACGAAGAATAGAAGGAGGGGAGAGGAGACAAAAAGGTGGCGTGGACGAAGGGAAGTCTTCAGAACGAAACGGTCGAAATTTGATGAAGAGAGGCCGGGAAGAATGGCAAGGTGAACGGTCGAAGAGAAGGAAAAAAGGGCGGCGAAGGTGACGAAGAAGGGACGGCGCACGGTCTTGGTCAGAGGAACGGGCCGGGCGCCGGACCACGTCCTCGGCACGTGCACTGCTTGCCGGGGGCCCCCAGAGGCCGCGGCGCCGGACGTGCCGGCCCCGCCCCGCCCCCGCCGCCGGATCACGCGCGCCACGCCCCCACCGCCGCTCGGCCAGCGCGCCCTGGGGACGCGGACGGGAATCGAACCAGGGCCCGCCGGACGTCACGCGCCCGCTCGGCCGGCGACGAGACCGGCCCTGGCGCTAACTCCTCCTACGCTCGCGTTCGCTGGGAGTTTGCAACGAGCGGAGAAGCACAGTCTACGCCAGCAGTGACCATCACTCGCTCCGGTTTGTGACATTTGATTAACTTATGTTTCCGGGCTCGTCAACTGCCGTGATCTCATTTGCGTCGTGAATGTTTTACGCCTGCAGGTGGTGCTCCTCCACTCTCAGTGCATAACGACCATTTCATTCGGCGGTTTGCCTGGTTGGTACTGCCTGGAATAGAACAGGGGCTCGTCGGATGCCTCACGCCTACTCGACCGCCGAGACTGACCATAGTGCGAATGTCGCTGGGGTTTGCGCCCACTGGAAGGGAGTTTGCACCGAGCAGAGAAGCACAATCCGCGTCAGCAGTGACCATCACTCGCTCCAGCATGTGGCATTTGATTAACTTATGTTTACGGGCACGTCAACTGCCATGATCTCATTTGCGTAGTGAATGTTTTACGCCTGCAGGTGGTGCATCTCGACTCTCAGTGCACAACTACTTTATTCGGCGGTTTGTTTGGAATAGAACTCGTCATTTACATTAACAACGTTAAATCATTTGAAGACTGATGCATGAAGACTAAAGAATATTTGCAATAATATTGCATAAAATAATGCAATGAAGACTAAAGAATATTTTTTCTGGTATATGATTTATCTCACGAGTTTTCACTGTTTTCGAAATTAATTAGAAATTATAGTTGCATTAATATGAAAAATCAGTAAATTTTATCAAATTTAATTTTTTCTAACTCTATTAAAAACTATTTTTTGAAAGACGCGTTACATCTTATCATAACGTCGTAATTTCTATCATGAAAACTAAGCGTTTAAAACTTTACTCTTAGGAATTAATTTTACCAACTTGTCAAAGATGATTTCAAGGTGTAGTGAAGAGTTCCGATGATTGAAGAAAGGAATTAAAGGAATTCGAAAAACATCTAGGCCCTCCATGCTCATCCTACCCGTGGGATTCAAATTCAATTACTAACAGCATTCGTTGCTTTCCTCCCTTAAGCCTAATGTAGCCCTGAGATTACTGGTCGATGCAACACTAATTCCATACATGTACGCCGCTGTAATCCCAGGGATCATTCAGCTCTAACTTTCTGCGAAGCAGTAGCGTTCAGCGAATTACATTGCGTTTGATCAGCCCTGCTATGAACACAGTTGCGAATATTTACATGTAAACCACTCCCGCCGGGTCTATTGCTCATGTTCTGTACACCGGCGTCTATCCACAAATAAACACGTGGGCCTGCACTTGTGGATTTTGGAATTGCAGAAAGTGTGCGTTGACTTTTGCTTTCCTGGAGATAGTGGCCCCTGTTGTAATCTTGATAAAAGCGTGGTTGTAGACGACATCATAATAAGATACAAAAGTTTATTTTTTTTATTTTTTAATATTTACGAACTATACGTTTTGTAATTAAGATATAAAATTGCTGTATATTTTCAAGTTAAAGAATGTATCCTATATTCTTAGGAATTAATTTAAAAATTATGTAAGTGTGTACTTATGAATAGATAAAACTATTCTAAAAATCAAGTTAAAAATGTCTTGGACACATTCTCTTACCCAGGATAATGACAATGTCAACTATTACATGTAGACGTGAGTGCTATAATGTAACTCCAAAAACGTGGGGTACAATCTCGATGCATATTGCAACCAATCAAGAAGCATCACATCATGTGTCCGCGCAGCAATCACCTCTGCTTACCTTCGCTTGAATATCAAATGGGCATCAGAATAGCGCGACATTTCGTAAATACGGATGTGGATATGTGCCGGCGAATTGTGATGCTTTACATGTAGTGCACTGGGATGTATACGTAGACAGGGGTTAGCAAGCCTTTCATCTCAATAGAACCGTTACATTACCTACACTGTGATATATTAGTGATTACATTCTGAAAGAAAAATCACTACAATGAAAAAAAAATTGCAAATGAGTTTATTCTGTTTCACGTGTTTATTAAAAGCAAGAATTTTTTTTTTTTTTCACTGAAATAAACACGGAGAAAACTATAGTAAGTATTTGTAGAAAATGCTCCGTCAATATAGTTGAGTATACCTAGTCCTATTAATGAAACATTTATTGAATTTGCAAACGAAATGCTTGTTATTTATTTGAGACATTTGAGCTTCTGAATTCTTGCTTCGAATGAAAGACAAATTATAATTAATGATTCGCATAAACGTCAATCTACATCATTTGAACTGTTTTACCAATAATTAAACCCAAAATAAATAAACCATGGAAATGAACTGTGTGTTGGTTTGTAGTTATTCGTTTAATTTGATGGCTATTATCCGCCCCCGACAATATACTATTGATGGTTTGCTGGAAGAAGGTTGCAGCTTTAAAACGCTTGTAAGCTATTTGTCTTTAACCGACATGTGTAACGCAAGAGGTCATCAGGAGGGTGTCACCAGAGAAATTTCAAAGGAATACGTCCCAATTATAACTAGCAAATTACACCGCTTACTATGTGTTTTTGATGAATTAAATGCGAGCCCTGCTCTGTATTTTTTGTAATAGAGAAACTTGAAACTGGTCCACTTTGGGTGGTTTAAACTAGAAAATAGGTAAACCTTCATGTAACACGAATACACCAGAAGAATATTTATTTATTTATTAACTATTTAAAAAATATTAAATTTCATAACGGAGGAAAACATTGTTTTCACCGTATTACATACATAATACGGATGCTGCACAATTATCCAGTGGAAAAATAGAAAGAATTGGGATTGCACGAAGAACTCTGACAAGTTGTAAAAAAACTAAAGTTTTAAAAAGAGGTTAAGGAGATAAACTTTTTATAAGGACAAAAAAAGTATACGTAATTTGTTCTTTTTCATTCAATCGTACAAAGGGAGAAAAATAGGAAACTTAAAACATTATAAATGCACTATCACATCCACAGTACTACTGCCTCATATGTCAAAATGAAAAATTATTAAATTCAGAAGTTCAAGGCATGACTTCCTCACCTCACGAAATTTCAAATCTTAATTATCACTTAACTTTTTTATCTTTACTTTGGTAAAATGAGAGGTGATGTGTTATGTGATAAATTTGATTGTATCCAAATAATCATTCAAGAATTTGACGTGGTACTTCATTAAAATTATTCATTTTATTTGGGAAAATTGTGATTGAAAAATGCCGATTACTTAACCCCGGTCTTTATTACTACCAATGCACGTAGTAACACAGGAATGGAAGAAGTAATAGAGGGAGTCTCAGATGAGCAAAAATACTCTTACAGCAAAGGATAGGTATTATCAGCTTAGCCATTGCTTACCGCAATAAAAACGTAGTGTCAAACTTACAAGGTATTCTTTAAATGAATTCACCATTATCAAATTGTATAATTCGCACAACATCTTATTAAACATACTTTTACGACACTTTCAATTTCGTTGAGTTACCAAATCCCATTGTATAGTACAATACATGAAAATTACATTTAAACATTTGTTTGTCTTCTTCACAAAGTTCCAACAAGTATAGTACCTGGATTTTGGATTACACGGACTAATAGAAAATGGTACAAAATAGAACAAGGGACTATTTCAGCAAGTGAGTTAATATTATTTTAATGTCACTCTATGTTGATAGAATAGT
Organism: Teleogryllus oceanicus; assembly: GCA_964035755.1. NCBI lineage: Eukaryota > Metazoa > Arthropoda > Insecta > Orthoptera > Gryllidae > Teleogryllus > Teleogryllus oceanicus. Next base: position 70,021,548 of record CAXIVR010000007.1, read on the forward strand.
AGTGAAAACAAATTCCTGTTATTACGTAGTATTTAATAGCAAATTACCAATAAGAAGCCACATGCCGTACTCCATGTCTACTATACCTTTCTAAATAAAATTTTATTTGCAAACAATAGGGCTCTTTGGTCTTCCCGCTTACTCACCGTAAAATGCTTTATTATTATTATTATTATTATTATTATTATTATTATTATTATTATTATTATTATTATTATTATTATTATGCTTTATTTTCTTATCCTCTTTACACTGGCCTTACTGTTAGATAATAAAAGAAATTATATACAGAATTACTACAAATAAAACAAAATGTACTAGAATAATTATATAAGTATATTAATAATTTAGGCACAAATGTAGCTACTTTATTTATTGTATTACATTTATTATCACTATTATTATTATTATTATTATTATTATTATTATTATTATTAAAAATCCTTTAGAATACAAGGAGGGCACAATAGAACTCAGTTACCCTACATTTCAGCTCTTCACCCAGAGGGAGTGTATTTTTATTTCCCATTTACAATTCTTCCCTTCAAAAAGTAGCGCATTTCTCCGTTTGTTTGCACACCCTCCCCCCAGCGCCCGCCCACGCCCTGGAAGACGGCTGCGGGGCTCAAGGCCCGCGCCGGCACCTGCCCTGCAATCCCCCCAAAGCTCCGCCATTACGGGCCGCCCCCGGGCGCTTTGTCTCGCCCGGACCCGCCCTCGCCTCGCCCCCCCTCTCCCTCCACGCCCCCTGGCGGGCCGTCGCTCTCTTCCGTTTCCGTTCCGCTCTCTTCCGCGCCGCCCACGCCACTTGAGGTCTGTGAAGTTGGCACTCCGAAACACACGAGGAGCTACACAGCACATACTATCTCGCATTTCCTCTCACTCATTTCTTTTCATTTTTTCGTTCGAAATTTTGCTGCGGTTACCGACCCCATTTGAGGTTTGTGAAGTTGGCCAAACTTACTTTTTCCCATAAATTTTTTCCGGCCTCTGGGGTTTGGCTCTTCGAAATAAACTAGTGGTGCTACTGCATCACTTTTTTTTGTTGCAATTTTGTAAATTTCGAAAAATCAGGGATTTCAGAGCGAATGAGATCTGTGCCACTCTTAAAGTGTTTTCTACGTCATCCGAAGACAAAAGATTTACCAAAAATTTAGAGCAGAGAAGCAAACTAAAATTAATTTGCATATATCTCAAGTATGTAGAATTTGTTTAAGAAAGACGGCGGTTTCTTCGATTTGTAGGACAATATCGATCATCGGAAGTATGCTACTGCTCGTTTGGGAAATCCACCTATTCCCGGGGTGGGGTGGGGTGGGGTGAAGGAGATATATATTAAAACTATTACTATACTTATACTAAAACAAATAGAATTTCATAGAAAATTTTCGAAGAAATCAGTAAGAATTTCCGCAGCATACAATACTATCGTGCAGAACTTTGACGGGTCCTAAGTGCTTACAAGACTGTTGTAGTGATTTTAACAGGTCATAAGTTAAGTGTCGATGATTTTTTCTACAAAATTATACTTTTTAAATGCTCTGTATTTTCCACTCCTTAGCGCAGGTCGTCAGATGCATTCGAAGTGATGCTCCATAATGTAGCTATTATCACGTTTAAAACAATGACTTATCAATGGTGGCTTTTTCGGACGGTTTAACCAATTCACAAATACTTCATTTTCTTCCCTCTCGTATACGCATTGTGTTCCGTAAGATTGTTTGATGACTCGAAATATTTGTTAGCTCAATGCCAATTTCCAATTAATTCAAAATCCTCTCCATTTGTTTCTGTACCGCCTCGTGCCCCGGACATCGCCACCCCCCGCCCGATGTGCCCATGAAATTTGCGATTTGAAAATTTTCAAGTATCTTCAAATTTTCATTCTTCTTCCTCTTCTACAAACATTACGTTCAGTAACTCGAATCTCGATGAAGTTTTATTTCTCAAACCATCAATTCGAATTCCTTCATAATATTAAGTATATCAGATTTCAAAATATTGAAGTTCTTAATAACTTCAATGTTTCGTACCTCTTCAATTGTCTTACAAATCTTTCGTTGTCCAAACATCAAACATTCGAATAATTCCTTTCCGAAAATGCCTTTGTATTCATGATTCCAAAATTACATTAAATGTTTTCGCATCCAAGATTCCAAAATTCAAGAAAATTAAAAGAAAAATGTAATTTTCCTTTTTACCTTGAGGCAACCAAATCCTGACTAAGTTTTGTGAACAATAATTTGCAACTTGTTATTTGAATTATTAATAGAATCTTTCTTTAATTTTATTAATTTGCTTCATTTGGCAAAATATTGAATAATTTACTACTGTCAGTAGAGTTTTTTGCTATAACGTTTGTCGATTTTCATTTTTTATGAGACTATGACAATATCCAAACCCATCAACAAAACCGGAACATCAAAAATGAGAGGTGAGTGTGGGTTTATTGTAAAGCGAGTGTATCTTGGTTCAGATCAGTATAATAATTTATACAGCATAATATTTTTATAAAATATACACATTTTAACATCCAAGCCACGTTTTACAATATAGCGAAAGGGGGCAAGAATTCACACAGAAAACATACTTGATGCGTTCTAGAAACATCCCATCACATAATAATCTGATAATCACACATCCAAATAAATCCCAACATCAAATGATTCTTTGCAAATAAAAGTATCCAAAGTTTTTTATGACAGTCATTTATTTCAGCAATTGCCCAACGTTTCGTAACTAGTTTTGTCACATCATCAGGTGCTTAGTTTTTCCTCGATGGTTCTACTGCAGAGGTAATTCAATGGGATAGTAGTTCCCTCACTAAGCACCTAATGATTTAACAAAACTAGTTACGAAACGTTGTGCAATTGCTGAAATAAATTATTGTCATAAAAAACTTTGGATACTTTTATTTGCAAACATATATTGACAATCAAGAAGCAATATTGATTTATCAAATTATTCTCATTCTTTGCAGTCTGACGCATTCACTTTCGCCCTTTCCATCTTATTATTTCATTCGTTTACACTCCAGCGGCAGCGATGGTGTGACGGTTAGCGTAAAGGACTGTTACATCCACCCGTGGAATTTAAGGGCGAAAAAATCCTTCGTACGCCTTCCTCCGGAGGGGAAGTAAATCCGGCTGTCCCATGTTACTAGATTTGCTGCATGTAAAGGTTCCTCCCTAAATGAAGACTCAGAGCGAAATTAAAATTGCCTGTTTCGTTACCCAAGTAATACCTACCTTCTCCCCTAGTTGGTGAAAGGAGCGTAACGAAATTTGCGTGGTCAGACGTAAGAGCCAGTCTCTTGGCCTGAGTCTCGCCACGTAAAATAAGGCATTCGTTCATTCGTCATGTACATTGCAATCGCAGCAGTTCTTTAGTTCTGATTTGGTGCCGGTGTCATGTTTTCCAGGCGTCCCTCGGTTCCTTCGTAGAGGTTTTTGTCTTCCTTCTTCTCTCCATCGCCGTCGTTGCCGTGCCTGCTTCTTCCTCGCGTCCCTGGGTTGCGAAGACCTCTCAAAGAGAAGCGGCCCGATGCTCCTTTATTTACTGAGGATGAGCAGGCCCTTCTCGCGCACCGAAGGAAAACAAATGCCTCACGAAATACGGGAAATCACGCGCGTGAGATCTTCTAGAGACGCTCTTAGCGCCCAGATTGTTGCTGTCGACTCGGATTTCAAATGTTTTGAGTGGGTCGTTATTGTTTTGGATACTCAAGTTGTTAGTACTGTAAGTGTGGTGCATGATATATCCCAGGAGGTTTTTCTTCACTCCTGGAACGTTAGATCGAACTACACTTCGGGTAGCGGATTTTTGCCGCCAGAAACCTCCTTTGGGAATCGGCCCCAGACAAGTCAAGCTCCCAACAGGTCTTCCGACACGAGTGATAGTGCATGAAAGTCAGTGTTTGTTTTTTGTTTATGTGTGTGAAAGAGAGAGAGAGAGAGAGAGAGAGAGAGAGAGGGAGGGAGGGAGGGAGAGAGACAGACAGTGTTGGAGGAGAAGAATGGACAAGGATGAAGAAGGAAAGATTGCGGTACATAGCTCATTTGTTAGAGCATAGCTTATTTGTTCCAGCAATCGCCTGGTACTAATCGGAGAAATTGTGATCAACACAGTCGCCGTTAGAATTCTCGTCCAGACAGCCATTGAATTTTATGTAGCTCGTGTCCAATATTAGCCATCGCCAGGATTAATAACCTTAGGACCTGTAAGTCAACAATTCTACTAAGGCAATAGTGTTGTTACTACTGAGCTAACGCAGTCGTTTAAACTGTTTTTATGGGTGTCCGTTATTGTGAGAAAAAGAGTTTGGAAATATTTACTCAGAGATGCAAATAAATTTAGTTTGGCGAAAGCGAAGTACAGGTCTGTTACAGAACTCACATTAGACATACAAATACGCAGTGCAAATATAAATAGGCTTTTAACCTTTTTACAGGCACAATTTTGCAACATTTGGAGAGGAGAGTTTTTCAGAAGTTGAATTCAAAGCTGATTTTAAAAAAGCAAATTTGGTATGTTTGTGAGAGAGCTGCTACTGTTCATTTCGTATGATAGTTCTCGCTAAACAGCTACTATGCCACGAGCTGAAATATGTTTGTGAACATTAACTAGAATTCAAAGATAAATTTTGAAGTTGCAATATTAAGAAACACATTTATTGTCCGAAGGCATGTTTTGCATTTTACCCTTTCAGACAACTGGAATTACATCTCAACTTTACCCGATTATTTTCTGATTGGCTGCATTTTTGGGAAGAAAACTATCTTTTTGCACAAAAGAACATCCCTATTGGTTATTTACGTCTGCTACGGTATTTCTGCTCATTAACTCATTATTTATTTTTATACTCAGTTAACTGTTCATTTGTTTTGTTCTAGACGAATGACAGAATTAATATCGACTAATTGGGCATTGAAAGGGTAATTCTAAATCGTACACACAACAAATTTAATGAATGGGGATTGTACCTATCACCATGATTGAAGAATAATAACATATTCCCCAATCTAAAATATTAAAACATGTGTTTTGTAATGAGGATTGAGTTTTAATGAATTTTAGTTTTTCTGTATTGGTGGCATTTATTGTTCATTGAACGTTACGGTCGCATTATCGGAACTTCGTCAGGGCTAGATAGCACGAAAGAGACAACACAGCTCAAAATAAACATCACGTAGATCAATTTAAACTGTTAAATTTTACAAAACGTTCTTTGGGATGGCTCATGGGCAGCTTACTACCTTCCCGTGTTGTGGTCCCCGGGCTCGATTCCCGGTCGAGGCAAAAACAGAGTTGTCGCTTTCCTTTAAAATCGTCTGTTTCTGTAACTGTGTGACGAAGTAAAGCTTAAGCAAGCGGATTTTGCTAGTTATGTTGAAGAGAATACGTCATGGTTGGCTCATGTCGCTCTTACCCCCAAACATAGGATTTAACTTGGCCCAGGCAAGGGGGGCACCGGTAGCTGGCGGGCGCAGTCGGACCACCGACCCCCCCCCCAAAAAAAACGCCAAATACATTCATACAAATTTTCCAAAAAACTAATTTTTCATGATCACGCATTGCATATATTTAAAACTAAACGCTTACCTTACACTTCTTATTCAATTAGATGTGGGGCATCCCCACGGAACATTTCCCGTTTGACAATTTTATGCATTATTCCTAGCATGTACTACAACGTAGTTTAGGGTGGAGTTTTGTAACTGCTGATCAATGTGTGAAGGGTGTGCGATTCTCATAAAACGGTTAAAAAAACCGTCACGAGATAACGTCCATCGCCCTTTTCTATACGCTATTATTCACGAGTACCATGTCGCTACCGGTACAAATAAAAGCTGACAAGATTACACCGCTAATTTTTATTCTTTCTCTCTCTCCACACTCTTTGCATTCTCTATCTACTTCCCTCTTTCACTTCCTTTCTGCACCGCTTTGACTCGGCAGCTTTCAAAATTACTATGTATCGTCAAAGGGCTTTCATTAAATAGTGCTTCTCTTTTGTCTCGTGCTGCATATACAATGGAGTTTTTACAGAAAAGAACATTTGAAGTATGGGAATGCCCTTCATATGAAGGATGAAAGCGAGTCTCGTACTCTTTTGCCGTCGCGTTCCACAGACTACTCTCTCTACTCTATCAAGAGACGCCGAGGAAGAAATATTGAAGTTACAAATCGAAGAGTGAAAGACCGGGAGCACGACAGTTCTCTGTCTCGTTGATTTGTTTTTCAACCATGCATGCGAAACTCACATGAAAGGCTCACCAATTAAAATATATTTGTAAAATGACTATGCTCAAGTTTAAAACCACCCTAAGAAGAACAAAATATTAATTTGGTGTTGAAATATAATTGATACCAAGCCATTTATTGAATTCATGGCAATCAGTGCAATGATACGCCGTTTGGTTAATAAAAGATGTCTCAACATGATGAGAATCAAGGGAAAATAAGATGACGTAACATTATTTTAAAATAATATCTTTATTTTTAATATAATATTAAACCTAGAACATTTATTTCCGGGCTTTTACTATCTCTTCATTCTCATTGTATTAATGTGAAAAATTAAAACTGAATCTGATCATCTTATGCAAAAATTGAATAAAAGTTCTGTTAATTGATTACATTCACTAAAATAAGTGAATTTGGAGTCACTAATCACGTATACCGTAATAAGTATAGGACATATAAACCTACAATACTCGAATTAATCTAACAGAAATTTAACTAAATAAGGGAAAATATGACATTTCTGAATGACAGTGTACGAATAAATTGTTAATACAAGAAATTCCATGATTGGTTTAACAAACAAGAGGAACGAGGAAAAACTGATAAAAAATATTTGAATAAGTTTCACGAAAATCAAACGCCAATGTTTGGAAAAAAGGAAATGTACGCAGAAGACTACAGGAAGAAACGAAATGTTGGCAAGCAATGTTTCTAAATTCATATTCATCGGTTACAATGGGAGCAACTCATGTGTAGAAACGTCTCGAAACAAAAAAAACAACAACAAAAACCACCGCCATCAAAAAAGTGCATCAACATGAATATAAACAAGAACGTCGATGCAAAGAACAGTCCAACAGTGAAACGAAGGCCGTTCTGCCAGCTCAGCACTGAGACCGAAATGAGGCGGAGCGACCCGAGTGACAGTTGCGCGGCGAAACCCTTAGAGAGCGCGGGGAGGGGGAGGACCCAGGGGGGTGGGGATCAGGGACAGAGGGGGCGGTAGGGGTGAGACGCGCAGCCCCGTGGGGGCGGGAAGCGCTTATTGTGGGCTTAATGCGTTATCGATTGCCCCGGGCGCATCCGAGCGGGCGGCAGGGCGGGGCTGGCCGGAGAGGAGTAGGGTGGAGCGAAGCGAGGCGGGGTGGGTGAGGGGGGCTTGGCGGGGTTGGTGAGAGAGGGCGGAGGCGGGGCGGGCGGGGCAGAGCGGAGGTGGGCTTGGCGGGGCTGGCCAGAGAAGAGAGGGGTGGAGCGGAGCGAGGCGGAGCCTACGGGACGGAGGGCATGGTTTGGTTTAGTTTGTTTTTTTCGTGTTTCCGGGCGCGTCAACTGCTTTGGTCACTAGTCCCGTTAGTGTAGTGCATGTTTTTTCTCTCGGGAGATGGTGGTGGTCTTCCCCCGCTGGATGGCGAGATCCGGCGCCAACCTACCGTCGGCTAGTGGGGTTTTTCCCTAACCAGGACTCTCCCACCAACGGGGCACCGCCTCAGCCGGGACAAGCTCTAAGCTCCCGACCGGTCTTCCGGAATATGTGGTAGTGTAATGCATGTTAGTGTAAGTGTGTGTGTGTAAGGGGTGACGATAAGACAAGGAAGAGGTAAGAAAGATCGCGCGCGGTCCGTGGCCCGTTGGGTAGGGTACTGCTCCGGCATTCGCCTGGTGTTGACCGGAGACACCACGGAAAACTACCGATCAGAGCCGCCGGCCGCTAGAATTCTCCTCCAGACAGCGACTGAATTCGACCTAGCTGAAAAGCTAGTGTCGAAAATCCTGCCGCCGTGGGGAGTGGGAACCTAGGACCTCCCGGTCAGAGGCGCTGCAGTGATATCTGTTGGTGCACTGAGCTACCGCTCCCGGTACGGAGGGCATGGTGAGGCCGACCAAAGGGGGGGGGGGGTGGGTGGGCTTGCGGGGTTGGTCAGAGAGGAGAGAGTTAGAGCAAGGCGAGGCGGGGCGGAAGCAGGGTGGGCATGGCGGGGCTGGCCAGATAGTAGAGGGGTGGAGGGGTGCGAGTCGGTGCGAGGCGGAGCGGGCGGGACGTAGCGGAGGCGGGCTTGGCGGGGCGGAGGGGGCAGGCAGGAGCCTGGGGGTGGCGGGGCGAGTGTGTGACTCGTTGGCGTTGGGGTGTTTCCCTTTATTTGCATCTGAGCACCTTCCATTCAGAGGATGCACAGATATTCGTTTCTGTTAACATTAATTACTGTCTCGCACGTTTATTTATTAATTACGTTCATGATTTTATACTTTCTGTTACATTTTTCAACAAATCCAAAGACACTATTTTGCATGCTGGTGGTTGGTATGTTAAATTGAGTCATTTCAGGCATTCACTCTGGTCCATTATCTATATCACTAATTTCACACGCAACGAGAAATTGAAAGATAACTGATAACCCGCCCATCATGTGAGAGTTATCTACACTTTCTGGAAAATACGAAAACAATTAAAGAGTTTCGATTTTGACTGAAAACTCTAATATTATATTGTTTTATTCCGTCTTAATATCATTCCGAGTATATTGACTGAAGTCTCATACTTACCACCGCTGAAACAGTAAATCGCGAAATAAGAGTCCCTACAATAAATATTGCTCAATTGCGTTGAGTTATGAAACAGCAACTTTGATTATATTCCATTTCCACACACATTAAATACCATTTATTCCTGTTTCTGTCGAATAGACAACTGTGAGAAATAAATGCATGAAAAATGCCCGTTTTATTTGTGATAAGAGAGACTACACATTTCTTCGTTTAATGTTGGTTGATTGGTTAGGGATTCCGGGATTTCAACAGCTTAAGTCATTAGTCCCGTACTTCTAGTGCATGTTTTTCTATGGAGATGGCGGTGATCTTCCCCCGCTGGATGGCGAGATCCGGCGCCGACCTACCATCGGCTATCGGGGTTTCCCCCTATCCAGGACTCTCCCACCAGCGGGGCACCGCCCCAGCCGGGACAAGCTCTAAGTTCTCGACCGGTCTCCAGGAATATGTGATAGTGTTGTCCATGTTAGTGTAAGTGTAAGTATGTGTAAGGGGAGGATAGGACAAGGAAGAGGAAGGAAAGATCTCGCGCAGTTCGTGGTTAGTTTGGTAGAGTACTGCTCCGGCATTCGCCTGGTGTTGGTAGGAGAAATCACGAAAAAATACCAATCAGAGCAGTCGGCCGCTAGAATTTTCCTCCAGACCGCGACTGAATTCGACCTATCTGAAAAGCTAATGTCGAAAATCCCGCCGACTCGAAACTAGGACCTCCCGGTCAGAGGCGCTGCAGTGACATCAGCTGATGCACTGAGAAACCGCTCCCGGTTTCGATTAATATATTTTAATTTATTTAGTGATATACTTTTTTATTTGCTTTTAAATATAAACTTAACCTTTACAATTCCAACATTTTGTGTTCATTTCCTGTCTTTCAGGTACACATATATCGATGCTTTTTTTTCGGAAAACTAATGTTCCTGAATTTTCTGGAACAAATAATCCGAAATGTATGTTTTTACAAAGCAGGTTGAATACTCGTGTATTTTAAAAAAATAATAAGATTGTAATGGCAATATTAAAGGCAAAATAATACAACGTTTAATTGATTTTCACTTAGAATTAAGAGTGATGGAATTTCAGTCACTTCTCACACTGCTAAAATATTTGTTTCCACAAAAATAACCATTTCTTTAATTTCCATCGACTCACTATAGTTGGAACGAAGTTATCGTATAGATCGTATTTTTTTGGAAAATGGATTTCAAGATTGACGAATTTGAAATTCAGTTATTTCCAGCCACACATGTAGCTTAAAACAGCGTTAAACGTTTTTCACAAACCTCCCCACGGTGTAGACGGACTGACCGAAAATGCCTGTTGAACATTCAAATTATAATGTTTTGTAGAAATGACCTAAACCCCCTGTAACTGGTGTTTCAACTGGGATACCAAAACTAGATTTTCAGAGCGTAGAACGCAAAGTATTATGATGCTGTTTTCATTACAATATAATATGCGGATATCTAAAGTTCGTGTCTTAAATATTCTTGATGCATCACTGAAGGGGGGAGGGGGGGAAAGGAGTAACAGTGGCATGTTTAAGAAGCTCTATGTTATATGGAACGTACAAAACTGCAATATTTTTTTTAAATAATCATGTTTACACGAGATCATGTCAACCAAATTAAAATTTTAATAATGGTAATCTTGGAGTTCAAATATCTACAATTAATTTAAGACTCGAATTATTAACAGTAGAATAGCAAACATCACTAAAAAGAAGACATAACACCTTATCAACCGTTTATGATCTTAGGAAAGGTGTCCCTCACTTCTTCCCCATACCTCCCTCTCTGTCTAGTTCGCCAGGCCGGGACTCTTACTCTCAATAACCCGTTGAGGTTGCCATGGCTCTTCTCAGCTAGTTCCTCGGTTATCGCCTAGTCGCCGCTCTGATCTTCCGACCTTAACGGAATGATAGAGTAGGGTAGGGCATGATTCATGAAGCATATCGGTGAAATGTAAATTGGCAGAGGAAACAGGATAACCCCGAGAAAACATGCTGCGAACCCGCATTGTCCAACAGATTCCAGTTGGAATCGCCTGGGATCGAACCCGGTCACCAGCCTTTAAAGTCGTGTAGTCTGATCACTACGCCACGGATCACCCTCAATAGAATAGATAATGCAACAAGAAATGTGAAAATATTAAGTATTTTTCTGATTACATACCAATATACAGTACTTGAAAACTTATGTTATACCTTGAAGTTAATATTATGACATAGTAATAAAATACACTTAAGCTCACTTGCACTCGTTCAATTAAAAAACCGGAATCCAGGGAACATTTAAACGACACGACAGACAAATAAACGCGAGTATGATCTATTATCAAAATATTGAACCACCCCCTTCGCATATAAAAACGAACGTCCACATGGACAGAAAATCGAATGCAATCTGGAAAGCGTTTCTTTCATTACTTCCTTTTCCTCTGGCACTCCGAACGAGCCACTACGAATAAAAAAAAAAAAACCCCCCCCCGTACGAGCCACAAAAAAATCCAGGAAATCCCCCTCTTCTGCACCGAATCTCTCGAAACGGTAAATTGAACGCGACAGGAATGCGGGGTTTGCAACGAGTTTAAACATTATTTTTCTGTATCAAGTTTTGTTTGAAAAATCGGCCGCGCTCACATTTCAAATGCAAATATTTAAATTCGCAATCCTGCCGGAGCGGCCGGTGCTGTGTTCAAAGGCGGAGCGGTTGGTGCCGCGGGGACCGGCGCCGGTGGCGCTTCGTGTGGAAGAGGCTCCAGTTAATTTAGACTAATGGGAGCCGCAAATTCGCAGACACGTCACGTGGTGCTCACGCGAGGCTCCGATGGTGTCATACGCCCTCCCCTCCCCCTGTCCATTTTAGATTGCTGCATTTGGGAGGCGTGGTGTGTACAGGGTATGGAAAAACGTTGTTGCCGTAATAAGGGAGTTATGGTTATGTACTCATTTGTTAGTTTGTCATGTCTCCCTCCCACGTTAGCTAACTCAAACGTCCTTTCACACAAAATCATTATCTGTCATCATTCATCCTACATGACATCTCCTAGTATTCGTCCGTGGAAGGGAAAGGCAAACCATCGCTGTGATCTGACAAAACAAGGGTTACCAAAACGTAAACGATTTCCATCGCATTCGCCCAGAATGTGTATGTTAAAGCTAAATTTCTAGTCTTGAATCCAGAATTTGATTTCCGAATTCCGATTTAGCAAAATTTATTTGAGTAGTTTAATGTATAATTTCAAATGCAGTTGTAGGCCTAAATAGTTCTTGTGAACACACAAGCTGTCTCATACTCCGGCAATTTACTTTAGACAGCGCCCTGTGCCTAATGCTGCATTTATGATGCATGGAATCTGTAAAAAAATCCTTTTGCCAAAATATGAACCGGGAGCGGTAGCTCAGTGCATCAACTGATGTCACTGCAGCGCCTCTGATAGGGAGGTCCTAGGTTCGAGTCCTGACGGCGGCAGGATTTTCGACACTAGCTTTTCAGCTAGGTCGAATTCAGTGGCTGTCTGGAGGAGAATTCTAGCGGCCGGCTGCTCTTATCGGTAGTTTTCCGTGGTTTCTCCGATCAACGCCAGGCGAATGCCGGGGCAGTACCCTCCGAAACGGGCCACGGACCGCGCGCGATCTGTCCTTCCTGTTCCCTGTCCTATCATCTCCCCTTACACACACACTTACACTAACATGCACTACACTACCACGTATTCCGATAGACCGGTCGGGAGCTTAGAGCTTGTCCCGACTGTGGCGGTGCCCCGCTGGTGGGAGAGTCCTGGTTAGGGGGAAACACTACTAGCCGACGGTAGGTCGACGCCGGATCTCGCCATCCAGCGGGGGAAGATCACCGCCATCTCCCGAGAAAAAAACATGCAGTACACTAACGGGACTAATGACCAGAGCAGTTGACGCGCCCGAAAACACGAAAAAATCAATCAATCAACCAAAGTATGAGTGGTAGTAGAGTTCATTTGCGGGTTTGGAATACTCTCACTCGTCCCACACACACACATTCACGTAAACCTCCTTTATCACCTGTCCCGTATTTTATAGGTTAAAAGTAAACTCATAACTTGCTAAATCCTGAATTACTGAGTTAATTACCTAAATGGTTAAAGATCAAATTGGGGAATTTGAAGCACACTATGCGCATGAAGTTAAATTTTCAACATTTAATGTTTATTGAAGAATATCCATTAGATAGAAAATAGCATTATGCAAATGCATTACACAGTACTACTATTTTCTGTGAATTCCACGAATTTACTTCCAGAGTGAGGGCAGAATCAATACCGTAAACGGCCCTGAGCATGACATAAATTTTGGGCTCCCTAATAAATTGAAATGTTGAACTTGTGTATTGAGAATTAATATAAAATTTGTAACATGTGTAATTTAAAAAATAATTATAGCTTTATTTATATAAACTAATACAAAATTTAATAAAGAATTAATTGGGGACCCCCTTGTAGCGGGAAATTCAGCACGAGCATAACCCTCTTATGTATATTAATCCGCCCCTACCTAGAGTAGACAGCCAAGAGAAGGCTTTTATGTTTTGGCCGTAAAGGTTCCCCATACTCTGGAGAAGCACTAGCTTGAGCCACTTACAGAAGATTGATGAAGTTAAGTATTACATTTTTCACCTTTCTTCTTGATTCACCACCTGCTGGTATTTCCTTTATTTTCCCTCTTAGTCCACACATTGCCAAAAATCTTTATAAGCAGGTAGTGGTGCAAAGACCTTAGCAAGATTGTAAAATATAGTTAAGTAGGGATTGTTATCATCTATTGCTTTTCTTAGTTTATCGATTACAAATGTAATTCCATCCACGGAATCATTATTTTCTTGGAAAACGAATTGTATCGTATTGATGTTCTGATGTTTAACAATAAAAGGACTCATCCTGGCTTTAATTATTTTTTCATAAACTTTGGCAAAGATAGAAATAAGTGAGATTTATCCATAATCACTTGGATTTTTGATGTCATCTGATTGAAAAAGTAAGTACTATTTCTGATGATTTAAAATTATTAGAAAAAACTCCAATTTCAATGCTGAGGTTAAAAATATATTCTAAAGGCTTAGACGTATAATTTATTATATAGTTTATAACTGGTATTTTATCTACAGAGGATGATTATTGTTTGTTCATTTTCTTAATTATATATCCAACTTTAGATTTAGTATTAGGAATTTTTTTTTAAAATTTTTTGGTTTTTTTTAAAATTTTCGAAAAAATCTCTAAGTTATATTTCATGATATTTATTATTTCGTAAGGTATTTTCAGTAGTTATAGATTAATTGAGAGAGACTGAAGATTTTCTGAAATATTCATTAAAGGTATTCAAAAACGTGTTCCGTGAAATTAATGGTTTTGCAGAATTTTAAAAGGAAAAAAAACTCGTTTGAATGCGTAGAACTACACATTAAAATCATGAGCCCGTGAATGCGCGTAAGATATTTTTGAAATAATCATTGTACATACTACTGTATATCGCATATTATGTTCTACCGCTGCCAGCAAAAGCATACATATAATGAAAACCAAACGCTGGGAAAGTGAACATTGTGAGAGCTCTTTCAGTTTCACAGTGGACAAATCATTAAATAAAAAAGAGCAAACAGTGTTCTGCCAACTTTCTCACAATTCCACTCTATTCCTACGAAATCACGCAAATAGAAAAAATACCCAATTAACTCGATGAATATAATAGCAGCATTCACAACTATTCATTTCGTGAAAAATTTCGTGTCAATAAAATCTGCATTAACACCATCAAAAATTCACCACCATTAACATCCATCAAAATCATGACAGTTTTCTGTTTTGTAACCACGCAGAGGGAAATAAACATAGAATTGTTCTAAAGCAAAGACGAAACTATACGTTTATTCAAAAAGTAGTATTTAAAAGTACAAAAAATTGTCAACTGACCAAAAATAAATTTTTAAATTTTTTACGTATTTGAACTAAAATTGCATTGTATTTTATTTCATTTCGTGTTGTCTTGCCTATTTAAGAAATTGAATTATTGTTAGGATGTGCAAATAACATCAAGCATTTTTAAACACTTCAATGATGTACTCAATGATTCAGCATATAAAAGATGTTAAATGAATCTTTAAAATACGTATTGGTATCAAAAGTGAATGAAGGACAACTTCACTCCGAAAAGAATGAACAACAATGTTTCAAACTTACGATACTTAACACAGAATTCTCCAAGCAACGAACAAAGATAAAGCGCAAATCCAGTGAGGATCAGCGACAACTCATAACGTTCAGTAGGTCTTTACATCTCATCAGCCAGGAGCATCGCACTCTTGGCATTCTATCGAGCGGTGTGCCCGACATCCCATATCGTTCCAGCAGCAGTGAGAACAAGCTCATCTTTCGTAAGTCATGTTAACGCCCATCCCCCACCTAGACCTGCCATGGGCTGGAAGGGACGGCCTCCGGGATGCAGGGACCGTACAGATTATAAATCCCGCTTCACTAAGGTGTTATTTTATTAATGACCGAAAACGGTGCGTGTTCCCCTCGGGGAGAGAGCAGGAAGGGATGGCCCGAGGGGGCAGGGGGGAGGGAGGGAAGAAGGAAAGTCGGACGAGGGGAGGGGAACAAATTGAGACAAACGAGGCGCGGGCGGCGCAGGCGGTGTTGGCGGCGGCGTCCGAAGCGTCGTACATCATGTTTTGGGTGGAAGAGCTCCAGAGAAAGAAGGCTTCTACGTGCACTTTGTGTACTTCAACATGCGGCTTGCTAGGCACACTGACCCGTGCTCACTAGGCAATGAAAACCTCATAACTTTAATTTTAATCAAAAGTATATACTCTAAAAATTCGAAATTGGAAGGATACTTTAAGGTACTTCAGGTGAATTAATACTACCAATCCACTGCTGAATTAAAATGGAAGGCACTGTCTTTTTATCATTGTATGCATATTATTAAAAAGATTTTTCAGTTTCTTGTGAAATTTACATAAACGGAGATACGAAGTTTTCATTGCCTAATAACACCACGCGTCTGTTAGTTCAGTGATAGGCTTTAATGTGCATGTGGACGTTTTTAATGAAAATATCCTGTCATGAGAACAAATTTTATTTCTTGTCGATCTTTCTGACGTAGTTTGTAAAAGCTGATAGAGTTAAAGAAATGGAGAGGAATAGGCAAAGAATCCTCTATTACCACAGTAATTGTGTTACTGGCGGGATCTCTTTAAGGCAGCGTGGAATACTAGTAGTACATACAATCATAATGAACCAAAATATCATTTAAGAATCATTTGAGAATCAAGTTTTCGAAAATTGTTTAATTAAAAAGAAAATCCGTCAATTTTTAACAAGCACTGTGGAAACAGCAATTCATTGAAACATTTCAAAATTCAATTCATAATGAAGAAATAACATGCATTTCTGTGAAGAAATTTTTCTGAGCAATACTTCTCCATATTCACACATTTTAACTACTCGTAATTAATACGAATACGTGGACGTTTACCTTCATGAAGTCTAGATTTAGTATAGCTTACGTCTGAAAACTAGTTAAATTAAAACGAGTGTTAGCAGACTCCATATCTTAAAACAATAACGTTAAGGACGATCGATCCAAAAAATAAATTAGTTCCACCGAAACAGCGGCAAGCTACTAAACCTCATTTCCGGGAAAGTTAAACCTTCAGACAATGAAATACCTCCGTAAAGGCACATTCCCTCACAACACACACTAACAGCCTCCCCTTCCTTGCGGAATTCTTACCCTCAACAATTTTCGCTTCCCGTTAGCGCGCGCTCGTTGGCTTCTGCTCCCGTGCCTGGCTCTCCCCTTCCTTTGCCTTTGCGAATTTTTCCCTCCCTCAAAAACAACGTGCAGGACGCGGGGTGGGGGCGGGGGCGAAAGCAATTTCCCTGCGCCGCAGCGGCCTGCTTGGGAGCGGGAGCTGTTTCGTCTTCCGAGAAAAATTGAGCCTCTGTCGGCGGGAGCACACGAGCGGCGGAGGAGGTCGGGCGGGGACGGGACGAGGAAGGGGCGGTGAGGACGCAAGTGGGAGTGGCGGAGGGGGAAGGCGGAGAGTGAGACGGATGCGGCAGCAGCAATGATTGTGATGGGTGGTAGTTTTGTTGGTGGTGGAAGTGATGGTGAAGATGGAGGGAAGGAGGTAGTAAAAGTGGTGCTGATGTAGGGTTGAAAGGGGTGCGAGCCTGGTAGAATGCGGTAGCGTTGGCAGAAGTCAGTAGTGGGGGAAGTGGTAGTGGTGGTAGGTGGAGCTAGGGAAGATGGTAGGAGAGGTGGTGCTGATGTACGGTTGGCAGCGGTGGGGAGTCTGGTAGTAAACTAGTAGATTTGGCAGTAGTAGCTGTGATGTGGTGGTAGTGGTGTTGAAGAGGAGCTAGGGAAGGTGGTAGTAGATATGATGTTAATGGTAGGGTTGTAGCGGTGGGGGCCTGGTAGTAATGTGACGGTACAAATAACAAATATCACAAATATAAACAACTATACATTCATAATTGAATCACATCCTGGCTTACTTAATGTTCCATCTCTTCGCTCTACAAAAAATGCGTCCAAAAATTTAATATATAAAAATGGGGATATGTTGGAAGGTAAGTGAAAGCGATTGCTCCCAAATTTTTTGTGAAAACTTTTGAAAATCTGAGAAAAATGTTGAGTGATTCCAACCCTCAAATTCGATTATATTAAATTTTGATACATCAAAAAATTTGTGTTATAGCACTATGAATGGAATTGTTGTTGTGTTATTGCACGGGTCTAAATTGGATACACTGGTGCCGAGTGGCAATTTTGTGGTTGGGTGTTGTCGGCTGAGACCGGTGAAACCAACAGAGGCCAGGCAGAGCGCAGCATAAATACTGGGGCATTGTAATTTACATCAGCTAGTTTCAGATAAGATAATAAAATGAAAACTTGGAAGAGCAAAACATAAATATTCAATATGGGATGAAAGTAGAATTAATAAATTAAGAGGACTTAACTGCTCGACGAAATTATTGCATTTCTCTAAACTTTAAAAGAAATCCTTTTTTAATTCTTCAGTCATTTCTTTTAGTGTACTTGGTGCCACAGTTGCATTAGTAACTTACATTGCCATTAAGTAATGCGCTATAATCTAAATATAAGGGATTCTGTTTTATCGGCACGGACTCTCGTAATACAATCGAGAAGGGTTGGGCCACATGTAAAAGAGGGAAAAGGGTTAGGCTGTGGAATAGTTATTGGAGGTACAACGAGGAATCGAACACAGGAGCAGAGATGAGATATTATCTTTACTTTTAAATATTTACATTTAATTTTTAACACATTTCAATATTTTACTTAGTAGTACACAAGTAGGTGAATAAAAGGTAGATAAAACAGCTAAGATGTAATATCGTGTTAGCTGACTTTGAAGACAAACATCTAACTAACAATCCCTTTTTAATGTCGGCACTACAATACATTTTCATTTGGTCTGTGTCGACAGCCACACTCGTAATACTGACAAAAGACTGTACCTTGCAAGCAACTGAACATCGAAGTCAAAGCCTAGGGGGGGGGAGAAGTCTCGGGAATTAGGCAGGTTACAAACGAGGGAAGGAGGGGATGTCAGAGTTGCAGTTCTTTTAACTTACAAACATTTTTCTTTTAATTTTTAATTATTTTCAATGCATTACTTGGTACCACAGATGTAGTTGACTAGAGGAGAAATAACTCGCTAAATATCTGTTACATAATTGTGTTCGTTGGTTTGCTCGACAAACATCTAAATTACGCCTATTCCTTAATAGCCCATTCCATAATATATCTTCATTTCCGCCATGGGAACTCCAAGAAAGCAATTCAGCACAATGGATCATGCAGTTGGAGATCAGAGCGTGGACGCGGAGCAGTCATCGATAGCTCGGGGCGTAGGTCAGGAGCAGGGGCGTAGGTGGGAGTTTAATTTCTTTTTATGTTCAAATAATTTCATTTAATTTCAATTCATTTCAATTTTTCCCTACTACAGAAGACTAGAGAAGCACTTGAATAAATTTTCATTTCCGCAATGTCAACGTTAATGCAGTAATACTATGCCAAAGAGTGAACCGCACGCTACAGACCATGAAGTCGTTTCGTCAGGTCAGGGCCTGGCGGCGGAGCAGTCGCCGTTGGCACGGGGGGCGTGGGTCGGGGAGAGGGCGGCAAAGGCACCGGAAGTGGCAGCGCAGACAACAGGCGGCAGCGAAGCGCTGTGGGCGCGGATATGGGGGGGGGGGGCCGGTGGGCGGGCGGACCGGCGGGCGGGCGGGCGGGCGAGAGGGCGGGCGAGAGGGCGCGCGAGCGGTTGGACGGGCGAGCGGGCGGGCAGCCGGGGAGCGCCTGGGAGCGCGGGCGAGCGGGCGTGCGGTCGGAATGGCGGGCGAGCGAGCGGGCGGGCGGGCAAAGAGATGGCGGGCGAGCGAGACGGCTGGCGGGCAGGCGGGCGGGCAAGCGAGATGGCGGCCGGGTGTCGAGCAGGCGAGATGGCGGGCGGGCTGCTGCTGCTGCGGTGCAGGCGTACCCCAAGGCGGGCCTGCTGCTGTTGACACACCGCCGCCTTCTCCTGCCCCCCCCCCCGGCGGTCGACGATGTTCCGACACGCCGCGCAACGAAATCACGCTTTGACAGCTCGGGCAAAGTAGCGACAAAACGAGGACGCATCTCAACGTGCGCTGGACAGGAAAAATAATGTGTTTGGGTTTTGGTAGATTGATCTGATGTGTGTTGTAAAATTGTATAACAGGACTCTGTTACATACTCTAGGAATCGGGTCAGCAGCTCTTGATTGGTGTTACGTGGAATTTTTTCGCTTTTATTTGGAAACTTATTTTGCTGGGGCTACGCCAGATGACCCACTAATACAATTTCCCCGATTGGTAAAGACCTCTGAATTTTATTTCACAGAATCTATAAACATAAAATGCAAAATTTCTGACGAATGAGCAGAACCAAATAAAAAATTGTCATAATTTTTTTACAATTATTTCTAATTAAATTTTTTGATGGGGGATTAGTAGAGTACAAGTCAAATCCTGTAATAAAATCTTGTATTTTTCTGAACACACCAAGTATTTTTGATATTCCAAGTACGAACCGATACTGAACATTTTTTTTTCTTTTTAGTGTGAAATAAGGTTCTTTATGTGTGTTCGTATGATCACCCATATGTTCTAACAAAAGATGTAACAAGCATAAATGCTAAGTAATAATTCGCTGTTATGTCAAAACTACAATTTTCGTATGTGAATGTTTTATATACGCAACTGATACGATAAATTGAAATCTATTTCAATATTGTGACATACCAGATTGTCACAAATATGAAATTCAGCGAATTTCATTAGAAATAATACGTTATTAGCAAAAAATCGGATCAAAGTGCTACATATATAGCAGTTTACTTTAACGTAGAAAATTTACACAAGTTCGGACGTAGTGATTTGTCGTCGTTAGTATTAAAAAGATAGAACTCAAAAATTGTTTTATACGAAGTAAACAGTGAATGCAAAAAGTGGGACTTATGAATTTTATTAAGCGGACAATGATAATCGAACTGTCTCCGATGTTAGGAACCCGATAATAACTTGGTGAACTTATATGCTAATATTTTAACAGCACTTACGATTTTGCTTAGGTAATGAACAAGAAGGAGTATTAGAACTTGTAGCAATTCAAGCAGGTGAATGGGGATGGAAAGCAATGGATAAACAGTGTACATAGCATTTATGAAAAGAAACGACAAGATACGGATTTGGTCGGTAGCAAGAAAGAAGATTGGACGAGGCCATTGCTAAGTCTATGGGGAGACATGCTTTACCAGGACAGCGCCCAATATTTTCATGGATAACAGGTTCTATAGCGTTATAGTAAAGGTCATGACCAAAAAGAATGGTATACTTTGTTACTTAAATTTATAATTAAATTCGTTATTTGTTATTGGTGAAAGCTGATTAGCATTTGCCGTCACGTGTAATCTAGTAGGACATTTAAAGTTTGCATTTCAGATTCCACGCTTCTCCGTATGGGGGACGAATTAAATAATCGTACGTATTCACGATTATTTCAGTAAAGAACCCACCGACTGAGACAGCAACTGAGTTATAAGTAAATACAATTTGGGAGCTAATTCTCGTAACCATTTCCTGGCGTCCATATATTTATTAGAAATTCGGAAAAAGGGTACTGACATTTGAGGGCAGCAAGACGGGTATATGAAATGGATATATTTCAAAATGTAGTCCAGCGTAAGGCAAAATTTTTCATAATTATATTTCAATACAAATAAGCCAAAAATATTAAGTCTGCCTAAAACAACGAAAAAACAGATTTTAGATCTGTGTATGTTCTTGATGTGTGGAAGGTTTGTTCTCGGCACATACTCATCGTTACCAGTAAATATACTATGTTATAATCACCTTCTCATATCTACTATTATCTACCCCCGGAAATAAGGCAACAACAGGAGATCTGCGGTGTGATATCTCTGTGATCGCAATACTCCTCGTAGGTCAGAGGTATTAGATTAAATTCAAAGTTTATTTCATTGCAATTGTATACAAGTCGGTGGAAAAGATTTACAAAAGAAGTAAAAGAAACACAGTATTTTTAAAAATAAATATGACCTAATATTACGCACAAGAGCACTTCATCACTGGCAACATGCAGTACTGCATTGGAGTGAACGCCGCTGTTCTCCACTTCATCTCACTGCAATACAATAACCGACACCTTTCAACGTACTTTGAAAATTGAAATGATTGAAGGCGTTGTCTGGGTAACAATAGTATTTATTTCACAAATAACAGAAATAAATACTATTGTTGACAATGACAACGCCTTCAATCATTTCAATTATGTAAATGTCAACTACACCTCACCACTGAATCAATATCAATGTACTTTGAAAAGTTTCTCTGATCTATTTAGATCGACTGATTGATTTTGTCGTGTTTCCGGGCGCGTCAACTCCTTTGGATATTAGTCCCGTTCGTGTAGTGCATGTTTTTCTCGGGAGATGGCGGTGATCGTCCCCCGCTGAATGGCGAGATCCGGCACCGACCTACCGTCGGCTAGTGGGGTTTCCCCCTAATCAGGACTCTCCCACCAGCGGGGCACCGCCCCAGCCTGGGCAAGCTATAAGCTCCCGACCAGTCTCCTGGAATATGTCGTAGTGTAGTGCATGTTAGTTTGGGTGTGTAAGGAGAGAGGATAGGACAAGGAAGAAAGGACAGATCGCGCGCGCTCCGTGGCCCGTTTGGTAGGGTACTGCTCCCGCATTCGCCTGGTGTTGACAGGAGAAATCACGGAAAACTACCAATCAGAGCAGCCGGCCGCTAGAATTCTCCTCCACACAGCGACTGAATTCGACCTAGCTGAAAAGCTAGTATCGAAAATCCTGCCGCCGTCAGGACTCGAACCTAGGACCTCCCGGTCAGGGGCGCTGCAGTGAATCCAGTTGATGCACTGAGCTACCGCTCCCGGCCTGATCATTTGATGAGGTTTTAACTAAGGGCAGTTACTTTTTCTCTTATTCCTAAACTAATTTTAAGTAATTTTTGAAGTTCAGATATTGGCGATGAACTTTCTTTACAAGGATGGGAAATGCGTTTATAGGCAAGATGGGGGAGGAACGGTAACGAGCAATTCATGGACCAGTTTAGAGAGAGATACTCGGATATTTGCATGGAATTTAGCGAAGAAACTACGGAAATGACTGATCAGAGAAGTTGCTAATTGTATGCTCATCCAGGCAACTGTGCTGCCCGAGGTAAGTAGCTGGATCGAAACCAAATTAATCGCGATTAGAAGTTAGGGCCGATTAGTTTTCTTAACACCAGTTAACTCGCAAATGCATTCGTTAATGATCCTGTCTGCATATCCTGACCTCGTAAACGTGTTTTTGAAACGCAATGCTAAGCGTATTGTACTCTTTCGGTTGGTTGTCCATGAAAAGCTATTTCACAAATGAAGAGTTGAATGCAAAAACATGTTAACTCACAATTTACAAATGATAATTGATGAGAAAGTCCTGAGAACTCTCTGGTGCATCAAAATGTATGCTCTTGGGATACCTTTCTCGAGAGAAAGAAGGCAAGTGGTTCTTAAAAAAAGTTTTAAACAAAATTACATTTTTGCTTTGTCTATCATTGACATTAGCATTGCTGTTGGTGTAAAAAGAGCGTCATATGGGTTATTATGTTCTTGCCCACAAACCTCCAAATCCACTGCAAAGTCCGCCACGAAGAAAAGAGAGTTAGGCATCTTCACAGTCCCACGGAAGATTCTAAGCTCTTTATCAAACGCTCTATCCACAGTGAATGGCAAACAGAGTGGCAGAATCAGATTTAAGCTCACGAGAATCAAGAATTCCATAAATCTTTGGTCTTTCTCATTTCGTGATGCTCGGCGCGAGGAGATCATTTGAACATGCATCCAGATCGGTCATTGCCATTTCTCCCACGAATATCTCCTCCACGGTGACCTATCCTCTATATGCGAAAGCTGCAAAATAGATCTTACCGTGGAGCATGTTCTATTGCACTGTGTTAAGAGATAGCCGGCGAATGCATCACCTTGCTAGCTCCCTAGCAGAGATTCTTAAAAATGACAAATCTTCTCTCTGCATGCGTTTTAGCTTTTTACAAGAGACTAACTTCTACAGCCTTATCTGAGAGAAGATAATTCCAATTATTGGCTTTTATCCCGAGATTTTAAAGTAACTATCTGGCACTTTTCTGCCAAACCATTTTGTGAGGATACGTTTCTATTCAGTTTTACTTTGCTTTCCATTTAAAATTTTAATTTTCTTTCTTAACTTGGCACTGCAATATTGTGAACTGGTCTTAAAATAATTTGACGCGAGCGCTTATGACCTTAGCTGTTGAAGCGCCCAAAACTGAATCAATCAACCAATCAAAACCACTGCAGAGTAAGAATCGAAAGTGAAAAGTGTGAAGGGCGGGAGCGTGGCCGATGCAACTGGCAGCGTCCACTATGGGCGGGCGAAAATTCCTTTTTTGTTTATCTATTATTGACAGTATCATTGCTGTTGGTGTAAACCAAGAGCTACTATGTTCTCACCCCCAATCCTTCAAATCCCCTGCAAGTCGATTCTAAAGTAGAAGTGAGAAGGGCAGGAGCGTGGCCGATGCCAGTGGCAGCGTCGACTGCGGGCGGGCGATAATTCCTTTTTTGCTTTATCTATTATTGACAGGAGCATTACTGTCGGTGTAAAAGGAACCTCTCGAAGGTTACCATGTTCCTTCCCACACTCTTGAAATCCACTGCAGGGTCAGATTCGAAAATGAGAATAGCGAAGAGCAGGAGCGGGGACGATGCTAGTGGCAGCGTCCACTGCGGGCGGAATAGGCGGGCGGATTGGGCGGGCGGATTGGGCGGGTGGATTGGGTGGGTGGATTGGGTGGGTTGATTGGGCGGGCGGATTGGGTGGGTGGATTGGGTGGGTGGGTTTGGGCGGGCGGATTGGGTGGGTGGATTGGGCGGGCGGATTGGGCGGGCAGGCGGGCGGATGGGCGGGCGGATGGGCGGGCGGGCGGGCGGGCGGGCGGCGGGCGGATGGGCGGGCGGGCGGATGGGCGGGCGGGCGGGCGGATGGGCGGGCGGATGGGCGGGCGAGTGGATGGGCGGGCGGATGGGCGGGCGGGCGGATGGGCGGGCGGGCGGATGGGCGGGCGGGCGGATGGGCGGGCGGGGGGGGGGGGGGCGGGCCGGCGGAAGGTGTCCGGCGAGGCGCAGTGCTCTGACGGAGCGCGCGGCCATCGATCGCGGACACGCCGCCCACGCGCCCGCGGCGCCTTGCGGCGAGCCGGGCCTCGGACAGAGAGCCGGCGCCACTGGAGATGGCAGCGGTGGAGTAGGAAGAGCGAAGCTTGGGAGGAGGATCGAGTTGGCCCGAAGAGAGTTGCGGAGCAGCTTGAAGGTGTGCAAGAGGACGAGTGGATCCGGTTGGCGGGATAGGGGGGGGTGAGTGGTGCAGGGTGAGCGTATAGTGTGAGTCGGGAGTGGTGCGAGGGGGCGAGTGGTGCAGACCGGAGGAAGTGAGTGAAGGCAATGCAACGGGGAGTGCTGAAGGACGGGCAGGTGGAAGTGAACGGGAGAATTGGTACGGTGTGCGATGGGGGTGCGGAATGGGACAGTGGTTCGGAGTGGGTGACGGTGGCGCGAGGCGGACGAGCGGTGCGGGGTGAGCAGCGTTTTGAGCCCTCGAGCAGGCGTTTCGCGCGTTCCGAATTTCCTGCCCTTTGTGAACATTATTTCAGATGATTTTGGAAGCTATTGTCATTCTTATAGAATAAAGATTGGTGGAAGGTAATAAAATTAACTTCGAACTAACAAATTATTTCTCCACTTCAAGGAATTTTGATCACTGATTATGGAATGTTTCGTTTGTAAAAATTTGAAATGACTACTGTTCCTGACTTTCGAAATACACGTTGGTGCACCACAGGCGCTTCGTCTGATTTGGTGGGGTTTAGATTACATTAACATTAGAAGTAATGTTATGTTTCTTTACATGAAAGAAACATTGAAAAAACTGAGTACCATAAATTTGTAATAACATTTTAACAATTTCATATTACTACCTGCGCTGCATTGGAGAACAATGCAGCGACCGAAATAGAGTCTACTCGTATTTCCTGGCGCGCAACCCCGTTGAAATCTCTGCGAGTTCATTTTCTCTGTGCTCCCTGTCAATTCGGGCACTGTCACTCTTAATCTCCACACAGGTTATAAGCAAAGATAGCTTCGGCTGCGATCTTCTAGAAAAGAAGTTAATATTCCCGTTGAATATTACGGACGTGATAATATGGTCGTTTTGATCGGCAAAATAGCAAATTGGTACCGCCGATGTCATTAAAATAGAAACGCAGCACTAATCCAAACTCAAAACACACTTACTTGTAGTAGTGTTAATAAATAATGTGGGAGAAATGGTAGTCGGAATAGAAATAAACTCGTCGTTGAAATATAAAAAGATAATTATATTCTTGAAATACTTGAAGAACAATACAAATAAACTATATCCCGACGATTCACAACGTGTTCTTCTCGGTGTTACTTGCGTTCGAGTGACTTGTTTACGCTCGTTGTCAACCGACTTGGTCCTGCCGCCACGCTATCTTGCGCCTCTACCGGGAACCCCAAAAAATCCGCCTGATTTGAATCGGTCTCCCACATTCGGCCGTCCTGACTATCATCCGGCTCGGATGACGAGTATCCGTCTGGCCAAGCTTGCATATACTCGGCACACGTAGTGGTGGTTCGTGGCCCCTCGTTATCTCCGACCTTGCTGACATCGTATGTATCATTTGGTTTGACCATTGTAATTCGGTAGGGCCCCAGATTCTTGGCTTTGAGTTTTAAACCCGGCCCGAATTGCATCCGCTTGATAGCCACTAAATCGCCGACTTTGTATACTGTAGCTTCCTTACGACGCTTATTAAAATCAGCGCGATTTTCGTCCTGGACCTTGAAAATCTGTGCTTTAGCTTCTTCTCGTATAAGGTTGCGTTCTTCTTCGACATTGTTAATTAGCTCTTCTTCCAATAACTCCTTGATACGAATATCAGTCGGATTGCGCATCCTTGCGCCAGTCATAAGTTCGAATGGCGTCCTTCCAATGCTCCGGTTATAGGTAGAATTCATGGCCCGTTGAACAGCTGGTACCACTTTGTACCATTTCTCCGGGTCGTCAATGGAAAGTTTCGCGATGATAGAAGCAATCGTTGAATTGAGACGCTCAACTTGCCCATTGGCTCTGGGCAAGCCCGTCGTTACCATTATGTGTTTAATTCTTTCCGTCGTGCAGTAGTCCTGGAACTCTTGTGAACTAAAAGACGTGCCTCTATCAGTGATCACTTGAAGAGGATTACCGAACGTAGTCTTTGAAGTTCCATCTTTGAAATTGTGTCCCTCGTCTTCGTTGTCTTTACCGGGTGGAGCCAAACAAATTTCGTGAATGAATCGACGATCACTAGAATATGGTTGTAGCCCTTGTTGGTAGACTTCAGTGGGCCGATGTGATCCATATGATAGGTATACAACGGTTGACTCTCCTTGAACAGCGGGTGTAAAAGTCCTTCTTTCTTTCCAGATTTGCGATTCACTATCAAACATGTTACACAGTTGGATATGACTCAACGCGTGTTCTCAACTAGTCCTGGAATGTGGAATTCCTGTTTCACTTCCTCTTCAGTCCTCTTGCTTCCGTAATGACCCTTTTCGTGTGCAGTTTTTATTATTTCCTGTTGCATGGCGCGTGGAACAACCAGTAACTCTTTTCCGTCTTCAAATTTGAATAAGAGTCCACTTCTCATCCAAAGTTGTCGTATTGCCCTCCTCAGGATGCTCATTATAGCGAGCAACCCTTCGTCTTCGGCTTGTGCCCTTTGATCCGCGCAGTCAAGCTATCAGCAAAGTTGAAATTTATAGTCATGTAGCGACTCAAAGCATCTACATGCTTCATCCTGTGTCCTGGTC
Organism: Teleogryllus oceanicus; assembly: GCA_964035755.1. NCBI lineage: Eukaryota > Metazoa > Arthropoda > Insecta > Orthoptera > Gryllidae > Teleogryllus > Teleogryllus oceanicus. The sequence goes on from CAXIVR010000007.1 coordinate 70,048,864, forward strand.
GATGTTCTATCGTGTATGAGTATTCCTCCAGAGCTAAGGCCCATCTGGCGACTCTCGGTGATAAGTCCTTTTTGCTCATAGTCTTCTGGAAGGCTGCACAATCAGTAACGATTTTAAAATCTATTCCCAGTAAATAGACTCTAAATTTCCTCAATGCTTTTATAACGGCCAAAACTTCTGAGCTCATAGCTACTGTACTTTTCTTCTTGCGTCGTTGTTTTCTTACTCATATAAGAGATTGGATGTAGCTTTTCGTCGTCGGAAATTTCTGTAATAATACAGCTCCATAGCCATACTTACTTGCATCTGTATGCAATTCGGTTTCGTACTTCTGATTGTAAATCTTCAACACAGGGTCAGATGATAGACTATCCTTCAGTTTTTGAAAAGCCTCTCTTTGCTCAGCACCAAATCGAATTCTGTATCATCTCTGAGTAGATCGCTTATTGGTTTCGCGATTGTACTGTAATCTGGGATAAACTTTCTAAAATACCCCGTTAGACCTAAAAAACTCTGCACTCCGGTTATATTCTTTGGTTCTCGGAAATTTTGAACAGCCAATGTCTTGCTTGGAGAAGGTTGAATTTGTCCCTCCTGGACTACATATCCCAGGTATTCAACTTTTCTCTTTAGAAATTGACATTTCTCAAAGTTCAATTGTAAACCGTATTCCCTGGCGACGTCTAATACCAACGTAAGTTTGCGTAGAGCCTCTTCATCATCTTTAGCGGGAACAATGATGTCGTCCATATATACAAAGCAAACACCGTCCTCACTAGTTGCCAAAATACACTATTTATATACCGTTGGAATACTGCAGGAGAATTTGTAAATCCAAACGGTACCTTTAAGAACTGGAACTGTCCTGAATGAGTCACGAATGACGTGTATTTTCTGCTGCTGTCTTCGACGTCCACGTGAAAAAATCCGTTTCTGAGGTCCAACGTACTGAAAACTCGGGCGTCCTGCAATTTATCAAGCAAATCGTCGATAAGGGGTAAAGGATAGCGGTCCTTCACCACGATCTTATTCAGCCTGCGGTAATCAATGCAAACTCTGATGATCCGTTCTTCTTTTCACCACGATTACTGCACTGGCATACTCTGATGAACTCGGTTCTATTATTTTGTCATGAATCCAAATTAGCACTTGATTGTCCACCACTTCTTTTTCTCGAGGCGAAAGTCGTCGCGGTCCGCAGTGAACTGGCTCTTCATTCTTCACTAAGATCTTCATCTTGACATCAACAGATTTGGTCTTCTCCGGAACATAGTTTGCTATTAAACCTTGAACTTCCTTTTATTTCGCTTTGACCGAATCTCCTATATCCAATTCTTCTTTATTTACGGCCTGGATGCACATGATGTGAGCTTAATTTTGGTTTCCGTAGGTGACACCATTTCTGTTTATGAGCACTTCCGCTTGGTCAGAAGCTCGTTTCCAATGACCATTTCAAGTTTCATGGTATCTGCTGTAACCACGTATACGTCTGTTGTAAACTGCTCACCATCAACGACGACAGTTGTTGAAAAGTATCCTTGAGGACACACGAAGTTCTTCCCAAATCCGCTCAGGACCATATCCGTTTTGACTAGTTTCGGAGCACTCAGTGAATCGTAAATGTCTTGTCGCAGCAAGCTAACTTGACTTCCACAATCGATGAGCGCCTTTACCTTCCGATTAGCCAATTGTACTTCTTTAAATTTGCAATTATTCGCGTTCCTTACAATGGCACTCATGCTTTTCGACTGTCGCGGTTTCCTTTCCTTTGGGCAATCAGCTGAAATGTGACCAAAAGCGTCGCAATTGAAACACCTCTTACCCTTTTCTTTGTGTTTACAGTTGCTCGAAGTATGTCCGGTACCACCGCAATTGTAGCATCGCTTGTCCGCGTCCTGAGAAGTGCCCTTCGATTTATTACCATCGTCGTTCTTCTTGTCTTTCTCGTCTGTATTCTTCGAGTTCCACTTGCTGATCATTCTTGTTTGTCTTCTTAGTTTGGACCTTCATCACTGCCATCTCGTAATGTTTCAGCTTGACCTTGAATTCTTTTATGTTGTCTACTCCATATAGCAGAAGTTTCGTTCCTGAATCGTCTTCAATTCCGTCGATTATATATTGTATCAATGATTCGTCATCTATATCACCTCGGCTAGCGATCTCCCTCATGACGAGAAAGTATTCCTGTAAAGATTCTTCTTTTTTCTTCCTTCGTCGATTCAACAACCGATGAATTTCTGCCGTGCTTGTCTTAACATCAAACTCTTCCTTCAAAGCTTTTTTCAGGACGGTCCACGATGTGATTCCTTTCTCGCCCTGGATAAAAGTTTGGCTAGGCCTTCGAGTGATTTCTTAGCAAAACAAACTTTTGTAGACTGTCCCAGCCCATCAAAACAGCTGTCTCTTCGAAATCAGTGATCCATTTTTATTGGATATCCATCACTACCGTTGAAGGTCTTGAGTGAACCTTCAATATCACGAAAAGTCAATGAAAACTTTGGCTGCGTACGTACAGAAGCGACAGAGCGCGCATCATCACTATTATCCGAATCGTTTTCTTCCTCGTTGTTAATAGCACGCAGCTTCTGCTCAAACTCGAACGTCAACTTCTTCAGTTGGGCTGCCCTTTGTCATCTTGTTTTTCGGTTGTAATACTCCTTTCTTATATTCGTCTTCATTTTCTTCTTGCTTGTTCTCGGTCTCGATTTTCGACGCCAACTGTTGCAGATCTCCCAGCATTTCACATATATCGTCGATCATTTCGTCTTTCGTCCCACTGTTGATACAAAGAATACTGCATATAGCTCCCAGATCCGCTTCCGAAAATGTATCGTGAATGAACGACTTTTCATCTCTTCATCTTTAGATCCGGACTCGAACGTAAAACCGGAAAACTCTCTAAGCCTCTTTCTGTTTTTTCGATCCTCTGGGATCGTTTCAAAAATCAAGTTATGCAACGTTTTAATTGCTTTTACCGGCGCAGAGGTTATGTTCTTTTCTATTTGTTCGATTTCTCCCAATGTCGCCATCTTCCAAAAATTTTGCGAACTTCCTGTCGAACAGTCGGTAACGTCGATTACAATCGGTATTTTATAAAAACAGCCTCGTGGTTCAAACCTTCAATTGTGCGAACAAATGTATGGAAACAGCAAAAATATTCATACAATTTGTCTTATTTGCATCTACTCACGTATCTTCGAAACAACATCAATTCTCGTCAAGCTTTCGTCGGTGAATTACGTCGTTTTTGAGGTTATAATGACCTTCACTCGTCGTCTTATTCCAGCCTATCGTCGTCGCAACTTTGAAAACTGGCCTTCAATTGGAATCCCTCGTCATTTATTCCAAATTGATCGTCGTCGGCTGGCACGTCATAATGTTCTCAATGTTGCGAAATGGCGACCGTGAAAAGTTCTAGTCGTTTCTCGAAATCCAGTTCAATCCCGGACGAGCCCCCAAATTGTGGGAGAAATGGTAGTCGGAATAGAAATAAACTCGTCGTTGAAATATAAAAAGATAATTATATTCTTGAAATACTTGAAGAACAATACAAATAAACTATATCCCGACGATTCACAACGTGTTCTTCTCGGTGTTACTTGCGTTCGAGTGACTTGTTTACGCTCGTTGTCAACCGACTTGGTCCTGCCGCCACGCTATCTTGCGCCTCTACCGGGAACCCCAAAAAATCCGCCTGATTTGAATCGGTCTCCCACAATAATAATAATAATAATAATAATAATAATAATAATAACTATTCGAAACTGAGCTATTGAGTTCTGTTTGTTCCGCAAATATCTCGTCCATGGATGTGCAACCCATAGGCATGGGTTGCAACCCATAGATATGGGGTGTTGCTATCCATGTTGCACTTATATAGTGGCAGTGGTTGAAGTTACGAGTGAGTCAAGAACTTCGCAATCCTCAATAAAACGTGTCATACTTCTCATGCATACTTTGATTTTAAACTCATCATTATCATTTACCGAGTTGAATTCTGCACTTTACAGAATATGATGCCGTGTGTAAATTTGTGCAAAATGTTGCGTAAAACTGAAAATGACGAAGAATCCCGGTTTTCAAGGATTGTAGGTTCGCTGGAGTAGTACACCGCGCTGCCAGGCAGGAGGGTGGCAGGAAACACGCGCAGCTGCCTGTAGAGCGCACGTAGCAAGGGGGATGGTGAGAGCTGATGAAGAGATGCGATCGAAGGAGGGTGGTAGGAGCAGAACGCGCTGGGGGTGTTGTAAAGTGGGGGGGTGGGCGGGCGTGCAGCTGAACAGAGCGAAAGGTGGCCGAAGGCATCCAACCCTGTGAAGGGCGAAAGGCGGACGACGGCACCAGCCCTGTGGGGGGTTGGGCAGACAGCCGTGCAGAGCAATGCAAAGGGAAGCAGCGGCCGGCCGCAGGCCAGGACACCCGTCCTGCATGGATCTGCAGGCGGGAGAGGAGGCTGGCCAAGGCGTGGGCGGGGTGGGGCGTGGCAGGCTGACGCGTGCCTCGCTGACCGCTGGGCTCCGAGATTCGCCTCCACCCACGCCTTCCCGCTCGTCGCTGCCGCAACCGCCGGGGCTGCATTCTCAGCGGTCAGGGGCACGCTCACCCGCAGCGCTCCGCCGGGGAAACCTACTGCTGCGCAGCCGGCGGGATGGCTGGTGGGATGGATGGTGGGATGGCGGGCGGGATGGCTGGCGGAATGGCAAGTGGGATGGCGGGCGGGATGGCGGCGGAATGGCAAGTGGGATGGCGTCGCGGAATGGCTAGTGGGATGGCGGGCGGAATGGCTGGTGGGATGGCTGGCGGAATGGCTGGTGGGATGGCGGGCGGAATGGCTGGCGGGATGGCTGGCGGAATGGCGGGTGGAATGGGCTAGCGGGATGGCTGGCGGGATGGCTGGCGGGAGGCGGGCGGGATGGCGGGCGGAGGCGGCGGGAGGCGGCGGGCGGGCGGGCGGGCGGGCGGGCGGGCGGGAGGCCGGCTGACGCGTGCCTCGCTGACCGCTGGGCTCCGAGATTCGCCTCCACCAACGCCTTCCCTCTCGTCGTCGCCGCCGCCGGCGCTGCATTCTCAGCGGTCAGGGGCACGCTCGCCCGCAGCGCAGCGTCTCGCCTTGCCGGGGGGACCTACAGTGCCGGCAGCGTATAAGCGACTCAGTTCCATGCGCTGTTGCCACGAATTGCTAAGTATACGGCACCGTCTGCATGAGAGAAATGAAATCTCAAAACAATAACACCAACAGGCGATGACGCGTCTTGATACTTTGTTCGTAACCTTATTGCCTCCCAAGTTGAGTTGAAAACTTGAAACGTCAGCTCCGGGTGCCTTCGTTCTCCATTAGACCTATCTGCAGTCAGCCGCAACTCTACCCACAACATTATTACACAGAGGTTAATGCAGTTATAAAATGTGTTTAAAAAGTAAAGTAGTGACACCTTTTAGTTTTCTATTTTCTTTGGTCTGGACTAGCTATTCGAACTTACCACATACTCTTGTCCAATGCCATCTATTGCCCTACAAACTACAATTTTATGAAACTTTCTCAATTTTTCGGCTTTCTAATAGTGGAACCGAAATATTACTTCATGAATATTCAAGAAGAGTAAAATTTAGTCCAAAGAGACAGTTTTTTTAAAAAAGGCGTTTAAGCGTTATTGAGAACGCGAAACTTGAAGGTCGTTTATAGAGAAAATTTTTGAGTTTTCGAAAAACGTCATTTGAAGTCATTTCAAGTACATTCACTTACAAATGCGGTATAATTTACAAATCGCTGGAAATATGCAGTTTATTGGCGTGAGCGATATTCCTAGAAAATTACACTTGTGTAATTAAAAAAAAAACAACAAAAGAAAACCCCAAAAAGAATTTTATGTCATATTAAATAGTTAAATTAGTACTATCCGTCGGAAAAAATTAAAGAAAAATTTGGGGTAGTTTTTGAGAAAATGGGGTTTGAATGTTTCTGAAAAAGCGGGAACTGAAGCTCATTTTCAGGGAAAACATTGAGTTTTCGGGAAATTTTAAATGACATCATTTAAAGCACATGTACTCGTAAATATAACAATACGACGTTTACGCCATCCAATAGAGTACATTTAGCGCTAAGACTACCAATAGTTTAAAGAAAATATTGAAGCAGTTTTTCGAGAATTTTTTTTAAAAATATTCCACATATTGTATGCATTATTGCGTGAAAAGCAATTAAATTTTCAAAAAAAAAAAAAACATGTACATAATCTGAACGAAATATTATATATTATACGTGAATAAAAGTCATCAGGTGCTCTTCAACTATTATGTACTTGCATCACCGAGCTCATTCGTGATCAATTGTACATAATGGTTTCATTTAGTCACTTTAAAAAAATTACAATTTAGTTTTCCGTTAGTAACGGAATGATCAGAAGAGTAATTATCGGATTATATTACTTTCTTTGGACACTTTTTCTAAACTTTTAAAATTTATTTAGGATATTATCTAAAACAGAAATTCCTGCTTTTTTTTATTAACTGAGAAAAGGTGCCATCTAATATGAAATTTTCTGAATCAGATATAAACATTTCTTTAAACCAACTCCATCGAGATATGTTTTTTCAGGATTTATGTTCCTTAATTTCGTTGTGGGGAAATTCATCTAAACGACCCGTGTGAGAGAGAACCACTTCAACCCAAGGATTAGACTGAGCACTGCACGCAAACATTTATTTCATGAAAACTCCATCACGAAGAAAAGAACCATTGGCACGTTACTCTGACTAAAACATTCCTCGCAAGTTGCGAAACGTTATCACGTTTCTGCATGCTTATTTGCTAACGCTTTCTTTTTTTTTTATTCTGACAAACGTCTGTACCTTAACATTTAAATATCTGATTAATTTATTCATAGACAACTGTCAAAGTAATGTAATAGTTGGTTGGTTTTTACGTGGTTCCGGGCGCGTCAACGGCTTCGGTCATTATTCCCGTTAGTGAAGTGCTTGTTGTTTCTCGGGAGATGGCGGTGATCTTCCCCCGCTGGATGGCGAGATCCGGCGCCGACCTACCGTCGGCTAGTGGGGTTTCCCCCTAACCAGGACACTCCCACCAGCGGGGCACGGCCTCAGCCGGGACAAGTTCTAAGCTCCCGACCGGTCTCCCGGAATATGTGACAGTGTAGTGCATGTTAGTGTAAGTGTGTGTGTAAGGGGAGAGGAGAGGACAAGGAAGAGGAAGGACAGATCGCGCGCGGTCGGTGGCCCGTTTTGTAGGGTACTGCTCCGGCATTCGCCTGGTGATGATCGGAGAAACCACGGAAAACTACCGATCAGAGGAGCCGGCAGCTAGAATTCTCCTCCAGACAGCGACTGAATTCGACCCAGCTGAAAAGCTAGTGTCGAAAATTCTGCCGCCGTGGGAACTGGGAACCTAGGACCTCTCGGTCAGAGGCGCTGCAGTGACATCATTTGATGCACTGAGCTACCGCTCCCGGTCCCATTTGTTAGAGTATGGTAATTCACTGGTACTGGTAGGATACACCTGGTAGGAAAACCAGATCAACGTCGCTGATCGCCAGAAATCTGCAGCAGACAGCGCCTGAATTCAACTTAGGTAAGTGCCGAAAATTACGCTACCATTGGGATTCGAACCTTACGTCATCCCGGTCAGAGACGCGGCAGTGAGAACACGTTGGAAGTAGAGATGGTGATGCGCGTGGTGGTGTTGGACGCTGTGGAGGGGGAGCTGGAGACGGCGGTGATGCGTCTGGGGATGAAGCAAATGATGGAGGTGGCTTCGGCAGCAGATCGATGAGCAGCGCGAGGGCCGTCGACCGAGCGGCAGGCAGTGGGCGCCGCCGCCGCCGCCGCCGCCGCTGCCGTGCCGCGCCCCGGCCCGTAACGAGGGTTCCGTCGGGACGGGGGGGGGGGCGGGGCGGGGCGGAGCGGGGCGGGGCGGGGCGGGGCGTTGCAGGGCGGAGCGGGGCAGGGCGGAGCGGGGCAGGGCGGAGCGGGGCGGAGCGGGCGGGGCGGAGCGGGGCGGGGCGGGGCGGGGCGTTGCAGGGCGGAGCGGGGCAGGGCGGAGCGGGGCAGGGCGGAGCGGGGCAGGGCGGAGCGGGGCGGAGCGGGGCGGGGCGAGGCGGAGGGGGGGGGAGGGAGGGGACAGGCGTCGCGGGCCGAAAGTTGCGCCCTTCGCGACCCAGCACGGCGCCGCGCCACAAAGGCTGGAGGCGGCACGGCCACCGGCTTCTAAACAAAGCCGATACGCGAACGAAAGTCGCCCTATGTGCTTCCTGCTACGAAATGTAACTCTTTTTTATACGCGAGGGAACTCGGAAGGTGGGAACATTTGTTGAATTCAATTTTTACAGCTTTAAAACGTTTATTTGTAGATTGCTTTCTTCTACGTTATTTTAATGGGGTTAGTACGCAAAGTGCGAGTTTAGATATAAGGAATATTTGTAAGTAAGGTTTAGCGGTTTCCAAACAATTAACAGTTTAGTGAGTGGGTAATGCACAACATCAAATTTGCTGCTACGAAAATGAATAATATATATCGTGAATTTATTCAAATTTACACCGATGAAAAATTTAAAGAAAGTCAATATTACATTTCGTTTTAATTCAATATAAAAATGTTTTCTACATTTCGATTATTTATTAGAACTTATGATGCGCGAATTAGTTAGAACGTTTGTAAGGTGAAATAAAAAATAAATCGGTCTTTCAGAAATAACTTGGGTAAACTGTACTGTAAATTGAACTTAGAAAACTTTCTCGAACTCGATTTCCTGAGTTTTTGAGAGCTGTGCGGAACGATTAGTGAATGGATTCTTCAGTCTCCATAAGGTCCACTTTTACTCATACAGGGTGAGTTATTTCACATGGAAAACATAGCGAGTTTCTCATAAAATTCGCAAAAAATATTCATTTACCGTTTGGGGCAGACAAGAATAAATTCTAGTACAATATTTTTTCGGTACATTTTACATTTCATGGCAGTCTGTATACCACCTCAACTTCATGCAAATTTCCACTTCTCGAAGCGCTGTTGAAGACTGGAGACCATGGCGTTATTTGTGAATAGCGAGTGCACTACAATTCTGACGGCTGGCTGCCAGGCTAAGTTTCTGACGGCCTCCCACTGAGAGGGATCATAGGGCTTTGTACGTTAGATATCATCGTACTTTTCAAATTAACGTTTTTCTTCGTTTGTATACAAAAAACTTAGATCAATTCTTCGAAAAATCGTAGAACTGTTCTCACAGATTTGAGTGATAAAGTACAACCTTCTGTATGACATGAGGAGGAATGGAAGAGAACCAGTGACACCAGTGAAAAAAACGAAGCGTAACAAGCGAAGGAAAATGACGTAAGAAACATTAGTTTTCAATTAAGGAGGAACAATTTTCCCTCCGAAAATACTGAACCATGATTTCATGAAAGAAAACAATTTGATTCAAGAAGTATTCATGTATCATTAAAGAAATGCAAATTAATTTAACAAAAAATAACATTGCTATTATATAGGTAAATGTATTATAATGAATTTAATTCATAGAATAATTGTACATAAAACAAGACTTTCCAAGAGTAATGAACATCCAGATCACGGTCATGCTATTTTAACAACACATTAGGGTGGTCTTCTTTCAATCAATATGCGACTCAGCAAATTTGCGACTACCTAGATTAGCGTTTCTGCATTATCGAACTCTACAAGTTATTACATTTTTGTTGTTTCAATAGTGTTCTACTATCTATTTTCTTAAGTTCATCTACGGCAAATAAAAGTCCGCAACCTAGACATAAAAAGGCCATGACAAGTCCGAAAATTAGGCATTCCATGGCTACAAAACCATACTTATTCACCGACCCTCACGAAACAATGTCTTCAAACGCAAATCAATTTCTCTTAAAAGTTTGTTGACGTGCACATTAAATGAAAATAAAATATGCTTCATCAAAGTACTCACCGACGACGTTGAGGCGCACCTTGGAGTTGCGCGTGGGCGAGCGGCGGAAGTCGACGCGGCACCGGAAGTCGCCCTCGTCCTCGGCGCGCACGTCGTCCAGCGCCAGCGTCGCGGGCTCCGTGATGGTGCGGAAGTAGCCACGCTGCTGCAGCAGCTCGCGGTCACGCCAGTGCGACGCCAACTCGCTGTGCTTGCCCCGAATGTCGTAGCTGCAACAGAACACACACGCCCGTCACACCAATAGCACAAAACAGGTTCTTCGGTTTGCCCCGGATGTCGTAGCTGCAACAGACCACATGATCCCGTCAGACCACTAGCAACAAAACAGGGCGTTGTGCTTGATTCAGATGTAGCTGGAACAGACCCCCAGTCAGACCACTAGCAACAAAAAAGCAACACGGGTTGGATGACTTAACTTCAACAGACCAACCCACCCGGCACACCACAAGCAACAAAACAGATTGCAAACAAGTTGTACTTGCCTCAAATGTAGTAGCTTTAACAGACATTTTAGAGCAGCAGCAAGAAAAACAGATCATAGAGCTTGCCCCAGATGTAACTTGAACAAAAGGAAAAGGTTGGTGCGCATCCACACACTCCCGTCAAACAACTAGCAACAAAACAGGTTGTTGTGCGTGCTGCGGCAGTGCTAGCTGCAACAGACAAACAACTAGCTGCAACACACTCTTTGTGCTTGCCCAGGCTATCGTAGATGAAACGTACCGTTATCACTTCCTTTAAATTACTTACAACAAAACAACTAATGCTCGCTGTCGTTGCCCAGAATGATCTAACTACAACACACCACCGACAACCCCTATAGCCCCTTTGACAATGACTTCAGCTCGCTGCACGCGCACCGAATATCATAATTGCAACGCACCCCAAGCACTTATTTTATACCACCTACAACTTCATACGCTCTGCGTACCCCGGACTGTAGTACAGACGCTTTTTTTAGAGTACTTGCTACAATGCACTACCACTCGCCTTACGTGGCTCGGATGTCGTAGCTGCAACCCATCGACACTTTCTGGGTTTGCTGCAAATGTTGAAACAAGTGCACGGTGTGCGATTGGCGTGGCTGTCACAATAAACGGTCACTAAGGCACTCACGACTCAGTCACAAATTCTTCTCTCTTTACTGGCCATTATATACCAGTGGCCGACGCTGCCCCAGACTCGCTCTCGTAGCTCGATGTTCGATGGAGAGGGTAGTGCCTCGCTGCTCCGTGTTCTTCAACATAGATCGCGCGCGCCAATATCAAAGGTCGATAGTGCACACAGCAGTTACAATTTAGACTGTTTCAGTTGATGAAAGAAATTATATAATAAAATAAGATTAGTCACGTCAGGAAAACAACTCAATGTGCTTCCTAAGTCAAGAAATTATCCAGATATTAATTACAAAATGTGAGAGACAATTTTATTACGACTCTTACTTAAAGCATTTCTATCAAATATGTATGAGAGCAAAGATTCATTAGCTATAATGGAAAAGATCATATATAGAGAACCAATCTTAAAATTGAATTATTTCCTGACCTGTAGCAGGTTTAAATATGATTTTCCAAAGGTTAGCGTTACTTCAAATATTCTAGTGGCCGACTTTGTAACAAATATTCCCACTCTACCCGCATTTCATCCATCCGTCGGTCAAAAATGTTGCGCAGATATTACTCATGCCTTTCACAACCCTTTTCTCTTCTCATTATTTCTCCTCTTCTGCATTCCCTTGTAAACCTTTGATCTTCACCAGATATCACTTTTCCCTATCTTTCAGAACCTTAAAAATCAACTAATAAACATTATTATTTGCCGTCATTAAACTTCCAAATTAACACTGTCGCCGTATTTTCTCTTTCTATTACGCCATTTTACCGGTTCTCAGTGTGTATCTCCCCGTTCTTTGAGAAAGCGAATTTGAACATGCGAGAACAGTAAATATGTTTTGATTATTTAATTTTTAGGGCACACAACCAATATAGGAATATTAACTCTTCAGTGAAACAGTATTTTTAACACAATTAGAATATTTATTTCTGGTTTATCAAGTATGCAGAAATGAGCTTCCAAAATCGAAGTAAATGTCTACCATTTTATGAAGTATTAGGTACTAACAAGCATATTTATTATACATGATTTCAAAATGGTCAAAAAGGGCGATGAAAAAAAAGTTTATAATATACTCATGGTTTCCTGAGCAAGCACTCGTTACATCTATAATTCAAACTTCCAATTCCTATTCTTGTTTTTGAATAGTAGCATTATCAATAATGCTTACGATGAAAATAGTTACACATATTTCGAAGATCAAGCAGTACTGGATGTACCCATATTCGCACACAGGAAATCACGCAGTAGCGCTAAACTTCGGTTGAACTGGAAACTATTGCTACCCACAATATTAGATCCATTTGTTCAGACAAATTATGACACACTAGTGTTTATTATGGCCGTAAACATTATCGGACGTTTTATGCACATGCAATGGTGTCATTTTATGACGGCATTAAATCCATTCCCATTACGAGCGTAGGTATTATTTAGAAAGCTGTGAGTTCCTGTCTTCCTACGAGCGAACGTAACATACATGTTCGCAACATTAACGAGTTATTAGACAGAATGTATTTGTGAAAGAGCTTTGCAGGGTTTTTCCAAAAGTTATCCTCAGGAGTAGGTAATTAATGAGCTGAAGCCCATGGCTTAGTAAATTTTGTCGTCAAGAGATCATCGCTTCCAGACACAATCAAAAACACAAAGCAGTATTTAACTGAAAAACGCATTGATGAACAATCACTCTGCATACAGATAAATATATATCTATACATACACACATACATACATATTCAAATTTGTGCTTTAAAAACCCATCGCAGTATTTCCAGTCGACAAATAAATAACGTGAGAGCAACACATTTTTTGACTAAAATCCCACACGTTACAGCTTGTTCGCCATAAATACCCTCTCAAGCTGCCGAGAGGAAAATTCTCTGGCTCAGAGGATGAAACCAGAATGCAACAACCACAACACACAACGCAACCAGAAGCGTAAAACATGGCAAAAAAAGGGTTTTTGAAAACCGAATGAAAGGAAGATTTTCATTTTAAATTATAAATGAACATATACGCACTGTGAGGGAAAAATAATAATCTACACTTCGCGAAACACGTCCCCACCGCATTATGCTTTAAAAGCAGCGAGAGTTAAGAATAAAAAAGCTTCCATCAGGCATTAAAAATGCCACCCTATCACGGATTTATTATTGCATTGTTTAGAATCATGTAAAATTTTTATTTTTGAAAAAATACAGATGTTATTTATTATCTGGAAGAATTGAGTTTTAGGTTAGCGTACTTTTTAAATACATTTTATTAAGTAACTTGGCGTTTAAGAAAGAATGATATAGATATCACTTTTGACACAAAGTTTTTGATCCCACTGAGTGAAATAAAAGTTTGGCAATGTTAATGGTTTGCAAAATTACCGATGACTTATCATTCTGCTTAAATATGGTATGTATGATTACGAAAATAATAATTGCATGTAAATGTGTTCCAATAAATTAACGGGTTGCGAGCCAAAGGTGCTAACTGACATAAACCTAATTTTACAGGAACCACAAAAAACGTTTAATTATCAAAATATTGATATTTCTGCATTGGTTTTGCGACTAAATAATTCTATTTGCCTCATTTTGTGTGCAGCATCAATACTGCTACGTTTAAAGAAGGCTTTAACAACATGTTGGTCATTTTAGGAACAATCTAGTGGTAGAAGGTGCTATATGCGCCAGTAGGCACCTTTTGACGTCTGATATAGTAAATAAAATAAAATCTCCATTGGAATATTCAATGAATTTTAAAGTAACTGAAAGTTTAAATACGTTGTTATACACAACATATCAATCAAGCAATGGACACTAACTTGTCAAGTCAACATAACGGAAGCCAGTTCAAGGCAATTTTAGTACAAGGGATATTCTTGTAACGTGCTCACTAGTTTCATTTAATGCTCTTGGTGTGTAACAGGGGCGGGTACAGCCGATTATTTTAAAAGGGGGTCATCATATTTGTTGTTAAATAACAAACATATGTTATTATATTGTATATAATTTTTGTACCGTATAAATGATACTACGCAATATGATTTTTTAAATAATTACATAATAAATTCCATTCTAGGTTTCATAAATACACATTTAAATCAATTTTGCCAAATAAAAGAAAGAAACGAACGAAAAACATTTTAAGTGTTTTTTTTGGAGGAGGGGGAATGCCTCGCTCCCCCCACTGAATCCGCTTCGGTTGTTTAGTACCCACGACAGATAGCACCGTTTTCATCTTAGCGAATTACCGTACTTTTGCATCTTACTGTATTTGGAGATGTTTTCGGTTGTACTGTGACCCCTTGTAATTTTGTACTATTTTCCAGCACTTTGAGTTTTATATACTTCACTCTTTTTCAATCATCATAATTTACCTGCCATTTTTACCTTTATTCAGGAGTTTTACGATGTTCCTTACGGGTGGCGTGTGGCGCCTTGTCCCCATTTCTATTCAGATAGCACCTTCTACACCTAATGCCATTTTCGAATATTAAATAAAATGCTTTGTGGTAGGTGTATGCTCAAGGGATTGCACCAGCAACATAACTCCCTCTCATACTACCGGTCTACATTGAAATGTAACTTTCGGATAAAGTGTCAGGACCATTTTCTGGTGACCCCTTCCAATTATGATAAAGACCCATTAACCTTCCAAGGTAAAGTGATCTTAACTTGATTTCCTTTACACTTTGGCAAGAGTAAATTGACTTTACATAATCAAAATGGATTTACTCTTTCTGGTGTTCCTAAATATGTTTGTGATTTTATTCAACTAAAGAAATTGATTGAAAAATTATTTGCAACAAGAACGCTATTATGGAACAAATCGCTTTATTGTACATTTCGTAACGTTGAAATTTGCATCTCAGTATCTAAATCGTTGAAATAGCATTGAATGTGACATATTTTCCAGTTCTCCATATCTGAATTTAAGCGTTTCTGATACAATTCATGGAGATATTTTGTTCATAGATTTTGAGTTACGATATAGACACTTGTGGAAGAATACTATATTGATTATACATTATTTGTTCAGAGAAAAAATATATTGCATTCAATTCATAAGATACACTTTTCATTGTATTTGCATGAAATAAATATTTCTGGAATTCACCCAAATGCAATGTCCTCAAAATAAGTATTGATTCCGACGCTTTACTATCATCCACTTGGAGAGACGTTGATGACGGTGGATGTGATTCCAGCGGAATTTTATTACATTGCACTATGTTACACAAAGTAAATAACTTCACGCTGCAACTCTTGTCGCCACGCCTCATCACATGACGGTACAGTACGTCAAAACACGCTATACTACGTAAAAAAAAAGTGAACAATCATATCGTCAAAACATGTAACACGTCGTCACCGGTACAATCTGCCATGGATACTACTCACAGCACAATCACAGTTACCGAACCATACTTACATCACTAATAATATTAAACTAGCGGAAACCTGAAGACGTCCTGCTCTCTCACTTTCTCTCTTTTTTCTTCTGTCTGTCTGTCCGTCTCTCTCAATCCTATGCCAACCACTTGTCCCGCCCTCCTCGGCCTTTACCACTTGTTCTTCCCTTCTCCTACTTCTTCCACCATTCTCGGCCTACATACTTTCTCTCCTTACGAAGTACTTCGTAAGAAGAGAAATTTATGTAATCGTGCGCCGGAAAACCGTGAATTTTACGCAGAAAAACTCAGGAGCGGGAAGCAGAGAGGGGAGCGCGAGCGGGGAGCAGGCAGTGGAGAGCGCGGAGCGAAAAGTAAGACAGCGGGAAGAGGAGAGCAGAGCGGGATGCGGGGAACGGAGAGCAGATAACATTGAAGGGGTAGGGAGAGCCACGTGGAGGGAACCGGGCTGAGAGTTGGGGGGAGAACGGGGAGCGGAGAGCAGAGAACGTTGAGGTGGGAAATGCAAGACCAGCGACTAGAGGGGAACGGAGAGCTGGTGTGGAGAGCGGGAGTGGAGAGGGGAAGGCGTGTGCGGGAGAAAGGAGAGCGAAGTGCGAAGAGCAGAGATCGGGGAAAGGAGAGCTGGGTCTGTAGAGAATGAGCGGAGAATGTGGAGCGGGGGAGAGCGGGAGTGTAAAGCGGGGAGGCGTGGTGTGGAATAAGGAGGCGGGGAGCGGAACGGGGAAGAGAGCGGGAGCGGAGAATGGAGCGGGATGTTGAGCGGGGAGGCGTGGTGCGGGGAGAAGAGGAGAACGCAGAGCAGAGAACGGGGAAGGGAGAGCGGGCAGCAGAAAGCGGGAGCGGAGAGCATTGTTGAGTAGAAGAGAGCGTCGAGAGGAGAGCGGGCACCGAAGCGCGTGTGGGGGTGGGCGAAGGCCTCCTCGCATTGCGACGCGTCGCGCGTGCGCGGAGGCTAAATCACGCCAAATAAACGGCGGATAATTTGCGACGGGCCCGTCGGCGCGCCGCCCACGCCTCTACCGTCTTTTTTTTTATTCGCTCGGATTTTTCGCAAGAGTTACGAAGCTTCGCAAAAATTCCGCGTGCAGTGTGGACCCGCGCCGGTGGCGCTGAGAGGAAGGGAATCGGGGAGAATGGGAGAAGAGTGTTCTGCTGATGGTGGTAGCGGCTTCAATACACACTACAATACGTTAAGCTTCATACCTACCCGGGTACTCTACACTAGTTTGGTGACAAATATGTATCTTGCTACAAATAAACATTGTATTTTCAGGCAAATATCTATGTTACTTTTTGACGTAGACACGCTGCATTAACCCCAAACTAACTTACGTGCCATTTTCATCGCGCGGGCTACATATGACGCCCGAATTTAAATATGTTTTACCAGTATGATATTCGTTAAATATCTCTGAACAACAACTTTCAGCTCAAAATGTTTACTTGAATATATGGTGATTAAAATTTAACGTGTGACATTTAATTCTTCCTGTGACGTCCCCCGGATGAAAATATAGATGACATGCGTTTACTGACATCATACATCATGGGCCGTTACAATAGTTACAGCCATTACAATAGTATGTAACAATTGAATATGACTTGCAGCTGAATGTTTTGTATCGGATTTCCTGAATGGCAAACTTCCTTTCTTTCACCCAAAACAATGGTATCGTCAGTACTCTTTGACTACAACATGCTTGCTATGAGAAATTCAGAAGCCGACTGAATTGAAAGCATAGCTTGTTATCTGAAGCTTCTGAAATTCCCACCAATCTAAATTCCCATCAAAATCAAATAGCTGCGTTACATACGAAGCCCGGATGTGTACTTTAGAGTTAATTTGAAACACACTACATTACAACGAATTACAAGCACTAAATATGTTGAGCCAATTTCAGAATTTTGTCTAAAAGTACCCTAATTTATTAATACATTTTCAAATTAAATCTCAATTTTCGGAATCATTAACTTGATATTTAAAATTTTGATCGGATTTGAATTATCTTAAATGGAAATTATGTTATTTATGTACTCCGAGTATCATCGCAAGCTCTTCAAAAGACCATTTTCCTAGCGATTTGCTAGCTTACTATGCTAGAACATATATTCTCTATTATTGTAACTAATAGAGAACTGTCGCGTTGCGTATTGGAACTAACGTTGTGTTGATGCTCCAGAAAACTTGCAATGAACCATCTTACAAATTGGCATCATCCTGCCCTCTCAGTCTGGGAGGGAGTTACACGGAAAAATTTTATAAGTTTTAGGATCTGGAAAATTGAAAACTGTGTAAGCGCTCTTAGTATACAAAAATTATTTTCCATTCGGAAATCAGAACGAAAATGAAGTTTCTTTTTAATCAGAACTCCGGAAAACCGTGGCTAAGCTCTCCATCAGAAATTCAAACTAGTGAAATCTCATAGAAAGACACAGTTCATATTGCAACTGTAAAACATGCATCCGTCACAAAAGTAAAAGATAATTATAATTTTCTGCTTAACGAATGACTAGTACACCTTTACCTACTGTATTTTTTAGTGAAATTCAATATTTTTTCTTGAAATCTATAAACTCTATTAAAACAATTTTGTTTGTGTCTAATGTAGATTATTTGTTCATTGTAATGCACTATTGCATATTACAAAAGTTTTCAAAGATTTGTAGAAAAAAAATGTTAAACCTAACATTGTACACTTTGTCCTTGGAAGGAGTTGCCTCAATAACTTCCTTGAATTGTTGAATTACAATTTAAGTTTTACATTTATTTGTTAGTAAGACTCAGGTCTACAACATACACTAGAATTTGTAACTTCTGTAAAGAGAAAATATTTATTTATTAATTATTTTCATTTACTACAATTTTTTTTCAAAAAATCTATTATAATATTTTTTTTAAACTTTCTAAAAATGACTGTGCAAATATTTTAGTAAGTGTTGTTTATTTAATATAAATGCACTGTGTGCAAAATTTCATTTATGAAACTTAATTATTTCTTGAGTTATTAAGGAAACCATTTCAAAAATCATACTTACGGGAAATGAAGTTTAAAGTTGAACATGTGTTTACCTCATATCAGAATGCTCCTGACGCATAAACAGAACAATCCTTTTGATTCTTTCTTGCTTCCTCTTCCAGCCTCAATCTCTTTCTGGATTTTCTGACCTCCTTGGTTGCTTCTAGTGCCCTTTTATTTGCAGAAAGTATGCGTTTGTCATCCTCTTCTTGGAACGCCAACATACAATTCTTGCTAACCACAAGCCCTAACTTTTTAGCACTATAGTCCTGGCTTTCATCCCATCATTAAAAGTTATTATGGATCATTTACAGACAGTTCAACAGTTTTTTGGCAACAAATCCAGTTTTTGGACAAACCTTCCAAATTTTGGAATTGAAGGATTCATAGTTATTTTGAGTGAAACCACCAACACATTTTTTCAATAATTCAGTTGACACTAAATTTATAAAACAGGTTTTATTGCTTGCATTATGCAGGAGGAATGTTATTCTTATGGTGGTAACTCTTCACTCCATGAAGCACCTTTTTGATACGAGCACAAGATTCCAAATTTTTTGGACATAAATAATGCATTGGTTCAATGTCAGATGATGTTTTATGATTCCAAATAGCCCAAATGGGTGTCCTCATTTCATCTACAGATGAACAGTGAGCTCTAATAGCATTTCCATAGTAAGTTGTCAGTGTGTTAATTACAGAATCTGTTAATCTGTTCTTTCCACTAAGTGGTTTACCGTCACTCAATTTTTTCCCTTCCATGGTTTCTTTCAATTTTTTGAGTTGTGTACCCATTCTTTTTTGTACATGGCCTACACATTCTTTCTTTTCTACTCTAACTTCTGTGCCATATGGCTCACTATCTGACACAGCCTTGAAACGTTTTGTGTCACCATCACCAATGTAGTTGACATACTTTAGGCCATGTTTTTTTACACTTATATGAAAAATAATTTTCATGCCTTCTACTTCCATATTTCCTGCACTTCCTGAATGATTTTTATTACATTCTTCTTCATGATTTTCCCACCATTCTTGATAGTATATTTAATCTATTTTTCCACTGTTCACATCCCTTACAACTTGATGAAAGGACATGTGTGTCTATCACTTTACCACTTTTAGCACCAATAACAGTGCACACACCATGCTGTGAACTATGTCCTCTGGTCAACCATGTACCATCATAAGTCACTGATATATCTCTGCTTCTTGTCAATTCTGCTTCTTCTTCAGCTGCTCTATGCAGAGATTCTGCAGCTACTTTACTAGATGCAGCTATAATTCTGTCATGCACCTTCATAAAAGTAGACTTCTTTACAGATGGTGGGAAATTCATAAGTGCACAAAATACCTTCAATCCTGCTAAACCCTGCCATAAACACCTCATAGCATAAATTGAACGTCTATTTACAGAATATACATTATTATTTTCACCTAGTTTGTAAGAATTGTCAAAGACACTAACGTTTTCACATTCACTGCACAACACTTGCACATTACAACCTAAACCTACCACTTTATTGACACTTATACTCACAGATAATCCACACATACAACAAAGACACTTTTCTAATTCTGTAAATAAAATATTTACATTAAATATAATGTTAATATCATCAGTGACGGAACTGAAATCAGTATCACTTGTTAACATTTTTGATGAAGCATTTTCAGGTGTACTGTTAGAAACTTTAATTGTATTACCAAGAAATGCACACTTCTTAGATTTGTATGTAACTTTGCGCTTTGCCATTTCAACTATGCAGTAGTAATCACAAGATATCTATGCACAAGAAAACAACAAACAGAAACTATCCACTCAATTCACTCACCAGCATTTGAAATGATAAACAAAACAAAACAACTACATATTCCATGACTTCACAGAGAATACATAGATTGGTACACTGCAAACTCCTTGTGCGCGGAATTTGAATTCGGAACAACAGCGCGAAACTTAAATACGAGAAAATTTTATCAAAAAAAGAAACTTATTGGAATGGGCGTGGCAGATCTCAATTTAAAGGCACCAGAGGTGTGACATGCTTCGATATTTATGAACATATCTCGAGAACGGATTGAGATAATTCAAAACTTCTTTCACGAAATTAAAGAGGAACCTATGTTTTACACAGAAAAAATAAATTCAAAATGCAATTTTTTAAATTCAAAAAAAATTATAAACATATTTATTTCTAATCAAAATTGAACGCTACCTGCTATTTCTGATACATGGTGAAATTAATTATGTTTATGAATTGGGGAGGAAGTAATTTTTGGTTTGAAATACGAAACTCCCCTTGCATAAACTGCCCCAGATCCCTGGTTTTCTCTATTCGCCCTGGAATGTACATGTTTATTTTAGTTCAGTTTAATATTTTATATAAATTAATTTTATAAGAGAACCTGTTTCATTCACACCATAATAAATTATCACCAAGGAACTTCTCATGCAAGCGGGTTGATTTAGGGATGGGACGTCGGTAAAAAACATCGATGCTACAAACACCAATGTTAATAAAAAATCCACTCTAAAACATCGATCTGGAGGAGAATTCTAGCGACCGGCTGCTCTGATCGGTAGTTTTCAGTGGTTTCTCCGATCAACACCAAACGTTATAAGGTCGGTAGTCCGACTTCGCCGGACAGCTACCGGTGTCCCCCGTTCCCGGGCCTAGTTAAAATCCCATGCTTTGGGGTAAGAGCGGGTGAGGTGAACATGACGTATTCTCTTTACCGTGACTAGCAAGATTCACCTGATTGAGCTTTACTTCGTCACACAGCTATAGAAACTGGGGCGATTTTAAAGAAAAGCCATAACACTATTTTTGCCAGGACCGGGAATCGAACGCGCTGACTTCGCAATCGGGAGGGGCAAGTTCAATTCCCGGGCCATTCTGATCATACTTTTCGTGGTTTCCCTAGGTCATACAGATAAATGATGCCGGGATGGTTAAAAAAATCCACAATACCTTTCATCATCCTACCACCTCATAATTCAAGGCTTAGCAACCTTGTCTTACCAAGGCATACAGACGAAAAGCTGATCCCCATAAAGACGCACGTTTAACTCTTCGGGGTAAACATAACTGCATCTCGGAAGAGAACGTGTAGCGTGGTCAGAATTGGCCTATACGCAAATAATAATTATACATATTCAAAGGAAAGCTCTGATTTACCTTTGACTCATTCGTCTGAAGAATATTCAATTTAGGGACATCTAAAGTCATTATGGCATATTGTTCTGATGAACGTTAAAAAAAAACAAGCATTTGTTAATTTCTTAACTTGTATTTTATCATATTTACTTAAAAATTATATTTCGATTATTGTGAGTAACATACAGTTTTTAAGTATATTAAAAATAAATGTCATGTACAAATATCTTGTATTTTTATTAAATAATGTATCAACTATTCAGTAATAGATTCTTTTTATATTTAATTCATGGGGGTGGGGTGATAACATTAGTTTTGTGTCTGACCGGGAGGTCCTAGGTTCAAGTCGTACGGCGGTAGGATTTTCAACACGCTTTTCAGCTAGTGTGGCGTCGTGGTAGCGATTGCAACACAGACACGAGGTTTATTTACAAATATACACAATTTACAGCTCTGGGGATACGTTCGCAATCTACCTCTGTGACTCCCACGCACACTGCTCACCGTCTCCAGGCTGGGCATCCGCACCCAGAAGCTTTACCGCACCGGTGCCGACACCCAGTGTACGCACTCGCCGTGTCACAAGGAATACACTTCCGCCTCCAGGGCAGCAGTTGCGTCCGCACGCGAGGCAATCTCAAAACAAACTCGCCCGTGCTTCCCGAGCCTGCTAACTTCTTCACGGTCATGTGGTCCCAACCCGCTAGCCTCACTGAAAGGCGCGGGTGGCTTTTGGGACACATGGCCGCACCCCGGGAGGTCAGTCTCCACTGCCCTGCTCATCCTGCGTCATGGGGGGGGGTAATAGCCCCCTTTTCAGTTGGCTCACAGCTAATCAAAGCCTTTGTGTTACCCGCTTTTGTTCGTTCCCACATGGCGTAGAGCCTCCAACACCCCTAAGGAAGTTCGGAAGTCTGGCCGCCACGTGGTGACTTTACACGAGGTCGAATTCAGTCGCTGTCTGGAGGAGAATTCTAGCAGCCGGCTGCTCTGATTGGTAGTTTTCCGTGGTTTCTCTGAGCAACACCAGGGGAATGCCGGAGCAGTACCCTAACAAACGGGCCACGGACCGCGCGCGATCTTTTCTTCCTCTTCCTTGTCCTATCCTCTCCCCTTACACACACACTTACACTAACATGCACTACACTACCACATATTCCGGGAGACCGGTCGGGAGCTTAGTTTGTCCCGGCTGGGGCGGTGCCTCGCTGGTGGAAGAGTTCTAGTTAAAGAGGGAAACCCCGCTAGCCGACGCGTCATGACGGTAGGTCTGCGGGGGATGATCACCACCATCTCCCGGAGAAAACATACACCACACATACGCTACTAATGACCTAAGATGTTGACGCGCCCGGAATCTTTTACCAACCAACCAATTAGTTTTGCCCCGGGTGACACCAACTGAAGCTACGCCACTGGCAAATACGACTGTAAATACGTCTCGTCCTACGGTGTTTGAAATAAAACGGCAAGTCTAGACAATTACACAGAGCGGGAGGTGTTGCTCGGCGGTGAAAGTCAAGGAAACTGAAAAAACTGGCTGCCAATAATTCGAAAACGGTCGAATCAGCACACATTTCTTGCAATGTTCGCGTGTTTCATACTTACGAAATTTCCTCAACGAATTAATATTATATGCGTCCTGTAGTAACATTAACCTGCAACAATTTAATTAACGTATTAATATGTTATAAATATCCGTCGAGCGGATTATCCGCCAAAATTGAGTAAACTCATCCGAGTCTGCAAATGTGTGTACTCAATGTTCAATGTACTCAATGTTTGTCGCCACCAGTTGCCTTCATTTCAAAACCAGTATTGCCGCTAACACCGAAGGAACTCTGATCGGAGAGTTTCTATGGTTCGAGTCCCGAAGGTGGCTACTTTGTTATGCTAGCTAAATAGCTAGGTATAATTCAGACGCTGAATGCAGGAGGAGAATTCTAGTGGCTAGCTACTGTGATTGGTAGTTTTGCGCTGTTTCTCCGGTTAACAATTGGCGAATGCCAGAGTAGTATCCCAAGGCTGACTGCACGCGATCCTTCGTTCACCTTCCTTCTCATATCTTGACTTCTTTCTCACATTTAAACTTACATGCTCTACCATAGCACATTCACCAGATGCTTAGAGCATGATTCGGGTAGGGTGGTGCCCTACTAGGAGGAGATACGTGGAGTGAGAAATATTCCGCATGCCACCGTGTAGGTCACGGCCAGATATTACCATTTCGTGTGAGGGGAGAAACAGCGACACCTCCAGAGATAACACATTCACCACACTATTGGGATTAATGACCATAGAAGTCAATTCGTCCTGGCGTGAGCATTCTAGTTTCTTTAGTCCGTCCTTGGACGTGTTCATTGTTTTCATGTTATTCACGGGTTTCTGCATGATGAACTTGTAATTGGGGCAACGAAAGACGGTACAGACTAGCTTGGTATACGAGACAAGACGCATTCGTCCGTGTATGACCGGCCCATCCTGGCGGGGCTACTTGCCGTCTTGTGCGCTGTCGTCGCCACTCGTGTCAACACCTGGCCCCGACCGCAGACACCGACTGCAGCTACGCCTCCTCCAGCAGACGGGGCGATGGATTTGAAGGTCACTTACTCACACTACACATACATGTATTGAGCACGATGTATTCTCATCACCTTAACCCAGCTTACTTGATCTGCCTGAGCTGTCTTTCGTCTCACTGATTGAAACAGATACGGGTTGTATTTTAAAGCTACAGCTTCATTTTTGCCGTGGCCGGAACCTGCCATTAACTACTATGTTTTCAAACAGCGTCTGATTAAATTTTAATGTATCCTGTGAATTCATGTAATTAAATTAGAGCGGGTTCAGATCGAGTCAATTAGTTTGAGTATTCTTTCATCGTTTGATTAAAAGAATAAATTATTTATTGTAAGAAAGATAACTGTTTTAAGTTATGTTTTACCTGCTTCTTCTCCCCATCTACTAGAAATAGATAAAAAAGTAACGCTTTCCACCCTCTTTAGGCTAAATTAAAAGAGTTAGGTTTAAGTTAAATTTTATTATTTGTTTAACGTTTGAAAGTAAAACATTTCTTCTAAAATATTCATCTTAATTTATAGTTCCCATTTAAGAAAAAAACAAGGCAAGAGTAATTTTGCTCTCTTAATTGCAAATTATTGCGCCTAAAATGAGAGAATGTAGTCCAAAAAAATCTGAATACAAATAAACAGATGAAAGGACGTACATAGTTTTGGTATAAAATGGGGCTGGATGTTTGACAGTATCGATATACAAGAGAGTTAGATTTTAGAACAAAGGAGCTCTGAAGACAAAGGTAAATACGTTTTAAAGGCAAAGATAAGTAACATCTATAGCCACAGTCTAGATGAGACAAAAAGTACCAATGCGTTGTACTTGATAATGAAGAACGAGTTATGCCTTAGGCATCCCGACGGTAGGAAATGGTGAAAATGAATAAGCTGACATTGAATGAACACAATGGCTTCTAAGACGCTACGAAAGACTGTATAAAATAGGTGCCAGCTGTACGATGAGAAGCACAGAAAAAAATGGAGCATAATCGGCGTGATTTCAAATAAAAAGAAGCGGTGAGCGAAAATGACAAGTAGATGAATGAAGCCATTGAATAAGAAAGAAAAGGAAGTGGGCAAACAATGAAATAGGAGTCATAACAGTGATAAAAATGAGACCCTTTTTAAAACAGCAAAGTAGATACCCTGGAAAATGAAAGCAATGATCGTGGGGGGAAAAGTGTGGTAATTGACTTTTGCAAGATTACTAATGGTCATGAAAAACAACTGGAACTGTAAATTAATTACTAAAGCACGATACTGTAAACGTAAGAACAAGGAAATCAGCGAAAATTCTAGAAAAAAGGTCTAAAGTAAAAACGGAAATCAAAAAAATTAATAATTAGCAAAAATTTGGATTTAAAATGCAATATTTAATCCAGAAAAATTGTAGTAAATTGAACAGGAAATAAATATATTAAAAGAAAGGAAAAAATGGAATATTTAAGAAAATGAAATGACAAAAATGAGAACAGAATACGAATAAGGAATATATTACTAGAACAGGTCACATTTTACTTGATTTGTCCTATTCAAACTTTCATCAGCATCACTAAATTAAGAGAAAAAGTGTGTGTGTGTGTGTGTGTGTGTGTGTGTGAGAGAGAGAGAGAGAGGAGTGAGGGAGAGTAAGAGAGAGTGGGGGAGGGAGAGAGAGTGAGTGGGTGGATGAGTGCGAGAGTGAGTGAATGAGAGTGAGTAAGAGTTAGAGAGTGAGGGAGAGATCGTGAGAGAGAGTGGGGGGTGAGTGAGAATGTGAGAGTGAGTGAGAATGTGAGAGTGAGTGAGAGAGTGGGTGGTGGAGAGAGAGGAGGAGAGAAAAGACAGGTGAAGATCTTGAAATATTTAGTGTTGTCACACCGATTGTAACGGTCATGTGCTGACAGCCTAATTGTTCCATTTCCACGAGCCGAATTACTGGAAGTTGTTCGGAGAGCGCCAGTCAACGTTTCCAGCTTCCATCCAATTGCTCTCCCTCCACATGCTATTGCTAACCTCTATGACTACTTCGATGTCTTAACAGAAGAATAAAATGTATTGGGTAGAGAATAAAACGTACTCATATATAGTAGTCGTAATCAATAGAGAATAACAAGTAATAGGCGTCAGAATGTGTGGAAATTAGGGAAGGAGAATTAAATATAAGTAGAAGGTTTGTCAGAATGGAAATGGAGGGGCATTTTCGAGTGTAATCCCAAGAGCCCACATGATAGATATGTTGTTCGCGCAAATTTTTCTTGATATACGAACTCCGTGATCCTTGCCCAACGCTGAATAGCACGGCCCGTAGAGATATTGAGGTCGAACTCCGAACGGCCCGAAGCAACTTAAAATGCTGGCAACACCCACCTCGTACTTTCAAAACGAAGCATTTCTCGTGGCACGCTTTTGCGCATTACGTTCATGTCCACATTTGGTACGCCCCTTTAAGCCGCGATATAGCGAGATCCCTCCTCTCCCTGCACCCCCCATGTGAAATATCAAGAAAACTTGCGCGTTTAGTACAGATTACTGTTGTGGCAAAGATAGGTGATTTATATCCTTTGAAACAAAACCGTCCTTTGAATATAAGGTTTTAAAAATATAAATTTTCAATTAATATTAATAATATAAACATTAACTGTTAATATAATAATGCTTCAATCAATTAGTCATGACGCAAATTTTGGATAAATAAATTACTATTTTCTGAAAAGATCTTAAATGTCGCTCATATCGCTACATATAACCGAAACAAAAAATAAGAACGTTTTGAATAAAATGAATTTTAAATATTAATTTACTTTAATTTTCAGATGAGGTAATACTAATGCGATTGAAAAAGAATAATCAATTTTTGAAAGTCCTATCTGTCAACCACATTATTCAAATCAAATTAAAATAGCAAACTTTAATTTTAATCTTCTATAGCAATTAATTATTAAGTGGATGCAGAGAAAGACAGGACAAAGAGAGGAAAAATAAATACAAGGCACAATGCATGCAAGAGCTGGGAAACATATTTTGTAGTAAAAAGACTTGACAATAAACAAGAAAACAAAACAATCTGGATATCGGTGAAATTAACGCGATATTTTAAAATATTTATTTATCGTCTGAAAGGAAGTAACAAATATACGGTTTTGAAACTTCATTAAAATGTCCTGATAACAATGCTACTTACTGATATGAGTTCTCGTGGCGTTTTCCTGCACATTATACCCGATGAAAATCATTCAATGGTTGCTTTGAACTTTAACGCAAATAAATTACAGAATTGATCACCAAAACAATGACAGTGAAAATTATATGATTTATTAGCAAATTGGCGGCTTACGAAAATATCTTTTAACGTTCATGAGTATCTCTTAAACCACACATCAGTAACTCTTTGACATTCCAACCCGATAGGGGCTAACAGGATATGAGATTCACAATTTCGCTCCTACATGTCATTAGTTTAAAATTAAGAACTTACGAAACTTTGCAGTGTTTCACATTCGTGCATTATATATATGACTTTCAATTCAATATTGTTATCACACCTTCCTAAAACGTAAAACGATGAGACAGTCACAGATTTCGTTGCTAAATAAAACTAGTTTAAAATTACGTAATTACAAAATTTGAAGATTAAAACTAGTCGAGCTAGAACAGCACGAACATTCTCGCCCGTGCTTTCACACTAAATTACGCAAAAAGGATTAAAAGTTTCCAAATATTGTGCATGATCTTATTTCAAAATCTATGTTTAAGGAACAGATTCCATTAAGGGAAAATCTCCATAATAGCAGTTATGGGAAGACGCCGGAAAAATTTGAAATTTTGCCAAATTTCCGAAAAAACTAAGATTTTCAACAAAAATAAGACCTGCACCGTTTTCTTAAATGTTCTTTACAATATTCTACAACAAAAGTGAATCAAAAATGAAAGAGCCATTTATTTGAAATTTTGGAAAAAATCTCAGAAGTTTCGCGTAAAGTACTCCACAAAACAAAAATGTCCGTATCAAATTCAAGGACGCCCATCAACCAGGTCAATTAGGAATATCAACTTTGGAGAAAATCGTCTGAACGGTGTAGCCGCTAGCGTTGTTCACAGATGGACGGACAGGCAGTCGGAAAGACGTTTTGTCGACAATCAATTTTTCAGAATGAAAGACCCCCATAACATGGATTCTGCCCACAACACGTGTTAGAGATTTTTTCTAAATTTACTAATTGGACTAAACCAACTTTTTCGTTACCAAGACCCTGTAATAAGAGTTTTTATGCCAAAAATTAGACGCTTATTGTGCAGCAATACAGAACTTTCTTTATACTTCGTAACGATAAAGTAAAAAAAAAAAATATTGAGGAAAAAGAAAAAATTTAAACGACACATTCTTACGTCCATGCCATCCCTTTCGTACGGGGGCGTAACAGGTTGCGACTAGTTTAACCGGCGAGGCGGCGAGCTCGGTCGGCCGTTCAGAGGGCACCCAATCGATAGCGCCCCCTGCGTATGTGTATTTACTCGAGTGCGGGGCGATATATCCTCTCGCCGATGTTTTGCCTAGAAACACTGATCGATAACGCAAATATTGCTGGCGGTGCGCGTCGTGCGCGTGTTTTCTTTGCCTTTTGATTGATCACTTGGCCGCACGAGCGCGGGCGCGCCGCCACATCGCGCCCGTGACTGCCGTGCGTGCGCTCTCCGCACGGGCGTGATTGAGATCGACGCGTGCCCGCAGGCGCCTCGGATACTTACTCGTTGTACGGCACGCAGCTTTTTATGGAGTGTTTACAATAGTATTTCTCGAAGTAGGGCACGAGAGGATTTGTACAGTTCTTTAGAAAGTCGGCGACGATTGCCATAATAGGAAGTTGATGAAAAAGATTTTTCGAAATTTCAATTTTGCCTGCTCCTTTGTTTATTTACGTAAAATGCGCTACCAATTGTTTTTGGTGGGAGTACAACAGTAATTCACACGTACATTCCGAACTCTATTTATGTGCTTTTTTTTTTTTTGTTTTTTTTGTTTTTTTTTTGTTTTTTTTTGTTTCTGCGTAGGCTTGACTTTTTTCTTCCTGGGAATTTTTCCAACTTCAGGGGATGCCGATTTCGACTACACGACCCACTACGTCCCTCATGGGAACACATATCATTCTTTTACACTAGGCACTCACTTATTTGCGATCTCCGCGGTCTGTGTTCAACAGACTGACAAGGCCTTCCTCGACAACACATACACAAAAAACATAAGGGACAAACAATCATGACTACGGCAGGTCTCGAACCCGCCACCCATCCGATGGAGGTGCTGAGTCGGTACACTGTGACCATCCAGGTTGGCTTTCCTAGACCTAACTGCTTCCATTAAATTGTAGAATTTATAATTTGTAATAATTCAGTTTTTGGAAATAGCAACGTAAAATAAAAATTTAAATACACAACGCGTATGCATTTGTCAAATATTCAGTTTTTACTTGTAACTTTGAATAGAATTTTACTTCCGTTTTATCAATGATTTAAAGGTTATGAACGAAGGTCATTGGAACTGCAATTTTTTACAAAAATTAAACGTAATTAATCTCAGATAATTTTGAAAAGAGGAAATTCCAGATAATTTTGAGAGAGAGAGAGAGAGAGGGGGGAGAGACACACACACACGCGCACATACAGAATATTCTAAATAAAACAAAACTATGGGGCTCTAGGCTGAGCGCGACAAATCGCGTTTCAATAAATGGCACGCCTAATGAAAAACTCTAAAAAACTAAAGAAAAATTTTAAAACAGAAAAGTGCTTACTTCAGATGGAAGAGCAGGTATGATGGTCTGAACGTCACCAAGACTCAAGGAATAACCTAGTAAGATTGCAAGAGACTACGAGAGTCCACGGCTAATGGCTCTCCTGTTCCCCGGGGCACGTGATAATTGTGCCGCTAACTGCAGTAGTAGGTGGAAGCTGCATTGGCACACAGAGCAATTGGCCGCTGAAGTGGGACATCGACATAAGGGTGGTCTGTGCATGACGGAGAGAGTTGGACTATATTGGGGGGGATATCATTAGGATAATCGATTGGTGAATCAATGGGTAAGACCCGGAATCGCATCGACAGGAATTACTATATACTTCAATTTTTCTATTGTGGCCGGTACATTAAGTCATTGTTACACATCCTGCCATATAAAATTAATATTTTTAATTAAGTCGCAAACGCCTTTCTCAATCGAGCTCGTGGTCTCAGAAATATGCTTCCTACCGTTAAAGAGATTCATTTTATAAGGCAGGAGGTGTAACAATGATCGAATGTCATCGGCCACAATAGTAAAATCGAAGTAAAGTCTCGACGATTCTTATATTTTTATCAATACGTACTCTAATACATTACTTTTACTTATTTGAGAAGGAAATACATGAAAGATGATTATTGAATTTTCATCAACACAAAGAGATCCTCGAATATTGAAACTACTACGTACGTTGCTTGCTATTCAAATATGATTTTCATCTTATCCCGTTCTACACACTGATCAACACATGCATCGTGTTGTAAAAGGGTAATTGAAAGATGCACTTGCTTTTGGTATGTAATAAGAATTAATGTTATAATTTGGAATTTAATCTAAATTCCAGACAAAGGAAAACAGAAGTCAACAATAGACTACAATCATTTGCAAAAGACAAAAATGTTTTTCAATTGTCTTTTCTATTGCTACCGAATGTACAATTTAACAGTGTTTTACTATAATGTATAAATACAAATTAAATTGTAAGTAAATTATTGTATCATTTTCCTGGTATTTTCAGGTCTACCAATGCTCAATGTATTCATCACAATTGTTCAACACAATAAATAACATGATTTTGACAGAATGCATCTTTGGCATTAAACGGCTCTAGAAATTTATCTCGATGGTATATCTCAAATAAATCGTTCAAATATGTTTAATAAAACAGCGTGGATTGTAAGAAATTTGCATTTCCTTAAATATGAACTAAATCCTATAATGATGTTGGTATTTCGATGGTTACAATCAGTCAGACGAGTAAGAACGCAATTATTCCTATGAAAACTGAAAGGAAACATACCGCTTTAAATTTGGTATCACCAAATCATAAGTTGTTTCGGAGTTCCAGCCACAGAAGACTCATTCCATAAATTACTTAAAATGTCGCCGACTTGTTTATATGTCTCGAATGGGAAAATGCCCGGAGAGATGGCTCAGTGCATCAAGGTGTCGCTGCAGTTCGTATGTCCGGGAGGTCCTAGGTTCGAGTCCTGACGGCGGCAGGACTGGCGAGTCCTGACGGCGGCAGGACTGGCGAGTCCTGACGGCGGATTTTCGACAACGTCGAATTCTGTCGCTGTCTGAAGGAGAATTCTAGCGGCTGGCCTCTCTGATCGGTAGATTTGCGTGTTTTTTTCCGATCAAGACCAGGCAAATGCCGGAGCAGTACTTTTACAAACGGGGCACAGACTGTGCGCGATATTTCTTTCCTCTTCCTTGTCCTACCATCACCCCTTTTACACACACTTTCAGTAACATGCACTACACTACCAAACATGACGGGAGACCGGTCGGGGACTTAGAACTTGTCCCGGCTGGGGTCGCGCCTCGCTGGTGCGAGATATCTGGTCGGGGAAAACCCCGCTAGTTTCGGATCTCGCCATCCAACTGGGGAAGATCACCGCCACCTCCCGAGGGAAAAATACACTACATTTGCGGTGCGTCAACTACTACTGACCTTAGTAGTTGACGCGCGCGTAATCACTAACAACTGAGTGGAAATCGAGAACTCATAAGTTGTCAAGTTCCATAGACAATGCCAAGTGGGCACAGTGAAGAGAAGGGTGGGGCTGTGAGCATCCAGGTTTATTCAGCTCTGGTGGTCCCAATTGGGTCTCGAGTACGTTGACTGATATTTCCGAGCGCATCTCCAGCTATAGTCTTTAGTCTAGCGAATGCTTTTATCGTGAGAGATGGCGATGATCCTACCAGCTTCCCAGCACCCGGTGAGATCTAGTGTTGGGAATTTCATCTTCCAGGTACCTACCTCAGCAGGGGACAAGGTATACGCTCATGATTGGTCTCCAGGCATGTGTAGTGCTTGTAAGTGAAAGTGGGTGTAAGGGAAGAAGACAGGAGAAGGAAGGGGAAGGAAAAATCACGCGCCATCCTTATCCCGTTTGTTAGGATGCTGCTTCCGCATTCACCGGATTTTGATAGGAGAAACTACGGAAATTAACCGGTCGGATTCTAAAGGCTTCTCGAATTCGCGTCTAAACAGCGGCTGAATTTGAACTAGTTATCTAGCTAGTGTTGACAATCTGTCAGGGTCGGGACTCAAAACTCATTCGGGCTGTGAGCAGAGATATTCGGTACCAACCTGCACTGTTGGTAATCTTCGAGGTGTGGAAACAGACCTATCCAGGTTATGAGTAGATGTGTTGGTAGAACACTTGCCTGCTTGACATGCTCCAGTCTCGCGTATACCTGCGAGCTAACGGTGTGATCCGCTGCTTGCAGAGCCTGTGCGACGGAAGAAAAGGAGAGGCGCTCGAGCCCGATCGGCGCTAGTCGAGTAAAAGGCAAATGGTACTCAGGACACCGGGAGCGTTGAAACCGGAATACGTGCATTTCAGAAGCTTTGCTGTAGAGCACTGCTTCCTGGCGAATCAAGATTGTAGCTTGTGATACTTGTCTTTGCATCTTACCGAAATGGATAAAGTGCCAAGAAGGAACAGTGCACATGCATATTTCTGTCATATGCAGATGAAAGTAATCAACAGGATGTGAAAGAGACTAGCACTGGTGAATTTCCCAACGGTAACGGACAAAAAATAGCAGATAATGATAAACAAAGAATAGTCTGCTCATGGTTGTAGAAGTTTCTAAGGCCAGTGAGAGACTAGGTACGAAGTTTTGAGTTCCACTGTTTCATTCCTTAATTTATTTTCAGAAACCACCTAATCTGTCCTCATAGATTTCTCAGACATTTTATTACGCATCTCCCAGGCCTCCTTAGTTCTAGGCAAATTATAAGAGTAATTTCTAACGCACATACATACCAAAATTCTTCGTGGAAATCCAAAACTTGCCTCATACTCGATCACCTTTCTTTAGCCAGCGCCCTTTGGCTAACGCCAAATTAACCGCGCTTTCACCTTTATAATCGTACATCGTGCAGCAAATACAGCAGCGTACATCATGGTCATCGTACAGCTTCTTCCACACAGAACAATGAGCGAATTAACCACGTGCTTCAAACATTTCAAATATTTCTAAATTAAGCCATAACATGCACACGTTTCCCGACGCAACTTCGAGACGTGATGGGCGCGCCAAGCCAGACAGGTTTTGCCGCGAGATCAATATGGCGCATTGCGCCGCGAGTTGTCTGTTGCGTTCAATCCCGGCGGCGACGGAGGCGGCTGCGGCGGCGGCGGCGGTGTGCACGCTAGTTGACAGGCGCGCCCCGCAACTAGCGCCACCGCAAGGCACACCACGCGGTCGAGCGCTAATTACTTCGTGGTGTTCGCTGGCGGAGCGGGGAAGACGCACTGATTACGGGTTTCCGACAAGAGCGCAATTAATCGCAATCCCTCGCGACTCGGCTGTTGAAAAGGCGTAATGTTCACACAAAAGCAACCGACATCCCATTTCAATGAAATGTGGGTAATTTAATAAATCTTTCATTCCAAATTCGTTCAGTACGTTCAAGAATCTACAACACAAGAACTGTGAATAAAATATTAAAAAATTAATATATTATAATATTTTTGGTCTTTGATTTTTAAAGACAGACCACTTTTCATATTTTTTACATAATACATAGCGCAATGAATCGGAACTTATTTGTTTCCATCAGGAAAAATGAAATAAATAAATTTATTTAAACAATTTAGAAAACGTTGCGTTATGTATTATGTAATAAATATTATTATGAAAAATTGTCTATAAAAATTATTTTAAAGACAATTTTTAATTTTGTCTTTAAAAAAGTCTTTAAAAATCAAAGAACAAGAATTTTATAGTATATTGAAGAAACACAGACAGAAAAAAATAATTTTAATAATGACAAATTAATATTGGTTTTTTTCAAATTCAATTTTTATTTAATAATTATCACTTTCAAAGAAATTTAACCCATTAATACGATGAAATACAATAAGATCAATATTTTATGTTATTTGAAATTTTTTTTCCTAGGGATGTCACATCAGTTGTTGAATTCAAACCTAATGGTACAACGTTCCAAACCACGGAGTTTTTTGTCAACACTTTCCTATCAGACGCCTAGAAACAAACGAGATTATTTTATTGCAGCAGAGTTTGCAAATTCGGAGAGCCAGCTTGTACAAAACTGATTCGGTCTTCATTCAGGCCGTCCATGAAAGAAATAACGGGGAGCTTCGCAGTTGTAGCCCACCTGCTGGCACCGCTGCCCCGTCGACACCCCTTTCCTTTCGCTTCTCCGCACGCGATGCTCCCACAATACGCGTTTCATTTAAGTGCACTACAAAGGCTTCAGTAATTTTGTTCTCATTTTAGTTCTCTTGGCTTTTTCTCCATCTCTCTCTTGCTTCGAAACACAGCTGGAGGTGTGGCTTTAATGAACCGTGAATTAAATGTGCGAGTTTTAATTAGTTACCTCTTGTTTCTTGTTTTGCTTCGAAGTAAAATGTTCCGGATCGCAAAAGGCACTAGCTCGCAAAGTGTTTCAGCAGAGAGTGTAAATACGGGAGAATGGAAAATGCTAGATTGGAAACTTTTATCAAAAATGAAACAGTATGGAATGTATACCCACTCTCACAGAATATGGGCGATGCCTTGTGCGGCCAAATCTGGCTTTTCCACAGCTTGGACAACCATCGCTAGACACTTGACCAATCCTGGCGTCGAGGCGTATCCGCTCTTATCATTGGCTTTTGCTCCAAGTTTCAGACACGTCCCCCTTCCTCCCTCGAAGATTTTCCTCCTAGTTATCTCAAAGGGGCGGAGCAATTTCTGAGGTCAGTGACGCTGCCTCGCTAACGTGAGCAGGGGTAACAGGAGAGGGGGTGAGAGGAAGTAAGAGGAGGTAACAGGAGAGGCACAGAAACGAAAGGATTGGTGCGCGGGGCGCAGGATCACTCTGCCATTGCACTGGACGTTGGCTGAACCCGTGGACGCTGACGAACCAAGGAGCAGCGGGTCACGGGATGGGGCTGTGACATTTTTTATCGAGTTCTTTACCAGGAAAATTAACTCTAATTTATGGTATCTAATATTGTGAGAAATTTGTGGCAGATTAAATTAATAGTATTGAAAGTTTTGTTTCTTACAAACTATTTTAAAATGCTAATGGTTCTAAAGCAAGGAACACTAATTATTACATAATCATTTTCGGGAAACACACAATATAATACATTTACATAATATAGACATTTCCTATCAAGCAAATTGAAATTCATGTTCACGTATTTAAAAACTTGTATTTTGACATTATTACGCCTTTATTAAGGAAATGCAAGCAATACACATTTTATTACGCATTATGAAATGTAATCGCCCATTTTTCTATATGAGCAGGTGCATGCAGTGATTTCGTTAATCAATTAAAAATCACTGCCGGGTGTCCCAAGTAGATTATCATTGCAAAATTGCTATTGTTAATATTGTTTAGGCTATTTGTAAAATTGATGCAATTTTATAGTGATAATCGGTGAAAGGAAATAGGGAACCTCTCATTAGAAATATTTCAAAAATATAATTGTCTTATTCTTCATATATTTTCAAATGTTACTATTTTCTGTTACACTGCTGAGAAGATTATATCTATCCTTCCCAGTGATATTTTTATTTATTTATTTATTTAAGGTAATATACAGGCAACAGTACAAATCTGATATGGCCTGAATAGGCGCTAACATAATTAATTATTTTCAACATATCACATTGCATATATTAATAGCAAAATTGTAATAATTGATATCTTTAATAAATAGCTAATAATATAAACAGCAAATTTTTAATTCTTTTAATTTGTGGAAATCTACAACGAAGTTAAATATTTTCTTAAATATTTTTGAATAACCACGGAGTAAAAAAAGAATAAATTTGAAAACCTTAAAATGTTACGAATCAATGTAGTTTTCTTAAAACGAGCTGTTAAGAAAGAAACAAAAACTTGTTTGAATAAACTTTAAAGAGATTGAGTATTTAGTTAAAAAATTTCAATTCCGGGACAATTTTCCAATTAAAATATTTAAGCGGAACACAGTGTTTCGAATCGTATTATCTTTCCAATTTATGTTAGGTTTTTGTATGACCCCCAGAAACAGTTTCTGGAGTGTTTAGTTCGATTCAAGAAGCTCTCTCGCAATTCAAACATCCGGAAACCTTGACACGGTTATCGATATTGAAGTAAGAAACGGTTTTTATTCACAGGAAACACACCGTCCTTGTTTTCTAATGATTAATTGTGAAATAATTTTAGCCATTGTAAGATATACGCATGACAAATAATTTGTGCTCATAAGATCCCAATACTTGAATGCATATCGAATCTGAAAATACATTTGGTTTTAGATCAACTTTGGAAAACACAAGAGATTCAATAGATCACAAGTTCTCAAATCTGAAAACAAAACTACAGTCTTTATTATTTTCACGAAATGAAACTTCATACCTTCTTTAATAATATAAAGAACTGTGTATTGTGCTCAACTATCTTGTCAATTACATAGTGCAATATTATTCGCAAATTTTCTGAAAATTAGTATAAAAGTCAGTTAAAATAGTTTTTATTAATTACAAGATTAAAAGAGTAAAAACAGTAAAAAATGACTAATTTTAAAATGAAATAAATGACAAAGACAGTGATACATCAAAAACGCAAAATTAGTTATAAAAGGCATGTTAAAAATCATCTCCTTCACGCGTATTAGATTTATAAATCCATAGCTAAGAAAGTTTAAAGAGTTTGCGGAGGTCAGTAGCCAGCATCTCCTCTATAGTCGACAAGCTATGCCTTCTTCGGCTCTTTCATTATCGCAGTGCACAGGAGCATGCTTTACAGTAAGGTCTGTTCTTCATTTCTGGGGATAGAGGGTGGGTAACTGCACGAGATGTCCGTGCGAGAAGTGGCAGTGCCCGATCCGAAGGTGAATAACTAATTCTTGCCTCGGGCTTAGAGCCACGGGATGACCACGACAAGGTCTTACGATCCTGTGAGTTTGAAAAGAGTTCTGCCACTCTGTTTGCACTCAAAATGCAACGTTGGATAAAATCTGGTAGTAAGAGTAGATATTACCATAAAGATGTCTTTCTGGCTTCCTCGAGGCCAACTTTACTACCTAGTCAGAGGTTTCATTTCCACTTATCCCCACGTGGCCAGGGACACAGGAAAAAACGTAATTCAAATGATGGAGAATTAAGCGATATCTTCGATGTATTTGATGTTGGATATATGATGTCAAAGGTTTACTGGGAGAGAAAGAGGAAATGGACGACAAGGCCGTAGCTTCCTGGGTTCGAAGGGCCGGGTTCCGCCTCGGACATAGATGTGTTCGTGATGTCCTTACGTATTCTCCTACAGAAAACCCCAAACATAAAAATCACAGTGGTCGTTATATGACCTAGTAGTTAAAGAGACATTAAAAATATATACAAAAACAACAACTCAATTGTCAAAGAAAATTTCACATATTTGAATTCGGACTTTCAATAATCGTTGCCTAATAAAACCTAAGGACTTTATTTCCCTGGGCAAAATAGTATTATAAAACGGAAATTTATTTAATCAAAAATGAAATTTTCATATATGAGTCAGCTAATTCGATTATTATTTATAACTTAATATTCATCTCTCTCAGTGATTTCCTACAATTTTGCAATGATATTCATTGTAGCCAATACATATTTTATTCACACTTTCTCTATTTCGTTGGTAAAATAAACATATTTATTAAACTGAGTACCACTGAATTTAATAATGTTCTTTCATTACAATATTTCCATAGTTTTTTAAGCTGAGGAACAGTGATGGAAAATAATTGGCCTAATATTGAGTTAAGACCTCATTAAATATTTTACTATATTTTACATTCTCGAATGCGCAGCACACTACAGAAACAATGATATCAAGTAAAAATGGTATTTAGGGTTTTGAAGGAAAATTCGGTTTTGAAATCACGAACTCCAAAAAATATTTCCAAAAGACTCTGCAGAACATGTATTTATTTTTAGACTCGTTGTAGGAAAAGGACCTGTGTACGCATGGTACCGCAAAAAAATTAAAATATTACTGACTTCTAAATCAATGTATTCTTTTTCAAAATTGATATTATACTAGCAAGTTCATTGGGATTCTGAACCCAATGAGAATCCAATATTTCTGGAGGGTATGTTACATTATGCTCATATTGCATTATTGAAACTTTCTGAAAACGAACTCTTTCTTTTTACTTTACACTCTTCATTCGAATACACTATACCGTTATTACAAATACTGTAGTAAATGTCACCTTTTATTAATATCTCTGGGATTTTTCAACGTTACAATTACTAATCTGTTTCAAATTTCTCATGAACTCTTTACTCTTCTTCTCGGTATAACTAATTCTACAAATGAAGTTATAAAAATTGTATAAATGTTTTCCAAATTTAGAAAATTGCTTTGCAGTGAAAGCATAAAACTTTTCCGTGAACGCATAATCTAAATTTTCTCATATATTGATCAATTGCACTTTCTTCTTAAGGAGTAGAAAAGTTACGTAATGCTACGCGAAAAACGGCGAATTGTCTGCAGAAAAACGCATATTACACGGCCCTTGTGACGAAAAAATGGATAAATCCACTTGCTAAATTTAGAAAAAAAATCCTCCAAATCGTGGTGTAGCCAGAATCCATGTTTTGTGGGTGGTTGATAGCGAAAAATCGACTGACGGTAAAATGTCTGTCCGTCCGTCCTGAACAACGCTAGCGGCTAAACCGTTCAGCCGATTTTCACCAAAATTGATACTCCCAATCGATCTGGCTGATGTCGAGCGCCTTCAATTTGAAACCGATATTCAATTAGGGAGGGTACTTAGCATGAAGCCCTGGGACATTTTCCACATGTTCAAACACCTGGCTCCATAATTCTTTATTACATTTTGTGGTTGGATAGTGGCAAGTGCATTTAAGAGAATATTGCAGTTCTCATGTTCGTTGAAAACTGACTTTTCTTTAAGTATTTCTACAAGTAAAATATTGAAATTTGAGATTTTTCCCTTCATGAAACTTTTTCTTTAAAGATAAGATTTTTAAATAAGATCATGTGCAATTTTTCGAAACTTTTAGTATTTTCAGCCTACTTTTCCCGTGAAAATACAGGTGAGAAAGTACGCGCTGTTTAGCATCACTAGTATTCTTTCAAACTGTCCTACTTCTAGACATTAGGCTCTTCTCGAATAATTGCAAGTCCTTTCCAGTTTTATTATGACATTGTGTTACTGAAGTACGCATGAGGAAAAGTAAAAATATTGTACTTTCTTTCTATAGAGAAAAGTTCGCATTCTATTAAAATATAATTATATTATATTAATATATTTAATATTCCTTATATTATACATTTTTATATTATATTATATATCACAGTATATTTAATCGTAAAAAGGATTGACCTCTGAAAACGAAAAAAATATATTGAAACGATTATGTTCTATTTAGCATAGGTTTTATTATATTTAACTACTTTTCCAAGTGGCAACTGAAACAGAACCCGCTTTAGCCGAGTGGTTAACGTCATAGGTACGCTGTCAGCTTGCTAACGCTGTGAGTTTGAATTCAGAAGGTGATTTTTTTTCTTCTGTTATGGTGTGATTTCAGTAGTGATATGTCCAATATTTTGTAATTAATATTAATTTTTGAAAAGACTTAGGGGCCGTAAAAAGGGCCAGTTTTGTCGTCCATCAGTACGACGACCAGAAGCCTCCGTTCTGTACTATCTGACCGAGGCGCTGGTCGACCTATTTTCAAAGAACTCTATATATTTTTGAAAATTGAAAAAAGGTTAATTTTT
The DNA here is from genome assembly GCA_964035755.1 of Teleogryllus oceanicus. Lineage (NCBI taxonomy): Eukaryota > Metazoa > Arthropoda > Insecta > Orthoptera > Gryllidae > Teleogryllus > Teleogryllus oceanicus. The sequence goes on from CAXIVR010000007.1 coordinate 70,089,097, forward strand.
CAAAACTACAAAATTGAAAATAGAGATCTTACTGGTTGAAAACTCTTTTCCCAATTCATGTAATAGTATAATATTGCGGAGCAGTGACATTAGAAGAAAGTATGTGCTGTTGTAGTACAACTACTTCGTTGTTTACATTATAAGCATTATAATGTCTTTAAGAACAATCAATCAACTATTTGCAGATAATTAAAATATTGTTAGCATTATATCATTCAAGTTTAGGTTACAAGTTTTCATGAATAACAATGCAATTTTTCCGGAAATTCTCTTAGTTGTCTTAATTGGTTTTAAAATCACAAGTTACTTCCTTAATACTACGCGGTTCTGTATTTCAGACTGGTGTTTCGACGAGTTACCGTTCAGTCTTATCGCGTAATGTGGAGATCACCTTGAAGATATGGGAGGGGGGCAAGATAGCAGTTCGCAGGATAGAAGCTACTTCGCGAGCCCTACACAAAAGACATTCGAATCGAAATATTTCTAACTAGAATCAACTATAGAATAGTATCACGCTGATGATTCCACATTCTTATCAAGAATGTGGAATCATCAGTCAGTGTACCAAATGTTGTACATCATAAGAACAATAAATTTCAAGATAGAATTCATTCTACAACACCCCTCATCGGTGCTGTAAGGTACCTCTGTGATAGCTCCGTGGATTAAACGCGTAGTAGATAGAGGAATGGACGCCAGATCAAATCCTGCCGAATATGTATTTTTTTTACCTGATGCCTGGAACACATTAATCACTATCATCACGAGAGGACATTACAAAATTCTTGCAAGGAGGAACAAACTTGTTTTTGTAAACGATAATGTGATTATATTAAGATTGTGTGCTGGTATCTTGTATTCAAGCAATGTGACGAAACGAAATTTGGAAGAGATAGCTCAAATATTAACAGTGTCTCAATTGCAATATCATTATCATATTTTTATGTAATCGTTAGAAATAATATGAAAAAGTCTGTAGCAAGTTGTATAATCACTAGTAATTTACATATTTAACAGTTCTAAAGATAATCAGAATCCTTAACAAGTCTGTGGGTTTATTATAAAATTTTGCAATAAAGGTAATTTCTTCGTTCTTTTATTAATTGAGAAAGGAATATGTCTTTTTACACGTTTAACAAAGTTCCTTAGAGACTATTACGAACTCATTAAAATTACCATTTTGTGTTTGTGCCTTTGTGATAAATGCTAACAGAACGCATCCCTTAATTGTTTGTTACAATTGATAATTTTATTTCTTTTATGGTCTTCTTAAAATTTTTAATGTAAGTCTTCGGTAGGTGGAGCCACATTTCAAAACGTATGAACTCCAAAACATAATAAAGTACGATTTGACGTGGTCATGTGAAAGAAATCAATATTTTTTTATTATTATCTCCATTTTTAAATAAACAATGTTTTGATACGGCTTATCTTTAGTGCGGGGTAGACTGAGACTAAGTGGTGAGCATTCAATCAGTCCCAATTTTCACAAAGAAAATAAGGAATTTTAAATATTTAGTTATATCCAATGATTATTCGACATGCTTGTGTAGGTGATCAATGCACAAATCACCTGTCATTTAGTCTCAATATAGGAAAAACAAGAGGTGGAATTTCGGATCTCAAAATGTCTGGGATAAAGTCGTTCTTTTAAATCTAAATATTAAATTTATTATAAAATTCATAAATATGATAACGGAGTTAGATAAATAAATATATTATCATGTATTGTTAAAAACATCAGTTGCCCTAATATTGCATTTTCCAGAAATTGTACTGCTTGAGAAAATATTTTAAGAATATGATTTCTATTACGTCTTAAATGTTACTCTCAGAGAAAATGGAGAAATTACAGAACAAATATTTCGTATTCGTAGATACATTAAGGCTTTCAGATTACTAAAAGACCAATAACTCTCTCTGTAGCTGAAATCGTTTGACACCGGGTTTTAAATCGGAGGTATTTAGGATCGAGTTCTGTGCGATGCCTTTTTTCTTTTGTTCCGCGTTCTGTTTTACCTAAGTCTGAGAATTAAAAGATAAGAATGTTTAGCGGAAAATACGTGTAATTATTTATTGCTTATAAGATCTTTGCTGAACTTTTATACTATATAATGTGTAATTAGTTTGATACCGCTTTATTACAAATATTTATACAAATGTGTATTTATTTATATTTAGTTAGTAAGAATTTAACCTAACCTCGCTTGGAATTAAGATAGTGAACGTTTTGACATACATTTTGCATTCACTTCCAAAAAAGTTTGTCACAACTCTGTCACTTTTTATGGGAAATGAAATATGAGGAAATGTTTATCCCGTTCGTTAGTGATATCCATATTGTGACCTGATAACCGTATTAATTGAGTACTAAAGATGTAATTCCTTCGGACGGAATCAAACCCGCATCGTTCGATTTACGACCAGTTGCTCTGACCACTGAGCTTCCGAAAAAATGCGTTTTACAGTTGGGTTCTTGGGCTCGTGTATTCCCCACGCATTTGATATTTGTCACCGCTGTCATCATTTACGTAAGTCAATATGAGGGAAGGTTTGGACCTTTAAGTAATTGATATCAAGTTGTGACTTTTGCACAACGTCGTGCCCAGATTGTGACAAATTACTCGTTTTTTCTTGATTTGATAAATACATTCATATTTTGCAATATGAATCATTTATGTAAAAAATAAACTCACCTTGAAATGACAATCAGTAATGCAGAAAATTCTCAGTACTGGTTTTTTCTATCTCACCTTTTGGAACTGCTGTAATACGTTTAGATGGATTTTGAACTATGATAATTCGTTATCTCAGCACAAAACAAAACTTGTACTTCTCGTTTTTACTTTCTCGTATACGCACGAATATACGTAGTATAAGTAGTATATTCGTTTTTTCTATCTCACCTTTTGGAACTGCTGTAATACGTTTAGATGGATTTTTTTTATCCAAACCGTCCGTCCATCCGTCTGTGATCACTACGAGCGCCTAAACCACACGTACGATCCTTTCCAAATTGAAGAAACCCCTGTTTTTCTGGCTGTAGTTGAAGCTTGGAAATTTTGAAACATCTTTGAAATTTGGGGGTACTTTACATGAAGCCTTTCGGACATTTTCAAAATTTTCTCAAAAACGGCTCCTAATTTTCTGGTAAGAATAGAGTAAAATACACTTAGAAGGATGACATAGTTCCAATTTTCATGGTTAACTCTGAATTTTCGAAAATTTTAAAGTTTGAACATTTTGGGGCGTCTTCCTACAACTACAAAATTGAAAACACATTTGTCTTTCAAATGAAATTTGTTGTTCATAATTCGTTCTTGCATAACAATCATGTAGGCTTTCTTGAAATGATGGCATTTTTCGTCAAAAGTGCAAGCAATATTTACAATTTTAAAGAATGGTTTGAAATGCAAAACTGCAATGAAACCGTTTTCTTTTCTTACTATTAAAACGTTTCAAAACCGATTTTGCAAAATCGTACTTTTACTGTTTCTTTCGTTTGCAAGCAACATTCCTGTCTTCAGCTAGCAAAACTCAACCAGTATCACTCGTCAACACATCCTAATATGTAAAACATTGTATAAGTGACTGCGGGGAGTGACGTCATGTAGTTCAGGTGCTTGTTTGAAGAACTGGAAGACTCGAGTTCACGTCCTGGCCTGTTCATGCAACTTTTTATTGTTGACAATGTGTGAGATTTTAATTAATACTTTTCCTTTTCAATAATTTAAGGTATGCATTTACGGTTGTCGTTTGAGAGTTTTCAAAAACGAATGAAGTGGTAATAGTGTAACATTTGTTATATATTAAGAAAACATTACCAATAACACGGAGAAAATAAAGTTTATTTTTATATAAATGTAGTGATGAAAAAAAAAAAAAGGTTTTAGAGTTTATTTTTATATAAATGTGAGTAGATGAACAAAAAGATAATAACTCGAAGAATTCTGAATGTCGGGCCGTGTCGAAACTTGTCTGCTAGCCCAACGTTATCAGTCTAATAATCACCTTGGGCAGAGGCGATAGGGTTGAGCGTCAGGCTAGAACCGAAGCCTGCACGCAAAAATTACATAGTACTGAACTGAAACATTCTTAAGTAGAATTAACTATTTTATAGTGCCGCGTATATTTCTTTGCTTTCTTATTGTCTCTTAGAGGTAATTTATTTAATATTTTAAATTGCAGAAGTACGGAAAAGCAATGAGTTTGAAGACAAAATTCGTAAGATTCTTAATTGAGTAAGTTCACGGAAATGCTTACGTACGTCTGTGTTGGTAGCGCAATCGCTTAGGTGCGTGGCTTCACAATAGAGGAACGCGTGTTCAAATCCCGTACGATATCAGCGGTTTTTTACTTGACGAGCAATGAAAATAAATTCCTAATAACGATGTCGAGAATGTTCTAAACATTCCTTTTCTTTGCAAGAAGATACCATTACAAAACTGCGGAAAGAATTTGATGTACTTTCGATTACTGGTCGTTTACCAGATCATTCACTACTCCATATTTTCCTGTTCATAGGCCGTTTTTTGTTTTTACATTGGTACGTTCGTTTCCTTCCCAATTCCTAATACGAGTATTACGTCCTTTGTAATTAACTTTATTTATTTGTGTCTCACTGTTCTTTTGTCAAGTTTTCTAGCTGAAATTTTTTTTTTTTTTGCTTTTAAAAATTAAGAAATGCTTACACTTCGCTACTACCAAAATATGAAGAACTAGAGGTGCTACAGAATGGGACAGACTTTCTCGTAGCAAATGTTTATAATTTCCTTTGTGTGGACTGGTTTTAAGGTTCTTGCCAGCTCACATAAGGTTCTTGCCGTTCTCTTGCCAGATGACATCTATCGCCGCACAAAATACATTTTTGACATTTTCTCAACTTTTCGGTTCAAAATAGCTCTTTTTCACAGGAATCTATTGAGTTTTTGAAAAACTTCCTCTAAAGTCATTTGAAGCACTTCTACTCACAAGTTAAATAATCTATACAAATCTATTCAAATGCTCATATTAACAGCGTGAGAGGTATTTCAAAAAATTACATTTGTGTAATTTTTAAAAAACAATAGAATAGAACAATATCTCGTTTATGTCATCGGATAGGCTGCATTTGGCATTACCCCAACCAAAAATTTAAAGAAAAATTTGGAGCCGTTTTTGAGAAAATCTTGTTTATGTAAATTTTTAAAATATTCAAATTTTAGTGATTTTCAAAATTCGGAGTTAACCGTGAAAATTGGACATATTCTACCTTTATAAGCGTATTTTACTTTAGAGTAAACAGTCCTTACAAGAAATTTACAGAAAAAATTTGGAGCCGTTTTTGAAAAAAATTTATAATGTCCGGAAGGCTACAAATAGTCCCCCCAAAAATTAATGAATGTTTTTCAAAATCGCATAGCTTCAGCTCAGGCGAAAACGACAGGGGTTTCTTCAATTTGGAAAAAATCGTATGCATGGTTTAGGCGCTAGAGTTGTATCAGACGGACAGACGGACGTTTTGTTTCCCAAATTTGGTTTTGTAGCATCACGGATCCACAAAACTGGAATTATGGCTACACCGCGTGTTAGAGGACTTTTCTCTTAATTTAGCAATTTTTTAATTCAGCTTTTGGTCACCAGAGCGCAGCAATGATTTTTGCAGAAAATGCGCAGTTTTTTCGCGCAGCATTATATAACATTCTCTATACTACGTATATTACTCTGTATATACGTAAGTATACGAGAATGTAATATGTGAAGTGTTTGTTAACATGCGTCACGCAGATAAATTTTAAGGAATAAGTTAGTGATGAAGTTGAAAAAAATAATTCTTGGTTTTTAAAACCATGTATTTATATAATAAATATTCGATTATTAGTTGAAGTAAATATGTTTATCATGCCCATTTGCTAACATTCTGAAAGGCTACATTGTTGTGAATGATATTGATTAATAAACAAGTCCATTATTAAATATTCTTCTCAATCATTCATTCAAGAGTATGCTACAAGCTATTTTACTAAACCATCCCAACCGCGCATCCAAAATAAAAGACTCAGGGTCACGTGCCCTCTCTTCATCCTAGAAAAGATTCATTTCTCTCTCATAATGAACTAGTGATAAACTAGTAATGAAGATGAAGATGAAGATCTTTTATTTATATAATATTATTTCATCAGAAACAGTTCTTTACCCCTTAACTTGACGTTGAAATACTTGTTACATTATTTTAGGAGACACCCAATAAGTCATGCAAGACTGGTAAAACAAAATGTTGAAAGATTTGATTAGTGCATAATCCAAATAACTAAAAAATGTTGGTGGATATCGTTTAAGACTTCGTGAACGGCTGCAAACCTTTGAATTCATACATATGCGATTTCCCGCTTTTTGGAGTCAGCGTATCACTTGAAAAATAGGCAAAAAAATAATATTTTTTTTGTATCTGTAACATTTAATCCAGAAATTAATAAAAACATAAAAAATGGAGACTCAAAATAAATAATGTTAAGTCAAGACACATGGTTGTAGGGAAATCTCGATATGATCTAGAACAGAAATAGGTATATTTCAGTAGGAAAGGAATTTAAATATATCGGAGTGATTATTAGAGCAGGGGGATCTAATAATATTGACTTTATTAAAAAATAAGCTAGGGAAGGCCAATTATTAGTAGACTTCATAATATTTTATAAAACAAAAATTTTCGAAAGAAAACTAAGAGACAATATACAAGACAATGGTGGAGAGCTGTGTTACGTATGAATCGGAAATTAGAATTAAAAATGATGCAATAAACTCTCGGTTAAATGCTATGAAAATGAATTTGTGGAGACGATGTTGTCAGTATACTGTTAAATAAATTAGAATTAAAAATGATGCAATAAACTCTCGGTTAAATGCTATGAAAATGAATATCAAAAATTATCTTTGAGTGAATCCCTTTCGAAAGAAGAAAACGAGGAAGGCCAAGAAATCTTGTAAGTACGTCATCGATTTGACAATGAAGGGCAGAAGAATAGAGGAAGATGCCTGACGGAATAAAAAACATTGGTGTGTAGATTGCGAAAAACGGTCATTAGAACTGTAAAATACTCGCTTAAGAATGAATAATAATTACCTTAAACCCGAAGTGGAAGATACCGGATGAAGAAGCCTTGTTATTATGTGCTGGCACAAGTAAGTGGGGCAAGATCTGTTAAGATCTTGCCGGAATACCAAACCAAAGCAAAGTAACGTTCTTATTTGAAAAGATTAAATGAAAACAAAGAAAATTTGATTATTTTCTAGAGGGGAGTCCTTTAGATAACAAATATCAGATATTACTCCATTTGGTATTTGTGATATTTGTAAACTTTGTCCATTTATCGGCATGATCGCTTTTTCAATGGGAACAACTATTCTTCCGAATTGACAGGTCGAAAAGTAAATATTGTATTTAGGTAAAAAAAGATGATTGAATTATGTTTTCGAAAAATTGACGGGACTGAAGTAAAAAGAGAAAACTATCACAAATAGTAAATTCACATTTCTTGTATGTTGCACCAATGAATAATGTCAATTCCACAATTAAAATCTATTTTCGATCCACCAATAACATATTGGTCTCTTTAACCTGAAATATTTCCTTTAACGGCGATAACATAATTCACCGGAAAGTGTTCGGCAGTTTATCGACGAATGACAGAAAATGTAATTACAATAGCCAGTAGGACTTCTGATGCAGTATTCCACAAAGGCAGATTTTTTAAAACTCCAGACATTTGTTCATCATTTCTCTCTCATGGTATGCGACATGTATTCTCAAGTTAATGTTGAAATATCTAGTATCACTTTCGGAATCCTAAGACTTAAGTAAAAGGAACGCAATGGTGACCCTGAAGAGTTGGTTACGACCCAACAGCGATAGCCAGATTTCTCCTTCTTCCCGACCTTGCATTAAAGTGGTCGCCGAAGTGTGCGACCAAATGCCAATGAATTATAAATTTGAGGTTATTTCGTTATTATTTAGATTTTCTTTGTAAAATCGTCTCTGCGTGAGATATACTATATACGAACACAAACGATCAATCAGTGGGCAGTACATTTTAAAACGTTACATTGTAATATAGTAGCAATGCGTTTCAACAATAATAAATATTGTAGTTATAGTTTTAAAATTCAACCTTAATTCGTATTATAGTACTTTAATTAAATTACTTTATAAATATTTATAACTTAAATGAAATTTTTCCCAAATAAAAAAAATTAATTGCTTATTTTGTTTACAATATTTATTAACAATCCATTAAAAATTATAAATATGCAATGCAATATTACTGAAGATGCGTTAGTGAACACATGTCTAATAAATTGGCAATTTTTGTATGAAATGTAAAAATGTATGAAAATAAAAAAATTTTATTTTGCAACAATATTTTACAGAAGAGGATCCCTATTCATTTTCTAAGGATTATCGTGACACAGATTTCCGAAGTTTGACAAAATTTTGAAACATTATTAACAATTACAATTTTGAAATAATTTATGACAGGAGAATCTCTAGTGATTCTTAATGGATTAGCAAAAACAGTGTTTGCATAGGTCTGCTTATCTAGAAGAAGTGGGTGTAACATTCCGATGACGTGTAAAAACTTTGTGTGCATTGCTCGTTTTCGAAAATAAAAATATCGTAATGTAAAATATACTTGCTATAATAATATAAATATATTAATTTCATTGCGTTGGATTGGAAATCATACATAAATTACATGAGTAATATATTGATATGAGTGTATTTTGTGTGTGTGTGTGTTCCTCCAATGTTCACACCAATAGACAAAAGCTGTGTTTCTACCATTGCAAACATTAAGATATTAAAATGTTTTATATGAGTCATATGTCGTTTTTGATTCTCACGCAAAATCCTCAAAAACTAGGTATCACATATGATTTTTAATATTTGCAGGTAAAGAACTCCATGTAAAATGCAATCACCCTAACGTTAGATTGAAGAGGTAATTAATTGTGATCCCCAAAACAAAAGATCAAAAATCATTCATTTGCTTACAGCTGCACTTACCAATCATAATGTCTGCAGTAGAAAACTTTCATTGTGACTAAATGAACTTAAATACTTTAAGTTTATTTAGTATTTTACATATCAAAACTATTTTATTACAATATTAATGTCCGCGACCATATAGTATTTTTTAATTGGGTCATCTGAGAAATTGATGATGAAGTATTTCACAACTGAAAGCTGCTATCTCGGAGACGTGTTTGTGAAACTGACTCTAAAACGTATTTCTTTAAGTTATTAATTTTTCTAATGAAATAACTAGGTTAGACAATGCATACAATGCAAATTATTTGCATTTTATATTAAATATTACAATAATAAACGACGAAATGTAGACATGGAGCTTAATAGTAGTTGTCCAGTGTTATTTTTTGCAAAAAAACCGTTTTATAACAGTTTTAAAATATGTTTTTACTGGGAAATTGCATGCCTTTATTTATGTAATTAAATGTATATACAAAAATTTATGTAAAACTGTTGTTGATTAAATATTTATATTCAAATACTTACTATAATATAACTCGCCATCACCGCCATTTTGTAATGTTCAAGATGAATAGTCCCGCCTCCCTGAAATGAAGCTAAAGCGGATTGGTCAGCTCGATCCCGCAGGGCGGGGCAGGGGTCGGAAAACTCTGGTAAAGTTCGGCTCAGGACATCGCCCATTTTTTGTGCAAGCGAGGGTACATGCTTATTAGTACTAGTTTTCTGGCAATAAAGATATAGGTATTTATATTGGCTTCAACTGTAGGAATGGGGCTTTATTCGCATTTATGGACTCGGAAACAATTAATTTTAATGAAGCAATGAAGTTTATTTCCTTAACTAATTTTAATTCTCTCATCGGTTTGGCCTAGAATTTCCCATGAATATATGTATAGTTTTAGCATTGTGAAGCAAAAACATCTGTTCATGGAAAATTCTAAGCCAAATCGACGGGATAATTAAAATAAGGATATGAAATACGTTTTAAAAGTGCTGAAAGGTGCCCAAAGAGATGTACGATTTTCTGTCAATTCCTTAAAGCTCAATCAGATAAATGTTTTATGTGTGTACTAATTACCTTGCAATGAAAGATTCTGGTAGAATATACAAGCCTATAGCATAGAACCTTGCGTGAAAATATATAAATTTCAGGATCAAAAAACCCCTTCATGAAATTTTCCTGTATGATATTGGAATTTTGAATCTTAAGCAAAATTAAATATGAAACTCAAGAAATAAAAGTAAACGATTTTAAAAACCAGTTTCACTACAAATTGATCTATAATTTATAAAAAATATTTGTTTTCGGTGCATACAACTTTTTCTAACACTTTTTATACCCACACATCGTTTTTATAAAAGAAAAACTTCCACCGAGTTACGGGAAAGCCATTAGAAACAATTTGTCCCACGCGTTAACGGAAAACGTTAAGAAATACACTCAACGAACACTCTCGCGCAGTGAATTTTTTAGTCGGAAGCGAAAGTGCAGTTTTACGAATGTATCATTTATACTCATAAATTTTTGTTCACAATAGCTTAAAAGCTCATCATCCTGCAAAATGTTCCGGCCCCACTTGATTTCTCTTTAGGAAGCGCCGTGCCGCACGAGGAGGCCATTAGCGTTTTAATTTCGAGAGGTAGCGGAAGAAGCGCGGGGCATTGCAAGCAGGGCATTGGAAAACGTTAAAAGGGAGGTGTTCCCCAAGGCTTTGTCCCAGGGCCCGGAGACACCATGCGGATGGGAAAAGTGTAAAGGGGGAACGGGTAGAGTTCGCGTGGCTCAAGGAAGATGAAGGAGTCTCTGAGACAAAAATCTGAAGTACAATATTGAGGGCGATTCATTTAATGACCCAGCTTTGTTCTCTTAAGTTATTTGGAAATGATGTAACATTTTGAAGAATATATTGCCAAATATACCTTAACTGTCAGTATACATTCAGAATCATAAGATGAAATTATTATTGAGATACATATAATATATAAAATTAGCCCTCTCAGTGTTTTAATTTATTCCTCAGATTCATTTTCTTCTAATATTCACAACTCTAGAATAATAATATAATTAATATAAAAAAACTGTGTATATCTTTATTTTTTACAACGAATTGAGAAAAAGTAATTAGATTTAGAGACTAACGCTAATCTGAAGCAATATCCACGTGTTCCCGTTTATGTCTAGGAAAATCTTTCACTCTCATATTTAAAATTTAAGTTTAACATTAATTAAACGTTTTTTACGTTTTTCTTACCATTCAACACTATTACAATTATTTCATTGATTAAATAATTGTTTAGTAAAATCATTTTGCTCGTCCAATGCCATCATTTCTTCATAAAACTTGAGTACTAATATGTTGATAGCAAGTCAAATTTCGCTTAATTACACCTACCATCTACTGTTTGTATATTTTAATGCATGCGGTTCAGATCTAGGTTGGGAGTGATACGCACTCTAATTTCTGGGAATATCTACACCTTTATTCCAACAGAAGCTGCATGTTACGCATAAGGCAAGCATTAAACAGCAACTCGTGAAATGTGCCCTTACGAAATGGTGCACTTTGACGTAATACTGCAATTATGGCAACCTTTATGTAAAGGTTACTAACGACACAGATTGGAACTCCAAAATACATATTGTGGTGTCTCACCACATCAAAAGGAGGAGGTGGTGAAAGAAAGTAATCATGAAGATCTATATTTATAACTCAAACGCTGATCAGTAAATCTAATGACTGAATGATCTAAACTCAAGAACCATCTCCCGGTTTGAATTTCAGAGTAAAGATAGTATGCATCGTTCAATATTATGGAGATAAAATATTAGGAGTAGAAATTTAACTATTTTCTTATATTGTTATTACATTATTACCCTCTGTATACTACGTATGTCACAATTAATTTATTTCTTTTGACGTGCCCTTAGAGATAATAAAAAAATTGCGTTTAGTGGTGGCACGTCCCTGCAAGCGAGCCAGGTGACCAAAAGAGCACACGCTGAAGGGGCAGCAGACTGATTGATTGATTTTTTCGTGTTTTCGGGCGCGTCAACTGCTTCGTTCATTGGTCCCGTTAGTGTAGTGCATGCTTTTTCTCGGGAAATGGCAGTGATCTTCCCCCGCTGGATGGCGAGATTCGGCGCCGTCCTACCGTCGGCTAGTGGGGTTTCCCCCTAATCAGGATTCTCCCACCAGCGGGGCATCGCCCCAGCCGGGAAAAGCTCTAAGGTCCCAACCGGTCTCACGGAATATGTGGTTGTGCAGTGCATGTAAGTGTGTGTGTGTAAGGGGAGAGGATAGAACAAGGAAGAGGAAGGACAGATCGATCACGGTCCGTGGTCTGCTTGTTAGGGCAGCCGGCCGCTAGAATTCTCCTCCAGACAGCGACTGAATTCGACCTAGCTGAAAATTGTGTCGAAAATCCGCCCCGTCAGACTCGAACTAGACCTCCGCAGAACGCTGCGGACACAGTTGATGCACTGAGCTACCGCTAACGGTGGAGCAGCAGACCTTGAACGGCGACGTCCTATGAGATTTCTAAGGTTATTTTGTTACCCCTCTGCAAGAGGGTGATGGAAAATATCTTATCTTACAAGGTTAAAATTTAAGAATAAAGTGGAAAAGATACAGATTGCAACAGACGCAAATATCGCATTTCATCTGGGTTCCCTTGCAAAGTTGTGTAAGCTAATGTTTTACTCTCGAATCGGTAAGGCGCTTATGTCATAGGAATGGGTTGACTTTTAGTTTCAGAAATCCTTCCCAACGCGGCTGATGGTGACCGCCCAAAATTTCATGTAATTGTTCATATATCTGCATCTAATTGTCAAAAACAGGTCAAAATATGACTGTATACGTTTTCACTTACGCGCAATCTCATCCAGTAAAGTCTCATTAAAATTTGACCAGCTCGTTCAGGGTTCGACTCGCGTCAGTGGCAGGATTTTCGACACTACTTAGATGTCTAGGTAAACTTCAGCCGCTGCCTAGAAGAGAATTCTAACGACCTTCATCAGAGCAAAAATGGATTATTTGCAATGAGAGAGGTCGCAAAATGACTTCCGAAAAGATAGTACCTGCGTCTAGAACGCGGCGTCTCCTGTCCAGCCAATCAGGTACTGACTACAACCGGAAGCCATCACTTTCACACAAGTTCTTGTTTTGAATGAAAAACATTTCGGGACCCTAATTAAGTGGGGGGTCTGGTATATCCTCGTTTTGTTATTGTCCCTTTCTGAGCGCTCCCTTCGGCTATATCGTCTTTCGTTAGTGATTCCAGGCGCGTCAACTGCTCAGGTCATTCTTCTGGTAAGTGTTGTGCACACTTACTGGAAGAGGTCGGTGGTCTTACACTTACCGGAAGGGAGGCGTCGGTGGTCTTATCCCGCTAGATGGCGAGATCCGGTGACACCTACAGACGGCTTGCGGGATTTTCCCCAAACCTAGTAATTTACCGCCCCGAGGAATCCCCCACCCCCACCCCCGAGGAAACGCCCCAGGAGGGACCAGCTCTAAGCTACCGACCGGTCTCCCGACATGCGTGGCGGTGTAGTGCATTTAAGTATGTGTTTGATTGTTAGTGATTCCGGACGGGAACGGCTGTCATTAGCCCCGTAAGTGAAGTGCATATTTACTCGGAAGGTGGCGGTGTTCTTTTCCTGCTGAATGGCGACATCCGAGGCCGACCTACCGTCGGCTAGTGGGGTTTCTCCACCCAGGAATCTCCCACCAGGGGGAGGGCAGCGAAAACAGGCTCAAAGCTCCCGACCCGTGTGGTCTGGTGCAGTCTCCCGGCATGTGTGGTAGTGTAGTGCATGGGCGGAAGTGTAAGTAGGGGATGAAAATAGGACAAGGAACAGGAAAAAAACCGTTCGCTTGTTCGTCGGAAACAAGAAGGAAAGACCGCTAATTGCTCGGCTCGAAGGAAAGACAGTCCGCTACCGTCGGCTACCGAGGTTTTTCCCAACCAGGTACCTCCCACAACTGGGTCCCAGCTGGGACAGACTCCAAGCCCCGACCGGCCTCTCGGCACGTGTGATAGTGTAGCGCATGTCAGTGTGTGTGTAAAAGGTGCAGATGGGACACGGAAGAGAAAGGAAAGATCGCGCGCGCGGTCCGGGGACCGGAAGCGGTTGCTCAGTGCATCAACTGATGTCACTGCAGCGCCTCTTACCGGGAGGTCCTAGGTTCCCACTCCCCACGGCGGCAGGATTTTCGACACTAGCTTTTCAGCTAGGTCGAATTCAGTCGCTGTCTGGAGGAGAATTCTAGCGGCCGGCTGCTCTGATCAGTAGTTTTCCGTGGTTCCTCCTATCAACACCAGGTGAATGCCGGAGCAGTACCCTAACAAACGGGCCACGGACCGCGCGCGATCTGTCCCCTCTTCCTTGTCCTATCCTCTCCCCCTTACACACTTACACTAACATGCACTACACTACCACATATTCCGGGAGACCGCTCGGGAGATTAGAGCTTGTCCCGGCTGGGGCGGTGCCCCGCTGGTGGGAGAGTCCTGGTTAGGGGAAACCCCACTAGCCGACGGTAGGTCGGCGCCGGATCTCGCCATCCAGCGGGGGAAGATCACCGCCATCTCCAGCGAAAAGAGCATGCACTACACTAACGGGACTAATGACAAAGCAGTTGACGCCCGTTTGTTACGGAACTACTCCGGCATCAGCTCGTGCTTGAGATCCGCGTGCGACGCAAGGGCCTCGACGGCGGCGACGGCCCACGACGTCGCCGGTGCCTGCGAGACAGCGGCACTACACGCGGCCGCGTCCCCGCCTGGCGCAGTGATTGATGGAGACGCGAGCAGAGCGCGCCGCTGCCCTCCGCCGCCGCCACCGTGCTGACGTTGATGGATGCGATTGGCCGGCGCCGCGCCGCGCCACGCCGCCTCGCTCCGCTCCGCGTCCCACCCGCGCTCAAGTGCTGCTGCTCCAATTATATTCCTTCATCTCCCTGGAACTTCCTAATTCGCCCCGCAACAAGGAGCCCCCGCCCCCCTCTCGTGCAAGTCCCGCGAAACTCTGGGGAGAGAGTTTCGATTAACTTTTAGAAAAGCGGCACTTAGCGTCTAATCAATACGAGGACCCGGGGATATTATACCGTTGAGTGCATGCATTTTTCAGCAGACCGGCCGAGCGGGGTGACCGGGACTTTTCCAACCGCAAGCGATTTCGACGAATGCTGTTGTTACCATGGCAATCGGCCACGCCGTTTGCTTTCGACTTTCTTCGATGTCTCACTCTCAATAGTTATTTCCCTTCATTTTTATTCATTTTATATAAAAAACAATTGAAAGCTGTGCGTCACGTGCAATGAGAATAAGTGATCTGTGCAAGTTTTCAAAATTCTGTGAAACCTACCCTAAGCTATATATTACTTGTATTGTGAATACAGAACGAAAATGAGCGTTTATTGCAAGGATTGTTAACAAAATATTCGCTCCAATGTACTAAAATCTATTTTCAAAGGCAAATCAGCAATAAATTTTGGTTCTTATCTCTCATTATGTTCTTCGTCAAGGTATAATACATTCTGCAACGACAACATGGAGAACGATAATATGAATAGCCATATTTCCCACTGAATCTAGATGACTTGCACATATAAAAAAAGTTCAATTTATGCCCAGAAGAAAAATAACGGGCCATCTCAGCATTTGCTCAAAGGATCACGGAAATTTAACGAAAAACTTGATCGAGATTGAAGTCATAGACCCGGAAGCTGCAGTACAATATTTGTTACAGGTTGTTTAGAATTATACAGTCTCAGACTGTATAATTCTAAACAACCTGTAACAAATACATTAAAAATTACTGTTAAAAGTAACGTCCTTTTGCTGATTAGTTAAGTCTCTAATTGTATAGAAATAGTTACGCAGTAGAAACGACTTTATTTGGGATTTAAACTTTTCTATCATACACTTACGTGTATGTACTTACTGTAGCTGTTTTTCGCAATTCTTGTATTTTTTTCTTCTCAAGAAATACACTAGCTATTACGTGATTTTCGGTAAAAATTGATAATAAGATTTTCCAAGAATTTGCCCAATTAGAAGATTCTTTGATGTACTAAGGAGAAAGTTGTTGTTGAGGCTACCTTTTGCTCGTTTTCAGTCTCTCTGTGTACCATGCCAAACTTTATCCTTCACTGCTGTAAAGCTTCATATTATACATTACGTTTTCGGAATGTTAAAAATACACACGTTCCCCACTCATCCTCAGATTTTTGTGAGCTTGTATTTTCCCAGTAGCAGGCATATTTTTAATTAAAGATTATTTATGATAAAGGTTTCAGAATTCAAGATCCCTCTGCGTAAAAAGAAGGAAAGTGTAGAAGCAGTGCGTAGTACTAAAAGTACAATGATTATATAAAAATATGAAATGAAAATATAAAAAAAGTATCAACTCTTTTGCAAGTTGTGTGTTCTTTTGCACACTAATATATTCTGTATTTAGAAGGGAATAAGGGCGAAGAGCCGCACAGGTCTGTAAAGAAAGTGTCTAAAAGAGACCTGAAGAGAACGAATTATACCGTCTTTTCAGGCATAAATCTGAGACCAAAACACGACGCCGGTTAATGGAAATACAAAACAGGTTCTATTAATAGAAGCGCTGTTTCACATACAACACAATATAAGAAAAGAGCATTGAGTGAGAAATTTGTTCTCACGAAACAGGCTGTTCTTTAGAGCGATAAAGAAAGAACTTTTCACATCATTCGATAAAATGAGTCCAGTATCATTTTTACCTCAGTGGGATAACTACCAAAGCCTTGAAATATTTCCACATTTTATCAAAAAATGCTTAATAAATTTTGAAGGCCAGGAGAGAAATAATATTGCCGATACGAAATTAGAGGTGCTACAACAGCACATACTTTGTCGCATTATTGGGGATGGTTGCGTTAAATTATAAAATTGCACTTTCTGCGCTAAGTTTAGACATCACTTGAAAAAGTCCAAAAAAAAAAATCACATAAAGTGCCTGCGGTGCATATATGCAATCATTTTAATAGTCAGGAACAGTCAAACCCTTTCTTACTAAAACAAAAACGAGTATGAATTGATCTCAATTGTGACAATATTTGCAGTACATTGTACAGACAAGCAAGGATAATTTTACATAAAAATTGAACATACAGAACTAAAAGCCATCAAATATATCGACTCATACAGAATATGGTATCATAATAATGTCCATTTTAAACTTATGTATTCCTCCTGACATTCATATATTCAATGTACAATTTAATCGATCGTAGGGATATTGAACATAAATATTATGTAAATAAAGCATCCTTATCTGATCCATCTCCATCCATGGCCTCGTCCAAAAAATTCTCGGAAAACCTTAAACTGCCATATCACTGCTTATACGGCCAAGCCATACGGCTTAGAGAAATATATTAAGTAACCCTTCATAAATAATTATTACTAATTAACTAAATAATGATAAAAAAATTCTCGCCACAATTATTTCAAATTTCTTTTGAATTACATGCAGAAAATGAAGGTGGGCTCGTTTCAATTGAGATTTCCAGATTCGTTGAAAAAAAATCATTACATTGGGATAAACACAGTTATAATGAAAATATAATTGTTTTTCAAATCTTTTTGATCCATTCATATTCTCAAAAAAAATATCTTGTTCCACGTAGTTGGTTGAACATTTGTATATTTCATTAATTTCAAGCATAACTACGAAAAAAAATATTTTTTAAAGATGTAGAGACCTTTTTTACTAGTTGATTTTTAGAACGGACCCTGTATAAGGAAAAGATATCTATCTTCAATTTAGTGATTTTAAATATAAGAGTTTGCAATTTTCGAAAATATGGAGAGTTCAAATAAATGAGACTACGCTATTTTTAAGCAAAGAAAATTGGAAGAAAAAATTTGCAGCGAGTTTTGAAAAAATATTTTTCTTTAGAAATTGCGCAAATTTCAAGAACACAATACGCAAAAACTACTTTTTTTCAAAAAAGGGTACGTGATTTTTTTAAAGAGCTGATTTTGTAGAAACGATTTTGTTTATTGCAAAATGTCTAATCCAATTTCGTAATCTTTAAATTTAAAAATTTTTCAAGTTTCGAAAATACGGAGAGTTCTACGGAAATATCATACATTTTTACCGGCCAAGCCATAAAAAGTGTCATACGAGAAGAATTTTTTTTAAAAAAGAGTATTCTTTTGAGAAGTGAATTGTTCAAAAATTTGAAAACTTCGTATATTTTCCAAACGTAGCAAAAATACTCTAAATTTCGAAATTTTTACTTGTCATTATTTCAAAATCTCTCTTTCAAAAACGGATTCCGTTCAGAAAAATCTCTATCTTCAATATTTGAGTTGTAGGACGACGCCGAAAAAATGGACTTTTGCAGTTTTCGAAAAATCAGGGTTTTCGACGAAAATGAGATCTGCTTCATTCTTTTAAAAGTTTTTTAAGCTACACGACAAAAAATAATCCAAAACTTTAAGCATTTTCTTGAAAATGTCCCAAGAGCTTAATGTAAAGAACTGCTGAAAATTAAAATACCAGTTTCAAATACAAGGGACCGCGACATCAACCGGATTAGGGAATAACAATTTTGTCAAAACCGGCTTAACGGTTTAAGTCCTATCGTTGACCATGAACATTTTTCCGTCAATAAATGTTTCGGTATTAAGGACTCACAACACATGGATTCTGACTATGCAACGTGTTAGGGGAAGTAAGTTACTATATATTGGATTGAAATGCATCCTCATTTTCGCCACCAGAGCCCGTCTATATGCATTTTTCTGTCGTAAATTTGCAGTTTTCCGGCATACGATTACAATACTTTCTCTTCTTTCATACGTATGGGCGAGAATGTAAAAACGTGGATCTTGAAAAACTTGCTAAAATGCCAAAACGTTCTTGAGAATCCTATCCTATTCTAAAGAATCTTAGGGTTCTATATTTAGAGAACGACCGTTATAGCCTAATGGTGCAAATTTTAACTTTTGATTTCAATAATTTGAAAATAGTTACGTTATTGCATTAACTACGATATATTTTTTTATATATATCGCAGAAACTACGATATATTTTTTTAAAAATGTGCTCTTAAAACAGCGAATACGTCCATAGAAGTGTGTGTGATAGTATATTTTATACGAGTATACGAGTTATACTGACACTAAATATCCATGAAACATTCCTCCAAATATTTCTGAATATCTCGCATTGTCGTAAGAAATAACGAAAACTTTGGCCAACATTGTAATTTATACTGTTATTCGATTTCCTTATCTTAAAACAGACATTTAAATTATACTATTCATTACAACAATACACGTAAATAATATTATAGTCAAGAACAATCTGTGTTTTTACATACGCGCGTAACTGACACAGCTAACACTAGAGGGTACTAGCAGCTTGCATCCTCTTAGGAAACGCTGGAGGTCGACCTTATTCACAGTCTCTGCGGCATATGTAATTTCTTTTTTGCGTTCCGTTTCGGGTAAACCGTGGAGGTGGGGCGGAGCTAGGTGAAATCCAGCCCGGGAGCGGGGACCGGAAACTGCGGAGCGCGGGGACGGACGGAGGGTCGCCGCGGCTCCGGAAGTGCGTCATATAAATCGGGGGAGGCCAGGTGATTAAACCCGCTGGCGCACCGAAATCCCTTCTACCCCGGTGCCAAGCGGGAGGTGGTTGCATCCATTATTCATGTTTCAATTACAGAAACGCACCAACGATCGCCCGCCTTCCGGTGCGGCTGTGCATGAAAGATGCTGCGCGCTGCTGCGCGCTGCCGGCGTCGAGCGGAAATACGCTTTACCTCCAGCTGCGCGGAGAGCGCTTCTGTTGTCAAACAATGCGACGCGCGTGTTTGCTCTCTAATCCAGTGCAGCTACGTACAAAGTTTTGCTTTGAAAACCAAGTAAATGAACTTAATTGTTACGTGTGAAGTTTTCAGATGGAATTCACGTAGATTTAATTGCTAGGTGTTTTCATGTACGGTTATACTCCGGGTTAAATAAAACGAGTTCTGTCAGATCTTCAGCTGTTTCGCGGTTGACATTCCGGAAACGTCAATACTAAAAATCCAAGTCGTAACGAAGCTCCTGATTGGATAACCGCGTACAGCTAAAGATGTGACAGAAGTCTTTATTTAAATCCAAGTATATAGTTTCCTTTAAAATTAACATCATTTTAAAAAACGCAAGTTGAAATGAAATTACTCCATGACAAGAAAGGAGTTGAAGTCATAGTGGAACCGTGATATAGAAATTGATTGTTACGAAATTTTGCGTTGCGTCCTCTTAAATTTTGGCACCTGTCCACTAATGCACTCTTTGGGCCAAATCTAGTCTAATCTCGCGAAATATTGTGTCAGGCGCGCTGGAGATATATAAGAAACTGCGATACTGAAGATGAGGAAGAAAGTCGCGAAATCACATTATGCATTTAAAACTACAATGCCTTTCAGCGTCACTAGTGCGCAGCACTGACTGGGCAGGCAAAAACACTAAAGATTCAAAGAACATTAATTCCGGAAAGACGCCAGTTTCCTGCAAGTTTGGTTGAAACGCACGACAAGACTATTCGTTGGAAGAAAGCGCAGAGTGTTTTTCGTCTAGACTCAAAAGTTCTTCGTCTTACAAAATGCATGCATCGATGCTGACAAATAGTTATTTTGTAGCCTTAACAGATCCACTTAAAAACCGAAGCTTTCTGGAAGAGTGAAAAACCGCAATGAGGCAATGGAATATTATGAATAGAATATGACATTTAAAATAAGTAAAAAGTAATTAATAGAAATTCCCATTAGTTTTATTTCACGGATCATTTGTCTAATTGAAGAAATTCTGAGAGCCAGAATAATTCTCTGAAACTAGAATACTAAACATGTCACATACAAAGAATGTTTACATTTATTCCGTGAGAGATTCACAAAACGTAAATAGGTTGTTGCGATCAAATCCAGTTGAATTGGATTCAGAGTTTTTCTTATCAACTCTCATTACTCTAAAGACGACCACCTCACAAGAGTTGTAAGATTTTTAAAACGTACTCTCCGATAACTATTTTTTTGGATCTAAATAAATACTGTCTTATGTAGAGAATGATTCAAGCTCAACACACTGTTTGCTTCCAGAGCACACATTTACATCTGTCAAGCAACATTGGTCCCTTGTGTGTGGATTTCCTTAATTACAAAAATACAATCCTGCTTCTTTAGAAACTTCAACACGGTTTTCGGTATGAAATAAAAATACATATATATTAGCACATAAACAGTTGAGAATAGTATAAATAATTTCCGTGAGTCTATAAACAACTTCTAGAACGAAAGTCAAGTATCAAACTCTACATTGGGGGATATCTTAGTTACTAGCTGCATTACGAACATTTCTCGTACTCGTACATTTCTCGTACATTTGATTGGCGGTTGCAATCAATTACCACTTTTATTGATCTAAGATGATCACAGCAAATGAGACAAGTCTGTAAGATTCGTTAAGTGACTTGTGTCCATTCTTCTAACCTGTTAGGTTAGAAGAATGGACACAAGTCACTTAACCAAGTCACCATCGTCTTTACATGGCAATATTTTTTATTGAAATGAGAAATAATAACAATCGACCATTAAACTGAAATTTGGGCGTTTTAGCATTGCTTCAAAAACTCCACACTTGTACTGATAAAACCTGTCATTTAGATAACCGACGCCCTGCTTGTAAATCATGTCATATAAAAAGATAAAAATAAATTATTAACAAATACTTGCCTAATTTATCAAGTCCACATGTCGCAGATTGACGTTATATCGATTCTTTCATTCATGCATAATTTTATAAAATAACTATCACAAGTACCTAGATGTTGAAAGACATATCATGTAATTTTCTTTTCCTACTAACACTCACCCCGACTTTCAAATTGAAGCTATGAAATGATTTGATATTGGGTACAAGTCATAATGTTTGTTACTCATTGAAAGACGTTAATAAGGAGTTATTTCATCAACAATTTTGTAAGAGATTTCGTTAGCACCAATAATGATAGAAGTAAACCCCTTTGTTATTTTGCTACAAACTGTCAAAACGCCGTACACTGGCTTTAAAAACAGATGTTGAAACGCAAACTTCAAACGCCATCTAAAAAACACTTCCGTTCAAATTGAATAGTTTCAATGAACGAGCAAAGCTTTTCATTTTGGCAACCTCTTCGCCTATAGGCGCCGTGTGAAGTTGTAGGGCGCCACGTTGCCAGACCAGCCACGACATTGAAAGCCACGAAAAGCCGCGTCGTGTTTTATGCTAAATACCTGTCCTTGGGCGACGTATTTTGTAAGCTAACGAACAGGAAAATCTCATCGCGGGTGCGATACGCGCAAACAACAGGGGATTGAAAAAGCGCGCAATCCGGCGTGGAGCAGACTTGTCAACCGCCATCCGCCCGCCTACACGCCCGCTCGACTGCCCACCCACTCGCCCGCTCATCTGCACGTCCTCCGGCTCGCTTGCTCAACTGCTGGCTCGCGCACTCCATTACTCAGTTATCCGCTCACTCGATAGCTTGCACATCTGTTCACTCGCCCACTCACTACTTCATCTGCATGTTCGCCTGCGCACTAGCTCATCTGCTTGTTCGCCCACTCGCTTTCTCATTTGCTCGTTCGTCCTATCGCTTGCTCATATGCTTGGCTCCTAGTTTTCTCATCTGCTGGTTCGCCCCCCTTCATCATCTTCCACTCCCTCATCTGATTACTCGTTCGTTCACTAGCTCTCGCTAGTTGGCCCTATCGCCCCCTCAGTAACTCATCTCTTTGTTCACCAGCTCACTAGCTCATCTGTTTGTTCACCCTTATTGCTTATCCATTTCGTTTGTCTCCACTTCAGTTTCTCATCTGCTCGCCCGTCTGCTGGCTTGACCGCTCCCACTAACTCATCTGCGTGTTCAGCCGCTCACTAGCTCATCTCCTTGTTCATCCATTCGTTTAGTCATCTCGTTCGTTCGCACTCTCGCTGTCTTTCATCCCCTTTTTCTGCACGCTCGCTTGCTCATCTGCTTACTTCCGTGCTCGCTAGCTCATCCACTTGTTCGTTCCCTCGCTTGCTCATTTGCTGGCTCCCACTACCTTAGTGAACGCTCGCTCGCCCGCCCATTCGCTCGCCGTCACCTCCTTCCATTCCACCTGCCACCCGTCCGCCGCCTTGTCATTACGATAAAAGGGGCGTGGCGCATATTCGCGAGGTTTTAAACTCCAATCCTCGCCGGTGGGTCTCTCATTAGAGGCCGCGTCGCCGGCGTATGAAAGGTTCGCTGCGCGTGGAAGACAAAGCGCGGAGCCGTTTTGCGCGTAATCGTCTTCGCCGGCGGTGGAGAGCTGCCTTCCTCCGGTGAGTGCAGGGGGCCGTGCTTCTCTCAAGGCCCTCTGGACCGCCGGAAGCCGAGGGTGGCTGGAGCGCCGCGGTGTGATGCACAGAATGCAGCCTCGGCTGGGTGACTCACCCTTTTCAATCACGAATTGTTGACACGATTTTTTATTTAAATATTTGCTTTCAGGTGTATACAAGGATTTTCCTAAGAATGAGTCAAAGTGACAGCCATTGCTGGCAACATAACTGAAGATTTTTTTGTGTCCTTGCGCCCGTTAGAGTTCCTGCATTCGTTCCTTTGCAGTTGGCTAACTTGTAAATGGCTTCGACGCTTCCTTTTGTGATGACCTCGTCCGACAAAAATATACTGCGTCACGATAAATAATTTAAATTAGGAATTGAAGTGTTATGTGCTCTTCTGTAAAAATTATTTTTTCTATAAACATTATATTGAGTTTAGTTTTTGGCGATAAATATTATGTTTATTTTAAAAAGCGAGACTTGAATGTGAGATGCGTACTGGTTCACGTATTACCGGCTATTGTGCTGTTGTGTGGCGAGCTGTGATTGAGAGCTCTTTATTTACATTCGTGGCAGTTTTTGTTTACTGATTGTGAGAGTTTGTTAAGGGATTTTTCACATACGTAATTAAATTTCAATATTTTCCGAATTCGCCTACGTGCATATACATCAGCAAAACTCTTGGACTTCTGCATAGTGATGTCTTCACGGGAGCTATAACCGAACACTGCGAAGATACGTGGCTAAACAGCTGTCGCGGCGAAGGGATACTTCTCAGAATTACATGTGATGTTCACTTGTTTAGTGAACTGTCACTTTGACTCATTCTTAGGGATATCCTCCTATACAACCTTTTTGCAAGGTGATTGAATTTAATTGATACTGAGTTTTAGAACGAGAGGTTCGAAAAAGGAGTTTAATTGAGATTAAATTGAAAATTTACTTTTAAGTCGAGAGTTTCAGGCATTGTTTGGGCGTAGGTAGAAATGGAGGTATGTTGTTTAAGTATTTAAGGTGTGTAATTTTGTTTATTTCTACGTGGATGCGGCAAGTTTCTATCCTTACAATAGAAATCTGACTGTACATTTTCATGTTGTGTTTATTTACTGTAAAACAGCAGATTTTTAAGTTCAATAACTTGTTTAAAGACTATATTTTCTACAGAGAGAAACCCATTTTTATTTTCACATTTCTACTAGTAGAATTGCTGATATTTTCTATACAAATGACAATTAAACTACTGTTACTCTTTCGCCAAGAGAAACATATACCTGTTTCATACTGGTTTTCAAAGAACGGCAAACATTAGAAACACTTGATCAGTAACCAAAATTCTGCATGGAGAATTCTGAGTTGAAAAAAAGAAGCCAAAATCACCAATTTAGTTCGTCTTTATCTCTCTTCTTCTAGCACTCAACGTATAACTTAGGTTTTATAATCGTTTATCAAAAACGGATTTTGAAAAAAAATGATGCGATTATAGTATTAATGATTTCTCCACACGTAAGTACTATCAAAATAACGTTGTACAAGATAAAATAGAAAATTACTTAGAACCGTTTTCTACCAAGAATAGTATTTTAAAATGTAAACAATACGATCATTAAAAGGATGTATATAAATTTACAAATGTTCATGTTGATTCGAGATTGCTGTTAGGACTGACAATCCATCCTCTTTCTTTTTGCATCACGTTTTCTCAAAGACAGTTACATAAAATAAATCATTTGTGTTGAGTTACCATCTACCGAGATGTTGAACGTTAAATCAAACTGTTGGTACTAAATTCTTGGATTCCAAAGAACGTTCTCACTAACAGTCCCTTTTCTTTGCAACATATCCTTCCCCATACCACACGCATAATAATGCGTGTGGTATGGGGACTGAACACTCTTGCAATGCAGCACATTGTGTTGTGACAAGCGGAGGAGAAAATACGACTGGGCGAGGTCGAAGGGTGGACCAGGGCGAGGAAGAGGGTGAGGCGAGGGCGAGGGGAGGGCGAGGGAGGGCGAGCGAGGGCGAGGGAGCGAGGGCGGGGCGAGGGCGAGGGGAGGGCGAGGGCGAGGGCGAGGGCGAGGGCGAGGGCGAGGGCGAGGGCGAGGGCGAGGGCGAGGGCAGGGCGAGGGCGAGGGCGAGAAAGGCGGCAAGGAAGGACGGGAGCGAGGGAACGAAACAGATACGAGGGTGTAACGCCACAAAACAAGCCCATAGAAATGCAATCGAAAACAGACAACAAGAGGCATAAAAATGAAACACTTATTTTGAATTTGTCAATATTTCCTATTGCCTACACGAGGAAACAGTAAAATCCCACGTGGCATCCTAGGAATGTTACGTCAACCCCCGTCTCTTAGCAGCGCTTTCTTGCCCCTCCCACACATTATCGCAGCTCCCCTGAGAGGGAGCAGCCCGGTCCGCATTGTGTGTGGACAGAGGCGGGGGTGAAAATACTCGGGCGGGCGAGGGGCGGGGAAGGGGGGGTGGCGAGGGCGGGGGGCGCATTCCGGGCGGAGCGTGGCTGAGAGCCGTGCGGAAGGGGGGAGTAAGCGGGGAACGGGGCGGGCGCCTGCGGGCCCTATCAGTCTCAGGGCTTAATGGACCACGAGGTGCGGTTAATCCGGAGCCGCCGGCGTTGCATCAAGTGCATACCTGCGCGATGTCCTACGACCTCCCGCCCCCCCCCCTGCCGCTCGCGCGCTCTCCGCGCCGACCGAGCAAATCGGGGCGGGGAGAGGAGGCAAATGATCAAGGCAGCGGAGGTGCGCGCCTGACACTCAATGCTCGGCCAACAGGGGTTATCGTGAGATCGTTTTGCCTACACGCGTTACGACACTTCAGCATACTTCTGTGATAATGTCTAATAGAAATTGTTGTTCCTTCAAAGAAAATATACTTGAAAGCTTCAATTCTCTACTTTTGCTGTTAGCACAATTAATTACGAGATGTATTAGACAATTTCTTTTTGTTTTTTAAGTCCATTTCGCTTACCCTAAAAATTCGAACGAGATAAATCTTGAACCGTAATTTACGCACAAAGCAGCTCGTCGGGATAGACGTACACATCTAAGGCAAAAGCCAAACATTTATACCACGAGTGCGTTTCCAGCCCGTGATCCTTCGCCAGGTGTTGTGTCGGGGTCCGTTCTTCCCTCTCCGGACCTCCATGTCTGCGATAATAGGAAATGACAATGTAATAACAATGATTCTTTAAGAACTTCTCCGCTCTTGATACCAGCATGTTTGCTGTGAGACACCAGATTAAAGGAGTGAATAGAAGCTCAATCAATCAATAAAAGATTTGTGTAATTCTAAAATTTAATTATTTCAACATTTTGCGCAATTACTATTAGATATATCTATCATAATTTTAATAATTCGCTACTTCTAAAACCTTTTCGGTACGACCATTTTATTACTACAATTCTTTAAAATGTGTCTCCTGTGGTATACATATCGGTTTAATACTGTACTGCGTAATTTCTTTAATGAACAACTGTTCTGTAATTCATCTTTCATTAACTTTCCCACTAACTTTCGTAACACACTTAAAAGAACTCAACTTGATTTTAAATTTCCAACCCAACTCTCATTAACTTAAGTAACTCTAAACAAACCCAAACGCAAAGAAATGCTGCGGCAACTCGGCCGGCCGCCTTACGCACAGCCGCGTTACACAGGTACACAGGAGCGGGCTTAGCCGCGCTTTGTCCTGGCCGGCGACGGCACGTGCCGGACCGAAATGAGAAGCTTACGGAAAGGGGGTGGGGTGGGGGGGGGGTGGAGTCGCCGCGACGACCCGCGCGGGTGAGCCCTCCGCGCTTCGATTCTTCCGAAGTGGCGCTTCGCAAAATCCAATTAACTTCCCGCCACCGCCGCGGCGAGGACGACCAGCGGCCGGCCGGGCTGGGCTGGATGGGGCGGGGGCGGGGGCGGGGCGAAGCGGGAGGACCCGCGCACAAAGGGAGTCGCCTTTCGGGGGCGTCCTCACAGCCAACGAGCGCGTTTCACGCCCGCCGCCCTCGCGCTCGCCTCGCCGGCGATTCTTCTGGGGTAGAAAGAAACGAAAGAAGACGAGAAGTAACACATCAGGAGAGGAGCGGCAAAGACGGATGAGAAACAAGGGAAATATGGGAAGAGGAGAGAAGTCGAAGGAGAAGAAGAGGAGATCAAACGGAAGATGCGAAGTGCAAGAGGAGGAGAAGGATAAAGAACAGAAGGGAGCGTTTCACGTCTGTAGCCCTTCACTCGCACCCGCACGCACCCGGGTACCGCTGCCGTTTCTTATGGAGGAGGACGAAACGAAGGAAAACGAAGAGTGTGAAGAGGAGTAGGAATTCAGGGGGGAGGAGGATGAAGGCCGAATAAGAAATGAAAGAGAAAGGGGGATAGGAGAAGGGGAGAAGGAGGAGAGGGGAATGAGAAGAAGGAGGAAAAGAAAAAAGGAAGAAGGAAAAAAATAAAGGAGGGAGGAAGAGAATGATGAGAAGATGAGGCCGGAGAAGAGATGGATGAAAAATGGTGAAAGAGGAAGAAAAATATGATAAGGGGAAGGATGATAGAGGAAGCTATGGAAAGGGGGAAAAGGAGAAGCGGGGGAAAAAGGAAAATTAAAAAGAAGATTAAGGCAAGGGGAAGAGAAGGGGGGCTTGAAAGAGAATGGATTTCAGAAATGGAAATTTGGGCGAAAGTGATGATGTGTGCAAATAATGGGAATGTCATAATTTAATGGTATAATTTGTTCGAAAGACATTTTTGCTTTGGGTAAACCGCTCTTACATTGCGGACACAGATCTTACACAAAAAATCTTTCTTTCTCTAATATATTCTGAGTAGAAAGTAGAGTTCTAGAAATGAAGCAGTGCTCTCAAAGTCTACCATCATCGCACCCTCTTTGATATTGTGCCCTAAGGCAACTGCAAAGTTTGTCAAAACGTCTATGGATGAGTCGGTGTACTCGGCGACAAAATCGCAGAACGGGAGAAAAATTTTGATGAGCGCTTATCTGACCAATGAAGATTTTCTGTGAGATACTGACGTAAAAAATAAATAATAACAGTAATAATAGAATATCGCTGCTAATCTTTGGTTTCTTTGTTTCGTTTCTTGTTAATGAAGTGACTGATCTTGATCTCTTCTGATGAGAGCAAAATATGATAACGCCCTCGAACCGCTGGCACCAGAATCAATCCCTGATCAACCTATATGGAATTTGTGGTGAAGAAAACCAGCTCTCCGTATGTTTTCTGAGGATACTCCCGTTTTCCCTTTCTCTCATTCTTTGTTTCTCCATCATCATTAATCAGATAGTATTACATCTGTTATCTTATTAGCACAACACCGATAGCACATCTCTTTTAACTCGGTAGTTGAAAGGGGGATAAACGCCAATAAATAAACAATACCTTTCTTTGATTAATTCCTGCACCACATGTCCCGAGCTCACTGTATCGCCCGCATTGTCAGACACATCTTCCAGCCGCCTACCCTTCGACTCTTGTCTGTGGTCAGAGAGTCGCTCTAGAAACGTATTAACGCTTGTCCCATGGGAATGAACAGTATAAACATACAATT
Source organism: Teleogryllus oceanicus (assembly GCA_964035755.1). Taxonomy (NCBI): domain Eukaryota; kingdom Metazoa; phylum Arthropoda; class Insecta; order Orthoptera; family Gryllidae; genus Teleogryllus; species Teleogryllus oceanicus. The sequence goes on from CAXIVR010000007.1 coordinate 70,118,081, forward strand.
TATCAAATATTGCTCAATATTTATCTACTGACTCAAATGATTGAAAGGGAAGTCGCGGCATTCTTTTTACATTTACATTCATTTGCAATCATGCATGTTTTTCCATTGGATTGTTTCACATTACTAATAATTTATTATAGACGCAGTGATAACAATGCTGAACTAGACAACAGTAAAAATATGGTTTAAATTTCGGATATTGTTACATACGTGTAGATGTCTGATCGCCAACTAACTGAAATATTCGTTTTAAAACTCTTTGGTAACTGGGAATTAATACTGTTTAATTCCTCGTGTTATTTTACCAGCCGAAAAACAAATTGAAATAAAACTTTGTTAATCGTACGGTTTCCTACAATTTGGTATTACATTACGGTATTCTCAGATTCCTTTTAACATAAACAGCCACAGTTCCTCAGTCATATATTCATTTGGTTTTCACGTTATTAAAAATCATTCACTGATTCACAGGTTTTTAAAAATGGTGAGAAACTAATATAATTGACAACAAACAACATTACGCAATCTAACGGCAGTCTGAAAAAGACACAGAGGGTTTACACATATCCTGGATATATGCAACGTAATCGAGCCAAGGCAGTTTACATGCCAGTTCCCTAGTTTACTAATCGCTGGAGACGGCAGTCGAAGAAGCGGTTCATCCCCTCGATAAACGGCGGATGGAGGACGGCGAGGGCCTTCGTAAGCGGATGAGCTGCAGATAAGCTGTCGCCCTGGTCGACCCGGCAAAACACAGAGGAGGAGCATCCACGTGGGAGGGTTCCAAGACCCAGGCAACATGGATACTGACAAACAAACGGGATAGTATTTTTGCTCTCGATGACGCTACAACGCAGTTCGAATTTTGACCTGACAGACCAGTTCGAGATTTGACATGACCTCAGGGTTTACGGTGTACAGGTAGAAGAACGAAATAATTTCGCCATCGCTCGCCTTAAGTATTTTGACCGTTATATTAGTCTTTTTTGGCATTTTACGAAAAGTCATTGGAGGAAATTAGGGGAAAAGCTAGCAAGCGAGAGCCCAAATCCTCGCTACCTATTTCGAACGTTACCTCCAATTAATTCAAGACAGGTGACGGGTAGTAGCTAAAAGAATAGACGACTCTCACACGATTCGTTCTTTGGTATTCTCCTTCTAGTCGGTCTTTGAGTTGGATGATTGATTGATATTCGCAATGTAATGACAAATCCTTCACATTTTCGGACGTTTCCGGCAATAGTGGAAACATAAGCTAGGCTCGACCTGCGTTATGGAGAAGGGAGAAGAGGAAAGGGAGGAAGAGAGAGAAGGTCAGAAAAGAGACAGAGGAGTAAGAAAGAAAGGAGCTTTTAATCGTGCTTTTTACTTTCCCTTAAATTATACGTATTCACACTTTTTTTCTCATAACATATTTTAAGAAGATTTGATTTTCACTTTCTAGAAAAAGTTTGCAGGGAGAGAGAGAGTAGAAAAAGAAAGTGGTGAGAGATGGTGAGAGTGAGTGAGGACTGAGAGGAAAAGGGAAGAGGGAGAGAGGATAAGAGAGGAAAAAAAATAAATACTCAGTCCAAAGAGTAAACGACAACGCGAAGTGATCCCGATAAGCTGATAAACGGCGAGAGCTTCTCTCCGGAACGTCTTCAAGCATCTCTGGGAGGCAACAGAGAAGGGAGAAGACCTTTCTTCCGATGTGGAGCCCCCGCGAAATCCCTCCCGCAGGGCGAAGTCTCACGAGCACTCCCCTACTAATCAGTGGCAAATCCAGACGGCCGCATGTGAAGGGGACTGGGAGCACTTACAGGGCGACAGAAGAGGGAACCTACCTCAGAGGGCTGAGAAAACGCTAAGAAAACACCGACTGTACGAGACGCTTTGAGGTCTAATCTCGCCACTAAGGCAGTTCGCAGCGCGTTTAAAAACATCATTTGGTTTGTTGAACGTTAAAAATTCCAGTTCCAGTGACATTAAAAACAGCTTTTGGGGTTTCAATAAAACAGCAGTGCAAAGCAGTAAAACAAATAAAGAATTAATCCACGCTTATGGAACTACTCGCTTATAACTTACTTTACTTTTAAGATGAAGTCAAAAAATCACATTTATTTATTTATTTTACGTCAAAAACAGTTAACAACTGTGTGTGACGTGCTATGGGGAAAAGTGAATTCTGTGCACGTTTCCCAAATTCTGTGATCTCTATCCTAAGCCATATGCTACTTGAATTTTGAATACAGAAAAATGAGCGTTTTTTGCAAGGATTGTAAAGAAAATTATTCGCTTCGATGTAATCATAATCTATTTTCAAGGGTAAATCAGCAATAAATTTCGACTCTTATGACCTCATGACCTTCGTCAAGGAATAATACTTCCTGCCGCGACCACATGGAGAACTATAATTTGAATAACTATATTTCCCATTGAATTCTAGAAGACGTACACAGACAAGGAAGTTACATTCAAAGAACATTGATAAAACATTTAGATGACATGAATTTCATAAAAACATGTAAATGATGTGGGCAGCCATCGCACCATTTTATAATTCACATAAATATTCACAAATTGTTACAAAACATTTTAAACATCAGATATCGGTGATCTTTTGTAGGTACTTTTGCGTAGTCACATAATTTTAAGTAAAGGTTGGTTAAATAATTACAGCATTACGAAAATAAAAATTATACACCTCCATCAAAACGCAGGAACAATAACTGTAAATATAGAAAATTTGACTACGATTCTGTTTAGTCCAACCCACAAATGTGAATAATGTCACGTTTTTCGTACTTCAACAAGTAGGAGTTACGAAAAAGAGCTGGGGAGAAACGAAAAATGCCTGAATACACAAATTCAATAAGCTTTAATCAATACCAGAACTGCTCTGGAGATAAAGTTCTAGAGAACTTGTTAGAACATACTGTCCAATGTCCACACTTAAATCATTTACGAAGACCGCCCTTTCTCATTTACAGCACCGAAGTACTCTTTCAGTCACTAATAACCTGAACTTTTATTAGTGGGGGACCGGACATCCAAAAGTCGATACAGAGAACGACCTCTATAGTCGTTTGGAAATCTCGTTTAAACCGCAGCTTCGTCCACTCTGTCTCAAACTCATTTCAAGTCAGAGCTCCCTCGAGAGAAATGAAATAATCTTACTCCCCAAAAGCTATTGGTCTAAAAACAATAGGACTCATTAGGATTCCAGGCTGTTAAAAAGTAGCCTCCGTCAGCCTGAAAGGGACCAAGAGGACGACGCAGCGGAATGAGGAGAGGGAAAACGAGCACACGTCTCCGATGGGCGAGCTGATAAGGCGACACAATACCCCGCGGCGATACAGTGGTGAGATAATGGCCACAAATGACACCGCAGGGGAGTTATTGGGGGCCTGTCGGCGCATCGAGCCAGGAAATGGCCATAGCAAGAAAAAAAAAAGAAAGTAATGATAAAAGAGCGAGAAAAATAAGAGAGGGAATGCCGTTAATTGTGAGGGGTAGAAAATGATTGCTAACTGGGAATGTCATACGGCTACAGAATGGTGGGCAATGAGCATTTTGTAATATGTTGGCATATCTCTTCGTGTTTAAACACATATTCAGGATTTTTGTATTAAAATGATTTTCACGAAATTTTGCTTTCAAATTTGTATTTACGAAAATTATTATCGTTTAATGAACTTTCGTATTTCTTCAAAAGCACATGCAATTTTGTATACATTCACTTAAGCAGTCACAAATAGTACAACGTACATACTTCTTTCGAATTCACAAAATAAGCACAGTTAGTACGACAGCTTCTAAAATACATGGATGAACGAAATTAATGCTGGGATATTTATAATTTTGAACACTCTTTCAAATCTTAAATTCTTAAAAGTGAATTGCGTGTGTTTTATTAATCAGAAGATTAATGAAATACGAGCATAATTCCTTTTCAGCAATCATGCGAAGCGAAATTGTGGCCCGCATTTCTTAGAAATTTATAATTTTCTATCAGGTAAATTAAAAAAATGTGTCCTCGCGTTCCCAATAAAAGTTTACAAGCTTAGACAGTTTCTGCTATTAATTTAAAAATAGAAAGAAGATGAGAGGGTTCTGAAAGATTACTCTCTTCGTCAATAATCAAATACATTTACATCTGGTCAAACTACCCCCATATAGAAATTGTTATAAAAACAACTCTTCTATCTCGACTTCATTTTTTTAATGTTGCTAGTTCTCTCTTCAATAGATAAATCCGAGATAATTAAAATGGCCGCTACTCCTCCCAGTATGAGTTTCCAGAAAGTAGTTTCAGAAAAAGGAAACATCACTAAAATGATGCTCTAATTGAGTAATTAGCGCATCAGTTGAATGATTTTTCCTTTTTCGGACTGAAATTATGAACGTTCCCAAAAAACTCATCGCATCACAGCACATTACCGCGGCAGGCTTTATTTGCAAGGACTACATACTACATGTGGAATGCAGGTAAGTTTTAACTTAATGACTGACGGACATTACAGATGATGGGTCCTGTCCCCTCTTGTGATGAATGATTTTGATCCTCATAAGGGAAACACATTCAAAGTTTACAAAACATTTACTTCCAAAGAAACTAGAATAGAAAAATTGAAAGCACTGAAAACAACGAGTTCGTCGGTTTGGCCGTACGCAAGCTAAGGTGGCCTCTCTTTACACGACTCGGCAATGGCGTTTGCGCAAGGACGATGGTTTGGTTTGGTTTGTTTTTTTCGTGTTTCCGGGCTTTCGTGTTTCCGTCAACTGCTTTGGTCATTAGTCCCGTTAGTGTAGTGCATGGTTTTTGTCGGGAGATGGCGGTGATCTTCCCCCGCTGGATTGCGAGATCCGGCGCCGACCTACCGTCGGCTAGTGGGGTTTCCCCCTAACCAGGACTCTCCCACCAGCGGGGCACCGCCCCAGTCGGAACAAGTTCTAAGCTCCCGATCGGTCTGCCGGAATATGTGGTAGTGTAGTGCATGTTAGTGTAAGTGTGCGTGTAAGGGGAGAGGATAGGACAAGGAAAAGGAAGGACAGATCGCGCGCGGTCCGTGACCCGTTTGTAAGGGTACTGCTGGGGCATTTGCCTGGTGTTTATAGGAGAAACCACGGAAAACTACCGATCAGAGCAGCCGTCTGCCAGAATTCTCCTTCAGACAGCGACTGAATTCGACCTACCTGAAAATCCTGCCACCGTTGGGACTCGAACCTAGGACTTCCCGACCAGTCAGAGGCGCTGCAATGACATCAGTTGATGCACTGAGCTACCGCTCCTGGTGACTGTAATCGTGGACAGGCCAGGCAGACTGGACAATATCCGACGAAAGACGAATAAGGGCAGCAGAGCGAGATTAAACGAGTGCGAACGAGAGTCCGTGTGGTTTATTCGCTGATTGATAATGATTCCGAGCGTGTGAACTACAATGGGCGTTAGTCCCGTAAGTGTAGTGCGTGATTTTGCTTGGGAGTTGGCAGTGGTCTTCCGCTGCAGATCCGGCGCTGACCTTCCGTTGGCTAACAGGGTTTTCCCCAACCAAGTATCTCCGACCAGCGGAGCACCGCCCAGCCGGGACTAGTTCTAAGTACTCGACCGCTCACCCGGCATGCGTGGTGTAGAGCATGTTTGTGTAGGTATATATGAGGATAGGATAAGGAAGGGGGATAAGGAACGGCCCCTCGTCCGTGGCCCGTTTGTTAGGGTACTGCCCGGCATTCGCCCGGTGCTGATAAGAGAAACCACAGAAAACTATCGATCAGTGCAGCCAGCCGTCAGAATTCTCCCCAAGACAGCGACTGAATTCAAACTAGCTGTCAAGCAAGTGTAGAAAATGCTACCACCGCAAAGAGTGTAACCCTATGACCTCCCGGTCGGGGTCGCTGCAGTGACATCAGTTGATAACACTGAGCTACCGCTGCAGTAGGGTCACTGCGGAAGAGGGTAAGGGCTAATTAAGGGTCAAGGCGGACGAGGGCATGGCCAAGTGCATACATGAGCTAGGGCTGACGAGGGAGATGGCGGTTGAGGGGGCCGCACGAACGTGAGCGCAGGCGAAGGCGAGGGTGTTGCGCAAGGGGGGGGGCGGGACGTGGCGGGCGTGGGCGTGGGCGAGGCGAGGCCCTGCGGCGCGAAGCGACCGCGCGGAGCCGCGTTGGCCGCCGCGATGTATTATGGAACCCGCTGCAGCCCGCCCGCAGGATCCGCGTAATAGGCTTTGTAAAGTTAAACACTGGAGGCGGCGGCGCCGCCGGTGGCGGCAGCGGACGGCTTAATAACATTACTATCGGGAGGGGCAGCTGGGTGCGCCGGCGGGGCGGGGCGGGGCGGGGGCGGGGCGACGACGGCTGGGCGCAGCGGCGCTCAACTCGCAGGAGGGGGCGTGGCAAAGCGCGATGGACGGAGGTGGCGGATCAAGGACGAGATAGAGCGGGGAGACGGAAGGGAAGGGAAGAAAGGAGAGAGGAGAGAGAGAGAGAGAGAGAGAGAGAGAGAGAGAGCAGAACGGATTCGCGGAACAGGCTGAGCTCGGAAGAATGTGCGCGGGCGGTCAGATGAATAGGGATGGGGGGAGAGGCTGGATATGCAGGGCTGGCAGTGGGAAGGGGTCGGTGAAATGCGAGGAATGTGTTTAGACGTATAGTGTACAATGAATGGACAGGACGAGCGTATAACCGGAGTCCACGCGAGAAGAACCGAAGACTGGAGGGGGCGGGGTGGGGGACGGGGAAACAAGGTAAAGCGTCGTGAGGGCGGCAGGTGGAGAGAGTTGCGTTTAGGAGCGGGACGAGTTTGGAATCAAGGCAGGGGGTGGGGAGGGTGAAGGGGATGGGTGGTGGATGGGGCAAGGTGGAGTTGGGAAGATGTAACTGCTGCTTCACGATCCCACCACCCACCCTTTTTTGGCGCCACCGCCCAAGTTTAGATGCCAAGAGGCTAAAGACTCTTAGCACTGAAGGGATGAGTACCTCCCTGAGATTGCATGGAGCTAGCTCACTTGGAAAATACATCATTGCACGGTAGCGTATTTAGCTGAAACGTGACATTTAAGTATTCATAATTCTGATCCACATCACGACGTTCAACGTAATAATTAATAAATTAACGATATTCCGCAATATACTTTGATAGTATCAATATTTTTCGAAGAAACTAATTGGTGGTAATTTATTATTCCAGTAATAATTTAACATATAACTCCATGAGAATATTTTTTTACACAAGTATTTTCTAAAGTCAAATTAAAAGTATGGTGATTTTAGTTGTTGTTTAGTATGTTCGTGAAATTCTTTAGTATTTACTCACAACATTTACTCATTTTGAGTAACTTAATGATCTTTTGAAATCTTACATCACAGAATCTAAGATAAACTCTCATACTTCTGAAAATTTCAAATATATTACTTACTAAAAATAACAAAACGACATTTTTTATTATTATTAACATCGCCTTGTAGTCATCTTTTTCCGACGATAATTTTCTGATCTTTAAACGGAGAAAAGTACAACCATTTTTACTAAAAATTGAACAATATTGCCCAATACACGCCGTGTAACGTTTATTTCCTATTATCTGCCGCATCAAACATTCTTTTCCTTGTTCAGGAGAAATGCATTGAATTTTCAAGACTGACCCGGTTTCTGAAGATACAGAAGTTTCGTCGTATGCATGGAGTGAATTTCCGATAACTTCTCTACAATTCAACACTTATTTACATCGGCATTAAGGTGTGATGTACTGATATTTCATTGTAGCTTTTTAATGGAAAGACGAATCACTATATCTACCCGAAATATCTGCTTTGATGTTGACTTTGTAAACTCCATTACAATTTGAAGTCACTGGATTTAATAAACAAAATACATTATCGCACGCATGTCAAATGATTATTTCATAACACATAAAGTTTTGAATATCTTTAGAATATTTGGAACGTTCTTTAACACACCGAGAAAATCTTAATGTTTTATATGTATATCGATATCAAAGGTGCATACGTAGTACCCTTTATATCTACATTTCTGAAAATTGTTCATCAATAAATAAAAACCTACGTTTGATAATTAGAAATGTCACATACGTAAAGCGATTTCACCTATTATTTGTTTACATTATCCTTTCACAAATTTGCAAAGCTTCGAAGAAATTTGTAAAAAAAAATAGTTAAGGCAGAAAAACGCGTTTACAGATTTAACATATACATTTTGCTTAGGCGCAAGAATTCTAGGGACTGGCATTGGTCTTTCGAATAATTGCAACGTTTAAAGACACTTGAGCCACTCGACACAATTCAAAGCAATATACCAGTGCAATTGCGGTCTAAAATATCATATTCATGCACTGTGGTTTCTGGACTCTCGTAATCCTGAACTTTCTTTTACTTTCGCTAAATGAAATACGATCTAATTTCGAGTATTTTTTTCCGTTACGAACGCTGTTATATTCGTTAAATGCAGAGTGCTTTTCTCTTTTTGTGGTAGTGGAATTGTGGAAAAATTGACGAGACTACTTTATTATCGTTTTTGCTGTATAAATCTGGTGTAATGAAACTAAAATAGCCGTCGCTATGTGCATATTTCTCGCGTTTGATTTTCATTACGCATGTTTTTGTAGGTGGTGGATAGCCACATGCGACAGACCGCATATGTGTGAACGGCAATATTTTGAAAACACTCATATTCATGTCCAATGCTTCATGACTAAGAGTCCTTTGAAAAAAAAAAAAGTATTTCAACGTGAATGTTATTTACTTTCAATGCACACGATAAATGCGCCACAATAATTGTGGCAGTCAGAATTATTCTGAGATAATGTTATGTACTAAGTCGGGGCCTGCGTAGTTAGCAAAAATATTTCTGTCGGAAGAGTGGTGGTTGGGGGCTGAGAGAAACAAAAATTGGCTGTTCTGAAACGGATTATGAGAATAGTGAAGGTTTTATGTTCCTCGTCGCAAGCCGTCTCCAGTCTCGCAGTAAGAGAACAGATTCATTACATCAAGAATGAGTCATTGTGGATTGACCTAATCAAATCGCCTTTTACAGTCAAATACGAAACTTTCCATTGTTCTAGTAGGTTTCTGGACTTTCTCGGTATATAACAAACTGTTGACATCTCGTATACGATCACTGCCTATTTAGTTTCCCCCATTTTATGAGTATATTCAAAATTAGTTACACAATAACTTGTGACGGTATTTCCAATACATCTACTGACACGATGACAGGAGCAGGAAATAGCGGCGTCTCTTTCAGTTCAACAAAGACACCTTGCATGCGAACGCGAGGTAAAGCAACAATGATCAACGTTATCTAATAAATTCATTACAAAAAGATGAAATTAATAGAGTAAATTTCCTTGCTACTAATGAACTGACGACTGTAACGATCTGAGTTGATTACAGTTAATTATTCCATTCATCTGTTGTTTTTCTCAATATTAACTAATATTCAATGGATGTATGATGGAGGTAATGAAACTACAATGTATGAGAAAATAGTGCATTTAACATATTACACACTAAAAAAGGCTAACCAAACTAGTTTTGGGGAAATTACGCCATCTTCAGTGCTATAAGAAACACCTTGTAATACACAGCACATCTCAAACATTAACAAATGTAAAATTAATACAATGTATTTAACAAATTAAATATTAGACTAGCTATTTGCAAACATGTATTAATTAATTTATTATTATTATTATTATTATTATTATTATTATTATTATTATTAAGGAACTATGCCGGTTACCCCTATATTTAATGAGAACGGTATAATTCAATTGTTTGTTTCTAATAAACACAATATTCCATCGTTATGACTCTTCCACTCATCGAAGATATTATGCCCGCCATTTTTGCCGCGAGTAATGACGTATCTGCTGCTGCAAAATATTGCCTCCGACAATCCAGAAAAAAATTAATTCGACATATTAGAATAGAACTCCATGCCAAATATATTCGTGTATTGTAATAAAGTAATTCGTGTATTGTAATTCGTGTATTGTTACAAAGATGTAATCGTGTTTCAAATCTCTCAGGTCGTTCTGAGGCTGAGCGTCCCTGGGGGAGGGGAGTACACCTTTAATACGTACACGTATGCTTCCGCGGATCGAGTCGGTGACTTGGAGTCAATGCCCTGAGGAAGCCTGCGCCATGTCAGGCGAAACGTCGGCCTCTCAGCCCACTACGCGGCGTCACCCGGACAGCCAAGAAGTCAGCTTTAATACCACCCATCCACATATAATTTGATGTTTTTAATATTGCCCGTGCGCCTTGTTCAGTTCAATAAATTAATTAAGACTGTAGCTTAAACTATTCAGCGAAGAACAAGCATTTAAATCACTTTCTTAGATATCTCCCCGAAATTTTACATCTCATAGCGCCAGAACTGTGCGTTTCCCATGTTATCCACGCACGTTTTCTTGAGCCTTCGCTTCGCTGGTTGGGAGAGGAGTGGAGAGTTTGGTTATGTTTACAAAAGGAAGTTTATAACAAATGTGTAGTTCGTTTTTCGATGCAAAGTTTTTTTTATATTACACGAGAGCAAACATTTCTGAATATCACATTGTGTCTACAACGCTCGTTCGTATCATTTATTCTTAATTCAACTGATGTTTGCAAAGGAGTGGGGGTAGATGTTCCGGGGCTCATGAAAAAGTGCGCGTACAATACCCATCACACACGTCACATAATCACGCATGATACCGCACGCGGCGAGAAGCCCATCCCTTCACCTTCTTGTTAATTTTCTTTCGGGAAGGAAAGATGACACGGTGCAACGTTTTTGTTCGCGACCTGCTTCTTCCCGGAGAGACACAATGTGCAACTTACCTCGGCGGCGAATATGCTGCCTTTCAGCGCTTAAAGGCGGGCCCCATTCTTTTGGAGACAATAAGCCGGGAACTCGCTAATGAGGGAGCAACCGCTGCGGATGCGGGAACGTACTACAAGAAGATGTGACGCGGGACTCAAGAGGTTTCAACTCGGTGCACTTGTATGTCGGAGAGTAAATTAATACTGCGAGGTCTCGTGTGACCTATTTCTCGTGTCGTGCCAGGGTGACAAGGTATTGTCAAAAGCTTTTGATCGTGGACTTTTGGAAACTCCGGTTTCTTTTAGCGCTCCACGTGGGGTTACCAAAGCACGGAGTAGGTAGCTGATTATCATGAATATCCTTTGTTGACGATAGATGTGATGCCGTTTTGGATGTTGGTAATTACAGCACTAAGCGAAGCACGAAGGAAATGTGATGTGACTGTAAGTTAATATTGCACCGATACCATAAAATTCTAGGGTTTGATAAATTTGATACAGAATGGCGAATTGATTTGCAAAATAATTACAACTACTACTTGTGTTAGTAAAAATTACAATTTTGCAAAAGTTACTCCGGCTAAAGTTATTTTATTTACTCATTTACATTATCTCACACATTCATATATTAATTATTAATTCAGGTACTTACGATTACAATATTTCGTATAATTGCAGTATCTAAAATACATATTATTATTCACTAATTAGAAAAATAACATATAAATAGAATAATTAATGATAATTTCTGTAAGGGAAGTACTGTAGGATTCACCAAAACTGTAGTGGGTTAAAATGAAACTACGAAATGTAAGATAACTTTGTGACATCAGAGTACGTATCATGCCACTTAATATTTTTTGACAAGAATAGTGTTCGAGTTGTAGTTGAAATATGAGTTGTGTAATGAGAATATGAAAAAATGAAAACAAAAATATTAATGAAGTGAATTAATGAAGAAAGATCTTTTAGTTCCACTCGATACTGACGGGTGCTTCTGTTACCACCAGACAGGACAGTCTACCTCGGAGATTTATCATTAATGTTTTTCGTATAACGAGAGATCGTTAATTTCCATTGTCAACAAACAATGCGTCCCCAAACTCTCAGATGCTTAAATTACACGTTAAGTTTCCTGAATTCCTTTATTTTCCCGGGTTGTTAATCTTTCCCCACGCCGGCGAAATAAAAATAAAATTCACCCTGATTAAAATATTTGGTTTCACCAGCATCGCTTTGAAAAGATTAACAGATAATTAACTTCACAGAAATCTGCATTAAAAAAGTTAAACATTTTACAAGTCACATCTCTCGAAAGTTATATTATACACTTACGTATACAGTCAAATGTCGTCTCAGAATCTCCAATTTCTACTAAGGATTCAATTTGTGGTGGATGTGGTGTCAACTAGTATCCAAGGAATGCTTTTTTCATATAGGTAGAATATTATGTAAGTATTTTCGCAGTAAACGGAGTGAGCCAGGAGGTGCTCTAAGGGCAAGGGGCGCGGCGAGGCGGGTGGGCGTGGTCGGGCGAACGGGGTCAGCGCGTGGGCTCTCCTTTAAAACACCTCCGCCGGGCGCTTTTCTTGAATTAGTCAGTTGCACGCCGCGCTGAGAGGACGCGGAGGTCGATACGGCGATGGCGTCGCAGGCGGAAGGCGAAGGCGATGGACGACGAGACGACACTTCCGGAGAAAGAGAAAGAGAGAGAAAAGAACGAGAAAGAGAGAGAAAGAAAAACAATTGGAGAGAAGGAGAGAGAAATAAAAAGGGTAGGAGAGAGAACGAATGGCGAAGATGAAGATGAAAGAAGAAAACGGAAGATATGAAAAGAAAATTAAAACGTACGTTGAAAAAGAGAACAGAAAACAAAATAGAGACCTAAGAGAAGAATAGAAAGTAAGAGACAGGGCGATATAACTGCAAAATGATCGTGCATTTATGCGCAAACAAAGAAAAGTGTACAAAAAAAAGGTAACAGAATATCGGCAAACTTGAAGGCAAAACAAGAAAATTAAACCGAATAAAACAAAAGAAAAGATAAAAAGAAAGACGACAGAGGAAAAATGAATACCGGCCCAAAAGAGAGGAATGTAGAAGAAAGAGACTGTGTATGTAAAGCCAAAGATTCAATCAACCTGCGAAGCCGTGAAGGGTCGTACGTGTGACGGTAGAAGCGTGGCGTCAAAGGAGGAGAGGGATCGCCCAAATGAATTGCGTTGGGCTGGCAACAAGATAACGCGGCGCTCCCGCCGACAGCTTCCGAGAGCGACGCAGCAGCCAACGGACAGTAGCAAGGCTAGTGATGGCAAATGTTACCAAAACATTGATGTTTTGATACATCGCTAAAGGGTTTTCGGTGTCAATGGAAACATCAACGAGAAAACATCGTTTTAATTATAGACTAACAAACATGCTATTTTCCTATCCATTTTAAATTACAGCACGTGAAGGGGATATATTTTATTGTTTGGTTACCAGCATGTTAGTAGGATATAAAAGTTATTATGGAATGCAAAGAATAAAATTAACAATAAAGAACATCACATTTTTTATCGTTTTCGTTTTTCACAGTCGATTCAGGCAATGACAGGCCTGGCGATAACATACAATCATAACAAAAGCAGTTCCAAAACTTCCTCAGGTCGCACAGACGAAATGGATGACGCCAAAGAACGATATTGCCGTGGGTTGCTGCTACTCTACAACGTGGTTAAACCCTTTTATTAAAAAAAAATTAAAACTAAAAAAATCGATGTTTTTGCAACAGAATATCGATGGGAAGAAACCGGGACTGGTAGCTCAGTGCATCAACTGATGCCACTGCCGCGTCTCTGACCGGGACGTCCAAGGTTCGAGTCCTGACGGCGCACACTGGTTTTATCGCGGCAAAAACCTGGCCATAATTGCAAAATTCAAAGTGCGCGTTTGGAATTCTGACTTATCAAATCTCGTTCGGAAGACATTGGAGCATACTACTTCAGATTCAGAAATTTATTTCAATCATTTTTGTCTTCCACACGGTGTCGTAAAGTTACCGTTGCTCGAATGGCTCGAATTCGTTGATTCTTGCGAACGATATTTGTGAAATTAAAAAAAGGGTTTAAAATTTTTTTGGGGGGATTCTTTTTGTATATCCGAATATAAGACACTTGTGGCTGTAAGTTAAGTATATTTTTAATAAAAAGTGTACAATATTTTTATATATGATGGGGTTGAATTCTAAACCATGTAGCGTAACAAAGTTAGTCGTTTATATTGTAGATTATATTTTTTGTCCTGCGAGGTCCTGCCTCAATTATTATTTTTATTTATCAAGTAGCATGTCCTTAATCAGAATAACACAAATTTAGCTGCACATATCTGCATCTTTTTGTTTTAAAGCGACTATACTACAATGCTACGTAGTAAGATATAACACTAGATCGCCCCCGATGGTTTCTTCGATGCCAAAGGGAATCGATTTCTTGGAATAATTTTTTTACTTCTCCTTCAGATAATTACTTTTACTAGTAAAATTAATAATATAAACTTTTGGAGGGATTAAACAATAATAACCCAAGCCACCGAGCACTTTCAGATTTTTAGTGAATTTAAGGATTCTTCTTTTCTTGACGCAACAAACAAAACTATGGGTAACTAAGGTGTAAGAGTGAATTCAATGTGGTCACCTCAAAGTATTGTTGACTAATTTTTGATTCAATTATTCATAATTAAATATTAAATAAAATATTGTTTATTCAATAAGTGCCGACGAAATTAGATCTGTATACATAGATATTGGGTTCCCAGCAGATGGGTGACATTTAACATATATATATTGTTAAATAAATCTTAATGAATCAACAAATTCAAAAACTGTCTTAAATAACAGTTTACTTACAATCGATTTCTTTTTCCTTAAATCCGATATTCCTTTTTGAAGCAGCTATTTTGAATTTCATTGCAATTTTTGTATTTAGTGACTTCAAAAATAGTACATAACCATATTTCTGCGCATATTTGCTTCATTTTCAAGCTTCAATTCTGAATATTTCATTCCGATAATCGAAATCAGCGATCTTGAGAACCATTTTATACATATTTCTACGCACATTGGGCTCATTTATGAATCATATCATTTTGAATTTTGAAATTTCGTAATGATATTCTAATTCAGCGACCTCAAAAACCCCTTGATACGAATTTTTACGCAAATCCACTGACATTTGCAATTATGACCAGGTTTTAGGCCCGATTCAACCAGTGTGCGGCGGAAGGATTTTCGACACTAGCTTTTCAGCTAGGTCGAATTCAGTCGCTCTCTGGAGGAGGATTCTAGCGGCCGGCTGCTCTGATTGGTATTTTTCCGTGGTTTCTCCGATCAACACCAGGCAAATGCCGGAGCAGTATCCTTACAAACGGGCCACGGACCGCGCGCGATCTCTCCTTCCCATTCCTTGTCCTATCCTTTCCCCTCACACACACACTTACACTAATATGCACTACTCTACCACATATTCCGGGAGACCGGTCGGGAGCTTCGAGCTTGTCCCGGCTGGGGCGATGCCCCGCTGGTGGGAGAGTCCTGGTGAGGGGGAAACCCCACTAGCCGACGGTAGGTCGGCGCCGATCTCGCCATCCACCGGGGGAAGATCACCGCCATCTCCCGAGAAAAAGCATGCACTACACTAGCGGGACTAATGACCAGAGCAGTTGACGCGCCCGGAAAAAACCGAAAAAAAATCAATGGGAATAAAATATCGAAAGCAAAATATCCATGTTAATATATGGATGTTTCTGGTGGAAAATATCGATGTTTTTTTGCCATCCCTAGGCAAAGCATGCACGCTGCCCGGTAACGACGAGCAACACGCTAGTGCTAAATACAGGGAGCAGCCTAGCCGGGAGCCGCTCAAAGGAAACGATGAGACGGCACGTGTGCGCGCGCGCGCTTATGAGAGAGACAGAGGGGGCGAGACAACAATAGTCGCAGTAATTATGACACCGGATACACAAAGAAGAGTTACCAGTAAAAATAGCGCACTGAAAGCAGATTAGACTTGAATTCCAACACCGACAAACGTAACAGTTTAACAGTAAGTATTTATGACCAATGTGAATAAATTAGAAAGTGGTAATAACCATAACATTCCACTAGTGAATTTCACTGCTCTACGTATGTTATCTAGTTCTTAAAATGTGCCGAATTATTAGCATCTAAGGTCAAAATTAGGTGTGCCTAACTAACTACTCTACCAAACATAAATCTACGTGTAAAAAATACACGAAGAAAAAATTAACAAACTGATAAACTGTGATAATTTATTGTCCGTAATTTGACTGTCGTAAATTACCTCAAGAGTAAATTGCTCACATGAGTATAAGCAAGCAAAGGCAAAATTGTCAAAATAAAACTTCCAAATTTTGGGAATAACCACTCGTGGACTGTTCACCCACAATCATCATATTAGCTAAAAGTACGAATAAACAAATATAAAACTGAAATAATTTGTATGATACCAGGTTAAACTGTTAAGGGCACTTGTGTTGTGAAATTCATAAACATACATAACACTTGTTAACGAATAATGATTTTGAAGAAGCAACAAGGAATCATATTGAAATAATTTAAAAAAGAAATTAGTAATTATATATTCGGTATTTCGCATATTACAATGCAAATGCTGGAGTCGCTGAGATATCGAACATTTGAAAGCAGATCGCAAAGCCCCACGTAATAATAAAGAGAACTCGTATTGGGGAAGGAACCTGGAAGAACGAGTGACAAAACGAAAAGTGGAGGCGCAAACGCGAAAGACAAACATTGGCGGCGAACCGGCAAACGCGTTCGAGCGAAGGATAAGGTGGGCGGGAGCACACAATTTTTTGACAAACAGCTAAAGCATACAGACGGAACAGATGGAAGAGGCTCTGTAACGGCTGGTATTTCAAGAAGTTGTACGTGCTAAGGTAGATGGGTTAAGAAAAAAAAATTTAAAAATGCGGCCAATTTCACTAGCTTCCCTGCGCATTTCCAAGTAAACGACAAAGATCACACTTCGGCCCCGCGATTGGCAAGAAACATCCTTGAGTTCAGTTACACAAAATATCCTATGCATTTTTTTTTTTACCAAAAGCAGATATATTGCAGATATATTGCATCTCTTTCTTCAAAATACTCCAGTACAAGTACTTACCGCTAATCTACATAGTGATAACCGATTTTAGCAAAACATTGAAAAATCAATAATTCGATGCATCACTCAAAGGTTTTCGATGTCGATGAAAACATCGAAACGATTCGATGACGATTTGAAACATGGTGAAACATTTCCAAGTAAACTGTCCTAGTTTTTAATGTGATGTACTATAACAGGTCGATATTAGATTAAAGTATATTCTGCCATAAATTTGACTATAATCTTAAGCCGCAGTTCTAAGTAGTCAAGGTTCAATCTGCATTTTAACGATATTACCACGTATAAAATAAACAAACAAGGTAAGAACACTGCAGAATGGTTGCGAATAGCGAGCGATTTCATGCCGCCTGGCGATCGACAACAGTGACAGTTGTCAACGACAATTGCAACTAATTCACAAATAAAGCAAATAACGGAATTTTTTTGAAAACATTAACAAATTCCTGGGCAAATGTATCGATGTGAAATATCGATGAAAAAAAACATCGATATTTCTTCTCGAAAAAAATTGATGTTTTAAAAACATCAATTTTTTCACATCCCGATGTTACTACTATTACTACTAGTTACTACTATTACTACTAGTACTACTACTACTACTACTATACTACTACTACTACTACTACTACTACTACTACTACTACTACTACTACTACTACTACTACTACTACTACTAGTACTACTACTACTACTATACTACTACTACTACTACTACTACTACTACTACTACTACACTACTACTACTACTCACTTAGTTTGTCAACTTAATTAAATAGGCGCATTCTACACGTTCCAATTACCTCATGGGGGGGAGGGTTCCCGCACGCCCTACGCTCGGCGGATGCCTCCACGAAGGGAATGCGGGGCGGGCGGGAGAGGGGAGAGTCACGCGATTGTGCAGCCCCGCCCCCTCGCACTCCCAGAGACGCCGGGCCACGCGTAAGCGCCCGCACGCGCCCCTGCCGGAAGCCCTCGAGGCAGAGTGCGAAGCCACGAGCATATGGTGATAGCAATTTTACCAAAACATCGATACATCGCTAAAAGGTTCTCGATGTTGAAATCATCGATGTTTAATTTGATTGATTGATTAGTGCTCAATCACTGACTTTTAACTACTGAGATCACTAGTCCTGTAAGTGTAGTAGATGTTTTTCAACGGGAGGTGGCGGTGACCTTCCGCCACTGGTTGAGAGATCCGGCGTCGACATAACGTCGACTAGCGGTGTTTTTCATCAACCAGGTATCTCCCACCAGCGGGGCACCGCCTCAGCCGGGACAAGTTCTAAGCTCCCGATCAGTCACTCGACATGCATGGTAGTGTAGAGCATCTTACTGTAAGTGTATGTGTGTGTATGTAAGGGGAAAGGATAGGACAAGGAAGAGGAAGCAAAGATCGCGCGCGGTGGACCGGACGCGGTAGAGCAAACAAAATGGACCATGGATGGTCCGTTTTGTTTGGTTACTGCTCTGACATTCGCCTGATTTGATCGGAGAAAGCACGGAAAACTACCGATCAGAGCGGCCGGCCGCTAGAATTCTTCTCCACACAGCGACTCAATTTGATCTAGCTCACAAGATAGTGTCGAACCGTCGTCGGGACTCGAATCTAGGACTTCCCGGTCAGAGGCACTGCAGTGACATGAGTTGATGCACTGAGCTACCGTTTCCGTTGGACGGTATCGTTTCCTTTTAAAATTTTGACGAAAAAACATTGGTGTTTTAATTGTAGACTCATAAAGTTTATTAAATAAACATGCTATTTTCCTATCCATTTTCAATTACAGTACTTAAAGTGATATTATTCTATTGTTTTGTTACTAGCATTTTTGTAGTGTGTTAATAAAAAACTATTATCGAATGTAAGGAATAAAATTAACAATGAAGAGCATCGTGTTGCGCCTTTAGTAATTTCTATTCATACACCATCGAAGCTGTACCACCGAGAATTCTCTCAGTTTGCACATGGGATTCAGCGTGATAAAGAAAATGACGCAAAACAACGATATTGCTGTAGATTGCTGATACTCTAGAACGGGTCTGAAACCCTTGATTAAAAAATTAAAAAAAAAAAACATGGATATTTTAGGTGTGTTCTGCCCATAAACACGATGGATTCTTATGAGAGAGAGTGAACGGTTAATTTCGTAGAGTATCCCGCTAAATTTGTATTAGCCACAACTCGGCAAGTAAACAACAAGCTGTCTCGTGGCGCAAGAGCGAAGTCGCTCGCTTTTCACCAAGGAGGTTCGGGTTCGCCTACCGGACAATCTCCTGTGAAATTTGTTCCAACGAAACGAGTTCAGATGTTTCACGATGGCTAGTCCAACCCCCTATGAAGTGTCCTAAAACCCTACCCCTTATCGTATATCCTTCCCAATTCTGGCTGCTGGGTAGTGACGCAGAAGCGTGCAAGAGACAGGAGCTTACGCAGAGATGCTACCTGGCGGTCCTCTTGACGACTAACGGACTAAATAATGGAGGATTACTCCCTAAGACACTGACTTTAATACAAATACGGAAGATTACTCCTAACCGCTCAACGCCCCAATGGGAGTTATGAGACGCGCTGCGTCATGACAAAGGCGCAACAAAGAAAAAAAACATAGTGATTGTTATGTGTATTAGCGGGAAATATTTCGACATAAAAATGTCTTTGAGTCTGTGCAACTCATTATCTCTAAGATTATTTTCTGTAAATTGCAGACGCCGAGAACCAGTGCCTTCACACGAACTTGAAATTGCATAGTGGAGCGAAAACAGGTTCATTTTGGTTATGTTGTATTGTGCAAATAAAAATATACCAGTGAAATATTGTACAAATTGTTGCGAAAATAAACTACCAACTTTAGGAATAAAAAAAGCGATGTTTACATAAATATTTCATTAAATACGAAGAAATGACGTTTCAAATAACAAAAAATGCTCACACTCAATTAATAGGAGGTGACAATGTATACATACATACAACATACTGTGATACAATACATACAACATACTGTGACTGATATGGGAAATGACATTAATGATACAGCACTGATGGCGCTGAAATACACATCAAACGTTTGTATTAACAAAACGTTCTAATGAAATTTACTGAATTTTTTATTTTGAACATGAAAGTTTTCTCATGCCATATCATTACAACGTATTTACAAGAGCGAGATATCAGAAACCGACTTGGCTTACCTAAATATTTTAGGGCGATTTATTTTTTTATACGAGGGGAGAGAGAAAACAAATCAGCAAAGAAACTGCAAGCGAAATCCTGACGTCACGGAATAATAGACACGACGTCGATTATTCAAATTGATTGACCGATACAAAAATTAATAAATATGAATTTCACAGGTGTATGACATGTAAAAAAAAACCGAACTTGCTTTCATCAATCGGCAAAAAAATTTCGGAAACTTAATATATTTTAAAAATATTTTAAGATACGTTTAGGGCGATAACAAAGGAGGAAAAAGAACAATGACCGCTGATTGATTCCCTTATGATTACAATATTTTAGTCCCTGTAAGCAGTTGTTATCGGTATTAATATGTCCAGTTTGAATTCTTGGCTGCCCGGAATTAGCCGCGTCATGGTCGATGGAGCTGACGTTTCGGCCATCTTGTTGTGGCCTTCTTTAGCGGTATGCTACTGGCTAGCTGCTCTGCAGTTCAAGAATTCAATTACTCCGGCCGCGGAAGCCTACGACTCTGTAAGTCTAGTTTGACTAGACGAAACTTCAACCAATAAACTGTGTATGTGTATTAATTTAGGAAAAGTAACTGAGTTCTCAGTCCAATGGATCATTGTTAGAAAAATTGAAGTGTTTTCGACATTTTCGAGTAGAATCATCAATGTTTCGCTTTCCAATGTTTTCTTCCAATCACTATATGTCCAAAAACATCGATGTTTTTAACAAAATTCTCACGATTTAAACAAAATTTCCAGTATCCAATTGTTTTGTGGATTGTTAGCAATCAACAGTCCCTCTTGTCGATCCCTGACTGCACGTAATCGTTCGCTATTCGCTATCCTTCCCCAGTATTGTTTCCTTTTAATTATATTGTGCACGGAATTATCATTAACTGTATTTTGAAACTTGACTACACAGAACATTGATTAGAAAATTAAGACGGCAGTCAAGGCAAAATAAACATATAACTAATATTACTTGTTATGTCTCATATTAGAATTAGGGCATTTTACTTCGATGATTAATGAATGGAAGTGAACAAATGGAAAAATAGCCAAACGTAATGTCCTTTCTTTTCCTTATATTCGATAAACATTATTATTATGACATTTATTGTACGTGACCATACTATAAAATATAAATCATTTTACTAAGTATTTTATTTCCAAATGGAAGCAGGACGAGAAAATATCACCTGTTTTATTATATTTAAAACATCGATGTTTTTATTGACATCGAAAACATTTAGTTGATGTATCGAAGTATCGATGTTTTTCTACAAGTTGCCATTACTAGTCATTCTGTCCAACTAATTACATAAAAAAAGGAAAGCAAAGAGGAGCAAACGCCAGACCTCCATAGGTAAAGAATACGGCGACACGCGAGCAATGAGCGCGCCCGACGCGACGCGACGCGACGGGACGCGACGTGCGGTTCAGAGGAGCGGAAATCACAGGAACGCGATTAGAGCGTTGGAGGATCTGGCGACAAATGAGACTCCGGACACCGAATCGCCGCTCCGGTGAAATCGCCACCGTCAATATTGATTCTCAGCTGCCGGCGCATCTGACTTAGTCGGAAACGCAAACTCCAAGGAACACGTTCAAGTTTCCTACTTAACATTCTATCCCCGCTCTCAGTGTGTGCGAACCGTTAGCACTGCTTCTTTGTGAAATGCGAAAATCTTAATAAACCTTTATTTGGGACGGCCCAAGGCGTGGTCATTAGTCTGCACCGCTGGTGCCTGGGTTCGATCGCAGGAATGGAATTTGTGGTGGTCGAAACGGGTTCGCGGCGGGTTTTCTCGGGGTACTCCTGTTTACCCTGGTAACACGCATTCCACTGAATCGCCCCATAAATCATTCCCTTCTCTTTTCTATCGTATCGTATCGTTAACCAACATTCCGCTAAGTACCTACGGATCACATCGGCATCTAGGCGATAACCCAGGAACAAACTGAGAAGAGCTGAGGCTACTTGATAGGATTATCGATAGATGGGTCTAGAAATGGAGAGGTAGAGAGGGTAAATGGTGAGGGAATGGGGAACACCTTTGTAGACCCTACAAACGGATGGTTGAGAGTGAATGTAATGCCAGGCGGGGCGTGGGGTGGAGTTGAAGCTGATACGAGGGGGAAAATAGAGATTTCACAAAACATCTCTTTCGTGTTCTCTCGATATTTTGATTCCAATTGAAGAGTGTATTGTCGAATTTTCTTTAAAGTATACACAATGTTATCGAATATTTCTCTCTCCAAATTATTGCTCAATACACCAAAATCTAAATTGAGATTTTGGTAAAATATTTTCATTATAATCGTCACAAGACAATCGTCATAAACATTAAAAATAAATTTGAAAAAATAATAACTTCTAGATCTTGTATTGTGTGTGTAATTTATATATCATTTAAAGCATATGACATAAAAGCATTTATTACACGC
Organism: Teleogryllus oceanicus; assembly: GCA_964035755.1. Lineage (NCBI taxonomy): Eukaryota > Metazoa > Arthropoda > Insecta > Orthoptera > Gryllidae > Teleogryllus > Teleogryllus oceanicus. The sequence goes on from CAXIVR010000007.1 coordinate 70,140,706, forward strand.
TCATATATTGAAATACATTTGTAGATCAATGCAGGAAATTTAAATGGTAGTTATAGTAACTATGTGCCAGAAACAACACTTCCTTTGCCGGTCAATCAATGTTTCCAAGAGCGATTGTTTCAAAAATAATTAAACAATTAACATTACCTACCTAAATTATGTAACCTAGAAAGCAATATTATTACATTTCTTCTTCGACAAAAAGTTTCTTTTCGTATTTCAAAGACGAAAATAGAAACATGCAAATAATATTGTAATAAATCATGCAAACAGAAAATCTCAATGTGTAAGTGAAACGAAAATTAAAAAATGATATGCAATAACATGTATGACATATTAGGAATTGACATGCCAAAGCACTCTGTTCTTCCAGATATACTGTGAATCATCTCTCTTTTCCAATCGTATCTTGACTCTTTCAATATTAAACAATTTGCAGTGAGTCCGTCAATTACGAAATATTAAACTGTTTTTCTCCATTTCTTTTCCCTTCCACGTTTCTAAACGTTATTCTTCAACCTCCGACTTCACTACACTTTCCTTTTTCTCCACACCATTTTTCATCCTCTTCCATAATAATTTATTTCTCTCTTCAATGCTTTCCACTGGGTTGGAACATCGCACGCGCAGTGGTGAAAGAAGTACAAGGTGGCGATGGAAGCTGTGGGAGTAGTAGAAATTCCTTGGCTTTGCTTTTGCGACATTTGCAGGCTCAACCAGTCGGCGAAGCGAAAAAAATCAGCGACGCAGAACTCAAAATTGAAATGCTGCATGCATTATAAAGAGAGGAAGGGGAGCTCACCGCAGAAGAGCCATTATCGTCAATAAATGCTTATGCGCAAGAGGAATTGAATTAGGAGTGAAGCGACATTCAGTATTCCAGCGAAATTCGAAAATATTTTGTTATCATTTCCGTTGACAGCCTTTCGGAATAAATTTAATTTAGAAGCGGATCAACGAATAAGAAAATGATGTTATGAAAAGAAATAGATTTACTGAAGCGACATCAAGTATTGCAGTATTTTCTCGAGGAAAGTTAACTGTATCCACTTTAGAGACTACAGAGGAAACGAATTTATCTACTGATATTTTATTTGACAATACAAGAATACTTAATCTGATTATAACTTGATAAAATTAGCATTTTTATCTTCATACGCTATTAAAATATAACTTTTGTTATATATGAAGTGTCAAAGAGTAGAAAATTAAAACTTAATTTAAACAAATAATTTAATGTTTGACTAGTAGTATTACTATTCGGTTACAAAATGTTCTCGTTTAAAAGAAGGTATCCCTCTCCAATCACACTTTCGAAGGTGATAATTTATGATCAGATCTACTATCAATATTTTGTACTTTAACTTAAGCACAATCGCAAACATTTCAATAAAACGTTCAAGAAAACCTTGTTTTGCAAGATGAAACTTGTTAAGAGCTTTTTTGCAAATAAAGGTGAAACAAGAATTTTCATTTTAACAAACTGATGAAGCAATTGCAAATGGATTTTCTTCATCATTTAAAGAGAACTGCATTTTTCATACATAACTTGCAGGTAATTATGAGACAATAAAATAAGTACATTAGTTTCATAGGTACATTTTATTTAAAAAAAACATTATTTTATTGTTTTTGAGAAACATCAAAAATATTTTCTAACGACTAAAATATCTTCGCCATGTAGGATACCCACGTATAAGGCCTTCCATTCTGCAGCTACAAAACTAAACAATAGCCCTGCCTTGAAGCTGAGAAAAGCCTCACCGATTTCAAAGAACTCGTAGAAATCAACCAAACAAGATGGAAAAGAGTTTGTCGTCAAATCTATATATTTCACGATGACCATTAACGGCGTTCAACTGTACTGGCGGCACTGAAACTCAAAGTGTCAGTTCAACTGTAGTGTCAGCCATATCCGATTATCAAACACTCAGGACGTTTCCACTATTCTAGTGATTCATAAACAATTCCCTTTCTCGGCAATACGATAGCGACTCTGACGAAATAGATAAAATAAGTCAGCAGCGATTTTAATTGCTCACAGGTGTATTAGATTGATTGAATGATTTTTTCCGGGCGCGTCAACTGCTTCGGTCATTAGTCCCGTTAGTGTAGTGCATGTTATTTTTCTCGGTAGATGGCGAGATCCGGCGGGCGCCGACCTACCGTCGGCTAGTGGGGTTTCCCCCTAACCAGGACTCTCCCATCAGCGGGGCACCGCCCCAGCCGGGACAAGCTCTACGCTCCCGACCAGTCTCCCGGGATATGTGGTAGGGTAGTGCATGTTAGTGTAAGTGTGTCTGTAAGGGGAGAGGATAGAACAAGGAATGGGAAGGACAGATCGCGCGCGGTCCGTGGCCCGTTTGGTAGGGTACTGCTCCGGCATTCGCCTGGTGTTGATCGAAGAAACCACGGAACTACCGATCAGAGCAGCCGGCCGCTAGAATTCTCCTCCAGACAGCGACTGAATTCGACTTAGCTGAAAAGCTAGCGTCGAAAATCCTGGCATCGTCAGGACGCCGTCTCGGTTCGCCAATAGCCCATCGATCGCTCTGATGGCTCCCCTTCTGCCCATTGTTTCATGGCCTCATGAATTCCTACGACCTAGCGGTAAACACTTTCCATCCAGCAGTTCGTGACTAGCTAGGATTTATACTTTGTAAACAGTGAAATCAGTTAAGGCAAAATATAGCCCGATGGGCATAACTTCATCAATGTGCGCACTACAAGATTGGTATTATCGCGTTAGATGAGAGAATAATCTCGTGATCTGAAAACAAGATAAATATTCGTAAGAAACGTCATCCTCCATGAAAAGCGTTCTTATGTTCATCACACGAGTCTACAGGGAGATCACTTTCGTCCTATCTCGATGGAGCTTATCTTCAAATTACAACCTTCACAGTTTTTATGAAATGGTCTCTTTTGTGGTTGATTTTTCTCAAATTTTTGATGGCAGTCCAATTTTCACGCAATCATATATCACGCCCTCAATTTATGAAGTGGCTCTTTGATTTTAAAGTACTTGATGAAAGTAATACACTACCAGATATATTTTGCAATGTTAAATTCAAATATCTAACTTTAATATTTTATATTAACTGTAAATAACTATAAAATTTTATATTAACTATAAATAACTATAACATTTTATATTAACTATAAATAACTATAACATTTTATATTAACTATAAATAGTTATAAAATTTTATATTAACTATAAATAACTATAAAATTTTATATTAAATATAAATAACTATAAAATTTTAAATTAACTATAAATAACTATAAAATTTTATATAACATTTAAATATTTAACTTTTTTTATTTCCTTTAAAAGTCAATATTTCTTGTTGTGAAACGCCAATGTATAATAAGTCGTGCATTTTGGCGGAGAGAGGTGGTGGAACTTGCCAATTTAAGTTTAATTTTATTGATGATTTGAAAATGATTATAAACTTTTAAAAAATATGTAACATACTATTTATGTGCGTTAATTAAAACACAATTGCTTGTTCACTTTTCGGCTCTAGAAATGAAAAAAAAATTACTCGGCTTTCTCCCACCAATATTTGCATTAAATGACACGATGTATTTCATTTTTATGTAAAAAAAAAAAGACTGATATATCTTCATAATATAGTATTTCTTAAAATATATTCTACTGACTTAAAATACTAAAACGTTTCCCTAATGTATTCTGAATGTTTAGTTTTGAAGTGAATACTTCGGCATTTATTTACCTATAGACAAAGCTAAAAAAATAACAAACTACAACGAACACTTGTAATAAATTGCAACATATTTTAATATAAAATGACCTCAAAAACAATATCAAAGGTTTCCTAAACAAATTGAAAACAATGAATAACACGCAACTACTTGTCTGCCTCTGAGTCCTGGTAATGAAAGGGTTATAAAATGGCAACGTTTGGTATGATAGACAATACTTCACAATTTTCTAGATTTTCTCGTTGTTTCTTTTTGTAAATTTTTCTGCAATTAAGAAAGATATATTTTCATACTTTTTAACATGAATTTTGCAAATTACTTATTAGAGCAGACGGCTCGTAGAATTCTCCTTCAAACCGATTGAATCCCACAAATCTAGCCAGTGTAGAAAAATTACCGTCGGAACTCGCACCCTAGAACTCGCCAACTGAAGATACTGCACAGGCAACGATGACGTCACCAGGCTATCGCAGCCTGTTAACATATCACATGTTCTCCCCCATTTTGTAGTCAACTTCAAACACATTTAGACCATCAAAATCCGGCCTCTTCCGTTGGGTGAAGGTCCAACGTCCTCTCCCGGCCTGCACCAGCGAAGCCTGCTCCACGCAAGGGCCGAGCTGCCCCAAGGATTAATTCGCTCACCGGCCGGCCGGCAGCGCTGCGCGACGGCCTGAAAGATGCCCCCGGGAATTGAGCGTTTCCGCCGCGAACTCTCCGCAAGAAGGGCGGCGCGTCGCGCCCGCTCGTCCAGGCCGAGGGCTTTTTTTTTTCCTTCGCCGGGAAATCGCAGACCTAGGAAGCGTAAGAGAGCAAAAAGGGGGAAAAGGGAGAGGAGGCAGGCGAGGGACGGCATGCCAGAAAGGAGTAAAGAACGAAGGAACGGTAAAGGGGGGGAAAAGGGAGAGGAGGCAGCGAGGGACGACATGCCAGAAAGGAGTAAAGAACGAAGGGACGGTAGAGTGGGAGGGTGAAAAAAGTTGAAAAACAAGGTACTGCTGATGCAACGATTCCGAGCAAACGCGAGGCAGAGCGAGAACGAGATACACCGACTGCGATCTTCTTGTGCACGCGCGCGAGAGTGACGTAGCGATTGAACGAGAGCGCGCGAGATCAAGGAAGAAAAAGAGACAGAGAGAGAGAGAGAGAGAGAGGAGAAGCGAGAGACAGAGAGAGAAGCGAGAGAGAGCAAGCGAGAGAAGAGAGAGCAAGCGAGACAGAGAGCAAGCGAGAGAAGAGAGAGCAAGCGAGAGCAGAGAGAGCAAGCGAGAGACAGAGAGAGAAAGCTCGAGCGAGAGACAGAGAGAGCAGGCGAGAGCGAGACAGAGAGAGTTAGCGAGAGACAGAAGATAGAAGGATTGGCAAGAAAGATCTACGTAATCCTCTAGCAACTAAGCTATCTTCTAGCATAGTTTTCTATAAGGTACAAAAACATGAATGATTGTATTGAGATGTAGATAAGTCATAAAATTAATTTATGAGCCAACTAAATTGTCACCTGCACGTAGAAACCGCGTACCACCAATGCACAAATCTCTGCTTGGCATTCTCCACATTATTCACTCCCTGTACGTGGCATTATCTTTCACGATTTCCAGACTGTTGCATACCGCGGAGTCGATCATTGCTTAGAGATCGCAACACGCACTAGACATCTTAATACGTGACGTTTTGAAACGGAAAACAATACAGGCCGCACTGTAAACGTCTCAGCTTGCTACAAGTCCGAATTTTAAAACTATTTAGTGTATATAAAAATTATTCTTCAAATATCAATAGATTTCTTATTTCTGAATTTGTCTTCTCGAGACTGGTGTAAAAAAGTATAGTTCCATTTAAACAACGAAGATATAGCAATATATTTATAATAAGAAATAATATTGAAAATATAATAAGGAGAAATGATGAACCCTTAAGTCCTGAATCGTTTGGTGGAAATTCAATCTTAAAATCTTGAACCTTCAGAAGATATTCGACGTGATCGTTTTGGTTGTCTTACTCTGTATAAGTTTAGACGTTAGTTTGCCACCCTAAAGATCGAGAAATGCGATTGTTATTGACAGTTTTGAATCGGAAATCATAATTCGTGATAAATTTGCGGATTTGTATATATTTATATTCGGAAATATCAAATGTGAACGAAGGCGTCTCTCAGTGACAAAGTCGAAAATTGTACTGCAACTTCCAACTGAATTGCTACAAATGTATTCATACAAAGTGTAATGGTTTTTAAACAGTCATGGTACAAACGAATTGCAAAATGCATATGTATGTGACACAGATCGATGGTGCATAAAATTGTTTGGTCGCTAAAGTGAGCACTTTCGGTATAGCGACACTGTAGAATCAGACCTGTTTAAACTATACTTTTCAGGCTGAATCTGAATGAGAGAGAGAGAGAGAGAGAGAGAGAGAGAGAGAGAGAGAGAGAGAGAGAGAGAGAGAGAGAGAGAGAGAGAGAGGAGAGTGGGAAGGAGAGAGAAGAAGGGAGAGAGAGGAAGGGGAAGGAAGGGAGACAGACAGGTAGCGTGAAAGAAAATAGGAATTTAGAAAAAATAATGAATATATTCTCGGTGCATTTACATTTTACCTTTCCTAATTTCAAAAGTTAAAAATTCAGGAAGTATTAAAGAAATTACTTCTGAGATAAAATTACTATTTTTCAATAACTAATACACTTTTGTACACATACCTCCACTACATTTGATTCGTATTCCAGAACTGATTCCATCAACTAGATCGTCAGTATATCAAACAAATACACAAACACACGAGCTTCTGGAAGCGGTCCCCAGCCCGAGCATGTCCCCTCTTGTAACGATGAGCAAATGATAGCCACAGGCCTCTGCAGATACGGCGGTGGTCGAGCTGCGCTGCGCGACTCTGAGCGAGGGGTGGGGGACGGGGGAGCGCCCGTCAGCTAATTACGGCGAACACGGAATTAGCATCTGCGCGAACACGTTGGCTGCGCTGGTCAAATGGCAAGACCGCAGTCTCTGGGTTCCGATACCAATCAAATGCCGCGCCTGCTGTCGAGCGGCGCGCGGAGCCACGCCCACAATCGTCGCCAAACGCATGAACGCCCACGCAATCCACGCTCACAATTCCTGTTCGTCCCAAACCCCCTTTTCCCCCAAACTTGGTATTCTACCCACTTACATAATTTGCTTCCTTAAACCTCACAGTTGGCCACCCAACATGTTCGTTTCAACCACAATTTCAGCCGCCCCAACCTACTCGCCCTTATCTGCCCCAACTTCTCTTCTCTACTAGGCTGAATTCGATCGTTGTCTGGAGGAGAATTCTAGCGGCCGGCATCTCTAATCTCTAGTTATCCGTGGATTCTTGGATCAACATCAGGAGGATGCCGTAGCAGAACCCCAACTTGTGTATTCTACCCACTTACGTAACTTGCACACCTTTACCGTCACCGTCGGCCGCTCAACATGCTCGTTTCTACCCACCGCGACGCCCAACTTGCTTGCCCTTACCTGCCCCAACTGCTCTTCTCTACTAGACAGCATTCGACCGCTGTCTGGAGGAGAACTCTAGCAGCCGGCATCTCTGATCGGTAGTTTTCCGTGGTTTATCGGATTAACACCAGGCGAATGCCGCATCAGTACTCTAGCAAACAGGCCATGGACCGCGCGCCAACTTTCCTTCGTCTTCCTTGCCCTATCCTTACCCCTTACTTGCATTCACATTCAATACACTGCCACACTTGTCGGGCGCTAGAGGAGGTCCCAGCTGGGGCAGTGCTCCGCTGGAGGTACCTGGCTGGAGAAAATCCTCGCAAGCCCACGTAGGTCGCAATCAGATCTCGCCAGCCAGCGTGGGAAGATTACCGCCACGTCCCGCTATGAAAGGAAGCAACGCATTTACAGGACTAATTTCTTTATCAGTTGCCGCAACCGGAATCACTAATCAATCAATCAATATTTTCTCACACCCAATTTGTTCATCTCCACCCTCAAGCGCTGCCCAAGCTCATATTTACCTACGCGAATATGCTCTTAATGGCCTCCCGCACTGGGTATCTTTTCGCCGTTAGCCACCAACCTCCTCGCTTCTACCAGTAATCGCCATCCAACCTTCTCCCCTTTCACTCAACTTGCTCACCTCCAACCACACGCGTCGCCCGCTCCTCTAATGCGCGCGCCGTCGCGTTGTGCTCACTCAGCCTGCTCTCTCCACCCGTCCGCATCACTCTCTCTCTCTCACACACACACTCTCACACTCACTCACTCTCTCTCTTTCTCTCTGCCCCTACAAATCGTCCCCACATGCATGAGTATTTTGGAACACATATCATGCATATACTAGATATATTGGACAAACACATGAATTATTTTACCAAGTCCACCAAAATGGACGTCACCTTGAGCATATTATAAAAAACTTTCAGCATATTGTATGCCTAACATTGATATAAGCACCAAATTGTCTGTATGGATTTTAATACGTTTGTATTCATTTGTTCTTATTACGTAAAAATGTATTGTTTACACTATTGTCAACCGTTCGTTGTATATGGTTTTTGAAAAGGCACATGCTAAATGTACGAAACGTAAAGTTGTAAATAAATATATAAAATACAAATGTATTAATTCCTTGTATCCTCGTAAGATTGATCCTCTATGGTCCAAAACTATTTGAAACGAGCCATCTATCTGCAACAACATACTACATATATGAAACGCGTGTGAATTGCGCTTATTTAAGAGGAAAGTCTTAAGTATGAGTTACATAAGGGAAATGAAAGAATAAAAGTCGTAGGTATCTGTATTTTTGAGTAATGTGCGCGACTCGCTTAAAATTGTTTTATGTTGATCGTGGAAGCGGAAGGTAGGAACCTCGCCGTTGACTAAGCAATGCGCGACCAAAGTGAGTCAAATTCGACGTGTCGAATTGGCGACTGTTACGCTAAGCTAATTTAACCCAACGTACTGGCCACGTACGTTTCATTATACTGCGCATTTAACTTAATTTACCTATTTTATATGGTAGTTTCCCATAAAATACGTTTTATTCATATATCTGTTTTCATAGATTGTTTTCTAGCCGAATTAATCCAATTTAATTTACGTTCTTAGCAAGCAAACTATTTTCCACTTAATGTCTCTTTTCTTCCCACATTTCAGCCACTTTCAATTAGTTGCATGCTACCCGCTCTCATCACTATTTTATTGTATTGAACACCATCAGTGGTCGTTTTCATGAGTCTGTGATCTTCATTAGCAAGGTAACTTCACGTACACACCTGATCAACATTGTAGTAGAGGAAGCCGATTTACTTCCCACCAACTTTCTTCCCTGTCCACTAGCTTGTTGTAGTCGTCAACTAGCCATATATCTGCTGCCTGCTGTTAGGAGCTCCAAGAACGGTGAGGACGGGGGCATCTTGTCCCAAAGCCTAGTTAATTAGGAGTCATGAAATACTGTTTCATTCAAAACAAATAAAAAATGCATTTTAATTTTAATTCAAATGAACTGCTATAAGTTTAATTTGTGACACGGAGATGAGATTCTGTTTAGGTATGGGCGGACTTTTTGATCCAAGGAGTGTCGTGGATCTGCTGCCTCTTGACTCTTGGTTTCTCTGGGTGCCCTTGTCGGTTGTCACGGTCGACTACCTGCTGCCATCAACGCGATTACATAATCATAATCATTCACCTCCTTACCTCTCGACCGTCGACAACATGCGATATACTTCCATTCAGCAGTCGCTACCTACATCCCACCGCATACGTACATCTCATTGGAATGTTAGTATGTTTATCCTTACTAACATATCGCACCGCTCAACGCTTGTCCTATACTCACCTCTCACAAACCCCGCCATTCCACCACTATCCCTTTGGTCTGTCACAGTCAATCCAAACTCCACTTGTACAAAACACCCATTCCGTGTCGACCACCTCTCACCCACCACACTACCTAATTAGCCCGAACAGTTTCACCGAACGCCACTCACCCATTCACTCACAATCCACCGTCTGCCGCACATTGACCCCCTCAGGCATCCCGCACCACAGTCCAAGGCCGAACGAACGTTTGCCGCAGCAGCCCACCTGGTAAGCGAGCGATCCCTGGCAGGGGGCGTGGTCACGGAGGGGTGAGGTTGACGAGGAGGGGGCGGACGGAGGGAAGCCGAGCTGAATCAGCAAAGGGCCATCGCAATCTGATTAGGAGTGCTAATGATTATTTCGCTGAGCACCGCTTGGGCGCGTTGTGGACAGGCGCGCGCGGCCCGCCGTCCCCGGCCCCGCCCCTCCTCCCCCTCCCGATCTTGCTCGATGCCGAGAGAAGCAAGGGCCTTCAGCCCCGCGGCTGCGTGGGAATAATCCACTTAGTGGCTGTAATTATCTGTGAAGACCGAATTTTCCTGTTCAGTGGTCAGCGCCAGATAGCATTACGAGACTGGTGATAAGCGCCGGTGGGGAGGAGGGGGAGAGGTGGAGAAAGGTGGGAGAACGGGAGGGGTCGGGAACGAAGGTTGGGTTGGTGAAAAGCAGATAATATGGAAACGAGGGAGCTTTGAAAACGATCAGGGTGTAATACAAGAGATGAAAAGAGAAAACGAAAGTTGAGGAGATACCACGTTTATGTCGTACAATCGCGAGGAGAGGATGGTATAGGAGTCCTTTCAATAAAGAATACACTAAGGAAAGAAGACGACAAAAAAGCAACCACAATGTAGGAAAGACACTGCCAGTGTCACATCAAAGAGATTTAAAAGAAAATAAATATTACACAGGATATGAAATAAGAGAAAAAAGGCGTACATGCTATCTTGAACACATCACATTCCAACACACTATAATCATTCATAACTCGGACATGACGAAGTCATGGCACTTAACACTAGATTTTTTTCTCTATATAGAGCTATTTTTCTAATACAGCAATCCACGAGATCATTTTAGATGACATGTTGCTTCGTCGAAGGACATATTGTAGCATGGTTTGCCAGGTTCGTTTGAAGTTGAAATTCAAAGAAGTATTTCCTCTTTTAAAATAATGATTCACAAAGGGTGGAATGTTCTCTCGGATCCACCTAGTGTAGTATTAATTGCTCGTTAAAGCGGTCACCAAGGGGGTGGGGGTGGGAGGGGAACGTTTCTGAAGCCTACATCGTTCCTGGAACCGAGCAGCAAGTGGCGCTAGTGGGAAACTCTCTAGAGAATGAGGACGTTTCCGGGAGAGAGGCAGAGAATTGCCGGCTGAATAGGTGCACTCGCAGGGTGTTAATGAGAAGAGATGACGCGTGCAGCGCGGTGGGAGCTTCGATACACTCGGGGGTGGAAGATGTGTGATGTGTGTGGCCAGGGTTGGGAAGGTATTTCAATACTTCTATTTGAAATACTGGTTTCAAATTCATTTTCTATTTGAATAACTGTTTTTTTTAGTTTTTGGAACATGCATTTTAAAGGTTATTTAAATATATTTTTTAAAAAGCATGTCCAAAAAGCTCAAAAATACAGTTATCCAAATACAAAATGGATTTGAAGTAAATATTTCAAATATAAGTAATTAAATACTGTTTTTTAAAATACTTGTATTAGAGATATTTGTTTTAAATCCATTTTGTATTTGAACAACTGTATTTTTTGTGTTTTTAGACATGTACTTCAATACAATTTTAAAATGCATCTCTAAAATGGATGTCCAAAAAATTGAAAAATACACTTATTCAAATACAAAATGGATTTGAAGTAAGTATTTCAAATACAAATATTGAAATTCCTACCCAACCCGTGAGTGGTTCCATAGGATGGAACAGGTGTAGATAATTGATAAGGGGAAATTTAGTTTAAAACAATGTCATTATAAATCAGCGACGACTTGGCAGAAAAAAACACCACAAAACCTAAATGATAATTTTATTTATTTTACTTACCCTACAAAATGAAAGTGGGGCATTTGGATGAGTGTACATCTGCGCTAGTGTCTTCGAGATACTAAAATCTAGCTCCTCTTTATTATTCAGGGTTTAACCACGAAAAATTACATTGGCAATATTTGGAAACTGGAGTTTTGTTTCCCGAGCAATAAAAACCGTACTTTCATAAAAACTACTGATGTAATTTTAGTGTCTCAAAACAACTCCTTGTGCATCTATCAAAGAACTTGAGCTACAACAGCGCATACTTTCTCGCATTGGTGTGTAAGACGTGTGTGGTAGTCGACAGAATGGAACTCGTGTGGATTATTGATGTAGGGAAATTTAATTTCATATAGTCATACGAAATCAGCGTAGACTTGGCGGAAGGCCAAGCTCAAAAACAAAGAGATAATTTTATTTTATACAATTTTCTCTCTGAGAGAAACATTTTACGATAAAAAATTACAAAAACAACTTATCAATTAGTGTTTTGTAAAAGACATGTGCCAGAATTAGTAATGTTATTGGTAATATTTAGAAACACAATAATCGCCTTTGGACAAATCAAAGAAATTACAAAATTAGATTGTCCAGTAGAATGCGAAAGTTTACATTTATAAAGTTTAATAATTATTAGCTTCCAATTAGCTTACTATTACCTTCAATGCTCGTAAATTAGCTATTGAAACTAGAACGCGACGACAATATTGCTTTTACTCGTCGCTGCAGCGTGCTGGAGAACATGCTCCTCTAATGAAGGAGAAGTTTGAATGGGCTGCTACAACCTGTGGTGTGACATCTCTCTGCAGCGCTAGCCCTTCTCAACCGGGCGCGAAACGCCGGCCGGTCGACTTACACGTCATTTGGAGCACCGCTCCCCCTCCACCGCAGCCGTAGCGGCGTTCCCCTGGCGCGGCAGCAGGGTGTTATCGCAGCGCGCTCCAATTCACGTGCGCATTCAATATCAATCACGCGGCGCCGACCGCACCCACGAGCTTCGCCTGGAAGGACAATCCGTCCTGCTCCCCCACCCCCGTTCTCTGTCCTTCTTCACTCCCGTTGGCGTTTCGAAACCAACCCTGCCCCTCCGATCTTGCTCTGTTCCTTTTCCACACCCCTACCTGTGTACCTTTCTTGTTTGATGTTTCGTATGCTCCGGCTGCAGATACTCTTTTGTTCCCTATGCTATCGAACCCACCCGTACACTCTTCTCAGAGAGGACCATTCACGTTCCGGCCCCGCCCCTTTTCTACTTGACTTCCTTTGTAGGCTCCGCCCCCGCTCACACGTCCCTCTTGCTCCCCGCGTTCCGAAAACTTCCCTGACCGCTTGCAACTGCTCTCCTGCTCTGTCCCAGCCACAGTCTCCATTATATGATGTGTTAGGGTGATCCGCATCCGTTTCGACTAAAGTTTCTTTCTGTTTGTCCCCGCCACCATTTCATTCGCCTTTGGATACTCCGAATCTTCCTGAGCTCCGACCACCTTCTCCCTGTTCACCCTCTTCCCTGTTCACTTCCGTGGCTGTTTCGAATCGAACCCGTCCCCTCGATCTTCTTCTCCCCCATTGCAAGATTCTTTCCTATTTGGCTTTTCTTTGATCGTATTCTCTGGTCCCGCTGCTGCTCCATCTACTGTCTCGCTCCCCCTGCCGTTCCCAAATCCATTCCGTCCCCCTCTCATCTTGCTCCACTTTCCGGCTACCGTCCCTTTCCTACTTGACTTTCTTCGTAGGCACCGCTGCAGCTCCGGATATCCTCTTGACCCTTTCGTGAGCGCCTTTCCGCTCGTCTCTCTATTCCCCACCTCCTTCTTAATCTGCTAGTCCTTGTGGGCTCTCCGCTCCCTATCCGACTTTCCTTTGGTCGACCCCGTACTCACCCATCCACGCCAAACCCCAACCTTTTTTTCCGACCCTCTCTGTCGCTTGTAACTCCTTTTCCGTTTCAAACCCAATCTGTCCTCTACAATCTCTTTCCGTGCTTATACCAGACATTTATCTGTTCGATTCTGTTGGTATGCTCTGGCCTCGCTTCTGCCCCAGGTAATCTGGTACCTCATGCTGTTAAAAACCATTATACTCAAATGTTCTCTGAAATTTTCATGAGACCTCGTTCCACTTTTCCATCCTCATATCTTTTCTAGTTAACTCCCTTCGTAGGTTCCATCTTCTTTGGTCCCTGCATTTTCTACTCACCCAGTCATTATCTACCTCGTCGCGCTATCCTACCCCACCCCCATCGCTGTCCATATCCTGTTACCTCTTCGTGTGTTTCCACCCCATCTTCATTCCCACTGTCGATTCTATACCCTGCCTCCTTCCGACTAGTGTCCGCCCACTGCCTCGCTACCACTCCCGCCTATAATTTCTCTTCCTCCCTCCGTGTGCATCTTTTCCCCTTCTTCGACTAACTTTTTGGTCAACCCTGCCGTTCCGAACCCAACCTGTTCCTCTCCGCCATCCTTCTGTCCTGCGGCCACGACTCCGTCCCAGTCTCTTTCGTACCATCTTGTGCTCCGTTCCTCTGTTCTCTCCACGAAAGCTTTATTACTGCGCTGCAGAACTCTTCGAGTCAGAATTTAACTCCACCTTTTCTTCGTGATCCAACCCGATTTCGCTCCCATACTATTTCTTGAACTTGTCTGATTTTCTTCTTCAGCTTTTTATATCGTCTTTCCCCCTTCGACACGATTTACGAGCTACGAAGGATTTCAGAGTTTTAGAAAACGCGCGCATGCGCAGAGTGGCTACCGCCGCCCCAGAACCTACTATGGGAGCCTTCGCTAAAACGCGGAAATCATTCTATAAAAGGAAGTGTAAATACATAAATAAACTTTTGCGTCAAATACACTCAACACCCGAACTGGTCTAAATTTTCCGTCTCAACACGTCTGTCTATCCTCGATCTCAACCTTTATCGATCCTTCATAACGCGTTGTCCCCGCCCCCACCTTCCCTCGTCATCTGCTTTCGCAAAACTGTTTCATCGTCTCCCTCTCCCCACCTTTCCCTCGGTCAACACGTTTATTACCATCCACCTGATCTCTCCTCTCCACGCAGGCACTGAACCACTGTCCTTCGGCGTCTTTCCCCGCACCCCTCCGTCACCGCTCTACCCCCGTCCCTGCTCTGCCCCGCTTCACCCCGTTGCATCTCCGCCACCCCTCTGCCCGCGGCCCAGCTGGGGGCTCGGCGCAGGTCTACCGCGCCGCAGGCAGTGCGCAGCTCGGGGGGGACATGGGCTCCCCGGCGGACAGCGGCTCCCCCGGGCGGTGATGGGCACGGGATTGCTGAAGCCCAGTGTGTTCTCTTGCCGGACGCGGCGCGTTCTGCATTTCCGATTCCTGCGGATTCATGACGCTGACGTGAGTGTTTGAGGCTCTATGAGAGAGTGTCCAGTTTTCCACCGTGCACTTTGGAGAGTTCTTTTACCCCATCAGGAAATTCCAATCAATTAGATTGTGATGAGCATTGAACGCCTAATTGAGACTGCAATGAAAGTACTATACAATTAGATATGCCTTTGTTTAAAATAATGTCAAACTACTGAAGCTAAAACCCCACACACTATTACGCAAATTTCGTGAAAAATATTAAAATTTTCAAAAATTTGTACATAACGTTATTTCAAAATTTATTTTTAAGGAATTAAGGAAAATTTAATCATGGGAAAAATCTCTATATTTAATATTGTAGTTGTAGGAAGACTCGGAAAACTTTTTTAAAATTTTCAATTTTCAAAAAATCCGAGTTTTCAAAGAACATGAGACCCACTCTTTAAATGTCCTTTACACTATCCAGTTATAAAAATGTATCAAAAACGATTTAGCCTATTTTTGAAAATGTTTTAGAGGATTCACGTACTAAAATACCCCCCCAAAAAAATTAAAATATGGGTTTTGAAATCAAGGACCCGCAACATCAGCCCTATTGATTGAGGAATATCAATTTTGGAGAAAATCGTCGGAGTGGTTTAGCCGCTATCGTTGCTCACAGACGGACGGACAGACATATTTTGCCGTCATTCGACTTTTCGGTATCAAACGGACAAAACAAGGGTTCTGGATACACCTCTTATTAGGTGACTTTTTTAAATGTATCAACTAGATTTATCCATTTTTCGTTATCAGGGACATGTAATACGAGTTATTCTGCCGAAAATTCGTCGTTTTTTCGCACAGCATTACATAACTCTCTCTCTCTCTCTCTTACTCCGTAGTGAGAAAGTAAAAGTATATGAAAATACTTATGATACAACTAAGCTTATTAAAATTAATAAAAGGTCTTCCAAAGTCATCAATATTGTCCAAAATATGTCAATAACCCTGAGAATAGTCTGATTTTTTGTGTTATACGAGAAACCTTTCATTTCAATACCTCTTTACCCATCGTTTGGGTCATCATTTCTTTAGGTATTCTGCCTTGTAATTACCGATAACGTACAATTTTCAGTGTTTTGTTGCGGGCATTCCAATTTGACATTTTTCTTTCATGTCTTCTCTCTGTCCAGTAATGGTACTAAGTTTCTATAATTTTCCTTCTTTGGAACCGCGGTCGATAGTTTCGGTTAATTTCAGGGAAATATGTTCCCCTTTAAAAGCACAAAACCACTGTCTGTTAAGGAATAGACATATGTAGTGTGGAATAACGTAGCTTTTGTTAAAACTAATGGGAAAGGGGGATGATTATGTTATTAATTCGTGGACCAAGCACCAACAATCGTCTAGCTTCGAGGTATCTACATATATCTCGATGCATGCCAATAGAGGAAGGGCACAACAATATAACCCAGCGTTTCTCGCTGTGTTTAGGTTACAAGTTCCTGTCTCATCGTTTAGTAATATTATTGAGAACTTCTTCTTTCAATGCTTCTTGGATCTTTACAAATCAATTAGAAGCGGTCGCCATGTGTAGAGACTTGGATATTTTCTTCAGGTCAGGTGTCTCCTTAAGCAAATTGGAAGCACATTTTAGTATATGTCGATGTAAATACTGACTTGCTCAATCGTATTCTCAGAACGGTAATTGTATGAGATTCTTCAAAATATACGCAATTATATTCCGAGTCAGTTGAGAATGTCATTGCGTGATACTTTTTTACTTTACTATAAGTAAAGTAACAAGAGGTTAGAGAAACTCGTAAGTCGGAGAAAATGCAACTCACGGATTCACGTTGTCATGAGTTACTTGCATAAAGAATGTTGGAGAACTCGTATTAACGCTGAAGATAATAATTTAATAGGAGAGAAGCAGTAATTCAATTCACCTGCAAACGCAACACACGGCCGTAACGCGGGATGCCTATAACATGAAAATGCAGGGGCATGAAGTAAAAGAAAAATACCTATTGTGTTTTATGCAATAACGTTTACAAGATTTTATTTCACACAAGTTGAATGAAATAAATTAAGGCAATTAAAATATTCAATCATGTTCAACATGTTGACTGTGTTTATTTCGCCGTCAAGCCGCTTCCTTTTCGCTCAGGCCACATTTTACAGTATTTCCGATATATTCACAAATTCTAAAATTTATTTATCAATTTATTTATACAAATTAACTGTATTAAACCTCATTACTAGCAATGCATGTATGCGACAGTAATATAACACACGCTAACCTTCTCATGATCAAGAATAGAATACGAGATAATACAACAAAACTTAGAGACTTTCAGGAAAAAGTGTGCAAAGTAATTTTTGGTTCAGCATGCAAAGCTTTGTTAAGCAGGAATGCGATGATAACATACGATAGTAGATAAAAAAATGCATGCAGATTGCCATCAATAACTGGCACATATCTTTCACATTGGCAGACGATCCCAAAATCGAAATGACGGAGTCATTTTTGATCCGATAACACCGGCTGTAGCCTTAACAACAACCCTAAAACACCGATGGCATCTCTGCCATTACAAGAGCAACCAATTCACAACCCATGAAAATCCACTCAGAAAGCTATATTTCCCGCAGAAAAATTACCGGCATTAACCGAAAAAAAAGACGAGGACCGGAGCAGGACACTCCCGGCATGCAACCGGGTGTTCGCAATCTGCCACCCTCCCACATTCTTGTGGTCCCGCGAAGTTGGAAAGCTTCTCCCAAGACCCCCACCCGCCCCCTCAGCCGACGCGAGCGACCACTGGCTTCTGTCTCTCCGCCTCCACCCATTTACTCGCCTTGTTTTTGCGGTGGGGCCGCCCCCACCCCGCCGTTCGCCAGTAATTTTCTTTGTTATCGCGGGTAGCGGAGTGGAGTCTGCAGCTCGAGACAAAAAGCGCGGAGGTCCGTTCCTGCAGCAGCTGTGTCCACTCCGGTTCTTGCGTGTGGCTGCCAGCACCGTCCTTCCGCCCGGCACACCCCCTGCCCATGGGTTTGTCGGGGGAGGGGGGGTGCACGAGGCAGCATCGCATTAGGACGTCCCGAGCACAAGGATTGCTTTTGAGGGGGGGTGGATTTTCGGACGCCGGAGGTTCGTCGGTACTTTATGAGCTGTTTCGGGATGCTCGTTTGGGAGTTTCATGAAGAAATGGAGAACGGGGGACTTCGAACCAATGTCTGTGTAACCGCTGTGGTGTCAGATTTCTTGTTGTGGGTTTCGTGAATGGCGAAATCAGATCTTCTCATTCGGTGTAATTAGAACTGATTCTGCTGTTGTATTATTAGCTTCCCTACGATTGTGTTGTTTGTTCAAGGGTATCCCTTACATCCAGAAACACACATTAACTACTTCACGTATTTCAAAATCACGTCATTGAAAACTTATCTATTCTTCAATTAAAATGTTGTCAGTGTGGTTAAGACAACGAAATATTATTTACGTAACAGAAATATCTCTGGATGAAATAAAAATCATGTATAAATTTAATTTAAATTAAATTTTCTTTGTAAGTAGATATTGCTGAAGTCGTCCATCGGTTAACAGGCTCTCCGAAACTTTGGTATCTTTAGAGACACATTGGAGAAACATTTAACTGTAGCTATTGAAAGTGATTATAAAATAAACGAGGTACAAGGTACAAGGTTTCTGACTAAAAAACGTACATGAAATTTTGTTTCCCACCACTTTGTCAAAATAAATTTGATAAAAAATATCATCACTGTTGTAGTTTTGCAATTTTAAACATTTGCAATTTTTCAAAATACAGAGTTCACTGAAAATGAGACGTGCCACATATTTGTTCGCGTACTTTTCTCTAATCGAGAAAAAAATTAAACAAAAATTTGAAGCAGTTTTCCTGAAAAAACAAGTTTTCAAACTTTCCTGAATTCCAAGCCAAATTATGGGGAACTTGAATTTTACGCAAATTGAACATGGCCTTATTTGGCGATCTATTTTTCTAAAAAAAATTACTAAAAATAATTCTACTTTTATTACTATATCTGTGGGAATACCCGAAAAAAATTGTATTTATGAAATTACCAAAAATTTAGAGAGTTTAGCAAAAATCATACATATACTATTTTTTCTACGTGTTTTGCTCTGTTCCAAAAACCAAAATCCGTGGGCGGCGGCGATGATGTAGCGGTTAGCGTATCGGACTGCTATACCCAAGTTTGCGGGTTCAAACCCGATCGAGGCCGTGGATTTTTAAGGGCGAAAAAATCCTTCGTACGCCTTCCTTCGGAGGGGAAGTAAAGCCGGCTGTCCCATGTTAGTACATTTACTGCATGTAAAAGATCCTCAAGCCTAAATGACGCCTCTGAGCTAAATTCAAATCGCCTGTTTCGTCGCCCAAGTAATACCTTCTTTCTCCCATGCTTCGTGAAAGGAGCGTAGGGAAATTTGCCTGGTCAGACGGAAGAGCAGGCCTCATGGCCTGAGTCTCGCCACATAAAATAAGGCAAATTCAATTCAATTCAAAATCCAAAAATAGAGCACTAGTTTTGAGTCAAAGCCGAGAATGTTGGAAATTTATGCTAAGAAAACACACAAATAAAAATATACCATTCAAATTTGCAGAACATCCAGTTTGGCTAGATCGAGGAGGAAATATCAAATTACAGAAAAGCGTGAGAACGGTGTAGGAACTAGTGTTTACTGGAAGCAGTGACTTTTCATTGATAATGACAGTATGACTTTTGACACATAATAAGGGTTGTCTGACAATAGTGACTCACAAAATGTGGATTCCAACTCCTCAGCGTATTGAAGTATTTACTACTTAACAACGAAAAGAAAAAAAAGATTATTGCAATTTTTCGATATCAAGAACTCACGGCAATAATTTTCCTACCAAATAATCACCATTTTCCACTGCAGAATAACAAAACGTGGTCTTTACGAACAGAAGCAGTAAGTGAGAAAATACGAATTAATAATAATAATAATAATAATAATAATAATAATAATAATAAATCAACACATTTACGACACGGAGTGATTTCACAGAACCGCAACGCGGTGAGTGGCAGGGAATTGAGCGAGAGCCTGACGCGATTCGCAACGTCCCCAGCGCCGGCAAGCGGGCTGGCATGGCTGAATGCCGGCTGAGCCTCCCCTCACCTCCATCGGGCGCCGCACGGGGTGTATCCAGCGCGGCGGCGCGGGTTCGATCCCATGGGGCTACAATTAGACGCGTGTACTACACGGGATTTCGTGCGTGAAGCAAAGGGATGGGGAGGGAGTGTAGAGAGCGAGCGAGAGACAGGGAGGGGGAGAGAACATTCCGACGCGATTGCAGAATCCGGTCGCAATGTTCCGCGCATTATGCATGCGGTGTTCGTTATATCGCTCGCGCAACCCACGCCCACAGTTGCCGCGCCGCTACTGTCAGCGACCGCTCCCTCGTCATTACCTCCACGCTGCCGCTATGGCTGCGCAATCTCTCGTTGCCTTTTCCACGCTACTACGTCACACTCGTCTACTATGCCTCTACTACGTCTCCCTTACGTCCCCACGCTACCACGTCTCTACGTCGCTATCACCGGTAGCGGTAGCTCAGTGCATCAACTGATGTCACTGCAGCGCCTCTGACCGGGAGGTCCTACGTTCCCACTCCCCACGGCGGCAGGATTTTTGACGCTAGCTTTTCAGCTAGGTCGAATTAAGTCGCTGTCTAGAGGAGAATTCTAGCGGCCGGCTGTTCTAACCGGTATTTTTCCGTGGTTTCTCCGACCAACACCAGGCGAATGCCGGAGCAGTACCCTACCAAACGGGCCACGGACCGCGCGCGATCTGTTCTTCCTCTTCCTTGTCGTATCCTCTCCCTTTACACACGTACTTAAACTAACATGCATTATACTACCACATATTCCGGGAAACCGGTCGGAATCTTAGAGCTTGTCCCGGTTGGGTCGGTGCCCCGCTGGTGGGAGAGTCCAGGTTAGGGGAAAGCCCCACTAGCCGTCGGCGCCGGATCTCGCCATCATACGGGGGAAGATCACCGCCATCTTCCGAGAAAAAAACTTGCACTACACTAACGGGACTAATGAACAAAGCAGTTGACGCTCCCGAAAATACGAAAAAATCAATCAATCAATCAACCGAACTGAATAATAGCGCTTCATCGTGACCGCCCGCTCCTTTATTACCAATCCCATGTTTCCCCACGACGTTTCCCCCTGCCGCCTTCGACATCTTCTCTTTCGTCATTATTACCACTCTAGATGTACCTCCTCCTTTCATTATTGCCATGCCAACTCTATTTCTCCCACGCTCATCCGACGTTCCAAACGTCTGCGATCACGAACCATTTTTTCGGTATCATCATCACACTTCCATAACCACCCACCATAACCACTTCGTTCCGCACAATCACCACCAACGCTGCCACAATCATACCCAGATCCCCCACTATCACTTCAACCATCACTGTCACCATCACCATTTCAATATTATACCGCCGTCACCATTTCAATATTACCACCATCACGTCGCCGCGATCAACACTCTGTATTCACGCTGTACCTATTTCCCCTGGCCTATGTCACCACCCTCGCGTCCCTGCGGTCAGCGTTTGCACATCGCACCGCGCGCCCACGAGCTTTTCACCTTTGAATATCGAGCTTCAAATGAGCGACATTGCAAGAGGAATTACCGACTAAGCGGGTTCGCAACGGCCGTGCAATGGGCTCCCTCGTTTCTCCTTTTGTTCCACTAATTAGTTCATTTTTATACTTATTACTCGCCACGTTATCTATCACTGAATCGCGATCTTCATTGTATCTCAATACGCATGCCGTATTTGAGAGATCCAACGATCACCACAATGAGAATATGTCGGCGGAACTGCCATTGTGTCTCTTTCTCAATTCATGCGACACAAAGAAAATTTTGCAGCAGGTCGCTGCTTTCATCTGCCGTTACCGCCTCGGGCTGATCCACGCTGCGACCGAATGTGTCTCGTCACAGTCACCCTCCTCATCTTGTCCTCACGATCGGCTTCCTTTAGCTCAGAGCATTGTGGATTTTCGACTCCCACTAGTACATACTCGTATGTACGTTGAATACAGCCCCTGTCTGGAAGAGAATTAATGTCCGACTTTTCTTGTCGGTAGTTTTCCATCTTTTTTCCGATGAATATTGAGCGAATTCGTCGCCTGCATTTCTCATCCACGTCCCTACCAAAGACAACGTTTCTATCAACCACGATTCCATGCACGGGAATCGTGATGTGGCGTGGCTTCAAAACAGCGCTCCTTTCCGAAATCAACATCTGCGAAGTCGACAACTTCCACGGCGTCAGTTTTACTGTCACTACCAAGCTAATCAATCACCCTCAACAGTAACACTTGACAAACTGATAACATCATCCACGCATCCCATTGTTAAGTTCCTTGCCATTGTCACAGCTGGGTGGCCCACGAAAAAGTAAAAATTAGTTAACCCAATGACATTAACTACAATTATTCTGAATATTATTTCAAGCTGCATTAGCAAATGTTTTGTTGGTTATTGAATACGAATGTACCATGAAAATTTCAATATTAAAATTTGCAAATTCACACGGCAGTAAAAAGTTTTAATGCATTAAAATGAACTGATTGATGTTTAATGTTTGGGGATTGGTGAATTAAAGCTTTAAATGGCAAATACAATACTGCAAATCGTGTAGAGAAAAGGTTTTTGTTATTTTTAATTATAAAATTTAATTGCATTTCCATGTTTTCTCGCAGAGATTTTAAATCGATTGAATTGATAAAATAAGCTTCTACATTAATATAAGGATGAATCAGTAATGTTGAAATATATATTTTTAAAGAAACACTCAAGAAGTTATTATCTTTTGAACTCATATTAACCAACTATGCGCATGGTTATCTTGTTCGAATGTCAATCGTAACTTCAATCATCCTTTAACGACGTATGGGAAAATGTTTAAAGATGTTTAAATACGCAATAATTGTTTTTAAATATATTTGGTATAAAATTATTTTTCATAGAGGCCGGAACAAACTGAAAATACCAGCAATTTTAATTACTAGCATGCATAATCAATAGAATACCAGTTTCAGGTTTCTAAAAGAAATATTTTGCTTAATGTTTTGTTACAATACACTGGTTTACACAGGTGGACTTATTTTAAGAGTAAAAACTTGAAAATGTGCTAAAGAAACTCGTTAAAAGAGTTCACTTTCGTTTTTATGCTATAATATTTTCAAAAAGTTGAATAAAATGTTCAAACTCTCACCCGCAGGATGTCCTGCAGTGCGTGGTAACACTAGTTTCGGGGCAAATCAATTTTTTCTTCATTCCGTGACTTGGGTATTCATCTCAAAAAAGAAATTCAAATTCAGAAAATTCTTATCCTCAGCTTTATTTGCGAATAAGTGCCGAAGAGCAGACGGGGAGATAAGGCGTATTTTTTGAAATCGTATGTAAAAAGAAATTTCTCTCAAATTTTGAATTCCAAGTATATGCAATTGTTATTAAAATCGGAAAAGAACTTTATATTCCCATAAATTCAACAAACATTATTGTTTACACAATAGAAAACAATGATCTGAAAAATGTAGCCTATATCGAAGAAGATAAAATACTTTATCTTCTGTTAACATCCCCTCAAAATCGACTCAGTCGTTCTAGAGAATGCTTTAACAGACAGAAATTCATAAAAACACTTAAAGGGATTTTTATTTCATGTAATTGAACAAATGAGCTGATAAAAATATAGTTCTTTTGAAATTACGTATGGGAAATTCTAAATGTTTTATATAGATAGTATACGGAATTCCTTGCGTAAGCGACTATAATTCCCTCTCGACCACTAACGATCTGGAACACCACACGACTTCCGGACCATTAATACAAAATTTTAATGTAATTAAATTGTTCCCAGGATCCCAATGACCCGAACCACTGTACGCGTGGTTCTCCCCAGCTTGCTGGGCACGTTAGCCGGCCTTGGGTCGTTGCCGTGACTGCTTCGCGTTTGGCTCCCACCACCACCACCGCCCCCTTCCCTCTCGCCCCACGCGGTGTCATTTGCGAAGTGCAAATGCAGTCGCCGAGCGCGATGCGCGCGCTCTCTCAGCTGTAATACTGCAGCTAATGCACTCGGCGCGAGGCCGCGGCTCGGCAGGGGTGACAGCAGGAGAGGGGGAGACGGCCGGGGGTGCGGATCAACCACGCTTTTATTATCTGTCGATGATCTACGCTCGCGAGTGGGATTGATTGCTTAATCACGGAGTGCCGCAGGGATGTGCGTGCAGCCTCATTACTTCTTATAAAGCTTTCCGCTGTAGTTATTCATGTGTCAGGCTTGAGAATGAAACTTTTATTTTTTTCATAGTTGATCGAACTTTGAAATGCGATTTGTGTTTAAAATTCGACACTCTGCTCTTTGTAATGTGAAGTCACGAGATAAAGCGAGACACATGATGGTATAGTTTTTTCTACATACAAATCACAAGCAATGTCACATTTTTTTAACGTTGTGTATCTATACAATCAAATTTGAAATGCATAGCAATTTTTTAAAAAAGTAATTTATTGTAAATTTGAGAGAATCTTAAATATTTATTTTTGAAAAATTTCAGAAAAATTTATTGGAGAAATAAATTGTTTTACTAAATGAATAAAAAATGCTAAATAAAATTATACATCAAACCAATTTTAGGTATGGTTCTAAAGAAAGACCTTAAAATATATGATATTCTCCATATTGTATGTGTGTAAACATTGTAAGAAAGAAAAATGTACGTATTGTATGTAGAAATTATTGTATATTATAGTCGCTAATTACCATCCTAAACCATTTAAAATATTTTTTTAGTTGGTTACTTTTTACTAAACTAATAAAAAATTCAAAATAAAATTATATCTAAAACCAACTTTATGCATTGTTGGAAAGAGAAAAATATATGTTGTTCTTTACACAGTATGTGTAAACGTTGTAAAAAAAGTATGTGTTGCATGTAAAAATTATTTTATATTATTGTCGCTAATTGTCATTCTCGTCGATGATATTTTAAATTTGTTATTAAAAAATAAGTTTATTTTTTGGAAGTAATAGTACTACTCAACATATTAAATTCCAATATAGGATTTCTCTAAGAATCGCTTTTACATTTTACACCAACTATTCTTGATAACTCCTAAACATTAGCCCAGATGATATTATTACTAACGTAAATGTATATGTTATGGCATATTTGGATGGGGAACACATGGTGTGTTCAAATAGCCGATATTACCTGAACATGTTAAGCAGACATGCACCAATACTAAAAGGTGTCATAATTGCAAAGTACTTCAAAACTTCTGTATTATTTTGGTAAATAAACACTTCACAAAAATACGATTATGTAAGTGACATTACAAAATGATTCACAGAACGAAAAGTATAGAAGTCGTTAAATTCGCCTTGAGAAATACATCACTAAAAAACACATTGAAGTTTGTTGCAAGTCGGAGGGTCTTTAAATCAAAAAGAATATATGCATGCAAGGGTCAATGACAACGTCAATTAACTCTGTAGCTCACCTGTAGATGGGTGTGACCTCGTTTTTGAACCATATGACGAGGATGACGCTGTCGTTGGGTAGAGGGGGGACGATGTCGCACGGCAGCAGGGCCGTCCCGCCCACCACTGAAGTTATTTCATGAATAGGACCTAAGCAGAAACAGAAAGGACGAAATAAGTATCCGAAAATATGCGAAGCTTCTTTAAAGACCACGTTGCTGTGCACACGTGACGAAGTAAACAAATGACCGTCCTAAGATCTGAACATTACACTGCTGACGATGGTTTATAGAAATGGTTGAGACCACGTTTTCATAAGACACAACGCACATCTTTGTAAAGAATCAGTACGGAAGAAATTTTAAATTCTTCTATGTTTAATATGTTCTCACTTATCAGTTAGACGTCTCATTTGCCAAAGAAGTATTTAAATATTTTGTTAAAATATTGCAGTATAAAACAGAGTAAATTACGCCAAGTATTTTTGTGAGACTCTCTGGCCAGCTAGACTTTGTAATACAAAGTTCAAATAAATTTATTTAAACAGTAATATATTACCAGTTTTAATAGAATCTATATTTGAAAAGAGAATTCCCCAACCATAATAACATCCAAAGTCTCAGAAACGTATTGAGGTATAGCTAATAATTTATTTTATGAAAATCTCACCTTTTGATGTTCTCCAATATTGCTTTTCTAAACGTTCGTTTTTGTATACGAGTTCGTGTACAATTCTGTTGAATATACATATTACACCAAAATTGAGAACCGCAGAGCTCACTTATTAATAAAATTATAGACATTCAAATCTGGAACAAACGTAGTACCACCCTTTCCATGTCACTATTAGAAACATGCATCAAACAAATTATTCTTTGAAATTAATATTATAAAATAAAAATGTAAATGATTAAAAAATTTTTTGGCACGGATCAAGCTTTGAGGTGCTCTTCCGCCTAACCACTTTAATGAATTACGCTAACGTAATGAAATACGGTAAATATAATTTAATAAAATATATATTTCTCATAAAAATAAAATGGATTCATACTTCGCTGTAACGATTCAGAATATTATCGTGATAACTTCAAATACTACCATAAAAGCAGATACATGTTTTTATTTTCGCTTTTCCTATTATAAGAGTAGTCTACAAATCCTCCGTTTGCGCCCATTCTCCTTATAATACTCCCAAACAACCACCACAAAAAAGCGAAACATGAATTGATAAAGAAATTGCACAGAGCGTGTTACTCAAGCAGGGCTCGACATCCACAGACAACACGCCGTTAAAAGCATGCTGAACGGGGTGGGCCTCTCAGTAAAACAGCCTTAATACACGGCAGCCGCCGTGGAGACTGTCTGGGCCTCTGCGCAAGTGAAATCGCTGTCGGCACAATATCTTTGTTTACGAGCGTATTTCTCCTCCGCCACAGTAGTAATCCTCCTCGTCACGTATCTGTTTTATCTTTAATTTTCTCGGCTCGTTTCGTAGCGTCGCCCTCTCATCCCCATCCCCCGCGCTCTAAGAATGACGTTCGCGACGACTTCCGCCTCGGTCCAACAGGAAGAGGACAGCGGCGCAGAAACGAGGACGAGAGAGCGGGGAACACATAATGAGAAAGGACGGTGAAATCCCTCAGGTTACGGAAAGCAGGTTTATTACGAGATGGGTGTACAGAAAACGGAGAGATAACTTTGGATTTCGGAGAATGGAGAGATTAGTATAGGAAATGAAGGGAGGAAAATTGAAGAATAAGAAATGAGATGTTGAGAGGGTAAGTTGGAATGTCAGAATGAAAGAACATAAATGGAAGAAGACGAGGTAATTTTTCGAAATGTGACGTCAAGAGGAAATGAGTGATACACGGATATCTGCAAGAAGGATAATAGGGTTGACATAAATGTTGGAACAACAGGCGGGGAAACAATAAAAAAATTGGAAATTGTAAAAAATTAAAAAAGTTTAGGAAACGCAAGAATATGAAAGAAAATAAACTCAGAAAAACAAGTGAAATGATGAGCACGGAGATGGACAAAAACATGTAATGTGAAAGCCGTTTTGTATATACGAATATTTCTGGAATTATTCTTACGGAAAGGGATATCGGAAAGAATACTCAAAATAGAAAAGATTATTATAAAGAAACAAGCTATGATTATAAGAGTAATCGTTTGAATATCATACAAACCATTGAAGAGAATATAGTTGGAAGCAATAATAACACCAGGAATAAAAGATGTTACGCAACGGGAATTTTTATATTAAAACTAAAAGAGCAGAACTAAAAAATGCAATATTTAAGGGTCCCAAATTATAAATAAATAATACTCCTAGATATTTCCGCAAAACGTGTTTTAGGACATAATTTGCTCACTCATAATTCTTGCTATTATGTTCTGGCTATTATGTTCATTATTTTGAAGCTACTATGTTTTTCATTTCTGATGATTTTAATGATGTGCACAGTTTTATTAGTAGTAATTTTTTTCCTTTTTTTATAAGTACTTTAAAAATATTTTTGTGTTTCTCATCTCTGTTTCCTATGATAACTGTATTTTTTTCTGTAATTCCTGCTGTAACTGGGGCTTTACCCTGTTGTGAGAAACAAAATAAATAAATTATTGCACTAAATTGGAGAATTATCAACCGACAATGATAAATAGAGTTTGATAACCAATCTAATATTACAAAATTTTGCATGGATACCATTATCAACTCAGTGAAATTTACAATGCATTGTAATATTCGTTTTAATTCGACTATCTTCCAAACGGTGATAGACTGATTTCGATAGCAGCAAATTAGAGACCATGTAGGATTAGAACACTTGTGTCCTAACAATCAAAGGGTATAAATAAAAATAAATTATATAGATGTTTTGCACAAATTTCTGAAATGGGCCGGACGTTAGAGAAGGGGCAGGGGGCGGGGGCCGGCGTCCGTGTGGTAGAAAGTGGGCGTGGCGAGAGCAGCGCAGGCAGCAGTGCAATTTCCGCGCGGTATCATAGCGGCCGACAGCGCGACCGTCCATTCTCCCACTCCCGCGCAGAGAGCCCACTTCCAGTGCACCGGATGGGGTGGGGTAAGGTGACTGGGAGGGGTAAGTTGGACGGTGGGGAACGAGACGGTGGTGACGGCGGGGGGCGGTGGCGGGGCGGCAGCGGAGCTGGGGGGGAACCAGAAGGAGATGACTCTCAGCCCTAATATCTTGCTTTTTATGTTCGACCTTATGCCTGCATCCTGATTTAGGTGCTTTTTGAGTTTACTAAACCGATTAATGATACTTACGGTTGGTCTTTCGTCTTGCATCGCGCATGTGCAAATTAAAGAATTCTTTTGCTCAAACAAGAGGCACGTCTAGTGAAATCATGGGAACTGTCATTTTGGGAAAAATTAGTATTATTGGTTTAAGAATGATTAAAAGATTTATTTATTGAAAATCTTTTTATACTTTCTTAATTAATATTTGCAATTATCACTGAAGTGCGTGGACATTCGAATACAAATATACAAGCCAAATATTGGTAATTTAGCAAAAAAGGAGTGAATTTCAAACATTGGCAACTTTAACCATTATGTGTCATCAGAAACACGTATAAATATTCAAGCGATTTCTAAATAATGGTATTTAATTTTTTTATTAATATAAAAAACGTAATATGCTCTAAATAATCATATATAATTATATTAATTTTAGGTGTCTAATTTCATACTGTGTGTGAACTCGTATTGAAACACTACACATTAAAGATTACCCATTTTCATTTCTAATAGTAATAACGGAAGCAACCATGAAAAACTGGTAAATTAGTTCCATACAAGTCAAATGAAAACGCTCCTTCCTCTCAAAATTCAATCTTATTTTGCACAAGACTCACTTGTCGGCGTATTCCCTGCTTTCGACTTACGAGTCACAATTATTCAAAGGATTCTCAACCGTGTAATTTATGTTATTAGCGGTTCTCATGCGAACATTGTTCAGCGTTAGTACATCAACGGGAACATTATGTTACACGCGCCGCGTAACACGGAATAGAATGTTACGCACTGCATAAATAACTCGCGAGTTGGAACCAAATTAAGTTGCACTTTCGCCAGATTATCATGCATCACTCTGGGCAGAAATTCAAACACATTACAACCAGGGTCATCTAGGCTTATTCACACATTTTCCTCTCGAAAATCATAAAATGAAATATTTTCTTGTATATTGTACGTTACACCCTTTAAGGAATCATTTATTTAGTTTAATCGTCTGACTTCCAGTTTTGTGATGAATAAATCGAATAATGAATTCTTACCTCAATATTGAAACGGGAAGTGTAAAGGCAATAATCCAGTAAAGGATAATGAAGAAATATGAAAATCAATCATGAAATACACTACAAAAATTACAAACGTTACATGACTTTTAGTTGCTACTGCTAAGAGTATATATAAATTAATATATACTGCTATGAAAGCACTTCATGCTTTAAACGATTTCTACCAAACTTCGATACTAATATGAAATAGGAAATAACAATGTTTTAACACAACCATTTAAAAGGAGAAAAACGCTTTTCGTCTTTCCATTTGATCCGCATACAATTCTAAAATTATTTCATTTGTGCAAAATAAGCGATAATAACGATGCACATTTATCCTAATATTAAAAAAATGAACTAAAACATGCCAGTGTATAAAAATATTCACTAGCAATGCATAAAATGTAGAAATGTCACAAGAAACTTTCTGGCTTTATTTACCGCGGAAATCTGAGAAATAACCTTACGTAATATGTCGTCGCAGGGAAATAAAAAATGCTCCACCGACAGAAAATCGATTGAGTTGTCATCGCCCTCTGACAACTCCCTTATCGAGGCCAGAGCAATACGAGGGTCTTTGCCACCAACAGAAAGCCCGCGTCCCCAAGCAGCCAAATGGATGAAAGGAAAAGGAAGAAGAAAGGTGAAAAGGGCGAAAGAAATCGGCAGTCAACACTCTTTCTCTCTTCCAAATTTTAAGGAAGTGATTATGGAGTAGAAACGATGGTGAGAAGATTGTTTGAGATAAGCGAAGTGAAGGTAGGGGCGGATATAGTGACTATGAAATGGTGAGAATTTATGTGGAGGAAAGAACAATTATTAATATAGGATATCACTTGCAACAGGACTACTAGATTGTAATAGCTCAACTTATTACGGTGGTGTTAGCAAATAATACAATTATTACTAATTTATGTGCGAAAAAAAGTAAGGGTTTATTGGCGAAGACAAGGAAACTGAAAATGGGAAGCGCGGAAGGGCAGAAGAATATTTTGTTGAGGAGCAACCATGCTCAGAATTATAACGAAGAATGAAGTACAAACGGAACTATGTAGAATGTAACAGATTTGCCATTGGACCTAAATTCTCTCCTGCCATCCTCAATTCGAAGATTTCGGCAACTCGTTTGCAGACTTCAATTTTATAGTTACTTCTAGTTCCAAAAATTAAAAACAGGTATACCTACAGCATTAATACCGATAATATACACCGTACGAGTTACGTTTCCCTTCCATTTATATTGTAACAATGATATCAATACTTCAAAACATTTGCCTTCCCTCAATTTACAAGTCAAAAATACTGTCATGTTTACTATACTATTATTATTATTATATGCCATACTATTATTATCTTCGAACGTTTAACAAAAATGAAATGTTAGAATCAATGTAGTTTCTTTTACGGTATTATATCATTAAACGGCAATGATATGAACATGTCTAGTTTTTACTATGACACAAAATGAAAATTTACTCAAAAAATTACAATGCGCCATTATTATACAAATATTTATTCAATAATTCTGTCTGATTAAATACACTTATGCCTGTTTATTACTTGAATATAATGAAGTACCCTTATACGGAAGGGGTATACTTGTATTTCAGTTCCCATTACAATGAGAATTACAACTTTCTGACAATTCTAAATTGAAGGTAAAACATTCATCGAGGTCTAATTTCTGATACAACACGAAATATTCAAATTACAAAAATCAATCAATCAATCAGTACGTCTCTTGTGCATCAGTTCCAATAAGAGAGAGAAAAAATGAGTCTGCAAACAAACGACTACTTCTTCATTTCATTCCGATGTATGAAAACCAACGCACTCATTTACAGCAAAAAAGAGAAAAAAAAAAACCTGCAGCGAAAAATCTTTGACATTTCATTGTATTTACAGACGCTTTATTGTGCCGGTATCAAGTTTGTATTTTTTTTACGCCTGCATCGAAGGATTGGCCATCGGGTGCGGAGCTAGAGAAATTACGACGCAAAATGTCCGCTTTTTCTCTCTCTCTTTTTTCCCAGAACGTTCGAAGCGCTCCGATGGAAGGAATCCTCTCAGTCAACCACAATGGCGCCTGAAATTGAAGCCGCGGCCGTTTTGCATAATCAAGCGGCTGATGTTGCACCTCATCAGCATCGGCACGGACGGATATTCTATGCAAATGGCCTCCGCTGGAAAATAGATTTTGCGAAAAAAACGTCCGCGCGCACGCTAAATACTGTGATAGGATTAAACGCAACCAACTCTGGGATGTAACGCTTTCAGTGTTGCACGAGAAGGGGCGCAATATGACCTATAGCGAAGTTTTGCAAACAGTTTCGTTATTAAGTGGGAGAATTTATTCAGGTAATGAATTTATAACGTATACTTTATTTCGTGAGTTACAAAGATACTCTTTTAATTTGCAATTCGTTCATTCTCAAACATAGATGTCCAGAAGGCCATAGAGGACAAGAAGCAGAACCTGAACTTTAAAGTTGATTTTGAATGAAATTTTCTGCTTTGTGTTCGTAATTTAAAGAGAAGTCTAGTTGTATGAATAACTGAATAACTATGATTTGAGGCAAATTATCCAAAGTGGTGAGTTTTTGGGAATTCACTTCTTAAGATTCAAATAATCTTAGGATGGAAAGATGTGGATCTTTATTAGCATTACGTTTACAGGGACAAAGAACTACAAAATATTAAAATCTGTTCCATAGTAAAATAATAATAATAATAATAATAATAATAATAATAATAATAACAACAACAACAACAACAACAACAACACACCGCACGGTGGCACGCAGCATTGAATTTCACTGAACCCCATTGCTCCGTGCAGCCCAACTTCTCAACGCACTTCACCCTACACAACTGCTCGTCAAGTTTAATCTATGTAAGGCCATAGATACTTCATAACTTCAACTACATTACTTCTAACTTATTTCCACAGCTACATTGCGAGGAAGAGTTACGTAAAACTGCTGCAGGTAATCTGTTCCAATATTTTATAACTTTATTGGCGAACTAAAAGTTCCTTACAACTCTTCTTAGCTTTTATTGCGGAATTTTGTGAATATGGACTTCTCTGCCGAAATACTTTAGCTTAATCTGTTCTGAATTTCCTGCCAAGCTGGTTACCCTACGTACCACTAAAGCAAACTGCAATTCCCTGGATGTCAAAAAGTTGTACCGGCTGCGATGGCTCAGGGCATCAATTCATGTCACTCAGCAGTAGCAGCAACTCGGAAGGTCCTAGGGTTGTGTCTCGACAGTAGCAGTATTTTCATCTGTTGCAAGATAGCTAGGCCGAATTGGGTCTCTGTCTGGAGGAGAATTCTAGCAGCCGGCTGCTCTGACCGGTAATTTTGAGTGGTTTCTCCGATCACCACAAGGCGAATGCCGGAGCTGTGCCCTAACAGACAGACCGCGCGCGATTTTCTCTTCCTGTTCCTATCCTCACCTCTTACTTACACACACTTATATTTACATACACTAGAATACCACACGTACAGGAAGAGTGGTCGGTGTTTAGAGCTGGTCCTAGTTGGGGCGGTGCCCCGTTGCTGGGAGATTCTTGGTTGGGGAAAACCAGACGGTAGGTCGGGTAGCGGACGGGAATCGACGCGTAGATCTCACCATCCAGCGCGTAAGATCAACGCCACCTCCCGAGGAGAAACCATGAACTCGCGGGACTAATGACCTGAGTAGCTTGATTGATTGATTGATTTTTTCGTGATTCCAGGCGCGTCAACTGCTTTGGTCGTTATTCCCGTTAGTGTAGTGCATGTTTTTCCTCGGGAGATGGCGGTGATCTTCCCCCGCTGGATGGCGAGATCCGGCGCCGACCTATCGTCGGCTAGTGGGGTTTCCCCCTAACCAGGAATCTCCCACCAGCGAGGCACCGGCCCAGCCGGGACAAGCTGTAAGCTCCCGACCGGTCTCCCGGACTATGTGGTAGTGTAGTGCATCTTAGTGTAAGCGGAGAGGATAGGACAAGGAAGAGAAAGGAAAGATCGCGCGCGGTCCGTGGCCCATTTGGTATGGTAGTGCACCGACATTCGCCCGGTGTTGATCGGAGAAACCACGGAAAACTACCGATCAGAGCATCCGGTCGCTAGTATTCTCCTCCAGACAGCGACTGAATTCGACCTAGCTGAAAAGCTAGTGTCGAAAACCCTACCGCTATCAGGACTCGAACCTAGGACGTCCCGGTCAGAGGCGCTGCAGTGTCATCAGTTGATGCACTGAGCTACCGCTCTCGGTACCTGAGTAGCTGACACGCCCAGAATCACTAATCAAGCTAATACCTTCGTCACCGACCTTCACACTGCCACCTCTTTTCGTGTTGCCACTATCGCTTTTGGTCTCGAGCCTCATCTGCTAACACTATCTCCATCACTTTCTCCGTTACTGAAGCAACCTCCACAGCAACATTATAGAAATGCACGTCAATGTAAATCGGCGAAAAGAATGTCGTCTGAAGCCCTCCAATGCGTCGTCCATAACTTACGTAACGAAAATGTGAAGTATGTTGGATCCCCTACCCTTGTAACACACTTGTGGTACGAGCTTCAACTCTCTAAATGACTACCTAACGCACGCATCAACCTCAACACAAACAGGAAAAAAAGAAAGAATTTGTAATAATTTGATTTGTTATATACATTTTACAATACTTAAAGAAGTTTAAAATTGTATACATAAATTTTATACAAATATTCAGATATCATCCTTCCAAGGTATTTACATATCTCTGTAATGCAATATACTGAACATAGTCTTTATCTTCTATCTTGCTTTTAAATTTTTTTACCGAATAATTGTTGTAAATAATCAAATATTTAAAAAACGTAAATAACAATGATACATATTGCTAAACTCAAACCTCCTGCCACTGCGTAATGCAGCCTAACGCTTGCTTAAGCCCCTTACCCTTTTAACATTACGTAATTTACAGCTGTCCCGTAAGTGGTTTGGCAAATAATTACTCTAACAACCCGTCTACAAAAAACGTTTTTCCATGAAATTAATCACTATAAAATCGTTTTTTCATGCAATAGTTTTATACTATTATTAACAATATTTATATGAAATTTTAAGAAAATATGATCTCAGAGACCACCGTGTAGTTGGGATTTATAACGTATCTAATTCTAACATGTAGCACGAAAGAAAACACAGGAAAATATCAAAAAAAAAAATTCAATAGTTTCTTATTGAAATGACACATATACAATTGCCTTTCTATCGTTGAAAAACTAAACACACATTCCACAGTATACTGAAGAAACAAGCTCGTCAAACACAGAACTAGAAGTTCGTGAAGGGTGGTTGAAACGAAAAACGCGCTAAAATCATTCATCAAGCAACACTAACTATACTCCAATTTAAACATATTGGCACTTCAAGGTAATAAGCTGTAAGGAGAGGGGGATACTGTCATCCAATCAGGAGCTTCAATGCCAAAACGTTAAGTCGTAACGAAGCTCTTAATTAGTGTCGCCCTCACCGTCCAGCAGGTGGCCTTGAAAAGCCACTGTGTTTTAATTCGGAGTATATTCCAATCACTACCGCTCCAAGTATAGAACGATTTCCCTAACGATGAGCCAAAGTGACAGTTCGCGAAAACAAGTGAACGTCACATGTATTTCAGAGACGTATCCGTCCGCCGCGACAGCTGTTCAACCACGCCTCTTCGTAAAGTGCTTGGTAATGGCTTCTGTGAAAACATCCCTATGGAGAATTCTATAAGTTTCGCTTCGGTATACGCACGTACGCGAGTCCAGAAAATATTTAAATTTAATTACGTATGTGGAAAATCTCTTAACATGCTCTCACAATCAGTAAAAGAAAACTGCCACGAATGTAAATAGAAATAAAAATGATTTTAAGTCGGAAACACGTGCAACGGTACGCATCTCGCATTCAAGTCTCGGTTTTAAAATAAACATAATATTTATCACACGAAAAGTAAATTCAATGTAATGTTAATAAAAAACAAGAACTTTTGCAGAAGAGCACCTAACACTGCACTTCCTAATTTCAATTTTTTCTCGTAGCGCACTATATTTTTGTCGGACGAGTACATCACAAAAGAAGAGTCGAAATCACTTACAAGTTAGCCAACTGCAAACGAACTAATGCGGGAAGGGATTATAATGGGTTCAAGGGCACGACGAACACAGAACCTTTAGTTATGTTGCCAGCACAAGCTGTCACTTTGGCTCATCCTTAGGAAAATCGCTCTATACCCAGGCACTTCGTTACGAGTTTCCGCATTTCACTATCAGCCTCACCTCCGTCTGGTCCTCCTTTAGTTCCATTGCCCCTCCAACCACTGAGTCCTCACACAACTTCGGCTTTCGCTCCATCCCCCATCGCCGCCCCCGCCATCTTCCCCCCAGCTGCAGACGTCCGCCCCCGCCCCCATCGCGCCGGAGGCGGGTCACGCGCCCGGCCCCAGGGTTATGACTCTCGCCCGCGGCGGATTCCGCTGATTTGAGATTGTTCCAAATCCTCCGCCTGTGAGGCGAATCCTTAAACAATTCTCGAGGCTACGACGGCAGCACTGACGGCGGCGGTGGTGGTGGCGGCGAAGCCGTGATTTCTTGCGGGTCGCCTCGGCCCCTTCCGGCCCGCCCCACACCTCCCCGCCTAGCAACATCTCGCCCTTCGCCCCGCCCCACAGCACTTCGTCGATCCACCCCGCCTAGTACAGTGCGGATTCGATCCGACGTCTCTCCTCTCCGCTTATTCCGGCCACGACAAGACCCGTCCATCGTTTTGTCCCGTA
The DNA here is from genome assembly GCA_964035755.1 of Teleogryllus oceanicus. Taxonomy (NCBI): domain Eukaryota; kingdom Metazoa; phylum Arthropoda; class Insecta; order Orthoptera; family Gryllidae; genus Teleogryllus; species Teleogryllus oceanicus. The sequence continues at coordinate 70,177,333 of CAXIVR010000007.1, forward strand.
CAGCTCTGACCCGTCCGCCCCATCCTTCCCTTCCCTGACCGCCAATACCCGCATGGTCCCATCCTTCGCCGCTCCGTTTCGCCACTCCTCGGTTTATCCCTTTCGGCCACGCGCGTACCATTCCCGTCCCTTCTCGCTCCCCCTTGGTTCATCACTCATCGCCTCGTCTCGTTTGGACCGGGTAAGGTGGAACAGGACATCCACTAATGTGCCTCTCGCAGGGAGGTTAAGAAGCTAGGTTGAATTCAGTCGTTGTCTGGAGAAGAATTCTAAAGACCGCATGATGTCATCAGTGGTTTTGTGGGGTTTTTCCGATCAATACCAGGTGAATGCCGGAGGTGTACCGCAGCAAACGGGCCTCGGACCACGCACGATCTTTCCTTCCTCTTGTCTTATCCTCCTCCTTACTTACAATTACTCTAATATGCACACATGCCGGAAGATCAGTCTGGAGCTTACAGGTTGTTTTGGGAGCCACCGGTGGGTGATAATTGGTTGGGGAAAACACAGCTAGACGGAGGATCACACCATCCAACAAGGAAATATCACCACCGCCTTTCGAAAAACCGTGCACTACACCTACGGTACTAATGAGCTTAGCAGTTGACGCGCCCGCAATCGTTAATGAACAAATTCAAGCAAAATTGTCACGATTAGCCACATGATGAGCATCGCCATTAATAAAGACATTATTATTATTATTATTATTATTATTATTATTATTATTATTATTATTATTATTTTATGCTCCCGTCCTGTACGCCCCGCTTTTCACTTCCGAGCATCCTTTCCCACGCTCTTCTCCACTAGCTTTTCCTATCCCTCTCTCTACACTTTCATCACACCAACTTCGCCCCGCCCCGCCCCCTACCGCCCATTCCTGTTCCGATCTTTCAACCTCCAGTCCGTCTCTGGGAGTTTCGTCTTTTTTTTTTTTTTTTCGCCCGTCGTGCAATCTCCCTTCCGCCCGGTACAGTGTTGCTGGAGGTGGAGGGGGGGTGCTCTCGGAGGAGACCCTTCGCAGCGGCGGCGGGGCGTTGTCGCGGATTGGCTCTTGAGCGCTGCGAAGTTGTGCAGGCGGCGGCGGCGCGCAGTTTACACAACTTGAGCGCTGGCGTTCTCCGCCAGGGCTCACGCCAATGGACACGTGCAGTTGTGAAGAGCGAGAGCTGCAGACGATGTGCGCGCAAGGCAACAGACGTCGCTATATTGCAAGCTTTTCTCATACACACAACGCGAGCTAACAGTTGGTTCATTGATTGATTTTTTCGTGTTTCCGGGCGCGTCAACTGCTTCTGTCATTAGTCCCGTTAGTGTAGTGCATGTTTTTTTCCTCGGGAGATGGCGGTGATTTTCCCCCGCTGGATGGCGAGATCCGGCGCCGACCTACCGTCGGCTAGTGGGGTTTCCCCCTAACCAGGACTCTCCCACCAGCGGGGCACTACCCCAAACGGGACAAGCTCTAAGCTCCCGACCGGTCTCCCGCAATATCTGGTAGTGTAGTGCATGTTAGTGTGAGTGTGTAAGGGGAGAGGATAGGACAAGGAAGAGGAAGGACAGATCGCGCGCGGTCCGTGGCCCGTTTTGTAGGGTACTGCTCCGGCATTCACCTGGTGTTGATCGGAGATACCACGGAAAACTACCGATCAGAGCAGCCGGCCGCTAGAATTCTCCTCCAGACAGCGACTGAAAAGCTAGTGTCGAAAATCCTGCCGCCGTGGGGAGTGGGAACGTAGGACCTCCCGGTCAGAGGCGCTGCAGTGACATCAGTTGATGCACTGAGCTACCGCTCCCGGTCTAACAGTTGGTGTTATTCTAAATCCGCGGGTATTATAGTCCACGTTGTGCTCTTGAGTGCAAATATCTTGCAAACAGACGACTGAAATTGTGTAATGTGAAATGTAAATACTCGGGCAAGCATTATTTTTCACACTGTAGACGTAACAATTTTATCATCAATATCAAGGAATATCTTTTGTGCTTTACCTTATCCATTATTATTTTCCATTCATTTTTATATGAAATGGAATGAGAGCAGATTGAATGGAAGATAAATAACAATAGTGAAATGAAGGAGACTAATCTCCTAATAATACTTATTAGGGGATATTAATAATAACGAACGGGATATTAATAATACTTATTATTAACCCAGATTCTGTTTTCGGAGGCAGCAATTAATTCTTTGAACAGTCAAAAATCGTTTGAAACAATAATGAGTGCAAATAGTCGCAATAATGAGTGGTAACTGTGAAATGACGGATACAATCCTGGGGTAGTGTCAACATGCAACAGAGATCTGCTGGTGGAATGTAAAGTAATATTATCATTGGTAACACTATTTAAGAAGAAAATCGTGACGAATGACAAGATAAGCATCTCCGCCAAAAAATTAGAAAAAGCAATCCTTATAATTTAAAACTGCTTAATGAACCCCGCATTCCCCGGGTATCCAGTAACCATGTATCCAGTAACTGGGTACCGGGGTATCCAGTAACTGAGCATCACAAGAAAAGGAACATTAATTTTAACAATGATACATAATGCATTATTTACCATTTGGACTGTATAAATGAGTGTAAACAACCTGTAACAACTATTGTACTACAGCTTCTGGGTCAATGACCCCCATCTCGATCAGGTTTTTCGTCCAGTTTCCCTGATCCATTGAGCAAATGCTGAGATGGCCCCTTGTTTTGCTTCTGGACATAAATGTAACTTCATTTTCTGTGCACGTCTTCTAGAATTCAGTGGGAAATAAAATTATTCAAATTATCGTTTCCATGTTGTCGCGGCAGGAAGTAATAAGAGCCAAAATTTATTGCTTATTTATCTTTGAAAATAGATTTTATTACATGGGAGTTTTTTTGTTGTTTTTTTCTCCCTTTCAAAAATTCAAAATTTAAGTAGTATATGACTTAGTGTAGGGATCACAGAATTTTGAAAATGTGCACACAATTCACTTTTCCCCATAGCACGTCATACGCAGTTTTTAACTGTTTTTTTGACGTAAAATAAATAAATAAAAATAAACCAAAACCATCTATTAAACAGGAAAACAAGTGAACTAACTATGATGGATTTCCACCTCATCCAACGATATAGTGCTCCGCACTGACCCACCCTTGCCTTTCCTGGCTCGTCCCAATCGCCCATATTCCTATTCTCTTCTCTCCCAGGCCTATCACGCCTAAGTCTTGCCTCGTCTGGCTCTCTATCGTCACATTTTCTAAGACCATCTTTGCAATGGGCAAACAGGAAACATGAATTGTTGCATACTTTCGACAAAGTCTATTAACAGTATTGACCTTCAACTACTCTTTTACTACAATGTTTAAGTTTATTTTCATTTCAGTGATAACAATTTAGGTAATGCATTACGTTTTGAAGTTAAGTGCATGGTAGGACATCCCACAATAGTCTATCACGACATACATACCTGTAAAGATCTAAAGAATTATATATTTCAATTATATTTTTATAAAAATCCTTAACTTCAAGTTCTCAAATAATAGTGATTATCTTGTACTAGAATTTGTAAACCCCTCACATCATTAAATTTAGTAAGTATGATTATGACACAATGTTTCTGGGGTTTCCGATTTTCCATAATGTGCATATGTGGTACTTTTTGGGTCGTAGGTATTCTACAGTTTCTCAATAATTGCTATATAACGGCAAAGGTTCTCTTAGATACTTGCAATATTGTGAATACTAAGAAAAAATAGTACGGTTGATTAAATTTAGAAATGAACTTGATTAAATTTGAATTTCTGTAATAATTACTACTTTGTAACATTGATGTATTTCTATAGCATATGAAGCAACAGGCTGCTCTCATCGACTTAAAATTAAATTTAGTTTTATATATCATTTATTTTTATTTCTTCATATCAACGGTATCTAGAGGTGCTATAAGAGCACGTAATTTCGCATTATTTGTAATGGTAATGAAATATTGAACATACATTTATGTAATTTTTGAAAATTTAAAAGATGACATCAAAATATCCTCGGGTCGATTCTTGGCCAGACAAAATTCAAGCTGTAGCTTTCTTATCTCGGTCTCGGTTTCTATAACGTCATGACTCGGTTTCTATAACGACAAGCACAGGCAGGTCAAGTAAGCTACGTCTGCTGATGGGAATATGTCTCCCTTACGCCCAACTATAGATAATAAAACAAAAAAACAGTTCTTAGGCCTGGAAATACCACTAGCTGCTAAAAATCCGACTAATCTGACCCTAAAAAACGTCAAATACATACATACATGAAAATTAATTCAATTGTATAAAATGACTGCGATATGACAAAACTCGAGAAAAATAAATAACTCAATGGAAGATTACTCCTACTACGTGCTCAATGCCCTTCAAGGGTTTGCGTCGAATGTGTGTGAAGCAAGAACCAAGCCAAGGGTCGCGTCCAGAAAGAACCAACAAACCAAAAAGAACCAACAACTGATCCATTGAGCAAATGCTGAGATGGCCCCTTGTTTTGCTTCTGGACATAAATGTAACTTCATTTTCTGTGCACGTCTTCTAGAATTCAGTGGGAAATACAATTATTCAAATTATCGTTTCCATGTTGTCGCGTCAGGAAGTATTATTTCGAAGGACAACATGGATAAGAACCAAAATTTATTGCCTTTTTATCCTTGAAAATAGATTTTATTACATGGAAGTTTTTTGTTTTTTTCTCCCTTTCAAAATTCAAAATTTATTGCTTATTTATCCTTGAAAATAGATTTTACTACATGGGAGTTTTTGTTTTTTTCTCCCTTTCAAAATTCAAAATTTACGTAGTATATGACTTGGTGTAGGGATCACAGAATTTTGAAAATGTGCACACAATTCACTTTTCCCCATAGCACGCCATACGCAGTTTGTAACTGTTTTTTGACGTAAAATAAATAAATAAATAAATAAATAAAACAAAAAAAACAACAAATTTGATTTGGCGTATTCCAGCTCCTCCGCGCCAGCTAATCGATTTGGCAACTGCCGCATCCTCCCCCAAACGATGTGCAAGTGCCGTCGGTGCACGTGGCCGGGTGCGAGGGGCGCCGCTGGCTGCGCCCACGCCGTGGCCAGCGGCGCGGGTGGGCGGGGTCAGAGGGCAAGGGCCGCCCCGTGACCTCCTCGCTGTTAATTGGGCGCGGGCGTCGGAATGCGGGCGGCGGGGCGCGGCGCGGTCCCGCAGCCGACACGAGACACGCGCGCTTTCAATGGGCGGCCGGCGACCCCCTTGCTCCGCCTCATCGCCTGCCTACGCCGGCGAGGCGGGAGAGGACGGGAGTCAGTGCAGTGGAATGGAACGATTCGAGGTGAGGTGAATGAATTGAATGTTTTGGTTGATTGATTTTTTCGTGTTTCCGGGCGCGTTAACTGCTTTGGTCATTAGTCCCGTTAGTGTAGTGCATTCTCGGGAGATGGTGGCGATCTTCCCCCGCCGGATGGCGAGATCCGGCGCCAACCTACCGTCGGCTTGTGAAGTTTCCCCCTAACCAGGACTCTCCCACCAGCGGGGCACCGCCCCAGCCGAGACATACTCTAAGCTCCCGACCGGTCTCCTGGAATATGTGATAGTGTAGTGCATGTTAGTGTAAGTGTGTGTGTAAGGGGAGAGAATTGGACAAGAAAGAGGAAGGATAGATCGCGCGCGGTGCGTGGCCCGTTTGGTAGGGTACTGCTCCGGCATTCACCTGGTGTTGATCGGAGAAACCACGGAAAATTACCGATCAGAGCAGTCAACCGCTAGAATTCACCTCCAGAGAGCGATTGAATTCGACCTAGCTGAAAACCTAGTGTCGAAAATCCTGCCACCGTCAGGACTCAAAGATGTGATGTGACAGTTAGTGATTGTCGGTGTCAACTGCTAAGGCCATTAGTCTCATAAGTGAAGTGCATGCTCTCTCTCTCTCTCTCTCTCTCTCTCTCTCTCTCTCTCTCTCTCTCTCTCTCTCTCTGTTTCGGGAGGTGGCGATGATCTTCTCCCACTGAATTGCGAGATCCGACCGTCGATCCACGGTAGGTGAACGGCTTTTTCCCAACCAAGTATCTCCCACCAGCAGGACACCTTCCTAGCCAGGACAAGCTCTACACTCCCAAAAGGTCTCCCATCGTGTGCGGTAGTGTATTGCTTGTTATTGTATGTGTGTGAAAATAAGGGGTGAGGATAGGACAAGAAAGACGAAGGAAATATCGCGCGTGATTAGTTACACATTTTTTAAAATACTGTTCCGTCATTCCCCTGGGTTTGATCGGATAACCAAGGAAAACAACCGATCAAATCAGCCGTCCGTTAGAATTCTCTGCCAAACAGGAACTGAATACCATCTACCTGACAAGCTAGTGTCGAAAATTTCGCTACTGTCGGGACTTGAACCTAGGGCCTCCCGGTCAGAGGGACCTCAACGATATTAGTTGATGCTTTGAATCACGAAGTGCGGTTGAGTGGGTCGGAATTAGATCTGTGGGGTGGGATGTGATGGAGCTAGATGAAACTGAGGCGGGTAGAACTACGGAGAGCAATGAGGGGTGGATGTAAGGTCAGTCTTGGCAAGACAAATTTACGACAAAAGGGAGTGAAAGCATCTCTCCTTCTGGATCTTGCCAGCTCCCCCACACTGTTTCTCAATGTCGTTAAAACCTACGCAGAGTTCACAGCTTCCATTCAGGTATAGAGGTTTACGTGACGGTAATTCTGGATGAGAGAACTACTAATTGAAGCATTTGGTTTCATAAAGGTCGAAGTACTAAATACAAGGCTGTGCCTAACAAAGAAACACCCAATCAGCGACCTTTTGAAAATAAACCTATGGTTTCCGAATTAAATTACCAATAGGATCTTCTGAAAGTGGTTGCTTTGACACGTTCATCGGTTAAATACTAGCAACTGAAAAGTAATAATTTCTCACTGTTCGAGACCCTTATGAAACTAAAGGATGGTTGTGAATGACACACCAGGGGTACCATTATAGCGCAGATGGGTATGGTTAAAATTGCTGATCAGTAGTATTGTGGAATCCAACCCCGAGTACGGTATGTATGTTAAAGTAGGCTTTCAAATGTGATAAATTCAGAGAGATCTTACGTGAATTTTCGTACAGGTATTTGACCTTCCTAGTCGCAGCCATGCATCCTACAATACTTACACCGGTAGCAATAATGTATCTTGCAATGAAAACTGGTAAAAAAATAAGTAACAGTTTTTGGATTTTGGTAAACTCAGTTTAAGAATCGGCACTGTTTCAATAAAGTGAAATCAATAGCTTAAATCCATTGACAGGTTACAAAATTCAAATGATAGTTATTGCAATTTTAATTAATCTAAATGCAGCTGTTTCATTGATATAAAAAAGCAATCTGCTCATAGAAATAGAAAAAATTCATTCCGAGCGTATTGACAGCTTACAGTCAACAACAGGACTACTTCCTTTGAAAATAACTTATAATTAGAACGTATCTCAAAATGTGCAAAATATCAAAAGCATAATACACTTGGGTTTATACATTGAGCTTACTGCAAATTGTCATTCAATGATCTATGTAATTACTAGAAAATGGAATTAATAACATTTTCAAATATTACAAGTTCATTTACTGAGCCCATTGCACTGTCACGGAAATGAAAAAAATAGTTATGAAATGAAGATTCACATACGCTTCATGAAAATGCCGATGACTGGGTTTTCAAAATGTAGTCCTCCAATAATCTAATGAGTTTCTTTTTTTCTCCGTTGTTACAATAAAACATCGTGGACGTAAATAATCGTTGTTAGAAAAAATTGCAGGCATATTGCACAAAAAATGGTAGTAACAAATGAAATCGTTTATTTCAGAAACCCGTCAAACGCCAAATTTGTCATGTCGAGAAAATTGAGAAAAAGTTTCCCAGTCTTTCCGATTTCATTTTTTTTTAAATATTAAAACAGTTAATAAAGAAATATTTTTCAAGTAAATATGGAATAAGCGATGTGTCTATCGTCATGGAGCAATTATGCACGGCTAAAACGCATTTTAAATTTTTGGCGTTTGACGGGTTTCTGAAATAAACGATCCTGTGATGTAACAACTGAAAATTAAGAAATTATAATTTTTAACCTTCAGTTTTAGAACACATTGGATTTAATATAAGCAATTGTTCTTTTCACACTAATTGATACATGCTAATATAATTAAAATAGAGTACATGAACAAAATAAAAATAAAAATTAGAAAACATTTCCTTGTAATATGGAATATAATGGCTAACAACGATAAACCTAACCGTCTAATAACTTCCATAATACTATGTATTTATATACGAGCGGGAGAATTTGATAACGCGCTCATATAATGAAGGTTTTTAAATACTCCTAATTATCCTTTTTGACGGCTCATGAACAGGTGAATTTGTATGGGTTGCAACAATAGGGTTTTGTCTCATCAAGCGCTATAAAGCACATGCACCGATGAAACACATTACAATCGACATTATAATTACCATATTGAGTTTCAATTAGTAGCTTACCAAAGGTGTAACATGGTATGTTACAGATGACAGGTCTGGTGGAAAATGAGAACTTTGGCATTGCGATAGATGCTCTATTACATACAAGATTGATTTAATGAAAATATGAGGCTTATGAAGTTTTTTTTTTAATTTCTCGGTTTAATCATGATAACTCCTAATATGTTCATTTTATGTATAAAATACAATGGAAAAATAGATTATAAATGTATGGAATAAAAACAATATTTTCCCTATCTTTCTCTCTTATTTACTGTTTTCCGCTCGATCATATTGTGCAGTTTTTATATAGATATAATCCAGACCAATGAACTTTGCACACACATCAAATCCAGTAGATTCCTTCGCAATATACAAGAAAATTAGAAGGATGAAAGCCTTAAATAACATTACTCTCGGTCCAATTAAATGTGACGAATGTAAAAATAATCCGTTCACACCAGTCTTCTTCTACCTCAAAGAATTTTGCATATTTAACCTTTAACCATGCTATGTAAAAAAGTAAAGTTCCCTTTACAGCACCAAAAATCTATCTCTCCCACAATCTTTTTTTAAGAGGAAGCGCAGAACTCTTATTTGTTTAAATATATTTTACCAATCGTTGATATTTACTAAATGCCTTCATATTTTCGGTACACACTTCGAAAATGAAAAGTGCAATATTATTGTAATTTAGAGAATTCATAAAAATAAATTGTACAGAAGACTGTTGTAACTATACGAAGGACTGAATATGAATTTTACAATTCCCGCGTTTGGACCCTGTTTCTTTAGTTTCCTCCCGAATAAGATATTTCAAGCCAATCATCCGAAATCTCGTTTAACTCGACAAGAAAAATGTGCCAAATGTTCCATGAAAACCAAAAGGTCTTTCTTTCTCCTCACGCTCGAAGCCTTGCCACGCTGGAAACTTCGAAACCTTCCTTCATTCTCCTCCATTTAAGTTAGAAGTAGGATGGGTGGATCCACTACCAGGAATGAGGACCTCAATTTGCCCGAGTCAGAACTGGTGCAAGAATTTGAAACGAGAATACACGAAAAGTTGCGCTAAGTCAAATATACGATAAAGAATATAGAATGAAAATGTATACAAGAAAAAACTGAAAATATTAGCTCCATGTTCCCTGCCGGTAGAGCGAAGTGGACGTAACATATTCAGAATGGAGTTGAGTCCAAGGATGCCAGGAGTATGCTTCAAGTTGCAATAGGAATTGTCATTTATTATTATTATTATTATTATTATTATTATTATTATTATTATTATTATTATTATTATTGCACAGTTACGATGGTTTCTTTTCTGAGTTCTTTGATTCCCGACTTCGACGGATATCGCCATTGTTGAATGTCGATAAGATCATTTCGCTGTGAGACAGAGGGCAGCACAATCACCAATTGCCCTCAACAATCCACGAAACCGACCAGAATCAAACCTCCACACTTTGATTTTAGTCTCGCCAAACGATAGAGCTTCGATTATTACTTACCGACGACTTAGAACACCGTTGACTAAGCAGAATGTTAGCGCTACCCAAAGGCATTGTACTTTTCTGTAGTTTCACTGGTCTCGGATCAAGGTTTAAATTTTATCGTGCCTGGGTCCGCGTCTTAAGTCTTCAGGTTCAACTGAGAATCAATCTCATTAATTCCATTTTGAGACACTTTTAACTACCTCAGAGACTTGTATTGATATTCTGATATACTGTGGAATTATCTACACAGCCACGCGGATTTATCACATCTTTCACGAAACTGTGACCAGGCATGTTTTAGTCCCTCTGAAATGTGTGTAGGTCTTGAATTTCCGGACTGCTTTATCTTAAAGTATTCTAATACCTTGATGTTTTCACCGTTGAAACCGTCAAATCCTCGCGTATAACGATGATATTTTCATGGGACTTTTGTAATATTCTAGCGCAATATTACTGTAGGAACGAAAATGACGGTCTATTTTCCGTATTTCCTATGGTTTTATATACCCTAATCAGTGGTAATTTCTACTTTTTTAAAAAAAATACTCGACTAGTCTCAATCTCATGTTTAGATAATTTTCACCTTTAATCAATCAACGAGTTTCAAGAATTTCCCGCACAAGTAACACTACGTAATCCGCCCAAACCCACACACCTCCGCAATTCAGAATTCGACACTGAACCCTACAAAACCATTCCATCAGTCTCGAAATAGCGATTGGAACCGCTCGAGTCATTCCGACATTTATCGACCGCTCCGCGAGCATTCATGAACCCTTAGGGAGCGATATGGGGCTGTTGGAAAGGCCCACCTTTCATCCCCGCGCCGCTCCGCCCCCTGCAATCTGCGTGGCGTGGGCCTTGGATGCCTGCTCCAGGTGCGTGCGGGGGGCGTGACGGCTGCGCGGGACCTTCGGAGATATTGCGCGCTCGAATGCGTGCGCCAGGTTCCGGGGAAACCGATGCCCCTCCCGCAATAAGGGCAGCCCGCGCCGGCACGTGGCGGCCACGCCCTCAACAGGCAGAGCTGCACTGCTTCCCAACTGCGGGGATTCCGTGGAGAGCAGGGAAGATGCGTTAGCTCGGCAGCAATGTTGAACGGAAAGTCCTAAGGTTCAAGGCTCGGCACAAGTGAACGGAAGTCCTAAGGTTCTACTGATCACTAATGCGTCAACGGCTCGGCAACAACGCTGAACGGGAAGTCCTAAGGTTCTACTGATCACTAATGCGTCAACGGCTCGGCAACAACGTTGAACGGGAAGTCCTAAGGTTCTACTGATCACTAATGCGTCAACGGCTCGGCAGCAACGTTGAACGGGAAGTCCTAAGGTTCTACTGATCACTGATGCGTCAACGGCTCGGCAGCAACGTTGAACGGGAAGTCCTAAGGTTCTACTGATCACTAATGCGTCAACGGCGAAGGGGATTTTTCCCGTAAGTGTATTTTGTATTTTTTTCTCGAGGTAGATAGCGGCATTCATCGTCCACTGGATGGAGAGAAACAGCGCCGAGCTACCTGTTGGCTAGCAAGGATTTTTACAAACTGTTATCTCTCTCCAGAGGGGCACTGCCTCAACTGGCTACCGGTAGCGGTAGCTCAGTGCATCAACTGATGTCACTGCAGCGCCTCTGACCGGGAGGTCCTAGGATCCCACTCCCCACGGCGGCAGGATTTTCGGCACTAGATTTTCAGCTAGGTCGAATTCAGTCGCTGTCTGGAGGAGGATTCTAGCGGCCGGCTGCTCCGATCGGTAGTTTTCCGTGGTTTCTCCGATCTAGGCGAATGCCCTACCAAACGAGCCACGGAACGCGCACGATCGGTTCTTCCTCTTTCTTGTCTTATCTTCTCCCTTTACACACACACCGACACTAACATGCACTGCACTACCACATATTCCGGGAGACCGGTCGGAAGCTTAGAGCTTGTCCCGGCTCGGGCGGTGCCCCGCTGGTGAGAGTGTCCTGGTTAGGGGGAAACATGTGTGGTAGTGTAGTGGATTCAGGTGTAAGTGTAAAGGATGAAGATAAGACACAGAACGAGAAGGAAAGAGCGCGATCTGGGGCCCGTTGAGGGTACTGCTTCGGCATTTGACTGCTTTTTCGGAGAAACCGCGGAAAACTACTGATCAGAGCAACCAGCCAGTTCAATTCTCATTCAGAGAGCAACTATACTCGACGTATCCTTCCACCGTGGGGTTAGGGTTCGAGGTCCGATAGCAGCTACATAGCTAGACAGAATTCCGAGGGTGTCTTGCGGATAAATTTAACGGCTGGATCGGTAGCTTCTCCGATTAATACCACCCGAATGCTGGAACAGTACCCTAAAACCGGGCCACGGACCGCGCGCTATTGTTTTTTTTGCTATCATTTTCCCCCTTCTACACTCTTAAGGACACACTTATAGTACACCACATATATCGGGAAACCAGACAGAATCTGCTCGACTCGGTTGGGGAAAAATCCGCAAACAGAGGAGTAGGTCAACACCAGTTCAACGCAAGGGAAGAATACACCTACATCCTGCGACAAAACATGCACTACACGTACGGGACTAAAGAAACAAAGTAGTTGTTGCGCTTGGAATCCATACACTTGTATGGACCAGCTTCCAGGAGAACGGATGCGACTCCCTCAATAGACAATGCACGACCCGCCACGTGGCAAACTCGCAAGATGTTGAGTTGTGTTTCATCCCAAATGTATTACATAGAGATCTAGCACGTGCGGGCAACATTTCCCTCCTTGAGCTTTGTGAAGGAATATATGCTTACGTACGTTTGCGGAGACTTCCGACATACGATACCTCTGGTGGACGCCCTTTCACCGCGTCTCCTTCCAGGAATTGCCCGCGCAGACGTCTTCTTAGAAGGAACATAGAGAGTCCCCGTTATGACGTACAGTTCTTGGCAATGCTTTCAGGAAATATGAAAGAAAGTTTCCTTTACTGCTTCATTTCTAACTAGAAAAGTTTTATTTCTATGAACATTTTTTTCGTTTTATCCTTTTTATCAGAGCAGTAATATGCGACCTTCCTACCACGTCGAATCGGTAATTCGCAATGTGACCAATAAATTCAAAAACCAACATGTTCTATTCTCCTTGTTACGAAGAAGTTCAATTTTAAAGCTTTATATTAGTGTTAGAAATATTTTTCTAAATATACCATTTTTCCCTTAAACGAACATATTGAATAATTCATTGTAGATTTCATTTTCGTGTCTGAAAACTGTGCTTTAAATCCTACAAACTTGTACTAACCACTAGAACAAGTGTGAAAAAAATACTGTTCTACCCAAATTTATGAAAGTGTGTCTTTAGATCACTGGTCAGTGTCAACATTTTGTGGGTGCATGAAGTTAACAGTGGATGTACGTTATGCAACTACCGAATACATATCTCCACATTAGGTACAACAAAATTAACTTCCCTAAGCTGTGTTTAACAACGTATTTCTACTGCGAAAGAATCCTGTTTCCACACTTACAAATATCCATTACAAAAATCAACATCCTACTATCAAGAAATACTTAACCTTCAATGCGATTAACTCATTTATTCCCTTAACAGTTAAAATGTTAACTGTTAAAACAAAACCATTCATCATTTTCAATCACATTTCACCATTTCAATTCTCAGTTAAAGAGTTGATTTAACGAGTAAAAATTTGATTAAAAAGGGCCGAGTTTATTTTTGGATACTCCGGCTCTCATTTGATATTCCGTTCAGGCATTTCCCGTTTTTATTCAGCGAACGCCACATGAGCTTCCCGCCGGCGCAGTCGCTAAAATGCCTCGCGAACCCCACCCCCCTCCCCATTCGTTTTCGGCGGCGCAGTTCAAATTCCCGTCGTTACATGCAGAATTTGTAATGGGCGAAACGAGGTAGCGTAGAGAGCTTGTAGAGAGAATACCTTTCGTGTCTTGCTGAATAACGTTCCATAATGCACTGTCCTGTGGAGCGACACTCATTAAAAGCGAATTCTTTTGATGCGATCAATCCTATTAATAATAAGCTCGAGATTACAGACAGACTAGTGATTTGAATAGAATGTAATTGGTAACTGAATAGCCGTTGTCGTTTCTACAATGATTTTTATACATGATATTTCATCCAATTCTCAGCAAGTTAAAAACAAAATCCCGGGTATAAAATCTAAGGTTAAGATTACGTAGGTGGTTTGTGGAAAGAATAATTTTCGTGGCAAACTGAATAACACTCCAAAATACAATCCTTATTAAAAGATAATTATTTTGATCCAACCAATCCTTTTAATAATATGTTAAAACTTGTAGACAGTCACAATCACTTTCAGACAGACTTGTCACAAGTCACACACTTGTAGTCATTATCACTTTTATAATGTATGATTTAACTGTTGCTTAATTCAATTATCAATGTATTTTACACCGAATTTTGCAATTACGTATAGTATGGTCTAAGGACGAGGTTGTATAGCCTTTTTGTGGAAAGACCAAATAACGTTGATTGCCGACTCACTGGAAAGGCATTGTCCTTTGAAGCGACGATTATTAAAAGAGAATGATCCCATGGATCATCAACTCGAATACCGTATAATATCATATAATAGCTATCTGTATAATATTTTCAAAATAACTGACATAAACATCTGGTATAAGTTTAAATCAGATAAAATTTGTAATTAATGAGTTATTTTAGCTACCATTGCCGGCTTTTCTAACGAATATTTAAATCCCAGTTCTCAATGTGTATCTTACACAACTTTCCCATTAACTCGTATTATCTAAGCTTGAATGATAGGGTCAAATAAATCCATACCTATAATAGCACGATTACATTTTGAAGAAAAGAGGAGACAAAATAGATCATTGACATTTCAAGAATGGTTATCGAAAATTACTAAGAACACGACTGATCCAGAGTAGTGTAAAGAAATTAACTTAAAGTTTTGGTTTATCTTAAAGGTTTCTCAACTGAGCACAGTCAGATGACTCACGCAAACAGGTTCTTGCACACGTGTCCAACTTTCACTGCCAATCTCATTGTTTACTGTGTGAGCGCCCATTATGTTTTTCATGTGCATACTAATACCCAATTTTGTTACAGGTTGACGAAAAGTGATGGCATTATTCAGCACAGCACATCTGTGTGAAGTTCCATGTTCCAATATGTATAGGAACAGATGGAAGAATAACCATAGGGCCGGCCCGGTGGCCGAGATCGCCAAGGCAGTAGTGTCGTAGTGATCTCGGACCGAAGGGTCGCAGGTTCGAGTCCCGCCTCGGGCATGGTTGTATTTGTGTTTCATCCACATAGTTACCATACCGTTAACAGCAATAGTGGTCGCTAATGACCTTAGATGTTGAAGCGACCTTAAATAAACCAATTAAAAAAAATAACCATGTGGACAACTGTATTCAAACAATTTCTCTCCCTAAATAAAAAAAAACTAGATGACCAAAAACACTGCAATCCATCCCATTAAAATAATTAAGTCTAATAATAAATCTGTTTTTACATTTCCAAATTTTAGGAATGAAACGTCAAGATTCTTACTGAAGTATAGTTCAATGTCAATTTATTTATCTCATTTACTATGTTTTATATTAATTTCATATTCACTAGAAATGTATGTTTAAAGGCAATAAAGTAACACAAGATTTAAAAAAAAATTATATTTCTGACTTGGTAATTTTGACAGCTTACAGTAAGACATGAAAACTGTACGATTAGCCAGAGGCTTCGTAAATTTGAAAACTATTGCTCTAGCACAGGGTTGCCCAACTGGCAGTCTGTGAGCCGCATGCTACACGGAGCCATTTATTGTGGCCCGCGAAAGGTTAAGACGTCAGATGTTTAGGGAAATACTTTATTTTTTCTAGAAAATTCATTTAACGGCTGATAATATATGTGCACGAATCATGACAAATAATGACATATGAAGAGGTTTTATAATGCTTATTTTAACATAAATGCCTATTTTTTGCATAAATACAGTTTTTAGAACTTTTTTGCCTTTTATTTATTATATTTATATACAATGCTAAGATATCGGAAAATCGGCGATGGTCCAAAGTGATCATTCATTATGAAACCTTCAATTCTCGTCTTGGTATTTCAAATTACGAGCGAAATTCTGTAACTATACCAACTGATTTTTCACCATTTCCCTACTTCATAAATACCAGCCACGAGCTGATATCATGGTCTACTGACAAAACACCGAGGACCGCGAAGTTTTAAGTGAAAATAAATATAAATTCTCAGATGGTTTCAGTGTTACTAGTGTTGAGGTGCTAAAATATATGTCAGTCACACGGATCAGTTGCATTTCTTCGCATTCAAACTGATTTTGTCTCCCAGTTGTCGCAAATTTTGAATTATGATCCTTGAAAAGTTACTGGTATATGCAAATATTACTAGTTAATGGAAACAATTAAGAATAAAATGTAGAAGAGTTGTTAATATGTAAATCTAATTTTACATTAAAATGTACGAACTGGTTATATGCATTTAAGTTTACAAAATGAAATAGACAAAAATTACAATTTTTCCATTTTATTGCGTATGTAACTTATGATAGTGCCTTTTTTCTCCTTTTCTTGGCCTTTTCAGTGCCCTTTTAGGCCTCTAAAAGATTATATTTTAGTGCCTAAATATCCGATGTCTAGTCAAAATTGAAAGTCCAGTGCAACCATATCGAGCGAAAACATTGTGCCCCTAGCACACGTGCCCTGCTGGCATGAATCCCCCTTTCATGTAAAAATCGGCGAGTATTAATCGGTGTTTAGTTTTAATTCTTTTTTTTTTGTAGTAAATTCCGAAATTCAAAATAATTCCAATTTGATTCACTGCGTTATGCATGGTACGGTCTGGTATTACGCATGGTTCCACCTCCCCTCCAGTTTCAGAGCAGCAGGGCAAAGAACCGATGCACATTTCGGAGAAGTCAGGTGTGGATCAGAAAAGATAATGTGGCCCACGACCATATTAAAGAATTAATTGTGGCCCTTGAAGCATTACAAGTTGGATACCCCTGTTTTAGTAATTTGTTACAGCAGTATACAATGAGGAGTGCATTCACTTTACCTACTTCTTATTGTAGTTTGTAATCACAGTTGTGTGTGTAAAACGAAAGGAGAGGGAATGCGTAATAGTGATTGAACGAAAAGCCACGGCGTTATCCAGTGAAAATGGTTCGAAATTCGAGAAAGGTTATTTGATAGTTTTTGATATGTGGGACGTGTGGTTCTGATAGATACAGAACTGGAGAGTGGAAAGGATGATACGAAGCAGGTGTATGAAAACCTTTGATCGGAGTGCATTGTGCGGAGGGTATAGAACAGCTGTCTAGAGAATAGTTTGTGTCCGGGTAAAAGGCCAAAGATGCTTATAAGATGATGCATTTGTACAAAGAGCACTGAAAAAAAACAACGAAAATTGTGGAGGAGGATTGCAAATACGAAGGAGTAGGGAGTGATCTGGAAGGGAACTGGGAACTAGTCAGCTTGTCACAAAGAGATGCGTGTATACAGGTGTAACAAAACTGGACGACGAAACATCAGTAATGCATCTTCATAGAGAAACAAGAGAGGAAGTTCATTAGTTAATAATTTATTTCAGAATTGCAGGAATGTGTATTAGTGTGAGTCATCCAAACTTTCATTGTTGGAGCGTTTTGATCACAGGCCTCCAACATCCCAGAAACTACTTTCATTTCGTACATGGTAGGCATGTTGCGAATAAAATTGCTTCATTTGAATATCTTTTAGCACACGCTAATAATTTGCCCTGTATCAAAATGTTTCTTACAGGTTTTGTGTATTCATGTACGTTTGATTCAAATTGTACAAAATTATCTATCTGTGGTAATCCACTATAATGTAATTTGCACACTAAGAACTTGCGAGCATACATTACATGCATCGTATTTTCTGTGAACATTTTATTCTTGTTCCGATTATGTTGGGCGACATTACCCGCGCGGAGAGGATTATGACTCGAGAGAGATGTGGCTGGAGCACGAGGTTTAGAAGAGAAATGGGGCAGAGCAATCTCCGTTGCAGGGAGTGGAGGCGACAGGCCGAGCGAGGTATGCGGAGCTGCAGGCGACGGAGCAGGGAGGGGAGAAGGAGCGAGGTGGGGCGGTCAAGGGGGAGTGGTGCAAGTGGATTTGGGGAGATGGAAGCGGAGCAGATTCAAGGCGGAGCTCGGGTGGGTGCGGAAACCAGGGCGGCAGACCGGCACGGAAAACGACGGAGCGGGAGATTGGGGTGGTGGTGGGCAGAGCGGAGAGCAAGGAAAAAAAAGGGGGGACGGGCGGGAAAAATACCTTGGGCGGGACGAAAGATCGAGGCGGAGCGGAGAGAGGTTGGAGGGGGGAGCATGAGATGGTCATTGGATCGTGAACGGGAGATAGGAAGGGTGAGCGAAGCGGAGGGAAAGTAGACGAGGCGGAAACGGGGACACAGACGGGAGAGGAGCGGAAACGGGAGGAGGTATGGGCGGCGTCGAGACAGGAGCAATGTGGAGATGTGGGTGGGGCGGGGCGGGGAAAAGTGGTGATGTGGGTGGGGAGGAAACGGTGGCGGGGCGGGAAAAGTGGTGATAGAGGCGGGGCGAAAATACTAAGGCACAAACGGAGGCCAAGCGGTGCCGAGGGCAGTACGAAGACCCTTGCGCGGGCGAAAGATCGAGGTGGCGCGGAGACACGCTGGGAGCGGGGTACAGATGGTCACTGGATCGTAGTGGAGAGGGAGCATGCTTAGAGCAGGGAGGTGGAAGGCGCGAAGCGGATGCAGGGCCGGAGTCGTGGCGGGGACAGTGCAATGTCGCCACCGCACCGAGGCGCCGCCCAGCCGGCGCGGCGCGACACGGCGAGCCAACCTCTTCGGGGCGGTCCGCGTGGCCCGCCTTGTTTCGGGCGCGGGGGGGGGCCGGGCGGGGGCGCGGCACGGCGCTCGCTCCAGCGATATTGCGGGCGGCGGAACAGGAGAGGAGCGAAGATAAAGGGCGCTTGAGCGAGGGAGAGCGGGAGAGAGTGGGCGCCGCAGCCCGGTCGATAGCCGGTAGCGCCACGGGCCAGCCGCCACACACGCCGCCCGCCCGCCCGGAGGCGGAGGCGCGAGCGCGCGATGAAGTCGGAATGCCAGCGGAAGGCGGCGCTGCGCGGGAGAGAGTGACGCCGGGTGTCATGACTGATTGGCAACTTCGCTGCCCTTGCACGGTCATTCACCGAAAGATTCTAGGGTTTGAGTCCCGACGGACACTAGTTACAAAGCTGGCTTGATTTGGTCCGAAACAAAGTCCAAGACCAAAGGCCCGAAACAAGGTCATTTTATTTGTTATGTCTGTCCACAATTAGACCCATAACTCTAGTGTATTTTTTTTTGCTCTCGAGGTGATGGCGATCTTCCTTTGCTGGATGGTAAGATCCTGAGCCGACCTACTGTCGACTAGTAGGGTCTTCCCCAGCCAGGTATCTCCCACCAGCGATGAACAGCCCCAGCGGGGACTAGATGTATACACTCGACCGGTATTTCAGCATGAGTGGTAGTACAGAACATGTTTATGTAATTGTGTGTAATTAAGGGTAGGATAGGAGAAAAATGGGTAGAGAAGATTGCGCGCGGTCCGTGGCCCGATTGTTTGGGTACAACTAAGGTATTCGCCTGATATTGACAAGAGAAACCTCGTAAAACTACCGGTCAGAGCAGCCGGTCGCTACAATTCTCCTCCAGACATCGACGGAACTTGACTTAGCTAACCTGATAGTGTCGAAAACCCTGTCATTGTCGGGACTAGAATCTAGGACCTCCCGGTCCGAGGCACTGCAGTGATAAAAGTTGTTACCCTTTGCCACCTCTCCCTGTATAACTAGGTCGAATTCAGTGGCTACTTCGAAGAAGATTCTGGCAGGCGACTGCTCCGATCGGAATTTTCCGTAGTTTCTCCGATAAATTCCACGCAATGGGCGGAACAGTACCCTTACAAACTCGGGAATATACCCTGAAGTAAATGTGAAGCGTAGGAAAAGATAAGAATAAAATGAGTATCATTGGGAAGATGGTGAAATGCATTAGAAATTCGAAATCTCGATATCTAAATCGAAGGTAAAATGTTTACGTGATACATTTCGACAGAACAAAACAAAAGTATCGATTCCAAAACGTGTAACCAAAATGAAAATTAAAAACTGAATTCGAGATATTACATGGAAGTAATGGAGATATCACTTTCAACAACGTACGAAGCAACACGTGCCGCGCGTTGGTTTGAAAAGGCGAGTACAACAGATTTCTCACTACCGTGGTGATGAAGGTTTAGAGCACGAGGGAGGCAACCTGAGTCCTCTCAGGGGCCAAACATCAAACTCCTGTTTCAGCTGGAGCAGGGGGGGGGGTGCCGGATGGGCTCGGAGGCTGCGTCCGGGGTTAAAGCGCTCGGCGACGAGCAGAGCGGCAGCTTGGACGGCGAGAGGGCGGGGACCAACACAGGATGAGAGTGGGTGGGTGGTGGTAGTGTTGGTGGTGGTGGTGGTGGTGGTGGTGGTGGTGGTGGTGGTGGTGGTGGTGGTGGTGGTGGTGGTGGAGGGATGGGGAAGAAATGACCGAATGGAGCCCGGGGCGTTTAATTAGCCATTGGGTGCCATTGGTGTTCCATCCATCTCCCCCCCCCATTTCAATGCTGAAATATAAAGAACATCTTATCAATTTACCTTGTATTACTTTTTTTTTAATTTTCAAAATAATTTTTTTTTGTGTTTCAGTTTAACATCATTCATGCACATGATGAATTTAAATTATTCAAATAAGAAAATACTCAAATTTAATAAAAATAGTTAAAGACCAGTTTTGTTTAAAAAAATTAAACTTCTCATTAATGAATGACATTCTCGCATCAATCAGCAAAACATTCCATATCAAAAATATTCTCTAATGATGCGCGACACCACTCTTTTATGTCAATTTTTTGCCTGTAGTTTAATCACACATTTTTTCTCGAACGGTTCATTTTAATTTTTGAAAAATTTAGTATTCATTTTTTTTAACCGTCGGGGGCTTTGGGCCCGCGCCATTTCGTTAAAACAGCACTGATTGGAGCCTGGTGTCGCATCGGGGCGAGGTAATAGATCCATTGATTAATTGATGCTTTCAGGAAGCTGAACTGGATTGGTCATTATTGCCGTGAGACTAGTGAATGTTTTATCGCGGGAGTTGGAGGGCGTTCCTCATCCTGTTGATGCTGAGATCGGACGTTGACTTAAATGACGGCCCGGGGCGAACTACTCCATCCAAGTGTGTCCCCCTGCGAGACACTACCTAGCAAGGACAAGCTTTAAGCTCGAGACTGCTCTACCGAGAAGTGTGGTAGTCTAGTGCATAACGTATGTGTATAAGGGAAGATGGCTTGCGGTGTGACGGGTCGGCTCTTGATATATTTTACAAGATCGAGGAAAGACTGTAGTTGACAGTTGTATAATGTTAACAATCGTTTCTTATATTAGAATCCGTATGGATGGTAGATTGAAAGAAGCATTTTAATAAGATTTTCAGATTTCTCGCCACTCCGTATGGATGGGAGATTAAATAAATAGTTTCAGAGTAAATAGCAATGAACCCCAAATAACTGAGCTAGCACAACATAATTTTGGAAGGACAGACATTTAAATTACGTAGGAATCAGTAGTTTTCAAGTGTAACCTTTTCCTGACGCCAAATTACATTTATCAGTAATAATTACGTTTCAAAATGTCCCTTCAAGTAGGGCTTGTTTTTAAATAGAAAGACGGGGCTTGTTTCAAATTGGCACCAGTCAACGTCGGGCATGTTTCAGGATGGAACAGGGCGGAGCATAACGCAGCAACTTAGAGCACGGCTGGGCGGAGCACGCGAGCAGCAGTCAGACACCTACGTAACACTTTACATGTTTGCGCGTAACACGTATCTTCAGATACACGACACGCGCAGACAAGTGCAATGTTTCATTGATGTCAGGCTTTGGCAGAAATAATAGCGTGCAACAGTGTGTGTTGGCAGAAAATCAGGTCAAATGGACTAAAGCTCAGCACTTCTCAACACGCTATAACAGTAAACTCCCTAAAAGAGCACCCCTGTTGAACAACACCCCCTCTCAACGACCGATATCTTCTACCCTCATTTTACCCCGGTAAAAGCAAATTATTGTTCACGTTTTTCAAGAAATATATCAACTACAGCCTCGATTTTTCTAACTAGCTCTATTAATTAATTTTTAAGTTTAGATAGGTATGCATCATAAAACCATGATACATTTTTTTTTCATAAAAAAAAAGCGGAGAAGGAAATACTACTACAATGACTGAAATATTACTAGACCTTCATTCTAAAAACTACAACATATTCAAGTAATATTATATTTCAACCGTTTATATTGTCACCGCTCTACCTTTTCACTATTCTCTAAAAAGCCTACAGCGGGTCACTCAAGTAACCTAGTAGTAAAACTTGACCTGTGACTTTTTATGACAATATCACACCAAAAATTAAGAATGGTTTTAAATGTTCTAACTGCACCACAGGAGTGGGTTCTTCTTTTAACCTGCTTTGTAATAAAAGAAACATAGGCAATTTAATCTTTTAACTATGAACAGAGTTATATTCTGTTAAATACTTGAATACAATTTTATCTTGCATTTACACATTGCATTAAAAAATTCTATCCCTTTCAATTATGTGTTTACCTCACAACAGCAGTTGCGTTTTAACACTTGCATAAACACTTCACATAAAATTATGTTATCCCTCACTTCAGAAAAAACAAAAAATAACTGTACACAAGACTATAACACATGGAAATACAAAATACTGAAAAAAATCACATATCAAAATACCTTTTACATACACTTTCAAAAAATTGTCACTTGAATAATTAATCAAATATATACAAGACTTTGTTTCACTTTCGCGTAGATTATTACTTTATACAATTTAGCCAGCAAAGAAAGAAAATGTCGTTATGCAATGAACGTACAATTAATAACTCTTTTACTAATTATTGGTTTTGAAATATTTGAAAACGTTTAAAAAAAATCTTTACTGCATTTGTAAAAGATTACGTTTAAATGATTTTAATATAATTACTCGACCATCTACGTCTGTTTTAGTGAATTTTTTTGGGAACAGCGACGGCGACCCAGATCCTATCAAGGTCGTGGCAACCCCTTGCTTCGGTGAACACGTGCTCTGGTGAGTCGGTACCACATTCCTTCGAATTTTATACTATCTGACTGCAATATCTCCGCGTAATGAATTTCTTACGTGGTAAGCCAAAACGAAAGACAACAAAAAAAGCTGGAAATAGAAAGAAACATGTCATATAGCACATGCTTTCTACTTCAGTATACGTTCTTGAACGTTGAAATATATTATTTCCACGTTGATAAAAAAACAGTATATTCCTGCGCAATGCGTTCACGTGAATTTATCAGAATATTCATTATTTAAAATTCTCAATTCTCTCATACATGGTATAGTTATTTTGATATGATGAGACGAATTACCTTTTTCAAGATTCTTATCGTCAAAATACGGCGAACTCTTTTCTCCGTCCAACACGAAAAATTCCGGCGTGTCCAGATCGGCGGTCCGCTGCACAAGAGAAAGCTTTTCGTAGCGGTGCTTCGCGCTACTGCTGATATTTTCAAGGGTGATTTTTGATTCTTTGTCGCTCCATTCTACGCGAGTGCGTTCAGAAACTTTAATAAATTCTCGCCTTTACTGCTGGCGCGATCTCTTGCAATTCGGTAACACTATAATTGCATCTTGTCGTTTCTTCACGTTCTCGGGTGCTTCTCAAAAATCAATTGAACCGACATGTGGGCGGTTACAATATACACTTCCTTGGGCATCCATCGACCTCACGATGACTAGAGTAATGGCTGCAATTCGACGCGGTTCGTCGATAGCAGAAACCGTGACAACGACGTCTTGTTGAATACATAGATAATTACATGGTAAGGACAATAATTCTTCAAATAGAGTGGAATGTGGTTAAAATTAATAGGCACGGGAATATAAAATGATAGAAAATGACGAATGTGAACTGTAATTGACGAAGTAAGAAAATTGTTGTTGATGATGACATGAAAGTGACGGGCAATTGTTTTATAATCTATCTTAAAAACTACACTGAATACATAAGGAATATGCATTTTTCAAGAAACGTAGCATACAATCTGTTTCTTGATAACTAGGGAACTGTGTAGTTGAACATACAACAGGAAAAGAGTGTTGTATTGATGAAACTCAAACGTGAATTATTTAAAGTAAAAATATCGCCTCATTAATATTCCATATCTTTACGTAGGAAAAACGATCTGCTGTAATAATAAATGGGAATATTGAAAAGAACTACAGAAGATACGTCAGACGTAATGCCAACTTAAATTATTAGATCATTTAAGAATCGATCATCAGAAACTATTCACGAAAGATTGCCAAGTTAGTAAACAGAAGGAAAGCCCTAGAAAATAGGAGAAACTAGAAGAATATGGAACTAATGCAGAAGGTAATTGGGGAAAATAAACAAAAGTGGTAGAAAGAACAAGAGGACGAAGAATAAAAAGAAAGGAGTGGAATGTGAAAGTAAAAAATAGAAAAGAGAAAAGGAAAGAGGGAAAAAAAAATAAAAAAGAAAAAGAAAGAAGAAAGGTAAAAAATATATAAAACAACGGGAATAGATTCAGCAAGAACTCTCAATCATTAACATTATTCCAATAAGATCTGTTTGCAAGAGCAAAGTAAACATTGTAATAAACATAATCTATCAGAGGGAAAAGCAAGAAGAGGAAGATAGGAGGGGAGAACGGAACACGAGGGAAGGAGAGGAACGAAACGAAAGGAAAGAGAAGGGAAGGAACGGTAACAAGTAAGAAAGAAGGGACTGAAATACGAGAGGAGGGAGAACTGGAACAAAAGTGAAAAAGAAGAGAGAAAGAGGACGGAAATATTGAAGGGAAGAGATTAGAAGAAAATATAAAGGAAGGGAGGACAAGTAATAAAGAGATATTGATTGATTGTTAGTGATTCTTGGCTCGTCAGCCACTAAGGTCGTTAATCCCGTACGTGTAATGCATGTTTTTTTCATCAGGAGGTGGCGGTGATCTTCCCCCATTGGATGGCGAGATCCTCGTCCACCCACCGTTGACCCAACCAGGTATCTCCCATCAGCAGGGCACCGCCTCAGCTGAGACATGTTGTAAGTTCCCGACCGGTCTCCCGGCATGTGTAGCGTAGTGCATATTAATGTGTGTGTGTTCTCTGATAGCATTGAAATCAAAACTTGCACCAAGCTGGCACAACTATTCCTCGTCTTGAACTATGTGCCACAGTCTTGCTGGTCTGATTTATAACAAAAGCTTACAAGGCTATGTCGCTAATGACCATAGGACAAGGAAGATGAAGGGAAAGATCGCGCGCGCTAGGGTATTCGCTCCGGCATTCCCCTTGTATTAATCGAAGAAAACACGTAAAACAATCGATCAGAGCACCGGCCGCTAGAATTCCCCTCCACACAGCGAATAAATTCGAGCTAGCAGAAAAACTTGTGTCGAAAATCCTCCTGCCGTCGGGACTCGAACCTAGAACCTCTCGGTCAGAGGTACAGCAGAAACATCAGTTGATGCACCAAGCCATCGCTAGTGGTAATGAAGAGAGAAGGAAAAGAGGAAAAGGAGATTGATTGATTGATTTTTTCGTGTTTCCGGGCGCGTCAACTGCTTCGGTGATTAGTCCCGTTAGTGAAGTGCATGTTTTTTTCTCGGGAGATGGCAGTGATCTTCCCCCGCTGGCTTGTGAGATCCGGCGCCGACCTACCGTCAGCTAATGGGATTTCTCCCTAACCACGACTCTCCCACCAGCGGGGAACCGCCCCTGCCGGGACAAGCTCTACGCTCCCGATCGGTCTCCCGGAATATGTAGTAGTGTAGTGCAAGTAGCGTAAGTGTGTGTGTAAGGGAGAGGATAGGACAAGGTCGAGAAAGGACAGATCGCGCGCGGTCCGTGGCTCGTTTGGTAGGTTACTGCTCCGGCATTCGCCTGGTGTTGATCGGAGAAACCACGGAAAACTACCGATCAGAGCAACCGGCCGCTAGAAGTCTACTCCAGGCAGCGACTGAATTCGACCTAGCTGAAAAGCTAGTGCCGAAAATCCTGCCGCCATCAGGATTCGAATCTAGGACCTCACGGTCAGAGGTGCTGCAGTGACATCAGTTGATGCACTGAGCTACCGCTCCCGGCAAGAAAAGAAGAGGGAATTAAAAAAAGAGAGCTGAAGAAACAAGACAAGATACGAATGGATGAAGCGGGCGCGGTAATGGAGGAGCGAAGTGGCGGCGCGTCACGCAGCCCGGCTGGCAGGCCGGCGGGGGCGGGGCATCAAAAAACCACCCCCAAAAAAGGGGGGACGTAAGCGGTGGGAGGACGCGGAAGAAAATGATCGACGCCAAACGCCACGCCGTCCACAAAAGAGGCACGCGCTGGAAACGAAAGGTGAAGCATTGCTGGGGAGATGAGGAAAGTGTTGGAAAGTGGGGGTAAGGGCGGCTAGAAGATACGGGAAAGTTGAAGTGAAGAGAGATAAAAAGTAAAGACAAGCAATGAAGTAAGGTAAGAAGAGTAAATAGAAAAGATCCTCGGAAAAAGGAGTGTGTTGGTTGATTGATTGATTGATTGTTAGTGATTCCGAGCGCGTCAACTACCAAGGTCATTAGTAACTTGAGTGTACACGTGTTAAGTGTGCACGATTTTATCGGAGATTTCCCGGATGGCGAGATCCGGCGCCGACTTACCGTCGAGTAGCGGGGTTTTTCCTCAACCAAGTATCTCTCATCAGCGACGCAGCGCCCTAGCCGGGACAAGTTTTAGGCCACCGACAAGACTCCCGGCATGTGTAGTAGTGTAGTTCACGTTTGTCTAAATGTGTGTGTAAGGGATGAGGATAAAACAGGGAAGAGGAAGGAAAGATCGCGCGCACTCCGTCACCCGTTAGGACACTCCTTCGATGGTGTTGAAGGAAAAAAACACGGAAAAGTACCGATCAGGACAGCCGGCCGCTAGAATTCTCCTCCAGACAGCGGCTAAATTCGACCTACCTGAAATACTAGTGACGTAAATCGCACCGCCGTCGGGACTGGAACCTAGGATCTCCCGGTCAGAGACACTGCAGAGACATCAGTCGATGCATTGAGCCACCTCTCCTGGTGAGTGTACTGGCGATGAAGGGAAAGTGGTTGAAAAATGAGGTGTGGATCAAAGGAGGATGAAGAATGTGTGATCGAGGGTGAGTGTATGATAACAGCGAACAAAGGGGGGGACGCAGAAATCAGTGAAAAAGACAGACAATTCTTTCATCCCTGTGAATAAGCTAATAAGTCTTAAGCACTCAATTTTACAGGAGACCAAAAAACAAATTTTAACTGAATTAAATCGGGGATTAATGATACTCAAAAATAATTGTGTTTATTTTAATAGAATATCATTAATCCCAGATTTACAATATTAGTTAATAGTTGTTTATTTCTCCCTTGTAAAATTATTTTTTTTTACTTATCAGCTTATTCACCGAGGTCAATGAATTGTTGAGGTAGAAAGCAGTAGCCTAAACTAGAAGAACTAAAGATATTGTCAAATATCAATATTGACGTTCAGGCAAACAAACCAAAACCAGAAGGGGAAATGAAGAGGCGGAGACACCAAGTGGCAGCAGCGGTGGTGAGCCTACGACCCAAATGAAGCGTGGGCGGATACAGAGTCGGGCACAAAGAGCGACGGCGATGGCTGCGGGCTGCCGACAGGTATCGGCAAAAGGGCCGCGTCGAGAAGTGGAGGACGTTTGTTGCGCTGAAAGGCGGAGACCGAGCTGAAAGACGTCTATCGTGTACACAGGACATTAAGGACCACATCGTTACAGAAGAACGTTGATAATACACAGCAGAGGTAATGAGGGGGAAACCGGTGAATGTCGCCTCCGCACAGGAGGAGAGCAGCGAAAGCTTACAGGTACGAGACCGCAGCGTCAGCCCGAAATAGTATTTCCCAGAACCGTAATGCTTTTACAAGAGGAGAGCTAGTAGAGAGAACGCATGCAGTGGCGTAGGAGAACCACAAATTATTTTGAAAAGTGGGCATGTTTTCTCAGAATTACGTTTTAAAATCTGTATGAAAACGTAAAATACGAAACATTTCAGGTAAATTACAATTATTTTACGGTATTTTTTTAAGTTAATTAAATTTAATTCTAAAACAAACGATATCCAATTTCAGTTAGTAGTAATATGTAAAACTAAGAGACATACGATTGAATCTCAATTGCTTAAAAAACAATTGTTAAGGCACCAAAATAGTTTGTTGTAATCTGTTGGTGACTTGTCCAAGAACCGTAATGCTTTTACAAGAGGAGAGCTAGTAGAGAGAGCGCATGCAGTGGCGTAGAAGAACCCAGCATCTCGCAGAGAAATTATTTTGAAAGGTGGGCATGTTTTCTCAGAATTACGTTATAAAATGTATATGAAAACGTAAAATACGCAACATTTCAGCTAAATTACAATTATTTTACAGTATTTTTTTAAGTTAATTAAATTCAATTCCAAAACAAAAGATACACAATTTCAGTTAGTAGTAATAATTAAAACTAAGAGACATACGACTGAATCTCAATTGCTTAAAAAACAATTGTTAAGGCATCAAAATGGTTTGTTGTAATCTGTTGGTGACTGCTGTCCAAGAACCGTAATGCTTTTACAAGAGGAGAGCTAGTAGAGAGAAAGCATGCAGTGGCGTAGGAGAACACAGCATCTCGCGGGAAATAATTTTTGAAGGTGGGCATGTTTTCTCAGAATTACGTTATAAAATGTATATGAAGACGTAAAATACGAAACATTTCAGCTAAATTACCATTATTTTACAGTATTTTTTTAAGTTAATTAAATTTTATTCTAAAACAAACGATATCCAATTTCAGTTAGTTAATAGAAATAATTAAATAGTTAAATAGTTAGAAATAATTAAAACTACGAGACATACGATGGAATCTCAATTGCTGAAAAAACAATTTTTAAGGCACCAAAATAGTTTTTTGTCATAACATTTTGTTAAAGAGCAAAATTAGATGGAAACTAAAAACGTTACTGGCGTATTCCAATAGCATCCAGTGCTTGTGGCTCGTTTCCACATTTTTTACCAAATCTCCGTGTGCCTCGCATAAGCTGGCTTTCATTCGTGTATGCGGGCAAGTATTTGTTGAAGGAGTTTAAAAATACGTACCCGCCAAAATTGCCAAAATAAACGTATTCTCCAAAGGTCACTGCAGCTCCTGATTATGCAAAAATAGTCTCTTTTCCGTATTTAACATGTCCCCTGTCCCTATGAAAATATTAAAATATCTCCTCACGGTCAAACCTTCCCGACTGTAAGAAAATTTTACTATAATATTCTCAAAATAAAAGTATTTTTTCCGCACGTCCTGTATCATTTCTAAATTCTATGACTGATAAAATCTATGCAATTACGTGGAATTCAATGAAAAGGTTTGCCGTAGATATTGTAAACGCCTGCGACCCACATGTGGTTTACCGCCGTACAAAACCATCTCGTGATATGTCTTACGAAACACATATGGATTACAGGACAGTGAACGCCTATAAGCGATTTAATCGCGATTAGTACAAAAATCGATTATTTTATACCACTAATCGAAAAATTCAAAACGATAATTTCATAATGATTAAATGGACACCGAATAAATTTTCCGACTTTTAGCTCGATTATTTATTTAATACAAACCTTATTTTTGTAACGGAAGAGTGGTGAATATCTTTTTTTCCAACTGCAAAGCGTAAAAGACAAACAAATGCTATTAATTTCATGTTAGTAATACTAATAAAACGAAATGTCACTGTATATGTTCTAATATGTATTTTAGTGATGACATTATATTCAGTATGAAATAAGAAAGACACAGAATTACAACTTTTTTTTCAGAATTATACTCATCCAACTTGTGCATCGTTAGTTTACAATAATTGATGTGTACAAATATTAGTGTCACTGTTTCCAGAATTTCTAGGAACAGTTTCATTTTAAACTAAGTTACAGTCGTTTGACTCATGCGTACGTTTGCATAAAGAATTATTTCAATAAATAATTAAGAAACATTAAGTAAATGGTATCAGGCTACTAAGAAAACAAAAATCAAGAGCGAAGTGTAAAAACATTTTGAAAAAGGAAAGCTAAAAACGTTGCTTGCAAAACCTGTAATGCAGTATTTAAAACACATCAAAAATTAATCGATTACATAAGATTATGCAATGCATAACAATCTAATAAAAATAAGAGTAGATATTAATCCATTATTAGTTAATAATCATCCATCCCTACTCCGTATTCGCGACGGTTAGGGGAACAGGCAATGCTCTGCTCGCGATTCAACTATGCAAGCAGACAGCGTCTTCTTGTGTAGTTTTTTTCTGGAAATCTTTAATTGCATTTATATGGACAATGCTGCGCCCTTTTAGCAACGCCGCGAGATACTATATTTTAAATGTAAATATTATTTGCGCATTTCTTTTATTCTCTGCAGTGGAATTCGTCAGGTTTTATAGCGAAAAGTACATATTATAAAAATACTCCTCCAAAATAAGAATCTTAACCGCAATATTTGAAAACTCACCATCTTAGTCCAAAATTGTGTCAAGTTGAGATTAAAATTGTTTAAAGGTTAGGTGTCCAATTTAAATAAATTTGATAGAAATGTGGTGACAATATTCAACACTTTGTACACTACCAAAAACTGATCTAAATACATTTTATTGATTCTGGATAAAACACTTTTTTGTACCTCTCCATTCAAAGCAGCCATTCCTAGGCTGTCAGTGATCAAAATTTAATTTTTGTGTTGGCCAGTAGAGATGCTCAGTAATACGCAAATCGCTGTTCGATACTTTAAGCCAAGTAACGAATGATAGCGCATAACCAATCAACAACAATGCATTTAACAATAGCAATGTTTACATTTCTAATACGATATTGGTAACACGATGAAGGAAAGATCTTGCACTCAATTTTTTTCAGTTCAGAAAATTGGCTACATAAATAGGGAAATATACAAGAACTCTTCTAAGCGCCTTGGCGGAAATGCCCAATTTCGAAGACCAACCTCGTCCAGAAATATTGACTTTTGGGCTTGATACATTTTGCACTTAGATCACCTGAGTATGACGTGAAATAAGAGTCACGTAATATTACCGGTCTCTTACGAAACACATTCTTTAAAAGTTAAAAACGTAAAACATTTCACATTTTCTTTCAAGAGCATCTTCTCAGATACATTGTTAATTTAGTGTGGTTCATCTCCCGAAACAGGGAATTTACTTAATATTTGAAAATATGTAGAACAAAATTCTTTCTAAGTCTTCTGAAGTATAAACGTTTACTTTCATATTTGGAATGTACGATTCCAAATAAAAAATATCGGAAGAATTTATCTACAAATTGGCGAAATTATTTTCAATATACAAGAATTTTCTGGTCACAGTTCTGTTCTCGTTTTCCTGAAGCTGAAGAAAATTCAAGTAAAAATAACAGTTTAAAAATCTTAGAGAGGCTTGTCATAAGGACATTTCGCGGAAAATTGCGTGCCTGTAACAATATCTAAGCGCAACGAACGCGAATGCTCCGGTAACAGAAACACCGGAACAGAAAGTCAACTGGAAAATCAAAGGACGAGCAAAATGTCGTCATGTCGGAGATAAGTCGAGAAAAACATAACTCTAGATTAGGCGTGCCACAAGAACATTTAGCGGAACATCTCCCTCAGATTATATTGAGCTCAACGAACGTGAATGGTACAGTTCTCGCGAACAGGAAACGTAAATGTCAAGCAAAGTGTCGCGACCGCCGGAGATAAGTCGACAAAATCATTAAAGATCTAGATCACGCGTGCCCCGAAAAGCTTTTGCTGAACATTTTCCGCAAGTAACAATGTTTGAGCGAAACCAACAATGTAACAATTTCTAAGTGAAACCAACAATGTAACAATGTTTAAGCGAAACCAACAATGAAACAATGTTTAAGCGAATTCCATAGTACTCGTCTATCGGAATTCGAAAGGTCTAGCAATACGTTGTGAACGCCCAAGATAATTAAGAGAGAAAAACGATAAAAAATCTGGATCAAGGGGGCACAAGGATATCTGGATGAACATTACTCAATTAACAATGTTGGAACGCAACTAACTTGAACGCAACAATTAAATCAATAGGTAAGCAAAAGGTGAATAAATGTCTCGCGGACGCCGGAGATGAGTCGAGAAAAAACGAACAAAAATCTCGACCAGGCGTGCCACAAAGCTATTTCGCGGAACACCTCCCGCAGGTGACAATATTTGAGTGCAACTATCGCGAATGCTACAGAACTCGTGAACCAGAAACGAAAATTCACGCAATGCGTCGCGAACGCCCGAGATTCGCCTAAAAAACATTTAAATGTCTGGATCAGGTGTGCCACAAGGAGATTTTGCGGAACATTTTCTGCAGGTAACAATATTTGAGTGCAACGAACTTGAACACTACAGTACTCGTGTACAGGAAACGGAAAGGTCACGCACACCATCGCCAACGCCGCAGAAAGGTCGAGAAAGCCCGAGGCGGAAAAGGAAACGCGCGTGAAAGCAGGCAAACGCGCGGTCCTCAGGTCGTGTCAGACGCATGCGCACACCGACCGCAGACGCGACGAAGCGGAGCGTCGAAGTGGCGCGGAAAACGTGACATTTTCGCCGACCTCCCCTCTCGCTCTGCCACACACGACGCGTAGTAATGTGTTGACAGCGCGGAACACTGAGCGAACTTTGAAGGACGATTCGCTGTGCTGCCGGCTGACAAATGAAGGGAGGCTGGCATAAAATGACCGACTGAGTTGGCTCAATGACGACATTCGTTGCTGCTGCAGCGTCTCCGACCGCGATGTTCTAGTGTTAAATTCTGACCGTAGCGGATGTTTCACCACAGCTATTCTACGTCGAATTTACTTACTGTCTAGAGAACAATTCTAGCTATTCAATTTGTTTTGCTCGATAGTTTTCCGTGGTTTCCACACAATTAATACTAGGCTAATACCATTAATATATACCTTAAGATATCGACAATGGACTGCGCCATAATTTCGTTGCTAAATATTGCCCTACTCTTCTCTTAAATAAACATTTAAATCCTCTATACCACACACGGCGGTAACTTGTACCGGCTGAGTCTCTACTACGCTATGGGAGATGTCTCTAGGGGAAAAGCTCCGCATGGCCACAAATGGTTCGGCGTCGTTCTCATGTTACAGTGGGGGAGGAGAACCACCACATCCTCCTATATAACATGCACCACCCGCAGGGGACAAATGACAGTAGTAGTAGACAAGTCCGGAGACACGAAATACTTATTTCAACTTCATTAAAATGTGTTGGGTCATTGTAACATTGTTTGACACCCGAATGTTTAATTCATTTTTAAAGAAAACTCTTGTTATTAACATTATTATTCGAAACACATCGCGCAGAGTATTTTTATTATAAAAATTAATCTCATTTTCTAATTCCCTAAAAACATTGATCTCACGCTCCGTACATTAAAAAAAAATGTCATTTGCCCCGCGGACTAAAGAAAATAATAAGAATACGGTGTGTAAGTAGCATAAACCAGCAATATTTTTCCACTTTCTAATCAATTTAAAACCGTTTATTGGGTTTTTGTTCATCCATTCGCTTTTTAATTATTTATGCGTAATTGTATTAATAAAGTGAAGCAAATCGCCGTTTTCAGTAGAATCCGCCTGTGCGACATCGAACTTCAATTATTCTTCCGCATCTCCAATCTAACCAGGTTTGTTGAAAACCCTTAATTTCCTATTTCCTTCCGATTATTGAACAGTGCCTTTTGATAAAATGTATCTCCGCGATTTATTTTGTTTCTAAATCGCAGAGTATCCTATACAAAGTTCTGTTAATTAATTGTTCGTGATTTTGGGCGCGTCAAATAACGAGAGCATTATTCCCGTAAGTGTAGTGCATGTTTTCACTGGAAGGTGGTGGTGGTGATATCCACTGGATGTCGAGGTCCGGCGCCAACCTAACGTCGACTAGCGGTTTTCCCCAACCAGGTATCTCCCACCAACGGGGCACCGCCCCAGCCGGGACAAGTTCTAAATGTGTGGTAGTGTAATGCATATTAGTGTATGTGTGTGTGTGGGGCGGGGGCGAGGATAGGACAAGGAAGAGTTAGGAAAGACCGCGTGCGTTCCGTGGTCCGCTTGATACGGTAGTGTACCGGCATTCACCTGGTGTTGATTGGAGAAACCACGAAAAACTACCGGTCAATGAAGCCGGCTGCTCGAATTCTTTTCCAGACAGCGGTTGAATTCGACCTAGCTGAAAAGCTAGTGTCGAAAATCCTGTCGTCGTCGGAATTCTAACACAGGACCTCCCGGTCAGAGGCACTGCAGTGACTCCGGTTGACAGAGGCACCGCCCCCGATAGTTCTGTTAAGATCATCGACTGTCTTATGTTAAAGACGACGGAGGCAACAACAAATTTCTGAAATTTTTGTGGAACGTTTAATCTCTCCGAGGAACGTTAAATTTTGCGTCCCCGTCTACGGATTCCAATGAAGCCTTACGCGGAAGTGGTTGGGTTCATCTTCTGGAGACGATTTGCGAATGGCAACGGCAAAACCTTGATTGCATTAGTCTACACGGCAATTTCGCCAGCGCATGATGTCAAGAACATTTTGAGTTACAAGCACACCGCTGGAAGAGACTTTCGACTCATAATCAAGCTTACTAGTTCCGTGATGGTCAATAAAAGCTGTTCTAACCTGAGACCGCATATCCAGATTTATCTTATACACCTTTGCTCCATTGTTATTATATTTCTCATATTGACCGTAAGCTAGAGTAATGAAATAACTTTAATTTACATACTGTCTTGTGCATTGATGACTGTTCTTTATTGTATTACAGTCGATATTTCGGACGTATTTTTCGACATTCAAAGTAAAACCGTACAGATAAACACAGTACAAAATGAAAATGAAATACATTATAAACGTTAACATTTCCCCGAAACATAAATTATACCAGAGACATACATTACATGAAGTTGCACATACCTGAAAATTCTTATTAATTAAGAATGAGGGTTGAAAGCCGTGGAGAAAGTACCACTTCAATGTTGTTGTGTTTGTATTTTCTTCAGCAAATTTATTTAGCATTTATACAGAATATTTAAACTGGGCAAACATTGTAAATAATGCAGAAATGTATCCGCGATATCTGTTCACATCTGGTGGAATTGCTACAAATTCACGAAAAACATTTTACATGCAGTATTATCTAAACATATACTAAGAAATAGATCACATACCCGAAATTAATTAATTACATTTAAATTAAAAGACCGATCCGCCAAGCGCATGTGGAAATATTTGATATAAATCTGATCATTCATGTCTTCAAAATCACTATCCTTCTTTGAATGTGCATCACCTCAATTTCCACAACATTCACTGCTTCTACTACGATCTCCACCAGTAGCGGCTAATTGGTTTTCGTTTATCCCACTCGTTTTTATCCAGTGATGTCATGGATAGGATGCAAGTCGCAAAATTACGTTGACAGTGTAGCGATCAGGAATAGAAATGGTGATGAACATAGGAAGCAAAAGAAATTAAGAAATACAACGTGGAAGATTGCTAGCGAGACAACACAAGAGACATTAGAAAACGAAGACTGCGAAGTATTATAGAGCTGGCAAGACGCAAAAGTAGTTGTTGCGAAAGGGCGAGTAACGATGGAGTTTGAAGAAATTATAAAAATAAATAATGTTTTCTATAGTAATGCTTACATCTTACAAAAGGAAAACGTAAATAAGATGTTTTTTACTACGAAGGTTATTAAAATAACTAATTGAAAAAATCGTTTGGAGAATTTAAACCCGAATTCAATTTTACTTACATGGGTATTTATTACACTCATCTACCCAAACAGGAAAAGGAATGAATACTGCCAAAAGTTTACCCCACCCTGATTTGCTCTGCCTTACATCACCTGCCCAAATCCGCCCTGCTCCTTTCCACAATCCTCGCCCTATCCTGACTCATCCATCCCGCTCTTGACCGCCTTGAACGCACATTGAAAAACGCAAATTCATCTTCAGACAGCACAATCTAATACTTCAAAAATTCAAGGTTGTTCCAACAATATTGTTTAATTCAAGACCAACTTTCAAGAAATATTTCAATTATTTAAAAGCCAACAACAATTCACTGCTAAACTAACACTCTAATACTGCAGACAAATTATGCGCTGCAGTTTCGCTTCAATGATACCGCCAAAACAGATTACTCACGTCTCCGCCAGATTGTGCTTGATGTAGACAATTCAAAACATATTTTTCTATATTACGAATATTTATGTAGCACGTACACACATGAAAGCTACTCGCCCAGTCAACCAACATTCAAGCAATACTTACCGAGATAGATTTAGTAGTTCAATCGAAAAACGGATGTTTAAACGATATGTTTTTAAAATAATCTATGAAATTTTTAAGAAAATATAAACTTACTGAAGAATTCTGAGTTTCCAGGGTATTTATCATAACAAGTATCACGTGAAGTTCTGCGATAGCCGGTAAATTATTAACTCGCTTAGCGAGGAGCAGGTGATAAACATCTGTGATTGGTTTAATTTGAATAGATTTTTGCATAGTATTGGTTACTTGCGACACGAACTCACAAGTGAAATACTCATAGGTAATACTACGAGTATCTTTAGAAATTCTCCATAAATTTCCGAGTCGCGAAGCGAGGAGTGCAATATTGAAATAAACGAAAGTATTGAAAATAACTGAAAGTACAGCGCAATATTAAAACTAACTGAAAGTTGTGTTAAAATCAAACAGATTATGTTATAGTACTTACGTGGTATATTGGATATCGACATAGGGATCAATGTATACCGCCTCCTATGATAGAGAATTCACAGTTTATGACTGGCCAGTATCTAGTTAATGTGAAAAACCCAACCCTGACTGAACTCAAACCCAGAGACTGAATTCCCCAACTACTAGTGTTCAGCCCCAACTGAACTCAAACCCTAAGACAATTCGACTAGCTATCTAGCTACTGTTCAGCCCCAACTGAACTCAAACCCTAAGACAATTCGGCCCAGCTAACTAGCTAGTGTTCATCTCCAACTGAACTCAAACCCTAAAAAAATTCGACCTAGCTAACTAGCTAGTGTTCAGCCCCAACTGAACTCAAACCCTAAGACAATTCGACCCAGCTATCTAGCTAGTGTTCAGCCCCAACTGAACTCAAACCCTACGACAATTCGACCCAGCTATCTAGCTAGTGTGGAAAGACCAGCCCCGAATGAACTCAAACGCAAAGACCCCGAGAGTCAAAGACAGCGGCAATGCGTTGGTTTGAGAAGCAGCGTGAAAGAGGAGTTGCTGCAGAGGGGTGGAGACGTTGGCAAGGGCCGTAGCGGTGCCGGCGTCGCGTCGCTGGGGATGAAGTAGAGGCGAGGAAGGAGCGGCGTCCGGCGATAGCGTCGCAGAGGGCGTTTTAACGGCGCCCGGCGCGGCGGGGGCGGGGGAAGGGGCGTGGCAGGCGGAAGCGGCGCGGCGCGGCGCTGCGGCTGAAGAGCAAACGGTGGCGCGGCGCGGGGTGGGGAGCAGCAACAGACGCTCAGACCCTTTGCAACAAGCACCCATGCACGCACTGCGCACACTGCTCACAAAACATAATGGAGTGATTCATCTTGGAACCTGTACATTTTTGAACTGGTTGTTGATTGATTGACTAGACATTTCGGGCACGTCAATAGCTAAGTCAATTGCTCCAGTAAGTGTAGTTCATGTATACATCGCGGGAGATGGCCGTGATCTTACCACGCTGGCTGGCGAGATCCCACCTCCGGAGCTTTGGCGGTCAGACCGATAGGTAAATAGTGTTTGTGGCTGGTTAATCCTCGTTTTTTCGTTTCCTCTGCCTCCTATTCCACCATTGCTACATCTCAATTTATATCATATCAATGTCTTATTATCGTACGTATCTTACTATCAATCAAATTAAATTATTACAGATATGGTCGTAAGACTTGGGAACTGCTATCACAAATAAAACAATATCTTATCGTAACAAATATTTTTTGTTTCATTTTGTCGTTTTGAGCGCTAGCCTCTAGTTCCGAAAATGCAGTCGCGCTAGCCTCTAGTACGAAAAAGATGGTACGGAAACCCACGTGTAACATTTTCGAAATTATTTTAATATTGTGTATATCATATTTGACCAGAGATAGAGAATTAAAAATGGCTTAGCAGTATAATATTGAATATACGAAATAAGTTTGCCCCAGTTTATACAGACTGCTTCAATGTTGATGCAAAGTAGGCAAGCACAGTTAAACACAGCAATCTGGCAAATAATAAAATAAAGGTGTTCATCGGGTAAATTAAATACATTTTAAAAAAGTCTAAGAGATATCTAGTTCCTAGTAATGAAACCAAATTAAATGTGTTAAAATTAAACATCAAGAAAAATGTTTTAAGATACAGCTTTCTATTGTCCATTTCAAAGAAATAAAATAAATTTCCTCATAATTAGCCCATATAATTTGCGAACGTGAGCGGAAATACTAACAGACAAAACTGTAAATATTATCACAACATACAGAACTAGTGGTGCTAAAATAACATATACTTACTCGCCCGTATATATACGCAAAATTACCCGAAAAGTATTCAAAGTTTCGAACCTGATTGAACCTAATTGTACCTGATCTTATTTCAATCTACCTTTAAGGAATCTATTTCATTAAGGGAAAAATCTCTATACGTATTATTTTACTTACAGGAAGACGCCGAAAAATTTTGAACTTTTACAATTTTCGAAAAATAAGTTTTCAACCAACATCAGACATGCACCGTTCTTTTAAACGTTCTTCACACTATCTTACAACGTAACTCTCTCTACTGTGTACGTGGTAGAGAGAACGTAAAAATGAAAACGTAATGTTTAAAACGAGGTTTAAATAATGACATTTTCGTAATGCAAAAAACAACAGACTTAAATATAAATTAGGTTGAAATATCAGGTGCAACTAAAGACATTATCAATGTAATAAATAAAACGTGAAATTTCAAACGTTACAAAACAGTACTGTTGGAAATAAAATAAAAAAGAATCGACTAGAAAAAATGCCAAATCAGAAAAAGATTTCTGCGAGAAAGGTGGAGAAGCGGTTATGGGGAAAGAATTCGAGACAGGGAGAGACTGATAGAAAGAGTGTGTGTGTGTGTGACAGAGAGAGAGAGAGAGAGAGAGAGAGGGGGGGGAGGGAGGGAGAGAGAGAATGACATTAGTGACGAGGGGACCCTAATGCACAGGGACAAGACCAAGAAGCTTAGTCGTTTGGGATCTGGATGAAATGGCTGGCAGGTTGTGAAGCCCTAAGAGACGATGGCGACGGAAATGACAGGGAAGAAAGGGAAGTAAAAGTGGAAGAATAAGTATAAAAAATCTGAGATGAGGGGACTAAGGAGGGTGAGGAAAAGGTTAAAAAAAAAATGGTGGAGGAGTTTAGAGAAATGTACAGGAAATGTCAATAACTGGAAGGATAATTGGCAGCGAAGTAGTTAAATGAGGGAATGTCAAAGATAGTGAAATAGATGCATTTAAGTGATGGATATGGAAAAGCGACATCAAGAAGGAAAATTGACTGTTGGGCATATTATCGCTCTATCTGAGAGACTCTCACTGAGAGGTCCTAGGGTTTGAGCCCTGACGTCCAGAGACATTGCAGTCACATCAGTTGGTGCTCTGAGCCACCTCAGTCAGTAGGGAAGATGTGGTTGAAAGAATAGCGGCGAAGGAGTAGAAGGATTCATCGGAACACTTTTGTGGAGGTGGATTTGAGACGATTTGAGAAGGGAAGAGGGCAGGGCGGAAACCAGGGACGTGGATTGTGGTGGTTCAGAGCTAATGTCAGAAAAAGATGTTTGTGACTTGACAATGGGATAGACCCGTGGTTACAGGCGGGAAGAGCACGTCGCTGTAAAGCGAAGGTGGTTTCAGGCGCGAAGAGAACGTCGCTGTAAAGCGTAGGTAGTTGCAGACTTGAAGAGAACGTCGCTGTAAAGCGTAGGTGGTTGCAGGCGGGAAGAGCACGTCACTGTAAAGCGTAGGTGGTTGCGGCGAGAAGAGCACGTCGCTGTAAAGCGTAGGTGGTTGCAAGCAGGAATAGAACGTCGCTGCAAAGCGTAGGTGGTTGCGGTGGCGATAACAAGTAGGTAAGTGATGACATTAACGAAAACTGAAGACAAAAAAATGTATCATACTAAATGGAGAAGCGCCCTCCCTAGCACGTAGAAAAAATTGCGGAATGAAAGAAAACAGGTAGCAGAGATAGGAAAGAATGAGGCCGGGAAACTACGTTTAAAAAAAAGAGAGGCGGCAGGGGTAGAGGAAAGTGCCAAGATAAAATGGAACCATGCGGAGACCGCAACACTGTCTGTGACGGTGGTTTGCCAGAAACGGAAACTGAGATGGCGATAGCAGAGGAAATATAAAGAAAAAGGAAGAGGAGGGGAGATGGTAGTGGAGGCGGTGAAGGAACGGGGCGTGGCCACGTACACGAAGGAAGCAACGAGAGGCAGACTAGAAGGAAACTTGTTCGCAAGCAGGGACGGCCCACCCGGGCGCCGGCAACGCGAAGGAGGTGCCCGGCTTCCGAAGGATACGAGCGCCGGCTTCGTCTTTTGTCTCCGCGAGTGGGCGTGGCACTTGTTTCAGTACGAGGAAAACGCGCACCAATGAAGGGGTGTATATTTCACTAGACTGGCTATTGTTGCATGTCAGAACACAAGAACGTGTTGGATATAATCTGCGGAATTCCAATACGGGAATGTATCACCAGAAGTAAACTACAGAAGTGTGATCGTAAATTATAGTAAATATTTAACAGTTTTTATGAGAAGTTTGTAAGATACACATCAAGCTTTTATTGCTAAGTGAGCATAACTTAAATCGGAGGATAAATACATATACACATCATTAGTATTGACTCATCGCCAAGCATATATCGTGTACAGAATCATATTTCGAACTTGCGAGCAGAAACTAACTGCGTTGTTATTCCAAAGACTGCACAAACATGAAACGGTAGAGATACAAGATGTACAAGTAAGGAAGTTTCCAAGTGGGAAGTTCTCTATTCAGCTACATGCATGTTTTTAACGGCACACCCACGTCACATATTTGTATATTCTCTGCGGCGTAATTCGTCAGGGAATGAAGTTGTCGAGTCGCGTGCGTGCTTCTACGGGCGTCCGCCAGGGGCGTGCCACTCGCGTGATCGCACCTTCCGATTTCCTACGAGGGGCCCACGACTAAATAAATACGGCGGTCACGGAAAACAGGATAGGAAATTGCTTGTCTGATTTGTGAGGGATTTACTTGACATTTGCATTATGTTTGCTTCAAATGTTTTCGTGGAAATATCTGAAAATGAAATCAAGAGTTTCGTTGGTTGATTTCAGAAACGCTATTTTTGATGCACTCACACCTAATTTTAATCGCTGCTATTTTGGGGTAATCGCCCTTGCGGGCCTTACTTGGATGCAAGTGCAAAGAAAGAAGACTAACAGGAAGAAATACGAACAGTGAACAATTTTCTCATCGAAAGTGAAACGAGAAAAATAAAATAATATGTCTACAAGGTAACAGTCACTCTTATCACTAAACACCTGTTACTGGATTTTCACATTAAACTTTATGTTCAACTATCTGGGGTCATTTAGGTATCTACCACAATAGTGTTAAATGTAATTTTAATATGATTACATATAGCCAGACACGTGTTTCGGGAACACTCTTCCCATCTTCAGTGGTTCCAAATAACACAGGTTAAATGCATAATTATATGGAAAGTAAGCAAAGTATGACGCTATTTTCTCCGTTACCTTCCTCATTCCTCCGTTACCTCGGTTCATTTCCTCCGTTACCTCGGTTCATTTCCTCCGTTACCTTCCCGCAGTCAGCTTTCGTACAGCGTACGATCAAAATGGCGTCATACTTTGACGACTTTCCATGAAACTATGCGTTTAATCTGTGTTACTTGGAACCACTGAAGATGGGAAGAGTGTTCCCGAAACACGTGTTTGGCTGTATGTAATCATATTAAAATTACATTTAATACTATTGAGGTAGATACCTCAATGACCCCAGATAGTTTATCATGGAGTACCACAAAATCTCTGCTGCCACCACAGAATTTAGACTTTATGTTCAAGGTAGAAAGAGCTGCAACATTTTTCAATAAGCGAAAAACAAAAAGATCAAACAGTGATGAAACTACACTGCACACAAGGTTCAAGGATGTTGTAGACAAGGTACTGTATTCATAAGTATTCAAAGTAAGTATACACACTCTGGAAGACTTGACGTTAGCTGAATATCAACACGTAGAAAGGATTCATTTATATTCACTTATATTTTCAAGAAGCAACCTGCCGACATCACTGATGTTTGCCGAAATTCTTTGAAATCACGCTCTGACTAGCCTTGTTACTATGTCTACAGGAGACCAAAACCTGCTCTAATACATTCGAATGCATAAAAACTATGGTAATGATTGTCTCACGTAAATATTCTCATCGATATACTTTCGGTTTGAACATTCTTAATCGTAGTTGGTGCGATTGTACCAGTTCCTTTAAGAAAAGTACTGCTATCTATGAAAGACATGATATGCAACAGAGAGAGAATACAAATCAGACGCACCTTTACAGATCAGACCCACCATACGATATCCTGAAACGATTGGAAAGGAGATGGTGAATATTTCAAAAACTTCCACTAAATTAATATTCAATGACTTCAACAAAGCGTTTACAATCAGATGAATAAGTTAGAAGATGTGCACGTTTGTGTGTTTAAAATCTACTAACATTTCAAAATTCCTATATAATTCGCTTTATCGTTTAATGAATTTCATTACGCTAAAATCGTGTGAACATCGTTTGGTTAAAAATTAGTTATACCACATATAACACGTTGCTAATCAAATAAACCTCAATCATTGAATTCTACCTGGATATTTTAATGTATGGATGACTTCATCCTTGTAAAAACAAATCATTACCATTCAACCGCATTAGTTAGGAAAAGGAAAGATTTGTGAAGAGACGAGTAATTATATTCCAGCACCCAATGCCTGCCAACGCACCAACACTGCCAATCTGAAACGGCCGAATCGAAGCGAGTGCATGCAAAGCAGAGATTCTCGAATTATATTTTTACGGGTTTCAGCGGTTGGATTTACAGAAGTCTACGCGGCGGGGAGATTTACGAGTGTAGGGCCTCATTGAATTATTCGCTAAATAGAATCCAGTTAAGTCCGCAGTGCGCATGCCCAGAAGTCTCTCTGCATGAATAAAGAGGCGAGCACCGCAACCTCAAAGGCAGAGGTGCAGAACACGCGATCTGGCGCGGTGTCCTCAAGTCAAAGATCATGAAAATGGGATGAGCTGCAAGAAAGCTATTGTTTCTTTGACCGCGACTGTCCCCAGAAGTCGAGTTCCTAAGGGAATACGAAGAATTTTCCGGGTTATGTGCTTTTCATGCTGTCGGTAAAGGTAAAGTCAATAATCGTTGTTTGACTTACCATGACAATTGAGGAAAGATACGTAGAGTGATCAGTGATCTTAAGATCAAAACATTCCATCACAACATCTACAGACGTACCCAAACGCTTTCTACTAATAAAATACTGAGTTTTAGTGCCTTTTCATGTGGAAAAAGGAGACACAACACAATCTGTTGTTCACTCTATAAATCTTATGTTCACCGCAACACGACCTTTCGCAATAAGTTTAT
This sequence comes from Teleogryllus oceanicus, assembly GCA_964035755.1. Taxonomy (NCBI): domain Eukaryota; kingdom Metazoa; phylum Arthropoda; class Insecta; order Orthoptera; family Gryllidae; genus Teleogryllus; species Teleogryllus oceanicus. The sequence continues at coordinate 70,221,256 of CAXIVR010000007.1, forward strand.
TTCAATATAAATCATGATCACACAAAGAATGTCGCATTAAAGTTGCCAAAACCATGTTTTCATACTATTTGCAACAAATTAAATAGTTGATCAAAATACGATAAACTACCAAACATGTATAATGGACACGCCCGCAACCGAAAAAAATGACCTCTTAAGAATGGAGTCAGCTGCAGAGACATTCTGAAATTAGATACGTTTTCGACTAGGTCTTAGAAAATTATCCGCTATAAAGAGGTAAGGCATCTGCGAGTTATGCGTTGAGAGAGATTTCAATATGCTGGGTTGTTTTTGATAAAGTTATACAGTCGTTGTAATATATCAAACCTTTCGACAAATCTCACAAAAAAGGCACGCTTAAAAAGAGGACGATTCTAAAAGTAATTAATAATACGTTATGGTTAGCAATTTAAGAAATTAAGATATTTGTATCAGACTGTTCAGAATAAATACTATATAACCTTTCTTTAAATAAAAATTTTATATCTACACTAACAAATATTTACAACGAAAAGTACAATTTTAATTCAGCGTTTCCGGTTCAAATCAATTTTTGGTACGTGAATGACAACTCAATAACGGAAGCACTTTACAAAAATGACCTACTACCACATTTTGACAGTCAACGCATTGCGGTTACTTAATATCCCCACAATTTACGTTGTTTTGATCACAACGAAAAATTAAATATTCATGGCAACAGCAGTTTTTGAAACCACTACTCAGTCACACGCGCAAAATATCGATTGTCGATAGAGTTTTTCCCTCGATGTATCACTGTCATTTGCGTTAAGTGGCGGCACGTTATTGATAACCGATACATCGATGGTTCCATTATGATGGCGAAACCCCGGCAAGGTCCGTCGGGCGACCGAGGGGCGCGCAAACTGTCGACGAGGGACACGACGATGGCGGACCGTTGGAGGGGGATGGAGGGGGTGGGAACCGCGTGTCAGGCCGACCGCCACAGCCTCGCCGCCGCAAGGCGTACTCCCAACCCCCCGCCCCGCCACGGCTAGCACGGCGCCCGCCCAGGAGATTAATCACTGCCATCTATCGGCGCGACACCGCAACAGGCGCTACGCTGCTTCGCCTTCTCGCTTCACGCCCTCACCCTCACGGGGTGTGGGAGAGATAATATGGGCGGTAGTACTAGTTCGAGAGGTGATCGTTTCGATATTGCAGTACAAATATGGCGAAGTTTGTTTTAGACGAGGAAGTGGCGATAGCCGAGGAGTTGGTATGTGACATAAACATATAGTCATTACGTTATAAGAGGTCGCAATAGTGACGCTGGTTTCGTTTTTAAGCCAAAGTTTGTTTATAAATTTGCATTTATTACTAAATTTTGCCATTGACCCTTAGTCTTTTTCTCGCCGGTCTATTATTAAAATTAGTTAACGCCTAAGGTATATAAAAATTCTAAAAATATTATAATTTTCATTATTTTTTACGAACACAAATTGATTTAATGGATATAATCATCGCTCTTTAATTAAATACATGCTATTTTGAGGGTTAACAACTAAAGAGTAAAGTATAATTTACAACGTGAAAGGTCGATAGTTCATTGCCTGCAAACTGTTGCGAGGAACAATATCGTGAGGAAAAAACGATGCAATTTCAACGTTTGTAAAAAAAAAAAACAGTTGTATCTGTTCAATGAAACAGAGGTGATACAAAATCTCAGTCTCCGACAATCAACTAAAAATTAAAAACATAAACGCATAAAACAAAATTCACAATAGAAATGACCCTGGAAATAATGACAGAAAATAAGCACGCTAATAAAGAAACACACTAAAATTACGTTTTTCTAACACCAATTAAAATACCATTACCTCGTAGTGCTATTAACCCACTCTTCGTTGGCGTCATTTTTCTTTAAAACCCCTTCAAGTGTATGAACTTTCATTAGACATTAAATTCATACATTCGCACATTCATAAGACATTAAATATACACACTAAACAAGCATTAAAATAGAAAAGAAGAGAACTGTCATCAGTTTACTAAATACAAGCAAAAAGCAATTCTTCAGTTATAATACAATAATATTATATCAAACATCGCAAAAACAGTGTCGTGTGGAGAGGGTGAATCCGGCAACCAACTTAATGTTTATGCGGGTCATGCCGATTTGCTCGAATTCTCTGGCATTGACGCCATATAGTAGCAAACTTAGCTATGAAACCGTGTACCACAGAATGTTAAAAGAAGAAATAGAAGTAAAAGAAAGAATAAGGGGAGAAGAGGGAGAAATACAAGAATTTTATCAAATACTAGATACATAATTTCATTTCAACGATTTTCAGATGGAATAAAACGAACACACGGTTAAGTAACAAGTAAAATCTTTTCTCTTGCATAGGTTTTATACGTGCAATTTATACAACACGACGAGAGTAGAGGGAAAGAGCTCGGACGCTATCGGCTCTAGTGTAGCGTAAGACCTTGCGGACAGCCACCATGATTCATGGATTTCAGCAGCCTTGTCGGAGATCGTTCAGCTTGCACACACTCACCAGCAGCGCAGAAAACGCGTTGCCACTCCCCCTTCTCACTCGCGTCCTTTAGCCGTTGCGGCGAAGGCTGGCAGGTTGGCAGCAATGCGATCTTCGTCCGCGCAATAGGCTTTCGCGCCAAACGCCGTTCGCCTCTCAGCCCTCTCGGCCCGATCCGGTTCTCTCGACGCCAGGGAAACCAGAGACCACACAGTGCTTCAGAGGACGCCCGACGGGACGGGAAGTACAGGAGCAGGCAGAAGCGGTGCGGGGCTTCGGAGGATTGTGATCCCAGAGTAGTTTGCAATAAGGGACGATGTAGTTTACAACAAAATGTGGCTCCGTCGGCTTCCTTCCAACGAAACACTGAGGATATAGACCTGTTTCGCATATCTGAAAGCAGGTCTTAGCTGGATATTTAAAAGAAATGTCCCTAGTTCGTTGATACACTTTGTTTTCTTGTGTAGATGCTGGTCGGAGTGGCAAATACGGTGGCAAAGTTGGCAGGGTGGGGCGGAGAGTGATGAAGAAAGATGGGTGGCGAGGAATAGGGTAGGGACGGGCGGAGAAGAGCAATGTGGGACTAGCCTGAGCGGGCTGTAATTGATTGAATGTTAGTGATTTCGGGCGCGTCAACTTCTATGGTCATTAGTTCGGTACGTGTAGTGCGTGTTTTTGCTCTGGAGTTGGCGGTGGTCTTCCGTCGCTGTATGGCGAGATCCGGTGCCAACCTATCGTCGGCTAGCGGGATTTCCTCAACCAGGTATCTCCCACCAGCGGGGCACCGCCCCAGCACGGAAAAGGTCTAAGTCCCCGATCGGCATGTGTGGAAGTATAGTGTAGGAAGAATATAGTGTAAGCGTGTGTGTGTGTGCGTGTGTGTGTGTGTGTGTGTGTGTGTGCGCGCGCGCGCGCGTGTGTGTGTGTATATGTGTGTGTGTGTGTGTGTGTAAGGGGTGAGGAAAGGACAAGAAAGAGGAAAGATAGAGCGCGGTCCGTGGCTCGTTTGTTAGGGCACTGCTCCGGCATTTGCGTGGCGTTGATCGTAGAAACCACGAAAAGCTGCCAAACAGAGCAGCCGGCGGCCGTTAGAATTCTCCTCCAGACAGTGACTGAATTCGACCTAGATGACATGCTAGGGACTGCAGCGACATCAGCTGATGCACTGACCCATCTTTCCCGGTTGAAGCGGGTCATAGTGGGCTAGGGTTGGCCGCAGTGCCGATGAGACTAGAGATGGGCTTAACAGCTTTTCATCAATAACTGTTGTCTCGTAATAGCTGTTATTAATAACAGTTGAAAAATAACGGGTCCGTGATCAGCAACCCAACATGACCGACTGCTTAGAGTTAAATTTCACAAAATGAATAACCGAACGGTAAAATAAAGTAGCTTGTGCATATAACGTACGGTGCTTTCTTGCTCATGGACAGAGAAGCAGCTGAGATGAACGAGACAGGATGAACTGCCAAGGGAGAATAGTACTTCATATAATGTGTAGCAAATGCGTAATATTACTAAAATAAAAGTGATTCGCGTTCAGATTGCAAATATTCCTTCCAATATGCAACTTGTGCATACTGAAGTGACGAATGCCAAAAATAATGAGGAGAAAGTGTGTTTTTGCTTACCTACAGCTAAAGTGGTAATAACAGTTGGATATCAAATTTTATAATGCGAGTTATTTGACCGTAAATCATTTTCTTTTAACGGACGTTGAGAAATATAGTTGATCTCACATAACAAGCAATAAGACATAATTATGTTAACAAATAAATACCATAATACAATAAAATATAAAGATATTGTAGCGCATGGTGTGTTATAACGACGAATTATGTATTAATGAATCGAAAATTTGAACGGCTAATCTCGAATGATTAACTACAGTGAAACTGTTATCGTAAAAAATAGTTTCCACAAGAGCTTGTAGTAATTCGGATCCGGCTCAATAGATTTCAATTCTATGAATTTCAGCCCCTAACAGGATAAACGAAACTGTTATTTTGTGTAACAATTCCGAAACGTTAACTGTTAAGAAATAAAAATTTAGCTGTTAAGGACACATCCCTAGATTGAATTGAAGCCCAGCTCATCGGTAGGGGCGGGGAACGGCAGAGCAGAGCGGCAGTCGTGTCAAAGCGGAACGGGGACGAGTAGAGACAAGCGGGACGACACGAGACAATCTTGGGAGAAAACAACATCTTATTGGTGGAATACTACAGTCTGGCAACCCTGAGCAGAAGGGGTCGGGGTAAAACGAAGCGGGGACGAGCAGAGACAAGCTGGACAAAGCGAGACGAGTCGAGGAAAAGCCGTACCTTCCGAGTTCAGCGTTGGTAACACGCGCAAAGGCCTCGTAGGCTCGTAGTCTCAAGAGGGCCTTTGATATAAGGGAGGACGTAAACACAAGGGGAGTTACGCGGAGTTCCCGCCAGGTGGCAAGTGCTTCGCAACGCACTTGAAATACTCGTACCATCGCGCTCTGTTGGAGTGCGTGGCGAACAAGGAGTTAATTGGATTTTGAATCAGAGGATCACTCTACGGCAAGGGGCGAACAAGGAGTTAATTGGATTTTGAATCAGAGAATCACTCTACGGAAAGGGCGAACTAGAAGTTAAGAATTCACAAAAGAACACGCGGCGTTTATTGACGAATACGTCCGTACATGAAGTACAGAAACACGATTTTTTTCTAAAATTTATTTACTGAAATTATCTTATTGTAACTCTGCATTCCACCTTCCCCGTTCCCATTTTGTTGTTCATATTGTAATTTCATAAGTTCTTCGCGAGTTTCTTACATTCCACAGTAAATTAACTACCCGAATTAGAAGAGTACCACGACAATGATCAAATATTTTTGGTGTACAATTTTTTTTTTTCGTTACTGACGTAATATGTGACAGAACTGATTTAATGTTTTCAAACTCTTCTTTTCAACGAAATGAGAATGCAAGTCATTCTTGATTTAATTATTATATCACGAAAAACAACCAGTGAATCGTAAACCTAAGTGTCTGTATGGACCTAAGCATACATTCTGATCAAGTAATAAAAACATTTTATTATGCTGTAATACTTACAAATTCACAAATTCAGCAGAACTCCCAATACAATCACCAAGTAATAAAGACATTCTAATGTGCTGTATGTAATATTTCTCAGCAAGTTCTCCACCACAACACAATACAGACCACGAATAAATTAACGCGGAACTACTAAAATCAAAACATTCCATTCTCAAAACCGAGAGCTATCGTATTCCGTTATAACCTCGCGCAAACACAACCTCGGTCGCCAACCCTTGCGTATTTTTGAACGCGCGCAATCCTGGTGTATCGAGATGAAAGTGGAAGTTTATTTCCGTTGCGTAGAAAGTATCGGCAAATACAATGCGGGAAGCCACGACAGGGCCGACCAGCCAACAGGCGCGGTCACCGGGGGCAAGGAGAAGCGGTGACGGGGGCGCAGCGACGGGGAGAGGAGTAGACGGTGCCGGGCGGAGGGGAGCCAGGGTGGGGAGCAGGGCGAGAGAAAGGATAGGGAAGTGGAAGTCGACGAGAGAGGGGCGATGAGGGAAATCAGCCAAGGGAGCGAAAGGTAGGTAGTGTCGTTGTAGTAGGGTGATTGATTACTCTGCGTTTCCGGGCGCGACAACTGACAAGATCATTTATCCCGTAAGTGTATTGCATGTTCTAGTGCCTCGGGTAACGGCGTTAAACCCTAACTGTATGATCAGACCAGACAGCGGATAGTGAAATCCGACTTACACGGCCAAGTGTGACCACTTATCCCGTAAGTGTAGTGCATGTTATATCGTCTCGGGTAACGGCGTTCAACCCTAGCAGTATAGTCAGACCAGACAGCGGATAGTGAAGTCCGACTTACACGTCCAAGTGTGACCCCGCTTATTCCGTAAGTGTAGTGAATGTTCTATCGCCTCAGGTAACGGCGTTCAACCCAGCTGTATGGTCAAACCCGACGGCGGATAGTGAAATCCGACCAACACGTTCATTGTGGAGGTTCTCCTCAACCAGATATATCCACCAGCGAGGCCCGCCCCCAGCCGCGGCAAGCTCTAAGCTCCGCAGTCCGTATGTTAGGGCACTACTACGGCTTTCGTCTGGAGTTTACTCGAGAAACCACGACAAAACCACCTACCAGAGCAACCGACCGTTAGAATTCTCCTCCACACAGCGGCTGCAATACGATCTAGTTAGACAGGCAATGTGTAAAATCCTGAAGTGGGGGTGGCCGACGGGGAGGGTAAGCGGGGACGGCCATAGGGTGTAGTCAGCGGGACGCGACGGTCGCCGGGGGTGGGCGGTAAGGGAGCAGGAACGGTGTTAGCGGGGGCGAGTGGAGCAGTGGAGGAGGAGAGCAGTGGGGAAGGGAAAGTGAGAGCCTGCGGTCAGTTGTTATCAGAAAGCGCATTCCATCGGAGTAGCGTGCAGGGGTTGCGGCCAAACTATTTTCATCTCGTTCTAATGCGGAGTTTGCGCGGTCGGAGAGGTAAGGGGTGGGATGTGTACGAACGGGCAGCAACGGATCTGTACTTGCGTCGGAGTACCTGGGTATTGAATTATTATTGGACACGGTTTGCTCATAGTTCAGACTAGCATTGCAATACACGAGGAAAACTACTTTTTAGCAACACATCGTTATATGAGGGATTTTTTATTTAATACCACTGTGTGAAATGTCTTTCACTTTTGAGGTTCGTGGTTTGCAAAATAGAATAGGAAGATGAAATATTATTGGAATATAATGAAACACTGATTTTTTCAAATGCAAAAATATCACTAGTTATCATTTGAAAATAACAACAAACTTAATTAATTCTCGCAAATTATCTTTCGATACGTTTTTAACATTAGGAAAGGAAGTGAAGATATTCTGACAGAGCTGCACACACATTAAGAATTTAACTCACGAAATCATAATTTCACAAGAATTATTTTTATTTTAGTGACATTTAGTTCACGCTAGTTCGTTAGAAAATTACATTAAATAAAAAAACATATTTTTTATTGACAGTATTACATCAAAACAATACACAAATAGTTACCATACTTCGTAATGACGAGCGAAGAAACAGTGAAGTATACACAGACCTTTATGATTTTTTTTTTTTTTTTGCAAATAATTATACTTATACTTGAAAAATGAACTAAAACAGTTTGGAATTGTAAAATGTAAATATGTCGGTTACGATGTTGACTTCTTTGAAGTGTGCACTATCTTCATATTAGTGTGTGTGTGTGTGTGTGTGCGTGCGTGTGTGTGTGTTACTGCTAACGATGCTATATATCTAAGGTAAGCTAAGAATAAAATATGATTAACTAATCTTACAAAAAATACTTCATTTCGCGGAAACTAACACCATTCAAACTTTCATCCAAATGCGAAACATTTGAAGCTAATATTTGTCAGAAACGATATTAAACAATACGAAAGTGATCTATTAGAGGCCAATTAGCCGGTAATATCAAGACCAGAGCAACTAAATCTCAAACTCTGGAAGCCATCATTTCCGCTTCCCTGTTCTCGAGAGAAGTAAGGAACTTCTTCGCAACACAAATCTCTTCGATGTTTACAGGCAACGGGCACGTCATAATAAGAAATAAGTGCTACCACTTCCTTCTCAGTCCATGCTGAGTACAATTTATTGAACTTCATAAACTACTTGGACTTGAAACTGCCTCGAACTTTAATTGGAGTTTCTGGATATCGGGCGGTTCCATCATAAATTCCAATAAAGCCATTGCAGTATTTCTTGTTATGGAAATGGATTCTCTCAAAATGTCAAACATTCCTAATTATAATGCAACGCAATCGGCAGAGGGCGGTTTCCTGCCACTGAAACCTTATCATGTTAGGAAATGCTAATTTGGTTGACTGGGAGAGGGAAACTACATTTTTCAAGTCTAAAAGTTCGGATAATATGGCGAATAACATACGTGAATGAAACATAATTACTAGAGAATATGACCAGCTGAGGGACCGTAAATTAATAATTCAATTCTAGTAAAATAGGCGTTTAAGAAAGACCTATTGGCTTTATGCTCTCTGTGATGAATTATCTTGTTCTATATTAGTTCTCTTAATTGATTATCTTTAAAAGTGTCTTATATTCGGGTATCACTTTTGTTATTCAGACAATAAATGTAAAAATTTGTTGCAGTTCTAAGTTTGCTTTATTTAATGTCGGATATTCGTGTACGTCATTGACAAACACAATGAACACTAATAGATTTGATTGATAAGCGATTCCATAACTCAGACTTTCTCATCTTCTGGAGAATGCGTTTCAACAATTTCATTTCACTATTTTCATTTCAAAATTTATTTTATCATTGTAGCTATTTATTTTGCAAATCTCAGGAAACGTCTAAAGATGTGAAAAGACTAACTTCACGAAACATGACCAAAAATTTGTTTTTAACTTGTGTCAACAAATTTGAACAGTTCTAATCCTTAATTGTCTAAAAAACTTAAAAGGAAACCCTAATATAATACATTGTTTTGTCTTCGCCAACTGACATTAAATACCTCAATTTTGACTCACATTAAATTTTATAATTTATTTTTCCACAGCGGACATAATTTTTCTTACAGCCCCCGACAACACCTGTGATTGGAATAGCAACGGCAGATGTTTTGCGATATATGTTATCACATTTTGTCAACTCCAGTTGTTGCTCATTTGAAATAATATTCAAACGCATAATACCGAATGAAAAGTCCTAAAGAAAAACGGAACCGAAAATAATCAAATTAGTTGCTATTAGAGAGTAAATGTTTAAAACGTGTATTCACACCATTTTTCTTACACATCTATGGAAGTTAATGTCAGACAAATTCATTGTAATATTAATGACATTCTCGAAGCTTAAAAACACTTATTATTATTTACGAACATACTATTGACTCCATGATCAAATTTACTTATAGAAATAAAAGAACACATTGCGCCCCTTTCCGTTAAAACAAGTTTAGCTGGAACAAAAATTCATTAAGGGATTTTTGTGTCTTAAGAAGAAAAAAAATATTATAAAATTGTCTTAAATTGTTGGTTTGATATTCATAATAACATTTTTAATACCTATCTAGAACAATGTCGACAATAAGCTTGCTAATCCGATGAGAATATTCTTTCTAGCCGTACAATAGGCGATAATATAATTTTATAGACTAATAATTTTAAAATCACACATCACATTCGACATTAATGAAGTGTAAGTTTCGGTTATCGTTACCCGTATTTCTATTACTTTAATATTAATTTTGCATACGCGTATGAAATGAAAACTTAGCAGCCAGTGGCCATGTGAGTGGTGTCTACGAATACATAAAAACTTGTGAACAATAAAAAGCAACAAAAATGAAACACTAGATTTTGACTGAAAATGTGAATACGTTACTGTTATTATATGACTGTATTATATGTTAATATTTGACTGTTACAATTTGTAAATATTTGACCGCCTATTCTTATACACCTGATAGCTCATGAGCTCTTACATTCAGTGCAAAACTACTTACGACACAGCTGTCCTAATGCAGGCGGTTGGAAGAATGAAGCTTCCGTATTAACGTCTGCCGTTTCATAGCAGCCAATTTTTGCTTCAATAGGCATAAACGAGCCATTGCTTTCATCAGCAAGACATCAAAATACCATTACATTCAATATTTGAGTACAAAATGATGATAGAGAACTCCCTACACACGCTCAGACATTAGATGAAATAGCGAAAGAACTGGCTTATCCACTCCGCTTGATGGAGATAAGGAAAGAATGATGAGTACATCGTCATAAGGAAAGAATGATGAGTACATGTCGTTCCAGTATACATTGCATACCAGTACGTTTTTGTACAGGAAAATCAACAGAATTTTTATAAATAAAAAATATGTAATTTGCCAAGCTTAGTCGTGCATAAAAGAACTTTTAAAAGGGCACTATCGTCTTATAAAAACCTTATTTCAATAAATATGACATTCTCGATTTTTCCATATTTACGCAGATAATTCAGCGGTTGGTACACAACATATAGCACGAGAAGAGATACTCCAAACCCTCTAGGAAACCTAAAACGATTCAACATCAGAGTAATTGCAGTTGTAAATTAATGTATCATGAACGTTAAAATATAAGTAAGTAAATAAAGTAGGTTCATGTAAAAGAGAGCGCACAGGAGTATTGAAATATTGTTGGCTCCACATCTGGTTTTATAACGTTTTTAAATTTTCTTTGGGCCCAGGATTGTTTTATATGGTATGTACACGGCGGAGGACATAGTGTCGGAGCCTAGTCCTTGATTTGGAACTGCGTGAGCGAAGCGAGTCGACGTGGCCATAAATGTAGTTTGATATAAAAATGAGATGCATTTTTTCCGATGAAGGTAGTTGGAATGTACTGTAGGTCGTACATTATTTCCGGGCTCTCAACTGCTATGGCCATTTGTACCGTTAGGGTAGAAGATGTTTCTTATCGAAGGGGGGTGGTGTTTGATTGATTAATTGATTTTTTCGGGTTTCCGGGAACGTCAACTGCTTGGTCATTAGTCCGGTAGTGTAATGCATGTTTTTTCTCCAGAGATGGCGATGATCTTCCCCCGCTGGATGGCGAGATCCGGCGCCGACCTACCGTCAGCTAGTGGGGTTTCCCCCTAACCAGGACTCTCCCACCAGCGGGGCACCGCCCCAGTCGGGACAAGCTCTAAGCTCCCGACCGGTCTCCCGGAATATGTAGCAGTGTAGTGCATGTTAGTGTAAGTGTGTGTAAGGGAAGAGGATAGGACAGGCAGAGGAAGGACAGATCGGCGCAGTCCGTGGCCCGTTTCGTAGGGTACTGCTCCGGCATTCGCCTACTGTTGATCCGAGAAACCATGGAAAACTACCGATCAGAGACGCCGGCCGCAAGAATTCTCCTCCAGACAGCGACTGAATTCGACCTACCTGAAAAGCTAGTGCCGAAAATCCTGCCGCCGTCAAAACGCGAACCTAGGACCTCCCGGTCAGAGGCGCGGCAGTGACGTCAGTTGATGCACTGAGCTACTGCTCCCGGTCCGCGGTGGTGTTCTTCCCTCGATGGATGGCGAGATCCAGCACTGACCTAAACGTCGGCTAAGCAACGCTCCATTCGGGATAAACGCTAAGATCCCGACAAGATAGAGCAGGTTATGTAAGTCTGTGTGTAAGGGGAGAGAACACAACACGTAAGAGGAAGGAAAGGACGCCCGTGGTACATGGTCTGTTCCGAAAGTATAGATTGCTATCGATACCACCCGAGTATCGAGGAAGTCGAGGTATCGAAAGTATCGAGGACCCATCCCTAATAATAATAATAATAATAATAATAATAGTAATAATATACATAATGCGTGTCCAACTTGCAAGACCTCCAGGGTCACCACTAAAACCGTGAATATGGTTGCGGATCATATTTCCATGACGAGCGATTCACAGCCCGCACTGTCAATTTCTTCGCTCCTCTGATCATTCCAGCTGCTCTTCAACGGGGGGTGAATCGAACCGTGTGTGATATCAGGCCGAACCATGCATTACGTAATAAAACAAATTTAAATCTAAATTTAACCTATTTTTACATCAAAAGGGTTGTGGAGCCCGTGAGGGCGCTTGCGCTCTGCGTCCAAAGTTCTCGCCCGACATGGATGAAAATAACTTTCACTTTTCACTAATAACCTTTTGCGGGCTGCCAATTTAAACTTTGGCCTACATATTTAGCTAGTGTCGAAAAGATTTTTGAGTTCCTTTCGCTCCCTTGCATGTCAATAAGACGTACCGTGCACAATACGTTTAAATCATGCCAGTTTAAACCTTGACATAAATGTTTAGCTAGTGTCGAAAGGATTTTTGAGTTCCTTTCAGTCCCTTGGATGTCAAAAAGCACGTACCGTGCACAATACGTCATGCCCATCACAAACGGAGACAAGCAACAGTTAAATTTGTTAACTTTGTGCATGTTAACTTTAATAAATTAAGCTTTCTAACGCACGTCTCAAGTGCTCGCGTCAGCTAATAACGTCACAGTGGCAAAACAGTCTTTTGTTCGCGTCGCACGCGGCAAAAGGATGGCCGAGGCGCGGTCATGGTGGTAACAAAGGTGTGAACGTTGGGGATCTGAAGGCAGACAAAAGAGGCTTGTTCCGTCATTATCGACGACGCAGTGTCAAAATATGGACATGTGAAAGGGGAGCAACACAGAGCAACGGACAGAACTTTTAAAACCCGAGGCACCGCATTTTGAAGAGATAGACTGTGCATTTGGGCTGTTCTACGTCTTTGTTTTCCGTCCACTCTTCAGCCCAGTTCTGGCACACACCTGTCATTCGCCTACATGCAGTGCATAAAGTGTTTCTAAATGAACGCGAGAGAAGTAACTGAGTAATTCGGAGTTTCTTTTCCAGTGCTCGTTTCGATGGTCCCGTAAGTGTAGTGCTTGTTAAATTACAGGAAGTGGCGATGCTTTTCGTTTGCTGTGAGGGAGCCCGTGCCGACGTACATGTCAGCTTCTCTCCCCACTGGGGCACAACCCCCAAATGAAATGAGATTTACGTTCTTGACTGATCCCTTTATGTGTGAGGTATGTATAGTTCAATTAGAGCAAACAAGAATAAGGAAAGCTCGGTAAAGAAAGACAAGAATAAGGAAAGGCGCAATCCTTAGTCACTATTATCCCTGGAGTTCGAGTCCTGACGGCGGCAGAATTTTCGACACTAGCTTTTCAGCTAAGTCGAATTCAGTCGCTGCCTAGAGAAGAATTGTAGCGGCCGGCTGCTCTGATCGGTAGTTTTCCGTGGTTTCTCCGATCAACACTACGAGAATGCTGGAGCAGGAACCTACGAAACGGATCACAGACCGCGCGCGATCTGTCCTCCTTTCCCCGTCCTATTCTCTCCCCTTACACACACACTTACAATAACATGCTCTACACTACCACATGTTCAGGGAGACCGGTCGGAAGCTTAGAGCTTGTCCCGGCTGGGGCGGTTCCCCGCTGGTGGGGGAGTCCTGGTTAGGGGGAAACCCCACTAGCCGACAGTAGGTCAGCTCCGGATCTCGCCATCCAGCTGGGCAAGACCACCACCATCTCCCGAGAAACAAACATGAACTACACTAACGGGACTAATGACCAAAGCTGTTGACGTGCCCGGAAACACGAAAAAAACAAACCAAACCAAACTACAACCCTGGGAGCTCCTGGTCAGGGACGCTGGGGATGGAGATCCACTGCATCCTAAGAAGACATCGGAGATAGGGTGGTGTCTGAAGAAAGGGAATGGGCTGTAGTTTAAATCAACAACTGAATCGGTTATTTTTAAAACACTGCACGTTACGGATTGTAAACGTGTGGGAAAACAAAGCTGAATAAACTGAATTATTCGTTACGTAGAAAACTTTTCTTTTTTCATTTCCGGTGCACAAACCAAGATTGAGAATGACACGGAGACACGTAATTTACTTGTATCAATAGCGCAATAGTCGCTGGACTTATTTGAAAGTTTATAAATTACAGGATTTCAAAAAAAAAAAAAAAAAAAAAAAAAAATCAGTAAATTTTTACATAAACATGTAAATAAATACACATTGTAGGTTCAGTTAGTAATTTGACACATTACAATATTATTTGAAATGACAATGTGCATCTACATCGAACGTGATTCATATGAGAGATACAGTTGATAGAAATATGTTTCTACGATAGTACGTAATAATATTTCCGTACTGAACGCCCCTTTAAACGAATCTCTCCGTCTATGACACACCAGACATACACACTACATACATACATACATACATAGTCATCCATACTTCGCAATTCAATGACTTACAGTGTTTCAAAACAGTCCAAAACTTTGCAGTGCCCTAACCGCCATTATATTTATCTGATTTACCGTATTTTTAGACGGAACGACGCACATATCCAGTAGCTTATCTTTTCTCAAGAAAGGCGAAAATGAGAAAGAGTGAATTACGGTGTTTTAAACATAACCGATTCATTTCCAATGCTACCTCAGTGACTAATCACATTTCCGTGACCACAGCAACTGGCAGGAGCAAAGCCAAGAGGGACAACATTCGACACTGAACAGGGATGAAAGGGGTCGTTTATTTGGAATAAAAATAAGAACTACAGTTAATTAGGGAAATGCAGACTCTTGAAGTACGGCTGAATACATCTTGACACTAAAAATATTCAACTCGCTGATAATTATACAAAAACAGAACTATATAGTTATATGCTTGAATAAAGTAAGAATTTGTGTATCAGACAAAACGTAACTGAGGACATATATCTCCGAAGGCATTGATAATAGAGTCCAAAATATTGACACTGATTAACACGTGGGAGAGAGTTAAAGGTATCTGAAATACAGAAGCGAGTGGCGGATTTTAGCAGGGAAAGTGAGGATTTTAAAGTCGAAAGTGCCCCTTCCTCACTATTGAATTTCTCATAACTCCGAGGCAGCAGCATCCGAAATTTCGCATTGCTCCAGTACCATCGCGGTTATCCATCAAAAAAAGAGCAACTGAGCCCTACTCCATGGAATAAAAACGTATATCGTGGTTTACGATAAAACAGCAGAATCGATATTGAAGTGATCAAATTGAAGAAAAAGATGATCGGAATAGCCGGCTAGAATCCTGACTGAGGCAGAGATGTGGTTCTACACATATAGTGCACCAATTTTTGTTGTTTCCAACTACTTTCTGCGGCTGTAACTAATACATTTTCTGATGCCATATTTTCTAATCATTCCCTCTTTCTTTTGGTTGCCTGCTTTAGGCCAGTACCAACTAAAGAAAATACGTCATCCATTTTGTATTTCCTTGATAAGATAGGGCAAGTACTTAACATATTGACAACAATACCAACCCATTGTTGCTTGACATACCATTTTGTTTTATAAATTATAAATATTGTATACTTCCATCCAAATTCAAGAAGTTATGTTAAACCTAACTAACTATTTCGGATAAACGTTACCACTTGAGATGTTGCATTCAATATTTCTTTAGTCAGTTCTATAAGTGATAATTGCAAATTTAAATCACACAAGTGTGTATTACTGTCATATCTTTACAAAATTGAGGACCTTATAGAGAATGTACTTTTTGGGGGTACGAGAGAAGGGAGAGGCGGACACTCATATTTGCATAGAGAAATATGCTAAATACCGATTTACCGTTACGTTTTATCCTGTGAACTGTTTCCCATACATTTTATTACATTTCATTTTTTTTCTTTACTTTACCGCCCTCAACATTAGCACTAATGACTTGCGACAACATTGTGTAAACAATGAACAGTTGTTCTACATTTACAGCGAATTACATTAAGAGAAAATACATGAAAATAGAAGGAAAACATAACTTTAAATTTTGACTTATAAAGTAAATACAGAAGAAAAACAAAATCAAATTATATTGACAACTGAACAAAATTTATCACTACTAACAAAATTAAATATTGAAGGACATAAACGAAAAATCTACTGCATATATTCGTATTTCATTTTTATAAAACGCTAGAAATTTTGCCATCTGTCTCTAATGAAGAGAATAATTTGTCAAACGGAGAAAGAGAAAAAAAATTCTTATATCTCACACACAGAAAAAATCCAAATACCTCCGTGGCCGAAAATAAATAAAACCATACGCGAACGACTCCCTACTGATTTGCAACGACAGAAAAAAGAGCGGGCGCGTTCTCAAAGTCCCGGATCCCACGTAAGCGATCACCACAGCGCCAATCTTTTAGAACGTCGCAGTGAATTCGCCACACAGCGAAATGAGCCCCAGTTATCCATCGGAGGAGCAGCAGCAGCAGCCGAGGGAACGAGATGAGGGACAAATCGGTCACAGCAAATCAGAGCGGCTCGCGGCGGCGAAAAAAGAGAACGTGGAGGGAGGGCGTGCCGTTGACAGCGCGGCTTCCGCAGAGCGCTGACTGCACCCCCCCCCAACCCGACGCGGCGCGGCGCGGCGCCGGCGTCCTCATTCCGACACTCCAGCTCCGACAGGCCAAAGCCGCTTGCCGTCCATCCCCCGTCCTCAGCCCTCGCGGCACCGTTCGGCGCCGGCGTGGGCCTCCACGAACTGCTCATCGGCGACGGGAGCGCTCCTAGCGCAGGGGTCGTCAAACGACGGAACGCTGCCCGAATCTAGTACTTTCTATACGGATTACTAGGGACTGGAGTGAAAACGATGGAACGCTGCTCAAATCTAGTACTTTCTTTACGGATTACTAGTAGCTGAAGTTAAACTATACAGCCTCAGGCTATTCAGACACTCCAACGGTGACAGGCCAAAGCCGCTTGCCGCTCTGTACTCAGTCGTCGTTGACCTGGACCTCATCGCCGACTACGTTCTTAGTACTAGGGTCATCAAACGACGGAATGATGCTCAAATCTAGTACTTTCTTTACGGAATACTAGGGGCTGGAGTTAAAACGACGGAACACTGCTCAAATATAGTACTTTCTTTACGGATTACTAGAATCTGAGACCCAGGACGGCAAGTGGATTCGGCCTGTCACCGTTTGAGAGTCAGAATAGCCAGAAACTGCCTAGTTTGACTCTCCAACGGTGACAGGCCCAATCCACATGCCGTCCTGGGTCTCCGCGGACTGCCCGCATTGTTGACGGGAGCGTTCCTAGCGCAGGGGTCAAGAAACGGATTACTAGGGACTTGACATTCATTACTATTTTCGAATGCGCGCAGAAACTTCAGGTAAACTCTGCAGCCTCTGGCTATTCTGATACTCCAACGGTGACAAGCCGAAGGCGCTTGCCGTCCTGTTCTCAGTCGTAGATGGCCGAAGTCTCTGAGGACTGTTCATCGCAGTCGGGAGCGTTACTAGAGCAAGGGTGACGAACGATGGAACGCTGCTAAATCTAGTACTTTCTTTACGAATTACTAGGGGCTGGAGTGAAAACGATGGAACGCTGCTCAAATCTATTACTTTCTTTACCGATTACTAGAGGCTGGACACTTTACATTAAGAAGACAGGCATAAGAAGACATCCTTAACTCTATTCATCACATGACTAACGACTTTATTGTAGGAACGTAATGAACAACGTTGAGAAGAGTTTTAGCAATTGCGACATTCCGTTATAGCAAAAGAAACATTTCAATAGTTGGACAAAGAAGTTGCTTAATAAATCCAAGAGAGTAGGTTAGTGGCGAAACTCTAAAACCACGATACGAGCCCAGAGTACTATGAAAAATTTACATTGTGAGAAGAGTTTTAGCAATTGCGACATTCCGTTATAGCAAAAGAAACATTTCAATAGTTGGACAAAGAAGTTGCTTAATAAATCCAAGAGAGTAGGTTAGTGGCGAAACTCTAAAACCACGATACGAGCCCAGAGTACTATGAAAAATTTACATTGTGCACGGAGTTTTAAGATTTTGGGGTGATCAGCGATGAGTATGCAGACGTGAATTTGGCTCGGCTTTTCTTGATAATGTAGGGATTATATTCTAACAGCTTTCGTTATGACCATAAGACATAACCTTATCCGAAGGTACGATTTCGGCTTATTTTTTGTGAATTTCTTATTTGTCACCTTTATAACATCTTCCGTTAATTCTACCCAGCGTTGTAAAGTTAGTAACGAATAATTGAAACTTCTTCACATACGAGGGTCGGTCTATCAAAGTTGGAAAAATGCAATCTATCCTCTTTTAGGCGGCCATTTTGCCGTTTGTTAGGTGACCGTAGAAACTCTTACAGGCGTGCACTATTTATGAAGTATCAGGTATACCTAAGATAAGACGTTATGACTGGAAGGTCTGTCACGTGACTGCTAGTGCATAACGTCGCTACCTTGCGCGTGACGCTAAAACTCCCTATTACTATTTTCGAATCCGCGCAAAAACTGAAGGTAAACTACGCAGCCTCTGGCTATTCTGAGACTCCAACGGAGACAGGGCAAAGCCGCTTGCCATCCTGTTCTCAGCCGTCGCTAGCTTGGGCCTTCTCGGGACTGCTCATCGCCGGGGAGAGCGTGTCTAGCGCAAGGGTCGACAAACGACAGAACGGTGCTGAAATCTAGTACTTTCTTTATGAAGTACTAGAAGTTGGACAGTACATCACTATTTTCGAATGCGCTAGTCTGTTTTCGATCGAAAATTCAAGTTTTTTGATTTCTTGTGTTGAGCAGTCTCCGTACTATCATTTGTAGAAGCATTTTGTGTGCATTCGTTCAGCAGACGTTTCTGCTGCACGCCGCCAGTTAACATCTCGACGCATATAAAGATCTACTAATTAAAGTGGTTGACGTATATAAACTCAGATGACAGTCGAGGTATATAATAAATTAAGTGCGTTACATGTGATATCGGCTGTGTGTTGTTAAATATTCATCTTTAACAACTTTCTGACAAGAAAATTAACATAATGAAGAAATTAATGTTCTTACAGTGGGAGTACTCATCTCAGCTAGAGCTACAACTGTTTCATTTCGCCTGCCATTAACATAGAGCAGATTGTAATAGCTTTAACTGACGTTGACCGTTAAGAGAAGCAGGTTGTTCCTCAATTTAGTTGCCTTAAATCAATACAGCAGAACAATATCACGAAAATAATAAGTAGCTTTAGTTAATATAACAGTACATTATCAGGAAAATATATAAGCTTCATTTACCTAGGGAGGTGCCGGTGATCTTCGCCCACTGGTTGGCGAGATCCGGTACCGACATACAGGATGGACTGCGTGTTTCCCAACCAGGTATCTACCATCAGCGGGGTACCGTGTCACTTGGGACAAGCTCTAAGTTACCGAAGGATCTCCCGTTATGTGTGGTAATGTAGTACATGTAAGTGTGTGTGTGTAAGAGGTGAGGACAGGGCAAGAAATGAGAAGGAAAGGTCCTGC
The DNA here is from genome assembly GCA_964035755.1 of Teleogryllus oceanicus. Lineage (NCBI taxonomy): Eukaryota > Metazoa > Arthropoda > Insecta > Orthoptera > Gryllidae > Teleogryllus > Teleogryllus oceanicus. The sequence goes on from CAXIVR010000007.1 coordinate 70,240,675, forward strand.
GCGGTCCGTGGCCCGTTTGGTAGGGCACTGCTCCGGATTCCACCTGGAGTTGATCGAAGAAACTATGGGAAACTACCGATCAGAGCAGCCAAGCGCTAGAACTCCCCTCATGACAGTGGCTGAATTCGACCTAGCTATCAAACTAGGGTTCAAAATTCTGCTAACGACGGGACTAGCTCTCTAGGACTTCCCAATACAGTGACATAATTTGATGCCCTGAGAACCTAAGCCGCTTTCTCTGTTGACTTACTGGACTAAATTGGACTTACATCAGAGATGCTTTCGGACACTACGCATATATGACACCTTGGAGTGGTAAACATGAACGTGAACAGCAATAAACGAAGTATAAATGAATGATTTTGTAGAAAATTACCTAATATAAGATATTTTATACAATATATAAAAGTTTTTAAACTTACAAGGAATTCCATAACTTGACTAACCGTCACCGTATGTAATTTCAGTTTCCGATACTACTACTTACCTCAGCGTTATCTATTGGAGTTTCGAGTAGACATTTTGTGCGGAAAATCAAAACATGAGTGATCAGAAATTTTTCTCAGAATTCATAATACACTGTTGCAGATGATACTGACAGAATTACATTTCGAGCCGGTCAGTATCCGTGGTAAAAAAAAATCAGTATTTTAATAAAAAGAGGAAATAAAATCATGGCGATAAAAGCTTTGAGGCATAGCTTAGAGACTGAAATTGTATTACAAATATACAGAAAAATAAAATTAAGGTAAGCTCCTGTCAACATATTTTATTGTAAAATGTATTAAAAATTATGTACTCACAATTGCTAAGATGTACAATTAAAAAACAGGTCTGAAGATAAATAAAAGGTGTAGCCGAAACGTCATCAATGATACTTCATGTAATAATACACGCTAAATACATTTATTCTTTAATGTCAAAAATAAGTGGAACTGCTAGATCCCGAAAAATAAATTATAAAAACATGGATCAAAAACGACGCTGAGTATGGAACGAAGGATAATAAAATAAAATTGCGCCCTTCCAAAGAATACTTAACAGACGAATCGTTAGCTAGAAAACACGATCCACCTGTTTTCCATTTTAAAGTGTTCACCGGTGTGACGTCACGAGGTCGCAGTTACAATTGGGAAGCCCTACCGAACACATTAATTGCTATTCTTCTCGTGTTTGGGCGCAATAATTATGATTGTTCTCCATATTGTATACTTCTGTCCAGTAAATTTATTTATTGTCTTTAGTGGAGCTGCATTGCAGGTTATTATTGACTTTTATCGTAAATGAATCTGATTTTTGTAATTGTGATTTTAAAGGAACCTTTTGATCAACAAATTAGTAAATGGTTTCCTGCATTTTAACAAAGAAGACTACTATAAGCAGATAGGGTTGAGTTTGCCCCCTTGAAAGCCGCGAGGTGCCGGTATAACTATATATTTTTTATTCTAAAAGCCCTTACAATAATTGTTTCACCTCTAGCCCCCGATCCCGTGCCACAACTCTGCGCACATGCAATGAAACGAACGCAAGGAAAATTACAGATTGCGTAATTTTCCGAAGACCGCTTTAATAACTAATTTCAATAAGTCATTGACTAAAGCATTGAGTATCTGTTGCAAACATTTTAATTAAAAGCAAAATGAAGTGATCATTCACAATCAAACTCAATATTTTCTTTTTGACTGCGTCAGCATGTGTTGCATACCCTTGGGCATGCAAAACACGACGGTTAGAAGCAACAAGTACCCAAAAAAACAACAACAACAGCAGCAACAACAACGAAGAACAACGTTTTCCTGAACTCCTGGCTTCGATCTATGGCGAAAGTCAAGGTAACAAAAGAAAAAAGCGTACAAGAAGAATATGAGATACTAAAACATCGTACAACACACATAACATAGATGTAGTTATAAAGATTTTTAGAGAGCGCGAACCGTCTCTTATCCATACAGTGTACTGATAATATTAACAGTGATATAAAAAAGATAAAATAAGACAAAAAATTGTGACCGTTCGTTAATCATCTGGTGATAAGACGTAATAATAAACTGACTTCTAATATCAGGTGTGATTTTGTACAGTTTATTTACATCGGTGTGCAAAATTTACACTTATATTGATGGCGCAAATGCAGATTCAATTGGCGTTCCTAATATGCCGTACATAATACAATTGTAACATAAAATTCATACATTTCCTATGAGGTGAAAATAGCAGAATTGCTGTATCTACATGCGCAGTAAACAAAATATCGACATTAGAGCCAATACTATACTTCCGTTGTTTTTCTTTAATCGGTTTCTAAATTCAGTTTCATATTTTTTTACTTTGTAATCTGTTCTAATACGTGAGAAAAACTGTTATGCTAGTCGTTGTCACTCCTGTAATAATTATTTAAGCAATATCTTAAACACAGCGATGGCCCAAACAAAATACTTTTTCTCCGTTACGACATTAATTCAAAATGAAAAATATTTTGTTATTCCTTCAAAATTTCCACCACAACTTCCACTTTTCCATTAGAGTAGTTAATGACTTACGGGAAATCTCTATTACAACAGCATACGGTGCATATTTCGTCGTTAAAACAAGTTCAAGGTTATACTCTTTGAGTTCACGTTTTATTTTATATTTCTAACAAGAACATTCATTTGCGGGTTGGCCAATGCATAAGCCATATGGTGAGTCATCAATTCCAAGCGTATATTCATGTATCCGGGACGTTCGTGGATATGACAAATCAAAAATGAATATTCAGGCAGCGTTGCCCTTCATGAAATTGGAAAAATCTTGTCCCTCTCCGGCTGACCCAAGTTTTCTTTCTTCGTCTCCGCTTGAAGTTCTCCAACTACAGCGTTTCCCTTCTCCTTTGGTGTGTCCATTCAGACTTTTGACATGTAGCAGCGACGGCTCAACATCCAACTCCCGGAGCTTCGCTTCGACTTTGACCTTCGCCTCCGTCCATTTCTTGCTCTCCGCCTCCTCTTCCCGGGAGCGGACTCTGGTGGCAGTGTCCGACGGCGCTGCCTCAGGCGAATTCTCCGCTCTTGACAGACGGCCCGACGCATCCACCGCCAGCACACCAATGGTCGGGGGAGGAAGTGACGCAGTGGAATGGATAAAGCGAGACGGAAAAGGCAATAGTGTCGTAGCGATCTCGGACCGAAGAGTCGCGGGCACTAGCCCCTCTTCGGGCATGGTTGCATTTGTGTTCGTCCTTTCACCCCCTTAGCGCCTCCATTTCGTTTCATCTTCATAGTTACCGTAACGTTAAACCGGTAGCGGTAGCTAAGTGCATCAACTGATGTCACTGCAGCGCCTCTGACCGGCAGGTCCTAAGTTCCCACTTCCCACGGCGGCAGGGTTTTCGACACTAGCTTTTCAGCTAGGTCGAATTCAGTCGCTGCCTGGAGGAGAATTATAGCGGCCGGCTGCTCTGATCGGTAGTTTTACGTGGTTTCTCCGATCAACACCAGGCGAATGCCGGAGCAGTACCCTATCAAACGGGCCAGGACGGCGCGCGATCTGTCCTTCCTCTTCCTTGTCCTATCCTCTTCCCTTGCACACACTTACACTAACATGCACTACACTACCACATATTTCGGAAGACCGGTCGGGAGCTTAGAGCATGTTCTGGCTGGGGCGATGCCCCGATGGTGGGAGAGTCCTGGTTAGGGAGAAACCCCACTAGCCGATGGTAGGTCGGCGCCGGATCTCGCCATCCAGCGGGAGAAGATCACCGCCATCTCCCGAGAAAAAAACATACACTACATAACGGGACTAATGACCAAACAGTTGATGCGCCCGGAAGCACGAAAAAATCAATCAATCATAACGTTAAGTCCAATAGTGGTCGCTAATGACCAAGATGTTGATGCGACCTTAAATAACCAATAAAAAAAGCGTGTCGGAAAGAGGTGAGTTTAAGCGTGGAAAAGAAAATGCAAAGAAGTCGGAATGCGGTGAGATTAAGCGGGGAGAGCTGAAAAGAGAATGCACAAGCGGAATGAGGAAAGATAAGAGAAGAAGACGTGCATAGCGTGTCATAGCATGAGACGAGATTATATGTGAAGAGGATCTGGAGAATACTCAAGAAGGGGCGACACACAAGACGGGGAAGGAAAAATGAGTAACAGGGAGATATGAAGAGTGATAGGAAATGGAGAGGTAGAAACAAGTAAGGTCCCGAAGAAGGAAGGGGCAGGATGCCTCAAGGGCTGGCAGTTTTTGGGAAAGGAACGAAAGGAGGGATGGGATTGTCGGGGTGATAAGAGCAGGAGCAAGGAAGAACTGTGTAGTGTGGAACAAGGGGGGGGGGACGTGGAGGCCGAAGATGAGCGTGGCGGGGAGAAGCTGGGCAAGGCGAAATGAGGTGAAGGCGGCCACAAACAATTGATATTGATATTTCCGGGCGCGTCAACTGAAGTGGACATTAATACCGTAAGCTCAGTGAATATTTTAGGTACCGGTGTTTCTTCCTCGCTGGATGCTGTGATCCCACACTAATTTGCACGTCTTGGAGGAATTTTAACCCCCATGCATCTTCTCAAAGCAGAATTCTGCCCCACCTGGTAGAAGCTCTAAGTTCCAGAAAAATTACCCGACATATATGATTATGCACGAGTGAATATTCCCGACATATGGTAGTGTAGTACATGTAAATGTGTATGGAAGAGTGTTAATACCACTCAACCTCGAGTAAGGGAATAAAGAAGATCACGCGCAAGCAGGAACGTTTGCTAGGGTATTGTTCTAGCATTCACCTGCTATTAGACAGTCAAAACATGAAAAAATACCCATTAGATCCGCGGGCTGTAAGATTTTCAGTCACAGAATTCAATTTAACTTAAATAGTATATGACGTAGTGTAGGAATGACAGAATTTTGAAAATGTGCACACAATTCACTTTTCCCATAGTACGTCATACGCAGATTTTAACTGTTTTTGACGTGAAATAAATAAATAAATTTATCTGGAAAGTATTAACTTTCGACTGCCATGGAATCTTTCAATCCGAGTCGCTACAGAGGAAGCGGCAATGCTGAATCTGAGCTCAGCTCGGCCCGTCGCGGGGAAAAGTTGGGGGCGGTGCGGGGCGGAGCGGGGAGAAAGGAGGAATGGGGCGTGGAGCGGGAACGCCGGAGGCTTGTACTCGCTCGAATCGATACAGCCCGCAGAGGCGGCCCCGCCCCCGCCGCAGTCAGCGACACGGCCTCCTGCCCCGCCGCCACCCCCACCCCCACCTGGACTTCCCTCGCTGCCACCACCACTCCCCGTAAGACTTCTGGCGGAGCCACCAACTTTTCTTTTCTTCGTGGGTTAAATGCGTCTCGCTGTGGCAGGCCCTGTCCCAATGAGGTGCAATTATCCTTTCGACGAGAAGTCTCAGGCATCTTCACGTATTAGCCATTATCAACGAGTTCTGTGTCATAGCCGTAAAGGACAAATAATATTGGACGGACGATAGCAGAAGCTCCCAAAATATGTTCAGAGAAATTAATGACAAGGAACCAACTAATTTCTCGTTCTAGTTCCTTATCCATCGGAGAAATGTTGAAAAAATAATATCCTCTATTTAATGATGCGTAACTAGCATTCACCAAGCGAAGTGGCTTAAACCGTAGCGCCCTGACGTCGCATTCGGGAAGTCCGGGTTCAATCCTTGTATCGGTTATCCTGTCCCGCGTTTTCGTGGTTCCCCACGGTCATACAGGCGAATGCTGGAATGGTTCTACTGAAAGGTCACGACCGCGAAACCGGTGTCGCTGGCCTAATTTGTTTACTGCATGAAGTCTCGAAGGTTAAGCGAATTCGAGACAACACGGGTTCCTGGCTGGGTGAATGACTAGGAACCCCGGCATGTACCGGCGCTGACACCAATTCCCCTTAACAGGACATACCACAAATACAAAAACCCTAGAATTTAAATAAGCAGAATCGAATTCTGAATAAGCCAATGAAACGCGACAGATATCTCATTTATTGTTTTCATTTAATAAATAGTACGTAAATTTAGAGAGATAAAGACAGAGTTGCACTGTAAGAAACGCTTTTCGAGTCACACCCTGGTTCAATTTCAAAGTAGGTTATGTATTTTTTTTTTTTACTTGTATACAAACCTTACGAATTACATCAGCTCTATAATAATTTACAGAATTTACTAAGTTCCGTTCCCAAATACATAATTTCTATTTACACTACACGACCAAGTTGTAGTACGTAAAAGACATTTGTACAACACCCAGGAATACTTGACTAACACCAGCTTATCAGAATCAATATTACAATAAATTATCATATTAACCGTGACACAGCTGTAATTTCTACTCCCGAATTTGCGATGCGAAAGATAGAAAAAAATCATAAATCCTTTTTGTGACCCATTTTTCTAGACAGGTATTCATTTGATGTCACACATGGCTCCGAAAGACACATGGGAACTGCATACTGTACTGCACTGTATACTGTACTCTTTCGTTTCGCGGCCTAGGTTCATCAAGTAGACAACGTTACGAAATTATTTTAGGAATCTCAGGGCATAATTTTATAATAATGAACATACAGAAATAACACAGACATACACTGACAAATACGTAAAAGGAATTGCTGTATAATCTTTCTTGAACACACAGTAAAAACAGAAATCATATGACAGAAAAACGAAGGAAATTTCTTAGTGTAAGAAATAAAATAAACGCATTCCGCCAATACTAAACGATAAATAACAACTCACAGTACAATTCGTTTCAACTTAAGGTCCATTAAATTCATTTCTTTAACGTCACATAGGATCCGTGTAAATTGGAAGAAAATTAACTTCAGATCAGGGCATTTCCTGTCCGTCAACGAAACAAGATTAACAGTCAAGAATTTTGGACACGAGCAAAAATTTCCTCCCTTCCCTTAACCTATACCCCGAACCACTCCGCGTTTCCCTCCATTCACGAGCTTAACAGTTGCCAGTAAGTTAACTGTCTTCCTCACCCTCCGTACGCTCCGTGATTATATTTCAGGAACTGCTCCATTGAAACGGTGTTCTATAATGATTCTTACTAATTAGCACCGAAATTCCTCTCTAATTGTAGCGATAAATTGATATGTACAATATCTTAGTTTGGAACGATTCCAGGGAGGTACATGGTATTCGTACCTAGATATTTGAGAGGTGCACCTATTTTATCAGCATTAGGACCTCTTCTGCTTCTCAGATAGTCGTCGAAATATAGGCACTCTCCTCTCCAATCTGTCTTATACGTCGGCTACGAAGACTGATTTTCTACTTACGGCTACTCCAGGAATAATGGTTATTAACCCTTGGATGAAGGTTTCATGTTTAGGAAGCTTCTGTTATCGCTGACATCACCCTCATTCCAAACCTTGCCATCGCCTCCTCCTCCAGAACGGTCGTTGCCCTTGCGGAAACCCGAGGCTTTGCGCGTGAGCATGTTCATTTCCTTTCTTGGTCCTCTGGAGGTGAACTCAATAAGAATGCCCTTCTCCGTAATCGCACGGTAAACGATTGCGAAACGATGGCCTAAAGGGAAAATTACATTTCTATACACAAACAAATGCGAATTTTACATGAAGACTACTTTTCAAAAAAATCTCATATCGACAACACGTCGTGGTGGGCACGAGTTGTGGGCGGAAAAAAGAAGTGATCACGCACGCAGAATTGATAATTTGTGCTACAGAAAAATTTTGTTTAAAAGAATTGGCTTAAAAATGCTTGCTTCAAAATGTTTATTTCCCCCCAAATAAAGAAACAAATTTAACTGTCACAACCTTTGGCACGCGAGCGAATCTTCATCCCTCCCTTATCACCTGTCTCGCCCTTGTTTTAAATATCTCCCAAGTCGATCGCATAATAGATACATCATAGATGTGCAAAAAAGAGCTTGGCTGCAGCCCAGAAGAATGAAGAAAACACAAAATGTCTAGAGCTGCAAAGACCAACTTATCGGAAGGCGACAATCAGGTCGACGGATGAGTTGTGAAAGAAGCCTAGAGAGCACAATGGCAAGCCTAGTAAATACAATGAAGCTGAAGAGCAACAGTCAACCGCGTTCCTCGACATATATACTTGGGGAAACGTGCCAAAGATTTGAGAATCGCAATTTTGACCCTCGTCGGGATTTTTATTTTCTTTGGATTTTTACATTACCAGATAGTGGAACTAGTAGTGTTAAAACAGTACGTACTTTCTCGCCTGTATTTGCCAAATTACGCGAAAAGTTATCAAATTTTCGAGACATTGTACATGATCTTATTTTAAAATATGTTTTTAGGGCACATATTTCATTCAGGGAAAAATATCAGTCTTTAATATTTTAGTTCTAAAAAGACTCCGAATAAATTATGAATTTTACAATTTTTGAAACGCTAGGGTTTTCCTCGAAAATGAGACTTCCCCTATTCTTCTTGACATTATCCGGCAACATAATTTAATGAAAAATTACGGAGTCATTTTTTGAAAACTTTGATAATGTCCCAGGGATTTCATGTAATGAACTTTTACCCCCAAAATATTAAATTATCGGATTCAACTTCAAGGATCCTCAACGTCAGCCAGATCTATTGGCAAATATAATTTTGCAGAATATCAGATGATCGGTTTAGAAGCTAGCGTTGATCACAGACAGACAGACGGACGTTTTGCTTTCAATCCATCTTTCGGTATCAAGGACCCACGAAACATGGATGTTATCTACACCACATGGTAGACGATTCTTTTTTAAATTTCGCCACTGGATTTTGCACTTTTTCGTTTCCAGGGCCCTGCAATAGGTTTCTCTGCGGGAAATTCGCCGTTTTTTCGCGCAGTATACGTAACTTTCTCTCTATTCCGTAGCGAGAAATTAAAACGGAAAGGGTTCACACGCAATCCTTCCCGTACGCCACTATACTCTCAACCGTAGGCCAGGCGATTCCCTGATCACCCTCTTAATAGCACAGTGAAGTCTATTTGCTATTGCTTAAAGTAGCACGGTCCATGTCACCTTTGCATGATACGAGCGAGTCATCGGAAATGGTGACGCGAGTGAGAACTAACAGTTCGTTTGTTCCCACGTTAACTATGTTTTTCAATTTCGATGGCGATGTCTTTACCAGTGTGATTGTCCCATGTATTATTGATTGGAAATCTTTTAATACCGAGAAATAGAAAATATTTTCGAAAAAGTAAAAACGTTAGTACATGTGAAAATAAATGTATTTCTCTAACACCTGGGATTTTGTACATCACGTAAGATTCAGTGCCACTTTACTTCTCCTTTCTTGAGGAAAGGTGGTCATTTCTGTGGAGAGGAAATTCATTCAGCCGCCCATCCCATCGAGTCTTTTTTGGGTGCAAACACCCTAACCACTTTTGGAGTTTACTCCCCAAGATCTAGACACACTAGGAGCATTGACCATTTGGGAAGCAGTGATCACTAATGATTGATTGATTGATTTTTTGTGTTTCCGGGCGCGGCCACTGCTTTGGTCATTAGTCCCGTTAGTGTACTGTATGCTTGTTTCTCGGGAGACGGCGGTGGTCTTCCACCGCTGGATGGCGAGATCCGGCGCTGACCTACCGTCGGCTAGTGGGGTTTCCCCCTAACCAGGACTCTTCTACCAGCGAGGCATCGCCACAGCCGGGACAAGCTCCAAGCTCCGGACCGGTCTCCCGGAACATGTGGTAGTGTAGAGCATGTTAGTGGAGAGGATAGGACAAGGAAGAGGAATGACAGATCGCGCGCGGTCCGTTTGGTAGGGTACTACTCCAGCATTCACCTGGTGTTGATCGGAGAAACCACGGAAAACTATAGATCAGAGGAGCCGGTAGCTACAATTCTCGTCCAGACAGCGACCTAGCTGAAAAGCTAGTTTCGAAAATCCTGCCGCCGTCAGGACTCGAACCTAGGACCACCCGGTCAGAGGCGCTCAAGTGACATCAGTTGTTGCAATGAGCTACCGCTCCCGGTACTAATGAATGCTCATGTTAACGTAAAAGTAGAAAAATATGCAAAACGAATGAGAAAAGATGGAAGAAGTCAAAATTATTGTAAGGGTAACCCCAAAAAAATAAACACCTACGTTTGCAATATAACAAGCTGAAAACCGGTAAAAATGCTTCGGTGCAACTGGTACTTCTGTACCATTTCTGAGGGATCCAGTGCCCACGGTGGTGGTTTTCGGCACGAGCCAATTACCCGGGTGACATTCAGGCTCTCTCTGGGAAAGTATTCTAGCAGTCGGCGACTCCGTCAGTTTTCCGTGATTTCTCCACATAATACCAGGCGAATTCCGGAGCAGTACGTAACAAACGGGTGGGGCCCCGCTCATGACATATCTTTCTTGTATCCTTCTCTCCCCCTTACTCATTTACATGCTCTACACAACCACACATGGGGGGGGGGGAGCTTACAGCTTCTTTCAACTGGAGAGGTGCCTCGCTAGAAGGTATACCCTTCTAGAAAGAAGGAAAACCCAACAAGCTGACGTGTAGGTGGGTGCTGGATTTCATGATACAACTTGGTACGATCACCGCCGCCTATATGCACAACACTAACGGAATCACTCACAATAGTAGACGGCGCCACCTCATACACAAAATACGAAACTCAAAAGTACAGAATCATTGCATTAGCAATTGCGATTTGAGATACGTCATCAGAGGTAAAAGCGCTCACGGTAGATATCATTTGGAGCAAAAATAAACTCTCTTGTCGCACGTTTTCGTACTAAAATTAATCAATAAAATCAAAGGACAGCCCACTCAATCACAGATTAAAATTAAACGTTTTGCTATAGAGTTTCTGGGTAGTTTCTATTAGTTGCACTCAGTTTGCGTTATTCTCTCAAAACTGAAAAAAAAATCGACTATTGGTAGAACACTTTTAAAAAAATATTTACATATTTGAGATTTTTTTAAATTTCGGAATTGATTTCAAAATTTTAAATAAGTATAAAATTGTATTAAGAAAAAAATTTGTCAATTTGGATAATGAATTGTACCGTTACAAATAAAACGAATGAACGTCTTTCTGATTTAATTTCTAGAATGACCAAAGGAAAAAATGAAAAACATTGCATATTTATAAAATTACCATCAAATTGACACATCCTTTTTGTTTTATATTACATTTAATTTACAATTCCTCTTTTTGTTCTTTGATATTGTACGAGTCGTCTTTTTTTTTTTGTACTCAGTTCTTATGTACAGGCAAATCCATTGCCTTCCCAGCATACTTACTGATGTTATTTAATTAATATAAAAAGGTAAAATCGGTATAAAATTGTATATATAATTAGCTTTATATATATATATATATATATATATATATATATATATATATATATATAGGGTTTTTATCCAGCCAACAGCCGGTTTCCCGATGGGACGCATATTCGACCATACACAAGACCAACACACTTGCGGGCTCCTCTGATCTGGAGTCAGCAGAACGCGTATTATATACAATACATTATTATGTTATATGTAGTATAAGATTATATGATGTGTTATAATTAATTTAATGTAGTATTATATTTATTATTATTATTATTTTGACCAACCTTTGGCGATGCGCCCCACAGTGTCCCCTCACGTGCTCCGTCGGCGGCGCAGCTTCCTCTTTCGTCCGCGCTGCCGCGTGGTTGGCGATCTGCCCTAGAAGCTATTTTCTTGTGGGATGAATATCTCGATAAGCCACCCCGCCCGCGCCACGACGGCCGCCGTCGCCCGTGCTGCTTATTGAAATCCCGCTAGGCCCCCGGGGATCGCGATATGAAAGGAAATAGGGCGCCCGCGCGTTGTTTGCGCACTAACCCTGATCGTAAAACCCTCACTTACGATAACGTACGAGATGTATAAAACGCCGAAAAAAAAAGGAATATCCCAATAAATACAAATGGAATATGTAGAGGAATATATGTAGAGGAATTCCTTTTTTTCTTTCAGACTTGTGTGTCATACGAAATTACTGAGTTTCTGCGCCAATAGATTATTTCTTTGTAGGCGATTTTCCTTTACTACTTCACACTTGGTAGCTTTAAATTACTGGTTCAAAGTTCTGAATTATTCTATATTAAAATTGTTATTCTAAAACTTCTAAAGGGCTTTTCACCATTTGACGCTATTTTTACAAAAATAGAGTTGGATTCTTGGATTCACGTAGATTCTGATTGGGGTCCTTTTTGACAATACTTTACAAAAATTTGATGCACAATGTAATTTGGAAATATTAACTGCGAAAGTGACGTTCTTTTTACTTTACTTTTTATATCGTACACATCGTTTTATATCGTAAATTACACATCGTTTCCAGAAAAGAACATTCTAACATACCCTTATAATTGTGTTAATCTAAACAGCATGAGAATGTGTTGAACAGATCTACCAATTCATAATAGACACGAACCCTAAATTATTACTCAGAAACCATAACATAATTCTACCAAACGGAAATGGACACATTTTAAGAACTTTTCTTCTGTAATTTAGATCTCAGATGTATTTCTGATCCCAATCACAAAAAATTCTAATTATTTCCAACAAAATAAACTAACGTAAAAAATGAAAAGTTTACAACACATGTAAAGTCGCACATAAATAACATATCTAAAAGGAGAAGTTCATGTGAATAATATTACATGTTAGAAAACATTATTTGCCCCTGGGATCAAAAATACCCCGTACAGAGTCGACGTACGTCTCGATATAAAGTCGTCAACGATATAAAGCATTACACTCGTCTTCTCCACTGTTCTTCCCCACTCTCTTTTTGAGACATGCTTGAGAAACAAATCCAAATGAAGCATGCAAATGCAGAGTGCACGTTAGAATGGTTATCAAAGCCAGGTTCATACAGGAAAAAAGATCCTGACATTTCGCTAAATATAAGGGAAATAAATTCCCCACATTGGTTTAGCCTAACACCCGGTTTCTCGGAGAATAGTGGAACCCGTTCAAACCATTGCTAGTGATAGAGTGAATCTCACGCAGATGAGGAAAGGTGAACTATATCTCTTGGTGAAGCAAAACGTTTCTCTCCCTTGAAGGATTTTTGTTGATTTCACTTTTAATATCTAAGTGACGTTGCTATTTTACTGTCTTAAACCATGCTTGCAGTATTGCTTGAGCAAAGTTTGAAATTACTTACGTAGACTTTTTACTCATTTCTTTAAGGAATTTAGTGCCGTAAGGTTTCTTTTCCATTCAGTAATTTAAGATACCTTATGAGTAATTCCACTAAAAGAAGACGTAGTAATAATTTATTGTGTATGAAGATTTTTTCTTGAAGAAGTAAGAATGATGAAAAGTATTAAAGGAAACACGACCTATATAATCGGCTGGCTTTATATCGATGCAATTTCGTTAAAGTTATGGGATCAATTTATTTTGTGTTTATCAGTGGTATATTTCATTTTTTATTTCTATTTCGTTATTTTTTGCTGGTTTTCTTGTTTATCTGAAACTAATCGTACTCCCCTTGATTTTATCACAATTCAATAAAAGTATACATTTCTGTCTAGCGTATAGTCGTCGTTAATCTATCAGTACGAAATATCTCAATTATGTTCCAAACCATATGAGAAAGGCGACAAAATAAGTTCAGTTCGAAATGTCACAGAATTCAATATTGTATACGTTTCTGTCTATCAAAAGGTCGTTATTCTAAAAAACCAATTGTTGGAAACGAATGAGTGGCCACGAAATAAGCTGCATCATTTCTTCAAATCAGCTGTATCTGAAATTCGTTATAATGTTTTAAAATCCAAATAAATATCATAACAACGATTGAAATGTTTCTTGCCGTCTGCTCCGTTCGCCCGAAAAGCCAGAGGACCCAAACCCTGGGTACCAGAACGTTTGCGGTTCGCGGAGAATAATGACCCAATTTCATACAGTGTAGCGTCACGTTGGCGGCCGTGGGTGGGAAGAGGAGCGGAAGTATCGCATACCTGCGGGCATGAATAGCTAGGCGCCGGCGTTGGGGTACATTTAAACAAAGGGGACGCCTGCTTGACCGGGAAGGTCACGTGGTAGAGGCGAGCCTCCATCCCACACTTAGGACGGTCACGTGGCGGCTGCACGAGCCGACGAGCTCAGACGGTGGGTTTTAATTCTGGAAACCTCGCGCGATGCGCAAAACTTTACGCCCAGGCTGGAGCGTGTCGTGCGTCTTGCACGGGCGACGAGGTCACGGTAGTGGCGCGGGAGAAGCGTCAGAGGAGGTGGGGCTTCCCTAGCTATGTGGGGTATCCACAGGGAAATATTCGCAAGTGTGTAGTTTCGGAGCAGAAGTTGGTTATTGTACATACATGTAAATAAACTTGTACATACTTGTAAATGTCGGTGTGTTTTTCTCCATGATGCCACAATACGCTTCCAGGCTGCGGCACCTACCGGACAGGGTCGCCAGATTCGCCATCGAAGGGATAACAATCCACCCAATTCCGCGAAATAACGGAGTGATGAAAGAAAAGGAGCGGATAAACCGGCAGCTCTCATATTGGGACAGGAAAAATAAAAATTGCTTCTTTTTTAGAAGGTGATAAAAACTAAACTTCCTTGTACATAAAGCGAACATATCGTAATTGGACAAATGTTGAATTGCACTATCAAGATAGGTACAATCAGTATTTGAACAATTTTTAGAAAAGGGTGAGCACAATTACATGCCTTTTTACTTAAAAATAAAATAAGCAGGTTCTGGCATCTCATAATATAACTGCACATTTGCAATAGTTTCAGAACTAAAAGTCTTGTCCATGACATATATCAAAAGACAGCATTAGTACGACTTTTAAAGAAAGGTGGATACAATCGATGATTTAAGCAAAAACAGAATCGTATCGGCCAAACTCCCCCGGGAAACATCTGATTCCGCCCATTGGGCCCCAGCGGTTTGCAGTCCTGTGTTACTCTGAGCTGACCAATGTGGTGAACAGCAATGCAGTGGGCAATGTAACAATTGAAAAAGGTGCAAGACATGAACAAATAAATAAGTGAATTGAATGTAAATGTAATGTAATGTTAATGGATGTAAATTTAGAAGACTATCTGTACATAAATCAATATTGTTAATGTATAGATCAAATCAGTCAGTAATTTCAGATTAAGAAAATTAATTCCCACCTCCATTTTTTTTGTTTACAATTGAAAAATTCGAGATTAAGAAAGGATTTCTGACATTTTACGCGATCAAGAATATTGATCTCTTTCAAGATAGGAAGATATACGGATCTGTTAATATATTAAATTTCGACATCATAAAAAATTATAATGAAAATGGAATCTTACATGCAGCCAATTCCATGTAGTTATTTTGTTTTTGCACTGTCCTGCGTATCATGCTAAAACAGTTATCCTTATTTGCGCCGAAACGCTTCAATTCTAAATAGGTGGATGTAAATTGAACTAAAGTATTAGGGAGAAGAGCAGATGCTCCTGTCTAATTCACTCAAGAAAAATATTATTTTATTATGAATAATAACTATTCATTGTAATTAATGATATTGTTTCATCAGGACGATCTTAGAAAAGACTTATCACTGAAACTATCAGAAACTGTGTAAGTCGCTCGTAACTACTATTGAAGCTAATGTGAATTGCGCGTAATACACCAGTGGTTGAGGAAGGTTACGATTTCATTCGCTCTTTTTGTTCGTATACATTTGATTCATCACACGGAACTGAAATTCGAGTAGTTTATTCCTTTGAATTTTTTTCTGATAGCGAATTAACAGTAGGTAAGCAAAAGTTTAATGTGTCGAAGTAATAAACATATATTTCAGGTGGTCTTGCGTGATATACAGTGGATCATCACGCTACACGGGATAGTCTGTTGCTTCATTGGCTCGTTCTTATTCCGTAGAAAGCGTAAAAAGTAAAAAACGCACACTCGCGAGCGCGAACAATAAGGACCCTTCAAGTAGGCCTGTGGGAGAATTGTTGGAAACAGACAGAGGGGAATTTCGACGACTATAACGACACTTTTAGTATGTCTGGACGTACATTTCCATAACACCAAATTGCAATTTCATACAAAAAAGTATGTGTTAGTAGTTATTAATTTTAACGTTAATTATTAACGTTAACAAGAACATATCTAAAGCCTATTTTACACGGTCATTTTTTCATCATTTTCCTGTACAGAAACTGGATGGAAAAAGGACGTTCGGTTCTATTCGTACCGAAACTGAATGAACGTGATTCCACCGTTCTACACGGTCATTTCTGGTCTGTACATAATCGTGATGAAAATACTTCCTCCAAACGCCGCAAAAAGCGCTGGAAGTTTAACAATTATACATAGAATTTACGGAAGCAAATGAAATTAGCGGGAAGAATGATCACAGTTACGAATTCCCAGTGTAAGGAGTAGAAAGACGAGTTAGGTATTGTGTTTGTTTTTGCGAGATGGAAAGGAAAACAATAATCGCTACGGCGACAGCTAGCATTATTGTGGCATCTGCTGCCGTGTATATACTCTATGCGGAGAACGCATGCAATTGAAGAAAGTTCCATAAAGTGACACTAGGGGCGCCGTAGTCAAACTGGATGAAATCTGTACGGAATTACATCCAGTCTGCCCAGTAACTAGTCTGTTCCGACGGGAAATCATGAAAACATGACCGTGTAAAACAGGCTTAATAGGAATGACCTATTAGCAGAAAGTGATATCGGGTATGATGAGAAACGATGTGTATATACATCACGCAGTATGTCATATCCAAATCTGTACAGTACGGTCATGCCAACCTCATACCAACTTTTGTTCCGACAGCGCAGTCTCCCGTCAAGCAACGCGCCGATGTGCAGATCTCACATGGTGGCGATGGCAGACACGTCTCCATCAGGCAGCGGCCCGGAGAGAAGAGAAGAGGCTCGTTGGCAGCAATGAAATTCCGGGCCTTCCGGCAGGAATGCGTGAATCAATACCGCCCCGCCCACCTCCTCCCCTCGCTGTACCAGCTCCCGCGCCCGCCCTTTTGACGCTCCGCGCCTCGCGCAGCGCTCCGCAGATGAAACGTCACCCCGGGGATCTACCACATGCGCTCGTTCACCAAGATGGATACAATTGATTGATTTGTTCTTGTTTCCGGGCGCGTCAACTGCTTTGGTCATTAGTCCAGTTAGTGTAGTGCATGTTTTTTTCTCGGGAGATGGCGGTGATCTTCCCCCGCTGGATGGCGAGATCCGGCGCCGACCTATCGTTGGCTAGTGGGGTTTCCCTCTAACCAGGACTCTCACACCAGCGGGGCACCGACCCAGCTGGGACAGGCTCTAAGCCCTCCAACCGGTATGTGTGTGTGCGTGTGTGCGTGCGTGTGTAAGGAGAGAGGATAGGACAAGAAAGAGGAAGGAAAGATCTCTGGAAAAGAGGAAGGAATACTGCTCCGGCATTCGCCTGGTGTTGATCGGAGAAACCACGGAAAAGTACCGATCAGAGCTGTCGGCCGCTAGAATTCTCCTCCAGACAGAATTCTCCTCCAGGTTTAAGTCGGCGGAGGATCCCACATAACGGAGAAGAGCCATCACCATCCATAATTTAATACGCACTACACTTCCAAGATTTCCATGATTTCAGATGACTTGCCTGGAATACTCACTCATGCAAGTAAAATTAAAAGGAAACAAAACTTAATTAAAAACGCTGTAAACGATAAGAACAAAATAATAAAGCGTAGAGCAGAGTAGTGGAGTGTGTTCAATGGCATGCAAGTGAAGGTGTTACATGTTGAAAGTTAAAATTGGCGTAAATTCGCGGTAAATTTCGGGGTGAACATTAGAGATAGCACAGGAGGGTTTCCCTATAACTACAGAATGCGGACCGAAAATCTTAACTTCTCAATGCCTGGAATACAAAACAATATCAATAATATTTTATCTTAATGTAATAGAAACTTTTGTTCATGCAACTTACATAATCTCGCTTTTATAAAGATGTACTGCATATCGACCTTCTTTGCGCACACTTCTCTACTGTGCTTCTACCATCGCGGTTTCGCATACACTGTTTTGCTGAAATTAATTTCTTGATTAAAAAAGAGTTGAATAATGAAAACTCTGGTCAGCAACGAAAAATCACTGAAGTCACTTCATGTCGGGAATATACCTCGCAGAAATTGCAAAAGTTACTGTCAGCCTCGAAATTTTACGCTTTCCTAAACTATGCGCGAATTACTAAATCATGAATATAACATAGAATATGCAGACAAAGTTGGAGCTGAATTTCATTATTTCACATA
Organism: Teleogryllus oceanicus; assembly: GCA_964035755.1. Lineage (NCBI taxonomy): Eukaryota > Metazoa > Arthropoda > Insecta > Orthoptera > Gryllidae > Teleogryllus > Teleogryllus oceanicus. The sequence continues at coordinate 70,258,916 of CAXIVR010000007.1, forward strand.
TCTCTTGGTGGAAGCAATATAATACGAGAGTACAGGCGAAAAGAGACTTGCATGGACTGCTACTTAATTTACTGCGACGAACAGGATCAAGTGTGATGGACAAAATTTCATGTTAGACGAGTCTAATGTTACAGCATTTCTCATTAATTTGCAAGAAGTTTAATCACTAGAAGTGTATTATTGAATTTCACTTCTGTTTAGAGGAAAAGAAAAAAAAATTACGAAAGTCACATTCTATTTTTTACTTTTTCTCTACGGAGGATATAATACAGGTTTTATGAGTTTTGGATAGCGTAAAACTGATTAGCAAAATATCTGCCCTTCTGTTAGTATGTCCTACTGTGAACAACGCTAGCGGCAAAACCATTCAGCCAATTTTATCCAAAATTGGTATTCCTAATCGGTCTGGTTGATGTCGTGGCCCCTTGAATTTCAAACCGGTATTTTAATTTCCGAAAGGTTTTTTTCAAACAAATGACTCCATAATTTTTTATTACATTTTGTTGTTGGATAGTGTAAAGGACATTTAAGAAAATGGGTTCTTTGTTCGTTGAAAACCCTCAAAAACTGAAAAGTTCAACATTTTTCGAAATCTTTCTACAACTACAATTATGAAGATAAGAGATTTTTTCCCTTAATGAAATTGTTCCTTACAGATACATTTTGCAATAAGGTCACGTACACTTTTCGAAAATTTGAGTACTTTTCGCGTAATTGTGCGTGAAAACACGGGCGAGGAAGTACGGTCAATTTTAGCACCACTAGTTGGTAGATGTATTAAAAAATCAAACTTCTAAAAATTATATAATACAAACTATACTAAAATATAAACTATAATATGTATCTGGTTATTGCTCGCAGGGAAAAATACAATTGTTAAAAAGCACGGTGATTTTCTCTCAAACCAAAAATTGAAACAATTCAATGAAGACTATGAAAAAAAATTAAACTAAAAACGTAGCCACACTAACTTCTTAAAAAAGTGTCTAAAAAAATTCATTTCTCAAAATTCTGCTAACAGGATGTCTTTTATAACGGAAGTTTCAGTATTAGAATTGTTATTGTTTTTGTCGAAAAACTATATCGATAGGGTGTAGATTCAAAAGTAGAGAAAACGTTTCTTAATCAATTCATACAATGTGTTTTAAGCTGTCGGTAAGAAACAAATTGGTGTAGCTGTCGGGCTCGCGCTAATATAGGGGTTTACTAAGACAAATATGGACACGATTCATTAAGTGAATAAAGAATATTCCCTATAGGCATACGATAAAAGCCTACTATTTTGTAGTCTCGTCCTCTTTCATTCTTAGTTCCTCGTCGTCCCCTCTTTCTTCTTTTTTCATTCTTCTGCCCTGTAACCCACATCATTGTGAAGGTGCATGAAATCAGGAGTAGCTGCACAACGAATGAGTGAAAATATTATGTTAATAACGATAGTCATGTGGGGGGCCTAGGAAAACAATTAACAAGTGTCTTCAATGAGCCATGATTTAATTACACAACACGACTTGATGTTGAACCTCACTTTTAGGAGATACATAAACCAGAAAAAGTATTGGACATGGTAGATGATTCGTTTAGTAAATATAAAGCACACTTCAATGTAGGTCAACATTTTTGTCTAGATATTTCGTTCGTCTATCACTCGTTCTCGTGTATCACTCTTTTCTTTCTCGTTCTTGTTTCTAGCCTCTTCTTTTCCTTTCCTTCGCTTCCTCTCTTTTCTTTCTTTCTGCATCTACATCTATCCTTTTCCCACCATGTCTTCTTTCTCCACGTGGTCTCAGACTATCCCCGACAATTGCAGGTATCGCATTGACAGCAATTTGAAGTTATCGACAAATACAATTGATAAATAAATTTGAGATAAAAGTAAAATCTTTTCTGTTGCATAACTGTTTCTACGCAATAAAACTTTATACTGACCATTAAAAAAAAAATAATATTTATTTTAATAATGATATAAAATGCATTAGTTACAGTTGTATTATACAACGTTGAAAACGACATAATATATCTATAACAAGGAATGTATTTCACCTTGCGGTTCAATGACCCCCATCGTGATCAGGTTATTGTCAAGTTTCTTTGATCCATTCAGCAAATGTTGCTATACCCCTCTACTTTGCTTCTCGAAATGAATGTAGCTATGCGCACGTTTTATTGACCTTACCTTGACAAGTAGTGATAGGATTAGACTAGATGGTAGGTAGGATTAGATGTTACAATTTTGTTAAAAATACAAAAAAATGCAGTAAACTGATCGATGCAAATAAGCTTTCTATCACTCGGGAGGAAAAATGTCCAGTTTTCAAAAGTTGCTGACTTCGCATTTCTTACGTTTTTTCATCATTCAATTATAGTGAAAATATTAGGAAGGGATTCTGGACATCAAGAAAACGTGTGCAGATGTTATTTCTCACCCATACGTACAGTTTTTACTGTATTTTTAATAATAAATGATATCAGCAACAATTTATTGACAGATTATACTCACGATCTTTTTTCTGAAGAAAACATACATACAGTTTGCCACATTAAATATCCACTTTTTCCGACATTGCTTATACCTTCGCTCGCAAAAGAATGCAAAATGATTAAACCGGGTAGCTATTTCGAGATGAAATCCAATTTCCTGGTGATCATTCAAAATACGAATCGTGTGATCCAGGACACCCTCAGAAAAACTGATGAAATTAACGATCATAACTTTTTAAATTAATGTCAATTTTCATGTACTGAATGCACATATCTGCGAACGAAATTACAGAGATCAAAGGTTGTTTGAACCACTCTCTACGTCTGTTTTCATTAAATGCACAGACTTATCTGCAAATTGATTCAGTGGAGGAGACAAGAGTATAAACGAGTAATTATGGTATAATCACCACGCATTTTCTATTTTCGGTGGATACAAATTTCGAAGCAAGAAACGTCAGAAAATTGATTACAATTATAACTACCAATAATAATAATAATAATACCAATAACAACAATATTGGAATAGTTGTATTTCTTCCAGCTAACCCTAGTTTAATGTCACAGACAGACGGCTCGTTTCAAGTAGATTTGAACGATATAGAATCAATCTTACGAGTCTACAAGGAATTAAGACATTCGTAATTTATATATTTATTTTTAGCTTTACATTTTGTACATTTAGCATGTGAAAAAAAAAGGTTAAAGTATAAACAATACATTTTACGTAATAAAAAAAGGAATAAAAAAAAATTTTTGAAGTCAACATTCAATATGATGAAATTTTTTTATAATATGCTGAAGGTGGCGTCCAAATTGGTGGCTAAAAATATTCATGTGTTACTTCTTGCATGCAGTACAAATACAGATATGTTAAGGAACGGATATGCAAAGATTAGGGTAATATGGAGAGAACAGTAGCACACGTAATTTAAGATGTTTGTTTGATATTAACGTCTTATAAACTTGATTGAATTTTAGTATGTCATTTTTGGTGTTCATAGCATCATTTAATATAATATATACAATTTCAACAATTTGTCTTATAAAGATTTGTTTTTCGTGGCGTAAATTTTTTACCTTATAAATCCAATGAAGTGGTTAAGTTATGTCCTATGTTTGATTCAAGAGGTGTATAATGCTTAATCTTCATTTATATGCGCACCGACATACATAGATAAATATGAGTCAAGTCTTTGGGTCTGACAATCCACCACAAAAAAATGCATGGCGTTTTTTCGCGATTTAAAAAAAATCGGAGGGTGAAAGGGCAATTCTGGATCCAGATTAGTCATTCCCATTGCAAGATACAACATGACAGTGAGAAGTTTCTCTCACTCAAGATTCGCATCTCCTGAACCGCTTTCATTCTCCTAACAGAGGCGAAGGGCGTAGTCACACATGCGGGTGATCGCAGGGAAAGCACGATGACCTCGCAGTCACGATTGACGGCACAGAAAGAGGAGTCGGCTACACGGAATGCCGCCACAACCCCCGACTTTTACACCTTCGAAAATCTCGTCACAAACAAATTAAATTCACACTTCAATTTTTCACATTCCAAAATTTAAATTCACATAATAGAGTTTACAAGAAACCGATGTAATAAATCAGGAACACAGTCAAAAGAAACGTCTGGAGAGTATAATCACGAGCTAGATTTAGGATACTCAGTGTTTTCTAATAACCGATATAATGACCCACTTGTTGAGGATCTCTCCTTTGCGCAGCCATGGCGAAAAAAAATTTAATTGAAATTTCTTTTATGAAAGCACATAATAAGAGCAATTTAACTAATTGTTAACAGAAACAAAATATCTATCGGAGAGTATGAGCACTAACTTGCTTTGGGTTACCGATATTAAGATTCTTTTGTCGACTTAACCACTTCCACAGCCACGGCATCAAAACATTAATAATACATTTTAGTTAATAAAGCACACAATATAACCAATTGACTTAATTGCTAACGCACACAAAACATATTCCTGGAGAGTTTAATACCACGAACGATTAAGGCTACCCCACGTTTTCTAAACAGAATATGACGAAACTTTTGTAGAGACTTTATCAACATTTTCAGCAGCCTTGGCACAAAAATATTAAATCATATTTAGTGAATGAAAGCTCATGAGTGCAACAGTGTAACCAATCAGTAACGCAGATAAAACATATGTGGGTGAACAGTATAATACCTAGCTCCCTCAGGGTTACCCGACGTTTTCTATGGAGTGATATTCTGACCCTTACGTCGATTTTTCCTCCAACTATTCCACTGCCTGCGCCCGAAAATATTCAATTCACATTCTGGTTATTAAATCACACAAGAGTAGCATTGTACCCAATTAGTAACTCAGATAAATATTCTGTGTAGAAACAAAAATCACCAGCCCGCTTATGGCTGGGACATTATTTTTTAATTGAATTGAATTTGCCTTAGTTTACAAGGCGAGACTCAGGCTATGAGGCCTGCTCTTCCGTATTACCCCGCAAATTTCATTACGCTTTCACCAACCATGGGAGAAAGAAGGTATTAGAGCGACGAAACACGCGATTTAAATTTAGCTCAGAGGCATGAGGATCTTTTACATGCAGTAATCTACTAACATGGCACAGCCGGCTTTACTTCCCCTCCGAAGGAAGGCGTGCGACGGAATTTTTCGCCCTTAAAAATCCACGGATTCGATCGCGTTCGATGGGTATAGCATTTCTATACGCTAACCGATAAACCATCGCTACCGCATGCTTATGATTCGCGTATGCTTCGCATATTATACGCTTATGGCTTCAAAATTTTCTAAACAGCGATATTACGGCATTTTCATCAACGACCATTCCTTTTGACACCCTCGGCATATAAATATTAAATTCACATTTTGTCTATGCAAGCAAACAAAAGCATAACTGTAAACAATCAGCAACTTCGATAAATCATACCCGTTGACAGTATCATTCCTAGTCCGCTTAAGTCTAGTCCACTTTTAATCAACAATATTACGGCCCTTGCGTCGATTCTTTGTCGACCATTCCCACAGCCGTCACAAAAATTTTAAACGGACTTTTGTGTATGAAAGCAACCAAGAGCAGTCCAGTAACCAGTCAGTAACTTAGATAAATCATACGTATGGAAAGTAAAATCCGTAGCTCCCTTCACACTTCTCGACATTTTCTTATCACTGATTTTATGGCCCTGATATCGATTCTTTGTCGACTTTTTCCACAGTCTTCGCACAAAAATATTAAAAATCACATTTTGTGTATGAAGCACACACAAGCAGCACAGTAATCAGTCAGTAACTTAGATAAATCATATGTGTGGAGCGTATCATCCCTAGCTCGCTCACAGGTACCCGAATTTTCTGATCAGGGATATTATGGCCCTTATGTCGCTACTTTTGCACAGCCTCGAACCAAAAACATTAAATTTACATTTTGTATATGTAGGCACAGAAGAGCAGCCCTGTAGCCAGTCAGTAGTTTAGATACATGGTACGTTAAGAAACTATAAACCCTCTTCGGCATAAGGGTTCTCCATACCGACAATCAGCGATATTATAGCCCTTATGTCGATTCTTCGCCGCCGCAAAACACAGCTTCGGCACCAAAGTATTAAATTCACATTTTGTCTATAAACACAAGCAAGAGCAGCACGGTAACCTAGTAGTAACTTAGATAAAGCATATGTCTGGAGGTTATCATCCCTAGCCCACTTAAAGCCTCTCGACATTTTCTAATCAGGGATATTTTGGCCATTATGTCGATTACTTTTGCACAGCCTCGAACCAAAAACATTAAATTACTTTTTGTATATGTAGGCACAGAAGAGCAGCCCTGTAGCCAGTCAGTAATTTAGATACATGGTACGTTAAGAAACTATAAACCCTCTTCGGCATAAGGGTTCTCGACCCCTATTAATCAGCGATATTAAGGCCGTTATGTTGATTCTTCGCCGCCGCAAAACACAGCCTCGGCAAAAAAGTATTAAATTCACCTTTTTGGGGGGGGGGGTAAAAAAGGAAGGGCGGCACGGTAACCTAGTAGTAACTTAGATAAAGCATATGTCTGGAGGGTATCATCCCTAGCCCACTTAAAGCTACTCGACATTTTCTAATCAGGGATATTTTGGCCATTATGTCGATTCCTTTTGCACAGCCTCGAAACAAAAACATTAATTTTACTTTTTGTATATGTAGGCACAGAAGAGCAGCCATGTAGCCAGTCAGTAATTTAGATACATGGTACGTTAAGAAACTATAAACCCTTTTCGGCATAAGGGTTCTCGACACCTATTAATCAGCGATATTATGGTCGTTATGTCGATTCTTCGCCGCCGCAAAACACAGCCTCGGCAAAAAAGTATTAAATTCACATTTTCTGTATGAACACACGCAAGGGCGGCACGGTAACCTAGTAGTAACTTAGATAAAGCATATGTCTGGAGGGTATCATCCCTAGCCCACTTAAAGCTACTCAACATTTTCTAATCAGGATCTTTTGGCCATTATGTCGATTACTTTTGCACAGCCTCGAACCAAAAACATTAAATTACTTTTTGTATATGTAGGCACAGAAGAGCAGCCCTGTAGCCAGTCAGTAGTTTAGATACATGGTACGTTAAAAAACTATAAACCCTCTTCGGCATAAGGGTTCTCCATACCGACAATCTGCGATATTATAGCCCTTATGTCGATTCTTCGCCGCCGCAAAACACAGCTTCGGCACCAAAGTATTAAATTCACATTTTGTCTATAAACACAAGCAAGAGCAGCACGGTAACCTAGAAGTAACTTAGATAAAGCATATGTCTGGAGGGTATCATCCCTAGCCCGCTTAAAGCCTCTCGACATTTTCTAATCAGGGATATTTTGGCCATTATGTCGATTACTTTTGCACAGCCTCGAACCAAAAACATTAAATTTACATTTTGTATATGTAGGCACAGAAGAGCAGCCCTGTAGCCAGTCAGTAGTTTAGATACATGGTACGTTAAGAAACTATAAACCCTCTTCGGCATAAGGGTTCTCGACACCTTATAATCAGCGATATTATGGCCGTTATGTTGATTCTTCGCCGCCGCAAAACACAACCCAGTCTTGAGCCAAAAACATTAAATTTTAATTTTGTATATGAGGGCACGCAAGAGCAGCCCTTTAGCCAGTCAGTAATTTATATACATTGTACTTGTATTAACTATAAACCCTATCCGGCTTAATTCGATTCCTTGTCGCCAAAGAAAAAACAGCCTCAGCATAAAAATATTAAATTTTCATTTTGTGTATGAACCCACACAAGATCGGCACGGTAAGCAGGCAATAATTTAGATAAATCACATGTGTGGTGAGTATCATTCCTAGCCCGCTTAAAGCTATTCCACATTTTCTAATGAGTGATGTGATGGCTCTTTCATTGATTATTTTATTTCGGAAACCGCAGCACCAAAAATTAAAATCACATTTAGTGTATTAAAACACAGAAAAGGATCATTTAATAAGTCACTAACACAAGGAAACTTGTAACGCTCGCTCCAGGCATTCTGAAACTTTCTAAACATTTATATAATCTCTCTTTCGTCGTCAGTCTGGTCTTTCCACAGTCTCGGCCGACTAAGTTCAATTCCTATGTTTACGCATACAAGAATATTAATGTAACCAATCACTAACGCAAAGAAAAAGTATATCTGGAGGGTGATCTCTAATAATATCTCTACTGCGCATGTGCAAAGGTTTTCTTTTGCTGTGTTGCGTGCTTTAACAGACTGCTCTAACGTTAGAGAGCTCATTTCTCGCGTGAACCTTGATTGATTGATTGATTGATTGATTTTTTGTGTTTCCGGGCACGTCAACTGCTTTGGTTATTGGTCCCGTTAGTGCAGTGCATGTTTTTTTTTCTCGGGAGATGGCGGTGATCATCCTCCGCAGGATGGCGATATCCGGCGCTTACCTACGGTCTGCTAGTGGGGTTTCCCCTAAACCAGGACTCTCCCACCAGTGGGGTACCGCCCCAGTCGGGACAACCTCTAAGCCCCCTACCGGTCTCCCTAAACATGTGGTAGTGTAGAGCATGTTATTGTAAGTGTGTGTGTAAGGGGAGAGAATAGGACACGGAAAAGGTAGGACAGATCGCGCGCAGTCCGTGGCCCGTTTGATAGAGTACTGCTCCGGCATTCGCCTGGTGTTGATCGGAGAAACCACGGAAAACTAGCAATCAGAGCAGCCGGCCGCTAGAATTCTCCTTCACACAGCGACTGAATCCGACCTAGCTGAAAAGCTAGTGCCGAAAATCCTGCCGCCGTGGGGAGTGGGAACCTAGGACCTCCCGGTCAGAGGCGCAGCAGTGACATTAGTTGATGCAGTGACATCAGTTGATCATTGTTCCAAGGTACAAGTGTCGACGTTTCGGCCGTCATACTGCGACCTTCCTCAGGGTATATTATTAGGGGTAATCATTATAATATTGAAAATTTCTCATACTCGTAATGATATTGGTAATCACGTCGCAATCATTACGCCCTGAGGAAGGTTGCAGAGTGGCGGCCAAAACGACGCCACCTGTGCCTCGGACGGGAAGTTTCCCGGACAGCCAACAACATCCAGTAATACGTCGGAACTCGAGCACAAGGGGGATGGTGAGAGGCACGGACGCACAGTTGCGAGATTTAGTACACGGTGAGTAGAAAACGATCCTCTAGGTAAGAAACAAAAAAAAAATTGGGAGTAGTTAATGACTCTACAGTTGATGCGTCCACAATTTAAAAATAATTTAAAGTATAAATCAAAATATCAAATCACGATCGATTTTCATTTAATATTATATTGAGAAATAATTTTTCTGAAAATAGTACATGCAACAACTAATTAGAAATATTACGGATATATAAGAGAGGCGTATAAGAATGGTAAACTGATAAAACGTAAATGTGAAATAGATGGATTGTCGTTGTGGCCAAATTGTTAACACAGATATTGTAATTGGGTCTGGAAGTGTACATCGTTGTTAAGTAGTGCTCTATGACGAAAGATTTTGTCAAAAATTGGTCAAGAATACACAAATTATTGACTTTGAAAACCGTCGCATGTTTGAAGCAGAGTAGGTAAGTTGAGACCAGACTGGAGATGGGCTATTCAAAATATAGTTCAAAGTTTTTATTTAGTCTTTAGAATTCAAAAATGTTTTCCTACATTCATAAGAACATTTTTATTTTTGTGCTTTATTTGGACCAAGATATATTTTTAAAGTAACCCAGAAAAAGTTTCATTATGTTATATCTGTAGCCATATAATTAATGCTATAAAATAGCTCCTATTCCACAACATAAAATTTTTTGAACAGTTGAAGTTTGAAAAGGGCGGATTGGAGTCTGATAGGACGGTCAGAGATCCATTTCAACCAACACTTCCCGCGACCCTGCTTCAAGTGCAACGATGGAGGGAGAGCGAGAATGAACCCTAGCCGGGCGAGGATGACGCCACACGATATTGTGAATTTCGAAGGAAAGGCGAAACACAACCAGGAATTGAACGGGACGAAGAAAGGAAGAAACAAGGATTGGTTGGTTTGGTTTGTTTTTTTCGTGTTTCCGGGCGCGTCAACTGCTTCGGTCAATAGTCCCGTTAATGTAGTGCGTGTTTTTTTCTCGGGAGATGGCGGTGGTCTTCCCCCACTGGATGGCGAGATCCGGCACCGACCTACCGTCGGCTTGTGGGGTTTCCCCCTAACCAGGACTCTCCCACCAGCCGGGACACCGCCCCAGCCGGGACAGACTCCAAACTCCCGACCGCTCTCCCGGAATATGTTGTAGTGTAGTACATGTTAGTGTAAGTGTGTGTGTGTAAGGGGAGAGGATAGGAGAAGGAATGGGAAAGACAGATCGCGCGCGGTCCGTGGCCCGTTTGTTAGGGTACTGCTGCGGCATTCGCCTGGTGTTGAGCGGATAAACCATGGAAAACTAGCGATCAGAGCAGCCGGCCGCAAGAATTCTCCTCCAGGCAGCGATTGAATTCGACCTAGCTGAAAAGCTAGTGTCGAAAATCCTGCCGCCGTGGGGAGTGGGAACCTAGGACCTCCCGGTCACAGGCGCTGCAGTGACATCAGTTGATGCACTGAGCTACAAGAAACGAGGATTGAAAACGGGGACTGACTAAGGGAAGAATTGTATGGGAAGGGGGGTACGAACTAGATACAAGATTGTTCATAGAGGAGTTGGATTGGACGAGCCAGGGAATGGTCGAGTGTGGGATTGCACAGGGCGAGGATTGGCCGGGGTGAGATGAACGCGTCTGCGTTGTGGGTTAGAGGAAAGCGGAGCCGTGTAGAATAGGTGACCAGCTGTAACATGGGGTGAGAGCGAGGCGCGGTATGGGGCGGAGGGGGGGGGGAGACGAGCGAACGGCGACCGCGGGGCGCCGTGGCCGCGTCAATCAAGCCGCGCCGCTATGACTCCTCAATGATTCAGAGGCGGTCAGGCCAGGGCGCTGAATGTTTCATCGGACACCGCGCTCCCCCGTCGCCCACGCACTCCGCCCCGCCCCCATCCACCGCCCGCGCGGCACCGAATTATCGCGCGCGCCATCGTGCCACATCCCCTGCGCCCCGCCCACTTCAGAGAGGGGCTGGGCTGTCTCCACGCCCCTCCTTCTCCACGGGACTAGACCCCACAGCGTTCCGCGCCACGGACGTTTGCTTTCTCCAGCCAGCTGAGTTAGCTCAGGGCAAAATTGCTGCCGCTGCAGGGACCCTCAACGGAAGGTCGTAGCCGACAAAAGCGGAATTTTTGGCAGAAATTATAGAACTAAGACGAATTAAGCCACCTTCTGAAGAATAATGCTAACGACCGGCTACACTGGTCGGTAGTTTTCCAGGCGAATGCCAGAACGGTTTCATAACAAACGGACTGTGCGCGATTTTTCCTTTTCTCATTCTTGCCAATACCTCTCCATTTTATAACACAGGTGCATATGCACTGCAGGTGCACACATGCACAGCACAGCACACATGTCGGAATACTAGTCAGGCGCGTAGTCTTCGCGCAGGATCGGCCCGCTGGATCGTTGAGGGAGATACTTGAAAAATAAACTTCACGAGATGACCTGAGATGCCTGGAAAGGGAACCCCACAAGCTGACGTGTTGGTCGGCTTCGGATCTCTCGTTCCAGCGAAGAAGAAACAGCTCATTCACCCGGGATACATGCATGTACATACTGAACTACTTATCATAGAAGTAGGTTGAAATCACGATTACATTTATTTTTTAATCCTCTTCGAAGGGGAGGTGGTTTTGCAATTCGTCGGATATATTTTTACTGTTCATCCACCCATATAATATTTTCAAACGTTTACTGCTTTAAAACTTCATTATTTGCCTTAAAGTGTATTAAAGTGCAGTGGTGCAACGGTAAATTAGTGATATTCTGATAATGGGTCTAAACGTAAGACCAATAAATAAAGTGATCGTACACTTGAATCGAACAATCAACACTAACTCCTAAAGTGCACTCAGATAATCGTTCAAACTGCATAATCGGCTATTATTGCCTCAACTCATACGAAGATCTTACATTTCTTTTTAAATTGTAAAATCGGTTTCGCAATTTAAACAAATGTTTTAATAGAACGAATTGTGCTTATAAACTTTGTAAATTGTCGTTTGAATTTTCTAAAATTCCTAAAAATTAACCCACCTTTGATCCTCTTACATCTTCATTGTGAAAGGCTAGATATTTTTTACCTTAATGCAAACAGGTTTCGCACTGAAATTTTTTCACAGTCGTCGGATATACTCAATCAAATCAGTTCAAAATTCCAAAATTAATTTCCCTAGAATGTTCAGAAAACGACTCCAATTAAAAGCACACACACACACACACACACACACATTTCAATGAATTTTATAACATTCCTCCTTCTGTTAAGACCTTCGTATTTTAAAACGTACACAGCAGTAAACAACAGAGCCTTTCCGCTCGGAAGTAAAGTGAGATTGCAATGAGTAAAAAAATGCTTTTTCATCACTCCACTTAAAATTTTCCATTCTATTTAAAAATGTAAAACGAGTTTTAAAATACAAAAAAAAGCGGTACAAATTCAATCAAACCTCTACAAACCGAAATACTAAGTGTATATTCGAAATGATTTTTACTCCTTCGTGAATTTTTATTTCATCGAAATAAATTTTACACTTTTTACTTTATTATTATTAGAGTATTATTTCTTTTTGCACAATTTCAATGCACTCATATCTTCCTTACTGCATGTGTGATGCTTGTGTGATGTTTATACATACGATATGCTTTTGTTTTTATGGCACAAAGTCGTATAGACTAATTCATTTATAGCGAGATCTGTTTCTTTTCCATTATCATTCGAACGACAAACGCATGTCCATGTTTCCGTGACAGACTGTAGATCACTTTTATTTTTTTTCACTTCTTGACGTTTCTCCCGTGTTCCTCTCCCCTCCCATGCCATTAAACAAGTTATCAACAAGTCAAGTACTAGATTGCACAATTCATCTGAAATAATTTCTGAGTGGTGTGTTTCTGTCTCTTTATCTCCTTATTTTTTTTTCGATTCTTCTATAACTTCTTCTTTTAGGAACTGTTGTCCTCTCTTAATTGTTTCCTGATAAGTAAAACGACATTTCATTGTTTCGCAAACCACTCTGTCAACTTCAATAGAAATTGGCTTGAGCTATGTTGATCCTCAAGCGATGTCTTCGTACAAATTACTATTTCATTATGCTACAGGATCATTCTCGTACATTAAAATTTGAGTTAATTTTCATTACTGTATTTGGAAGAAAAGTGAGCGAAAAATATTTGAAAAACGCAATGCAAAACTCAAAGCAAACCAACATTTAAGAAATTAAAAAACAACACAAAACTCCAAACTTCGTATTCCTAATGCAAAATGTCAAATTGGGCAAAATATAACTAAAAGAATTTAACAGCTCATTGTCCACTGGGAAAAGTCCATTGAAATCTTTACAGGTGGCCATTAATTTCCAGGAACAAATTTCGCTGACTTTTCTGCGTTTTCCAGCGCATTTTAATATTTTCCTGATTTGATTTATAATTTCCCACTATTTCACGCAAATATTAAAGTTGTACTAATCAATCTAATCTCTCATTTTACTATGACATAGTATAAACATAAAACACATTATGGGCAAAGGAAAACTGAGAAAAAACGTTTCGTAGTTGTAATGAAGTACTAATGTTCTTAAGGAATAATATCGAGTTTTAGAACTCTCTCAAAATGTTCCCTGGTTCCTAACAATTCTTCTACAAATTCCATCATTTTCCTTTATATTTCCAGAGCAAGGGAATTACATGATTTTTTCCGGTTTTCAGAAAGTAGGCATCCTGTTTTGAGTATATTTTATTATTGAATTCTAATCATACACACGGAAATGTGGCTTTTAAAAACGATAACTTTACGAAGTTAACTATTATTATATTCCCTATATTCTGAAGAAGAAACTTTTCAAACGTAAAACAGAATTTCTAAAAAAAAATGCTAATGAGGTGTTGTTGACATTAGAAAACCATTTATGCAAATAGCAACATGTCCATCAAATCAGATTTTTCAGATAATGCGAAGAACTGATTGTTGACAAAATATGCCCTTTTCACACAATGTAACTGCTTACTAGTATTGTTAGAGTATTCTGCTGCAGAATCAGTTATAATTAGGATGATATTTCACATTAAAAGTTTGACATGTTTGCATTTGCTTTTGCATAAAATAGAGCTACTATTATCATTATATTTGATTGAGATAAATTGTTTTGCTGTAGTTAATGTGCATATATTTTATATTGCCAAACACACCAAATTAATAAAAACCCACGTTTTCAAAGGGTCAAAGCAGGAACTTTATCAAATATAAAATATTGCTGTCGGATAACTTTGACTATAGCAATTTCCCTGACTTTGATTGCTTTTTAATAACGATTCGCTTCACATTTCTGATGTACGTAGGTCTCAAAGTTTTTGTGTCCTTGAGATCTCAATCTTTTAATAAATAAAATAGGGTGTTGTTTTTAAGACTTAACAGACGGAATTAACCATGCGGCACGAGCAGTCACGTGAACGTGAATCTGGGAATCATATTCGTTACACGGTCATGATCTTTATTATTTGCAACAACGCTAAGGGCATATTGAATTTTGCCTGAACCTTCTATGTTTACAAGTAAAATTATTAGTCATATATTTACAATTGCTCATCCACATTAGGACAGAAGATGCAAATAAAGGTTATTAGCATTACCAAAATGCCAACACAATTTGTTTTTCCAAGGAGCATGTTAGTTTTTGCATGAGCGCTTCACATCAATCAAAGATCAAATACAAGATATCATCTTCAATCTACATGTTTCTGCTAAGTTGACAGAGATAACTTACACTATTTTATCCGTAAAACAGAAAACATGTTTTTCTGATGAATGGAGATTTGCAGGACATTGGTATAGAACGATCTTTCTAAGGATGAGCTAAAGTGACAGCTAATGCTGGCAACATAACAGAAGGTTCTGTGGTCATTGCGACCTCGAACCCATCAGATTCCCTTCTTGCATTCTTCATTTGCATTTGGCTAACTTGTAAAAGGCTTCGACGGTTTCTTTTGTGATGTCCTCGTCCGACAAAAATATAGTGCGCCGCGAGAAATAATTGAAATTAGGAAGTGCAGTGTTATGTGCTCTTTTGTAAAAATTTTTTAAAAATTAAAATTACATTAAACTTACTTTTTGTGTGATAAATATTATTTTATTATTTTATTTTTATTTTAAAACCGAGACTTGAATGCCAGATGCGTACCAATGCACGTGTTTCCGGATTAAAATCATTTTTTCCTCCTATTTACAGTTTTATTTTACTGATTGTGAGAGCATGTTAAGAGATTTTTCACATATGTACTTAAATTTCAATATTTCCCGGACTCACGTACGTGCATATATCTCAGCACAACTCTGCATAGGGATGTGTTCACACGAGCCATTAGCACTTTACGAAGGGGCGCGGCTGAACAGCTGTCGCGGCGGAGGGATACTTCATTGAATTACATGTGATATTCACTTGTTACGCGAACTGTCACTTCGGCTTACCCGGAATCCTTCTATAGTAAGATCCGAGCTGCCAAAGTTGCTAATATAAACAAAAGAAGCTACATATGCTCGGATATGCTTTCTGATATCACGTATTGAACCGCGTCAGTCTCATAGTCGTATTAAGGTACTTGTGATAATTAGATGATGACTTATCTCCCAAAATTCCGTTCATTTCTGGTTTTACCTTTCTAACCACAGCGTCTCCCCATATAGAGGAAATCTGTTTTTCGGCTAATCGATTCTGCGCAACGTCCACTGAACATAGATGATTGACTCCTACGCCGGTTCCCCTCTTCCTTCTTCCTGTTAGACCAGATCACCAAGTTTTCAAAGCTTATGAGCAAAAGTGCCGTTTATAAATCTTACCGTGTGCAATTAAAAGACCAGGGTTGAAGTATGAACTGACATCAAACAATCTGCATTAGCAATGTACTAGCATACCCAAGCGAGAACTCTCACATGTTGAACTCCTCTCCCTGTTAAAACACTCTTCCCTGTTTTTTTCCATTTCCATATTAAAACAATGAGATTTTTTTCTTCACGACCCTCATATCTTCTATTACATGCTCTATGTCCTACTGTAATTGGTAACAATAAAATACACCCTTATAAAATAAAAACTATTCCTATTTATCGTTATTACCGAGCAGAGAAATACGTCCATGCAATTCAGTCGCGTAGAATATCAAGTAATACGTTTAATTTCTCATATAGTTGCAGATTATACAGGCTCTGTACAGGTGGGGGGCAATTGAGACGCCTCGAAGCTGCCAAAGTGTAATAGAATGTTCAAGATATCATTCTGTAGATTATGGTATGATGAACGTTTAATTGAGAACTTTGGCTTCAACGTTTTTTTTTGTTAACCCCTAAAGCCCATCGTTTAGGAGTTCTTTAACGATATAGAATAAAAATGCGGCCGAGTGTTTCGTTTTTTGAAAAACAAATTTCATATTTTTAAAGTCACGTCTCCCTGAAAATCTCTTTCCTTAGATACCTCATTTATAAAGGTTTCGCGTGAGAGCCGTAAAAGTTATGTATACTACTGAAATAACATAGTAGACGATAATGTACAGACGTTATGGGCATTACCGCAATATCACACAATCAACTAAAACTGACACTGCCTTTCGCTCTCCGACTCCGTTTCTGCGGAGAAGAAGTAAAGGCGGCAGTTCCATATTGTAGATTGGCTGAATGTAAGCTACATTATAATGGCCTGTTTTGACACCTGAGTGATACGTTCTTTTGCTGTTGGAAGGAAAAAGAAGCCTACCGAAATTTGGGTGGGTAGGCAGAAGAGCAGGCCTGACGGCATTTGCCCTATGACATTAAGAAATGCATCATTGGATTGACGTTGAAATGACAGTATGTAGTCATCTGTCTGAGGCCAGTGGAAAAAAACTTAGACAAACTGAGCATGACATTGAAACTTTCCAGTCGAGCTAACAGTACCTCGCGATCGATTATTCAGCAATCATTCTTTAACTCCCAACACATGGGTTAGAATCAATTACATCAAATACAAGAGTATGTTGACTTATCCCTCAGAATCCTATTCTGATTCTCCCATCCCCCATTACGGCAACGTCTGCCCATACAGCAAAAAACCTTTCTCCGGACTTATCGATTCTTCTCAACTTCACCGCCCCTCCTCGGCGGACGGATGCGTTTGTCCCGTCCACCCATTCCCACCCTCTCTTTCCTCCTTGTGCCTTCCTCCCCACACATGGGGTGGCCGTAAATCAGCAGCGGCCGCCCAAAAATCCCTCCTCGCGAGGCGCCAAGCGGGAAATTAGCGATAAACGAGTTTCCGGCGGGCGCCGCGAGGTAGCGCGCTCGTCGACCACCGCTAGGTGGCGCCCGTGCAGCGGCCGTATATTTCTTGGGTGTCCGCCGCGTTTGGGGCTACCCCGACGAGCGTGTTCTATCTGCGTTGCCCTATAATTTACGATTCCACGCACCACTTCACCATAATTTACACATTTTTTTTTCGAGGAAAATGACGGTGTGGGTGTGCAGAATTCCGTTGGATTCCTAATTTGCTCGGATTTTTATTCCATGTCCAGACGGGAGTGGACTTGAAAAGTAAATCCGTTGCGCAAACGCTAAAATTTTGAAAATAACCGTTATGAATGTATCTTGAGAATTATCTTATATATTCATACGTATCTTTCATTTGTAATGTCTATAAAAAATGTTTTGTGTAATGTGACCCAAAAAATACTACATATACGTTTTTAATCAAATTTGATCTAGAATTCCTTTCTTTCTCCATTAATTGTAATAAAAAATGCAAACAGCTAACGAAAATGTTACGGAATAAATAGTAAATAGAATTTCCAAGCACTCTCCAGGACTGATTTTTTCTTCAAAATTGCTTTCTTATTAAATGACTTCTAACAATATTTTTCATTTGTTTGTAATTTTTTTGCCGGTAATAAAATTAAACACTGACTGGAAGGAAATTAGTTGATTTAAAATGATTCAATTATGAATCAAACTTGGGATAATAATTCATTTTAATCGATTAAATTTCTAAATCGAAGTTCGCATGACAAACCCCGACTGCACAACTATGCAGTTCTATGGAAAAAATTCAGTAGAAAGTACCTCCTTTAATCTTCAACTTCTTGCATATTAATTGGCAAAGTTCTACATTTAATGTCAGCCGTTCAATCTACGGAGGCTTGGTTCATTGTATACTTCGTCTGCCCGTGGCGTAAAATTAAATATAAGAATATAAAAGTTTTAAACGAAGTATTTTTCTACAAAGAACGAGAGATGTAAAGTATGTCATGAAATATTCGCTAATAAAATATTCTCTTTCACAAAGTTCCCCGACGTAATTTAAAATACCGCTGACGATTCTCTTGAGCATCGTAGGCAGGTATTATACGTAAACTGCTATCGTAAAATACTACTCAACTAACAAGTTTCGGAGTTCATGCAGTAAAGATATGCAAATGCGCTGTGCCATAAAACAGGGCGTTATTGCATCCACCTTGCACGAAAACGCTTCGCAGTTTCGTTTACCGCAGTGCATTTAAGGGACGATTTACTCCTGAATTGGGTGCGAACATGGCGCCCGTTTCAAGAACGTGTGTCACTGTTGGAATTACCAACTTCTGTGAGAGTGTGTAAGACTTGGGCTATTTCCTGGGCAAATATACTTGTTGGACATTCACGTTCTTTTCTTTAGGTCCTCAAAGGCCGAATTTTGAAACACTCAAAATTGAAACAGTCCACAATACCTATATAGAAAACCAGTTGTGCAAAACAGCACATATTTTCTTGCACTATTTATAAATAAGAAATTTTCAGAATCAGAGTGCACAGAAAATGAGATTCGCGCCGTTCGCTTATGCGCCTCTTGTTTTATCAGGGGGAAATATTGAAGCCTTTTTTTTCCTTTTGAGAAAAAATATTTTTTTCAGAAATAATTTTAATTTAAGCAAATACGTAAATTCTCCTTTTTTCAAAAACTTTACATTAAATTCTTTAAAGATATGATTTTTTTTAGAACACATTTGTTTAAAGTTAAAGCCTCTATCTTCAACTTTGCAGTTTAGAAATATTAACTTTTGTAATTTTAAAAAGTAAGTAATGTTTGCGAGAAGCAGTACCAATTGCTTTTATCGTAATTTGATACATACGAAGAGAAAATTTTAAGACTAAATTTACAGCAATTTTGAGGGGCGATTCAAAATTTGCATTATACGCAGAATTACGCAAAAAGTACACAACAATTCGAAAAATTGTATATGATCCTATTTAAAGATGTTTTCAAAAAACAACTTCAATAATAAAAACTTATCGAACTTCAATATTGTAGTTGTAGGAAAACGTCGAAGAAACTCCAACTTTTGCAATTTTCGAGACATCAGGGATCTCAAAAAAATCTGCACCATTCTCTCATGGGTTCTTTACGTTTTCCAAGGACGAAAATGAAACAATAAATGTGGACCAACCTTTAAGAAAATGTGGGTTCTTCACACACACACATATATATATATATATATATATATATATATATATATATAGAGAGAGAGAGAGAGAGAGAGAGGAGAGAGAGACGCACGTCATACCGTTAAAGTTGACAAATTATGTGCAGCTAAACTTGTTGTATTTGTCTGCGAATAAATTCTAAATACTGGCTTTAGTAATTGTCAAGAACGTTCCTTTACAAAGAAATAGATCTTTGGTCGGATCTCGTATTGCCAACAGCAAAGTACTCGTATGTGCGAAGACAACAGACACTGTACGACAATATAATTCAAAAAATTACATATTTTGAATAGAATAAATTAACTCTGTGGCGCTAAAATCTCGCTTGCAATTTCTTTTTCATATCTTATCTATCGTTGGCAAAATACCACTATAGTAAATCATGGCATAACGATTAACACACTTAATTGACCATGTAACATGTTCAATGTCAGTATACAAGATTAGAATAGTAAATGATACGAGAATTGTCAGTATACAAGAATTGAATATTATATGACACGAGAAACGATGAAAACAAAGGTTCCGAAATTAAAGAGAGCAGAGTGAATTTAATTTTCCATTCACAGTTTCTCTTTCCACAACCTTTATCAGAAAATAATCATTGTATTTTTTTTTGGTAACATCAACATTATAGTCCCAGAACGCCATAAGATTTTGTAAACACCAACAACCTAGAAAGATATTGAGATGACAATCATAGAGAAATAAAAGATATACATACGAGGAGCTCAAAAAGAATGTAAAAGGAGAAATAATCTAATGTTGCTCTAATAGTCTTCCAACGGAAGAAAGAAACATCACGTCTCTAATTAAGAGGATATATTTCTTAGTAGGGAAAATAATATACACGCATCCTCATAACATGAGTTTCCAGTAAAACGAATCATATTTCGAAACAGGCAAGAAGAAACATTGTAATTTGTGAAATACTTGTTTAGTTAACACGAAATTCGTGTAAGGGAACCAAAACAGTTAATCTCTACGCGAACAGTAAAACGAAATATCTTGCTTCTGAAATGTGGCTTAGATGACACGGATAGTATTGTCGGTCATCGGCCATGCGTCACTTGACAATAAAAGCACCTTTCTCGGAATTTCCTATCATTTGCAGGTTTCTTCTATAGACGCAAATTGATATCCCAACGATATCTATAAAAAACGATGTAATGTTCGAATAAATGAGGGCAGTGTTTTATAATTTGCTCATGAAAACAAAAGTTACATTGTGATGAAACAAAAACGAAATGGTCTAAAATTACCATATAAATTTTTGACAGTAATCAAAACAAAATTTGCAGAGAAATCAAAACTCGGATTATTGATTATAATAACTCTATGACAAGATAAATCAGATGCCAGTTTCTGAATGTTCTGGCAACGACGTGAAACGGCGGTTAGGACTTTGGTATGAAGATATCGAAAGTGAACGAACGGAACAGTCTGATTTTGTTTGCGATTTGCAAATGTGTACCCAAACCGACCGCTTATTTAAGAGAATGCGCACTCAATAATTTGAAATATCGAACCTTTAAGTGATCGCCTGGTTGACTGTGTTAAATTCAAAAATCAACGGCGTATATATCGATTCTGGAGAAGCAGAACAAAATTAACGAAACAGGTGCCAAGAAGTAGGTGAGAAATTTAGAACTGACAAGTATCATTCGAGAGATAGGTTCAGTTTCAATGAAAGGGAAACATATTACAATTTACAATACATGTGAACATTATCTGCAAAAAGGAATGTAATATCATGGAGCCGCAGAAGTAAAGATGCAATTTTGTGCTAATCTATCAATCCAATAGTAAATATGTGTGCGGACAAACGAAAAAGAGAACACGCCCTGCTTTAGGACTGCGATAGATTCGTGAACTTTGTAATTACCAGATATTTTGAATATAATATAATACATAATAGTTCAAATGCACACGAAATTACTGCTTCATACACCGTCAGCGACTCTCCCATTCAATTTTCATTAAAAAAAAAAAAAAAAAAAAAAAAAAAATCGATTTCGAGATTTCAACGGATTACACGTTTTGGAGTGCCATGAAAAAGTGTTTTTTTGCAAACGGCCATCCGACTGTGAACACCACTACCACTTCCATATTTAGAATTTTTTCCGAAATGGATATTCTCGCTTGAAGCTTCGCAATTTTGAAAAAGCGTTCTTTAAAATTTTGGAATTGAAAAGAAAAGACACTTTGAAGGCGATAAATGAAAACTGGTTTGAGAATAGGGCAAAGCTGAACCATGGGGCACACCCCAAATCCAACAAATTAGAAAACAAACTAGTACGAGAAAGTCAGACACACTTGTAGCATTAGTTCTATAACACGAACTTTGGATGAAGGATTTAATTGCATTGTGCTAATAAGGTACCAAAATATTGGTCATTAAACCAAACGTAAGATCTTCCTGAAACGACACACTCACAAACCGTGAACAAGAGACGGCCCCCACGTGGAACGAACAAACAAGGAGCGGGCGCTCAGTGCATCAACTGATGTCACTACAGCGCCTCTGACAGGGAGGTTCTGGGTTCGAGTCCTGACGGCAGCAGGATTTTCGACACTAGCTTTTCAGCTAGGTCCAATTCAGTCGCTGTCTGGAGGAGAATTCTAACGGCCGGCTGCTCTGATCGGTAGTTTTCGGTGGTTTCTCCGATCAACACAGGTGAATGCCGGAGCAGTACTCTACCAAACGGGCCACGGACCGTGCGCGATCTTTCCTTCCACTTCCTTGTCCTATCCTCTCTCCTTACATACGCACTTACACTAACATGCACTACACTGCCACATATTTCGGGAGATCTGTCGGGAGCCTAGAGCTTGTCCCGGCGGGGGCGGTGCCCCGTTGGTGAGAGAGTCCTGGTTAGGGGGAAACCCCCCTAGCCGACGGTAGGGCGGCGCCGGATCTCGCCATCCAGCGGGGGAATATCACCACCATCTCCCGAGAAAAAAAACATGCACTACACTAACGGGACTAATAATCAAAGCAGTTGACGCGCCCGGAAACACAAAAAAATCAATCAATCAATGGACAAAACAAGTCCCCGTGACATCGGAGTGCGTTGCAACACACATCGGCCTGCGGGGAACGAAGTCCCGCAGCGAGGAGAAGCCGAACGGCAGTGGAGAGCCTCGACAGGCCGCATTCAAACAAGAGAACTGCCATCAAACGGTGTCCCATTTCACGCCCGGCAGACGCACTTCCCGCTGGCCTTTGGCGCAGGCGGAGAGGCCGACAGACGTCGAGGCGGGCAGGAAGGCGCGGACGCATGGCGGCAGAACCCTTTCCGACGCGGACGAGCAACGCCCCGCCCCCCGGCCAACCACCCACCGCCACGCCAATCACGCTCCGGTCCCCTCGCACTGTGTGCCGCGCTGCAACACCGTGGACTAACATACAAGCGTGCAACCCCTCTTTCCACGATGGTTTTGCGGCGATGTGCTATTAACATCGATGATTTAATTTCAAAGATGGGTAGCAAACTTGATGATTTTGTTGTTGGAGTAATTTCGCATCCGTATTCCCTCCTTTGCTCATTATATGCATCCAATCGTGTCTCGTCACCGTCTCATTCATCTCTTAGAAACCGGTTCGTTTCCTGGCACCAGCTCATCTGCACCTCTGTCTCCTCATACCAAGATTGCCGAAATTCCATCAATGAAAAGAACACATACAACTTAAAAAACCTGGAATAAAATCATTTAGTAATTTTTGAATTAGTTAAAAAAAAAAAACCAAAATATGACACACATCAAAATATACAATAAACTTCGAAATCGACTCGTACAAAGTACGAAAAACAATAAAAATATTATATAAAGAACCCAGGCAATGAAAGAAACATTTCATTCGCTAGTACTGATAACTTCGTTATAACAAAGAAAACAATTTAACAATAAAATAGAAATTTGTTTTGAAAATTGTGTTACTTTTATATCCAAACGTGATAATATTCAAAAGCAATTACAAGTAATTGTTTCATGAGTTTCAAAACTTTAAACTGTGTGGACACTGAAAAACAATCACTGGACGCACCGAATATGTACTTGGCAATTGTTTAATTTGACTGTTCGATTGATTGATTGACTTTTATCGTTTCCGGGCCCGTCAACGGCTTCGGTCATTACTCCCGTTAGTGTAGTGCATGTTTTTCTCGGGAGATAGCGGTGATTTTCCCCTTGCTGGATGACTTACCGTCGGCTAGTGGGGTTTCTCCCTAACCAGGACTCTCCCACCTGCATGACACCGCCCTAGCCGGGAGCCGGAAACTCCAAACTCGCGACCGCTCTTCCGGAATATATTGTAGTGTAGTGCATGTTAGTGTGAGTGTGTAAGGGGAGAGGATAGGATAAGGAAGAGGAAGGAAAGATCGCGCGCGGTCTGTGGCCCGTTTCGGAGGGTACTGCTCCGGCATTCGCCTGGTGTTGATCGGAGAAACTACGTGAAATTACAGATCAGAGCAGCCGGCCGCTAGAATTCTCCTCCAGACAGCGACTGAATTCGACCTAGTTGACTGTTCGAATGAAATCAGTGTTTCATTACGACTAAAAACTCAATAGGGCTCAAAAATACACATTGAGTACTAATTAAAAATATTTGTTTAAGCTCATCAGCAAATTCTTTGTACCCCATTTCGAGAGATTCTTCAGAGTATATTCTAGTAACGCACACGTCCACATTCTTACAGGATGCGGCTAAGAACAAATGATGTTACCCACGGATCTTCACTCCGAACACATGTTCCATTTATAAAATACAAGTACTTGACAGATCGTAACAAAATTTATGAAGCGCTGGAATCCGTTTTTTCAATACATTGTAAGCTTTTCCTTTGTTTTTGAAAGGCCCGATTTGGAAATGGTCAAATGGTTCACGGATTTTAACAGAACCCTTTCATTTAGTTGCAGTTTCACTTGTGCCGTCTGGTCATGAACAAGATATTTCCAATAAAATAGTATTATTTTTTAAAATTACAATACAACTATCAATAGTATTCATTGTCTTACAGATATCAATCTTAATAACGAAAATTCTTTTACTCTGTGGATTTTTCCTTCTCTAATCTTTCTTCTATTTTACAGCTCCCATATCATTTAACAATGAGAAGCATCAATCGCATATGAAATGCAAACACTACTATTTTCAATGCAGCACAATTTTGATGGCAAAGAAATATCTTTATCGTAAAAAATCATATGTTTAAAATGGCTACGAAGAATTATGTAAAATTATAAAGAATATATATAATAAATATAATATATATATAATATAAATATATATAATAAAAATAACATTATGAAGAATGTAAATTTATGTAAAATTGCTTTCGGTGAAAAACACGGGAAAGACACTCGTTTTCTGTCCTAATTCGAACGTAATATTTCCTGTTGTAATTCGAACGCAATTTCAGGCAAGATTTCGCGCCAAAAACTCTCTCGCGCCAAAAACAAAAACATGGTGCCTGCACAGCTGTAAAGTAGACCCCGCAACCAACAGTGAAATATCTAATTTTTCAATGCAGCCAAGATGTGAATTACTTAGCCTTTTTACTAAGGAGTTGATTCTTTGAAAAACCGCTCGGCTGAAGGTGTTCAAACAATTGACACTCGTGTCTTATTTACAAATGCATCTGATTCCCAGAAGTGTCAAGAATATGAGGGTTCCCAGTAGCTGGCGCAAACTCGTGTGCGTCGGTTAAAGCCAGTCAAACTTTTCAAAGCAGTTTGTCATTCCAAAGAATTTCATACGAAAGACGTCTCTGCTTTTCTCTGTAGAAGTTCACAGAAAAAATGTTACAAATCCAACCCGGAACGTTTAAAATGTACGTTCTTTGCTGTTATTTAACGCCAAGGAATAATAAATGAGGGAATTTAAAGTATGGTGACATTTGAATCAACTTAGGCCGCCGATGTATCAACAACCTGCACACACTCATTAGCAACCTTGGAGTTTTAACATAAAATTTCTGTCCTCCCAATAAAAACACTCTCCTCCTCTTCCTGGATACTCCTGCGGAAACGACATCTCTGGCACTGGAGCAGACAGCACCAGTACAGCACAAGCATGCACAGACTTCACTAAAACAATTTCATTATTATTATTATTATTATTATTGATGTATTGAAGGAATTTCTTATTAATCCTCATATGCAAACGTGGAGTAAATCGAACCCAACCACGTTTGTTTCTGGCTCTCTTCAACATCGCAAATTCTGGGTCAATAAGCCCCCAACTCGATCTGGTTTTTGTCCAGTTTCCCTGATCCATTGAGAAAATGCTGAGATGGCCCCTTGCTTTCCATCTGGACATAAATGTAAATTCATTATTTGTGTAAGACGTCTCGAATTTAGAGGGAAATATAGTTATTCAAATTATCGTTTCCATGCTGTCAAGGCAGGAAATATTATTCCTTGAAAATGTATATCATTGCATCGGAAAGTTTTTTTTTTAAATTAATTCAAAATTCAAGTAGTACATGACTTAGGAATCACAGAAGTTTAAAAACGTGCACAAATTCACTTCTCCCCATAGCACGAAATACAGTTTCAACTGTTTTTTTTTACGTAAAATAAAAAGAATAATAAACAATTTTTCTCAGATATCTGTGTCTTCGTAACATCTTTTATAAGTCTTATTTATTATAGTGACATTTTTTAATTTTCATAATTCTTACTTGCTATTTTGAACAGCTTTAATAAAAATAATATGCGGTTACAAATGTGGAGACACCCTAACCCCATTCCTCTTTTTATTTCATTACCGATATGCAATTATTTTTGTTGTTGGTATTAATTTCCTTTTGAATGGAAACTTTAAAGCTATACAAATCCACAAAAAGCGATGTCGATGTAATGGCAAAAGACTTGTAACTTACAATGCAAGAAAATCACAAAATGCAGCTAATGATTTTATTCTTTAAAGTTTTGGACATTGCTGTTCGTAGTACTCACGATACAGCATTCTGATTACCATAGCAAGAATTCTTACTGGCATCGTTTGTTTTAGATAAACATTCTGACGTGATGATCAAACCTTATATGCAGAAATGGAACAGCAATATTCACCACAACATGCAAATAAGACAAACCATGAATAATGTGAAATTGCTTAATAAAATAACTGCTAAAATAATTGCTTTATAAACGAATTCTCCACCCCCAAGCACAAAAAGAACACAGGCAAAGAAACGCTGCACAATATGCACACGGAATGAATATAGAAAAATATCCGTTTTGCATTGTATATTAAAAAAATATTTTTGTCCTGGGCATTAGAGCATCCTGCGTACAATTTGCAACCCTACATAAATTGCCACAATTACAATAGAATAAATTGTTTGTAGGTTTTAAGCTGATCCAATAAATTTCTACCAAATTTGATATTTAATTCGCTCCAGAAGCACGATCATCATAGTGGCTTAATTGAAAATAACTATTTTTTTCTTAAAAAAAAAAAAACTCTAAACGTAAAAAAATGTAGTTTTAATGATTTCCTATTTTGAAAATTATTAATGTTTAAATTCGAGAAAACGAGTACGAAAAAGAAACCAATAACTGTAATTTATCAGCCTCGGGTCAACCTCACCCCATTTTTCAGTAGGTAAATTCATGATTACATAGAGGATTTAAACAGGAGTTTAGTAAATTATTCTAAAACACATATAAATAATAACAATGTATTATATTACAAAAAAACTACATTGGCCTTTTGTTTTGATTCATCACAGGTCCTCTTCTCTCTTTACTTTCTATATAAACCCCTTTCTTCAATATAATCTTTTCTAAGATATTCATACGGACTCTCATTCATCACAGGTCCTCTTCTCTCTTTACTTTCCATATAAACCCCCTTTCTTCAATATAATATATTCTAATATATTCGTACGGAGTAACTCTCATTCATCACAGTTCCTCTTCTCTCTTTACTTTCCATATAAACCCCCTTTCTTCAATATAATCTTTTCTAAGATATTCGTATGGAGTAACTCTCTTGCCAGCAATTACAAATCAAAATCACTTTCTTACAATCTCAACCATATTCGCATTGAAAACATGGATTGAATATATTCTTAAAAAAATTAATGGAAAGTACATTAAGATGGATTACATCAAAACCAAATTATAAGAATTATAGACAAAAACAGCTTCAATTTATTATAGACAACGTATCACATTTTGTTTTATTAATAGACTTCAATGCGAAGTTTCGAAATCATCCCTTGATTTCTTCAGGTTTGGTAATTACATCTCAATAATTTAAAAGATACGTAAATACAAGTAAAACAACAAATCTTTGGGCTAAAAAATGCCTTTGTCAACAATAAAACATCCAATTAAACATACATTAAAAACTAGTTTTTCCCATCACACCAGAAGGGTGGTGGAAAAATAATAACTTGGAAACCATTAACCTCACATTATACAGTCGACTTCCAAAACAAAATGTGATACGTTGTCTATAATAAATTGAAGCTGTTTTTTTCTATAAATCCTATATAAAAAAGACAACCTATACAACATATTAACAAATTATAAGAAGTTTGTAGAAAAACAACATTAATGTAATGGTTTATAATTAGTTCAACGGTAGCTATTTGTACCCTTTTTTAATAAAAAAAATTCCTCCCAATATTATTCAAAATCTTATTCTAGAGACGCAATCCGGAATTCATATTCTTTTTATTGTTATTTGATGCCATATACTGATTTTTTATATCACTAATAATTGGAATATTCAAAGAATTTCGTCAGCATAGAAAAGTATTCATTAGTTGTAATTTTAATATACTTATCTACTCGTGAATCAGCGGTATGCGTGCGGGAAGGGGGATGAAATCTGCAGAGTAACTCCACGTCGAATGCCCCTCGGTATTCGTATGTCAATTGTAGCAAGACTTTGAACTCGTAGTGAAGACAACTAGCTGTCAGCAGTAGCAAAATTCTGCTGAAGAATTAGTAGATTATATCGAAGTGTGTTCTTGGGTTTCTAGGGAAATTACACAACATGGGGAGACGCTGCACACCTTCCTTTTCCATTTCTGAGCGTATATGTGGTCAGTAATATGCATGTCACAATAATTTCCCTATTTTTTCCCAGTGAATACTACTTCTATTCGCAATAATGTAACAAGCGCGAATATTGTTCAGTGAACCACGAGGTGCTTCGGAACGCGATGTGAAAAATCGACTGAGGCAGAGTAAGGAAGGGCTGGAAAGACTGATTATTATGAGATTCTATGCGCGTTAACTGCTATGGTCATTAGTCACACCAGTGTAGAGCGTGTTTCATCAAGAGACGTGGAGGTGTTCTTCCCCTACCGGATGGAGAAATCCGGCGCCGAGCGTGTGTGTGATGGGTGGCGAGACGAGAGGGAACATTTTTTTAACGTGGCATCTCTGGATAGTATCTCCAAGATGGAATTCGGCACGACTTTTTGCGTCTTTCTTGGTCCCGCCGCAAAATGTCGCATGATCGCGAACGTATCAGTGCTGCAGATCAAACGACTCTTAACAGCAGGACTGAGAAGGACACAAAACGTGCCGAATTCTATCTTGGATTGATACATAAAGTTTTTCGAGTTTCCGAGGACGTCAATTGCTTTGCTCATTAGTGCCGTGAATATAGTGCATGTTTTTTTTCTCGGAAGATGGCGGTGATCTTCCCCCGCTGGATGGCGAGATCTGGCACCGACCTACCGCCGGCTTGTGGGCTTTCCCCCTAACCAGGACTCTCCCACCAGCGGGGCACCACCCCAGCCGGGACAAGCTCTACACTCCCGACCGGTCTCCAGGAATATGTGGTAGTGTAGTGCATGTTAGTGGAAGTGTGTGTGTGTAAGGGGAGAGGATAGGACAAGGTAGAGGAAGGAAAGATCGCACGCTGTCTGTGGCCCGTTTAGTAGTACTGCTCCGGCATTTGCCTGGTGTTGATCGGACAAACCACAGAAAACTACCGATCAGAGCAGCCGGCCGCTAGAATTCTCCTCCAGACAGCGACTGAATTCGACCTCGCTGAAAAGCTAGTGTCAAAAATCCTGCCGCTGTCAGGACTCGAACCTAGGACCTCCCGGTCAGTCCATCTTGGAGATGGAATCACTATGGACGGAGGGGTTGTGCGAGATGGCCTGCTCGGATGGGGATTGGGGAAGGGGGGCGGGGCAGCGCAGCGCAAAGCCGCGAGACGAACGAACAGAGCGGCGCACGACGCGGGGGAGTCGAGCAACGACTTGGGGAGTGGGGGGCGTCGCGCCGGAGTGGCCTGCGCTTCCGCGCGCGTCCCTTTGAGCTGGGACTTTGTTCCGGAGCCGCGGGGGGCGCTCGCCACCCTCCCGCCCACGCACCCGCTTGCGCCGGGGTTCTCCGGCGGCCGAGACGCCGCGACTCCACGCCAGACAGCGCTCCGCAACAGTCGCGCGCCGCGGCACACGCCGCGATGGTTGGATGGTCGGTTGTTAGTGGCGTCGTCTACAGACGGCTGCGTCCGGGCGCGTCAACTACCGAGGTCATTTATCCCATAAGTGGGTGGAGGCAAACTAGATTAATCCAAATTAGCCCTTGCTATTAATATAAACCACGTACATGATTTTAAATTTTAAAAAAGTTAATTCAATTGCATTCTCAACTTTGCTCCATAGGTATGTATGGAAAATTATTTCAATGTTTGTGTGCAAAATCCGTGAATGTCAGAACAAAATAGTGTGTGTATTTTCATCGGGAGGTGGCGGTGATGTAACCCCGCTGGATAGTGAGATCCGGCGCCGACCTACCGACGCCCAGCGGGGTTTCCCCGAACTAGATATCACCCACTAACGGGGAACCGCCCCAGCCGGCACAAGCTCAAAGTTCCCGAGCGGTCTCCCGGCATGTGTGGAAGTGTACTGCGTGTTAGTGTAAATGTAAGTAGAGAAAAGAGGACAGGGAAGAGGTAGGAATAATCGCGCGCGGTGATCGAAGAAACCACGGAAAACTCCCGATTAGAACATTCGACCTCTTAAATTATTTTCCAAACAGCGACTGAATTCGTCTTAGCTGACAAGCTAGTGTCGAAAAGCTTGTTATTGTCGGGATTCGAACCTAGGACCTTACGGTCAGAGTCACTGGAGTGACATCATTTGATGCACTTAGCCACCTCTCTCGGTACCCGCCATGAAATTGCGCCTGCGGGAGTGAACCTCTTCCCTCTTACACCAGAATGGCCAGGGGCGGTCAGACAACCTAGCCCCACACGACTATTTGATTTTGCTTTATTTGCTCTCTTTTAGTGTACTACACTTGTATGACTTAGATGCTTGGCTGTTGAC
Source organism: Teleogryllus oceanicus (assembly GCA_964035755.1). NCBI lineage: Eukaryota > Metazoa > Arthropoda > Insecta > Orthoptera > Gryllidae > Teleogryllus > Teleogryllus oceanicus. The sequence goes on from CAXIVR010000007.1 coordinate 70,289,821, forward strand.
GGGAGCGGGAATATTAAGTGCGCAAATAATGGGCTTCTTTCAGAAGAAGAGGCAAATTTTGTTGTTGCACAACTGGTACCATTTATGAAAGGCTTTCAAGTTGTGTATCGTAAAATACAACGAACTTCTGCAGAAACCAGCGCTGGTTTATACAGAAATATTACATACAATGCGGAAATTCTCAATATATAGCAAACCTGAAAATATTTATCGTCTTCTCGTCAACATTTTATAAATTTCTTTCGGTATATTACTTTTTTTATTTTTTAACTTACTGGTGAAAATATTCGAGAACTGTAACTCGATTTGTTTTTTCATTCCAATCGTTTCGATCCTCGGGACTTTTCCATTAGTACAGTATCATTCCTGCAAGCGTATAAATTACAAATTCTGTTTTATGATTCCACTATCTTCAGACATGTTTTTTCATGCCAGAAATTTTATGTTACATGAAGTGAAATGCTCGTCATAGCCCAAATTTTTTACGTTTGTTCGCTAGAATTTGGGAGAATTATACACTACCTCACGCAAAAATATCTGCAGTGGCTTTGGCTAGGAGATCCTATGGTCGGAAAACCGACGGTCGCAGGAGTTTTGACACTAGATAGACACAGGACGAATTCAACCGCTGTTTGGAGAAGAATTGTAGAGACAAGAGATCGGTAGTTTTCCCTTTTTCTTCCGATCTACACCAGGCAAATGCCGGAACAGTATCCTAAAACAAGGGCCATGGATACCGCCCGATTACTCCTTTCTCTTCCTCGTTCTATCTGCACTCTTTACATTCACTAACGTGCACTCGCATGTTGGGAGCATCGAGCTTGTTCCAGTAAGGGATGTGCTCCGTTGGTAGTGTGGCGTCATACGGGTGTAATCAGTACACAGACGAGAGTAGGCTGTAATAAAAGCAGGTTTATTCACAATTTAGACTGTAGTCACAAATAACCAATGCACTGTATACAATTAACTAAATAAATAGACCACACTGCTAGGAGAGACATTTACAACGGCTACCACAGCGCAATATACAATCTAATGTTTCGCCGTGCGTAGTACCGCCTGCCCCGAGACCGACTACATGTCTCACTAGTCACGACAATAACTGCTGGCTCCTTGCGCCGCCTGCACGTTCGCACCTCTCACGAACGACCTACGCTGCTGCCTCCAGGATCACAAAGAAGAAAGAGTTATTGTTCTCACGGCCCTTAAATAGCCCTCGCGACGCAGCCCGCCGTCTCCATTGCCTCCGCCTTAGCGATGCGCTCACCCTGTCAGAAAAACCCCGTGCGTAATCACTTCTGCCTTTGTCTACGCATCCGGTGCACACCGCGCCGCGTGCTCACACTGGTTTTAGCGACACAACGCTACAGTAGGAAATACCCGGTTCGGGAAATCCTTGCAAGACGATGTACGTCGGTGACGGATCTGGCCAACCCGCGCGGGAATATCATCGCCACCTCCTGCAATGAATACATCAATCAATCAATCAATCGCGCAAATCAATAAATCAGTGAATTAAAAATGCACGAGTTTAGATTCGATTCGGCCAAAGGAGAGTTTATAATCGGCCTACCAGAGGTATGGCTAAATTTAAAGTCCGAAATGCATTTTATGTGATAACACGATCCGGCCAACTCAGATGAAATGAAATTTCATCTGAGGCATCTTCCGCGCAAATGAATTTTGTAATTCGAATGTTGCAAGTGTGACCAAGACCGGGAATCGAATCGTCTTACATCCTGATCTCTATAGGCAACAGGGAGTATGTCAGGAGCCCTGCATTCGATTCTCACTCAGTGTGACTTACCTTTTTTTAATAATGCTAATTACAAGTAGATTTTTTGTTTTTACTTCTACGTTATCTCACGTCCTGTGTAAATACGTCCTTCGACTGATGCAATAGTGGTAACTAATGGCCGGTTTAGATCGTTTAATCTCAAACGAAAAGCTACTGTTCGCAAATAATTGTTACTTCAGAAATAAGGCAATCAATATTCACTTTCAGTGGACGCGCGAATACTCTCCATCCTCACATTTTTTTAATATTTGCAATTAATATTAGTTTCTCAGAAAACACGTTATTTTAGTACGCTCACACAATAAGACTATTTTAAATTAGTCTTGTTCGGTATTGATCAGTTCAGTAATATCAGAGTTATCATAGATTGGGACGCCCAGTTTCAGCATAAAGAAACCTGTGATTTTACATTATTTCGGAATATTTGGAAAAGAAAGGCAACGGTACATTGTAAATAAAATGAAACAATTATGAATGTAATGCACAATTTTTGTATCATATCTTGTTCGATTTTTTTTTTGGAATTCATGGATTTTTCACACACACTTTGAAATAAATTTTCCAATGTACCTATGCAGCAAACGTCGGAATGCAATCGAACTAACCTTTTTTAATTTAAACACATCTATGCGATCTATATTAACAGCAAAACTAATTAAATGAATCTACTTTGCCTCCACCCACTTTTGGTTATGCCAGTCGCTCAGTCCTCAATTTACCCGCATGGTGCTGCAACTACTACCAGGCTAAGAACATATTTTCTTACTATGTCTTCTCAAAACAAAGAGTTGTCAGTGCCAGTTTCAACTATGTGGCAGCCTATTCACTTGGTTATTTTCAATCATATTTAAATTACTTTAAAAATTAATATGAATACGAAATCAATTTTGCAGGAGCTTCATCCTTCGTATTTTTTCTCTTCTTTCTTCCTTCACCATATTCAATTCTGAAGTTTGGATTTCACCAATCTTTCACTGCATTAAAATCTCTACATTTACCACTTAGGACAAGAAACTTCTCAGCATAAAGCGCAAGAATGTAATGCCAATATACTACTACATAAATACATGACTCCAGTGATTTATTAAATCATTTTACATTTCCACATTGGCATGATCCTAATAATACAACTATTTGCATTATTAAACCGAACGGCGGGATCTGAAGAAATATCCGCCCCGCACACCGCAGCAATATCCTTTCTGAATTTTTTGGATACATGACTCGCTTCTTTTGTTTCAGTTAGCAGTTTTTCTGATGACGATATCAGTCTTAATTTATTACAAAGTAAATTTAAGTTAGACTTTTGTACTCTACTACTTAGTTATGCACTCGGTTGCGTTTACTAGTTTGAAAATTCATCATAACCTTTATTCGACTTTTAAAGACGTTCGTCAAATGCACGTTCGTCAGACATGCGACTAGTTACCATCAGTTTAATCTGTCTTCCGTTCGTCAGATCTATTATTAAATCGTAAGAGTTCTATCACTTTCCCTTGCACGCGAATGCTCTGTGATGTTCGCCGCAAGGGCTTTCGATGAAACAAGTTATCACTTTTATTTCTGAAAAATTTTACCATTCCGTTCACTTTCACTAATAAACACACCGCAACTGTAATATCTACATACAACCCTACAAAATGTCAATGTAACACACGCGATCGTTTCCAAACTCCTGCGTACTTCCACGAAAGGTAATAGCTTTCTCAGTACTTTGCTGTCCGCATGTTCGATCAAAGAGATCGAAGAGCAAAAAGAATGGGCTGGTCAACCTCATCATCGCTGACAAATTTATGAGTCGAAACGAAATTAAGGCGATCGAAATTCAACGAAAAATGTGGCTGATTAGAGTCGATAATTGAGCGACAATTACACGAATTCAAAAACTAGCAAATAAATCGTTCGGATTTCTTCTCAGAATTACGAGGAAAAAATAAATTCTCAATTCACATGCAAGTTAAGTTCACTGTAAGTAGTAGATATTGAATAAAGCTGTGACGTTTTTGTTCAGAGAGTCATTTCGGACATCCCTTTTGGTATCGTTTTACTTGGAAGAATAAAGTGTATTGGATTTACTTTTAAAAGAATGTAGTCAATCCGATAGTCGATTTCAATTCAGTTGAAAGATATGTTCATTCAACAAGTCGATCGTTGTAATGTTGCAGAGTATTCACCGGGAGGTGTGACTCAGGGCATCAACTGATGTCACTGTAGTGACGCTAACTGAAATGTTCTAGGCTCGAGTCAGGTGGCAGCTCCGAGGCAGGATTTTCGACACTAAATTGTCAGCTAGGTCGAATTCAGTTGCTAGTTGGGGAATTATTGCATCCTACTGCGCTAATCAGTAGTTTTAAGCAATTTCTCCAATTATCACCAGGCGAATGCCGGACCAGTACTCTACAAATACAAAAATTAGTCTTACACTATAGCAATCTGCCGCCCGTTTGTTAGGGATTTCGCATTTGTCTGGAGTTGATCAGAAGAACCACGGAAAACATCCCATCACAGCAGACGACCGCAAGAAGTCTGTTCCAGACAGCGGCATAATTCGACCTACCTACTTAACTAGTGTCGAGAATCATATCACCGTCGGAAGTCGAACCTAGAACCCCTCGGTCTGAGGCACTGCAATGCACTGACCTCCCCCTCCAGCTCTCTCAATCCGATGTAACATCACTTTTAACAGCGGATTTTTTACATTGTTGATTTTTTAAAAAATTTAAATGAATAAGGTAACATCATAAAACTTATTGTGGTTATCAAACATTCATCAATCTTCAGGCTATTCTTCAGGCCATATGGCCAAAGGTACAAAATAACAAGAAATGTTTCGTCGATTTATTAATAGAAAATTATATTATATTGAGCAATCAGAAAACAAAAATTTAACTGAAGAACAAAGTCAAAATACGATCGAAACAATTAACAAAGTTTTAACATAATTAACATAATTAAAAATTAATAAATGCAACCACGGTCTAATTAAACCCACCCGCATGAACATTAATGACAACCAAATTTGTTTTTTTGTTTTTTTAAAAAAAGGTTGATGTTTAAAAACATGGATGGTTTTATGAACATCGATATTTAAATTATGAACATTAAGGTTGGCAATATCCGTGTTTTGATGGCGATATATCAATAGCAAAGCAATGGCAGAGAAAGAGGATCGGGCGGTGTCGATAGAACGGGTAATGGCGAGGTGGTGAGTGTTGGCAGTGCCAGTAACACAGGAGTGAGTACTGCCGGCCGGACTGTGGCGGTGCGTCGGCGTCGGGCCGCAGTGGAAGCGACGAGCGGGCGGAGGCGGGGGGGGTTCGCCACTGCGGGAAGGAGTTGTGCGCCCTCGGGGAAGCCCCTCTGCAGCGATGCAGGAGTAGTCGGAGAGAGAGGGGGGATAGACGCGGGGGGAGGAGGCGTGGCGGTACAGGTTCGGGGCGGGGCGGAGTGAGGGCGGGGCAGTGGAGGTGGCAGGGTGGCGAGTTGAGAGCGCGACAGGGCAGGGCGGAGGCGTGACGGGGGGGGGGGCGGGGGGGGGGGCGGGGCCGGGGGGGTCACCGAAGAGGGTGTGAGGGAGGGGGGGAGCACCGGGATGCAGGGAACTAATAACCGCAGAGTCCTTTCTCTGCCTGCGCGAGAGCCGGGCGCAGCGGTGGCGTGATGCGGACACGACGGAGCGACGGCTGCCCAAATGGAAAGTTACTGTTTACCCTCGCTCTACAGTTACGCCCTCGCCGTCTTTCGCGGACTTCCCTGAATTTGCAGAGAAAGTCCGAGTGCAGCACATTCACTCGGGAGAAGAACGTTTTTTTTTGTGTCTGTGTATAACTGTGTGTGTGTGTGTGTGTGTGTGTGTGTGTGTGTGTGTGTGTGTGTGTGTGAGCGCGCGCCCCCAGCGTTCAACCTCAGATTTTTTTATATATTTCTTTTATAACTAATCGATTTGTTTGTACACCAGAATGAAGCAAATGGCTGCAGATTACTTTGCGATGTCAAAAATATTGCAATAGATAAATAACTCATTACAAAATTTTGCTGTCCGATCGATCTTGAATCAACTCAGTTTCTCAGTTTATTAATAAAAGAATTTGTCTCCTCATACAGATAATCTCTAATCTTTTCAATTTTACATTTAAAAGGTAAAAAAGGAAGTTCGGTAAAATTTCATTTTCTTCTCAAGGAAATTCGAAGGTTTCGAATAGGCAGATAAATAACATAATACACAATATTCATTCTCTCATTGTAAAGGTATTATATGCAGAGTTTTGCACAGAATATCTACAATTTGCAATTCGAACACCTCTTCCTATGATTTTGTTTTTCGACCCGGTAACACATATTAATAATCAACCAGCAAAAATCTATTATGTCATAATTCTATTTCAGAGGCATATAATTTTATGCCTAACAGTTTTATATTATTTTAAGTACTTTACGCTCTCGAAACAAATGATTGTTGTTTGATGAAGACTCTTTAATTTGCAGAAACGTTTATTTGCTGGTCACTCTGTACAGCTCTGCAGGATTGTGGCTTTTAATTACGAAGCCCTACAATAAAGAACTAAAAAACAATAATTAAGTGTATAGAACTCCTTTCCCCTCTTACTATGTCAGCCAAAATTATCCATGTACTTTCAGGATGACAACTCTCACAACAAAATGAACGGAGGGTTCATCGGGAAACATTTGTGAACAATGCATGTCAAACTACATTTCGAAAATTCCACGAGGAAAATACGGCGACGATATTACAAGAATTTCTGAGTAGCAAGAAAAAAAAACGTATTGGACATAACTTGGAAGTAATTGCAATGTTGCACGGAGAAAAGTTTTCGGCTATTGATCGCCACGTCTATTTCATACTTGTCCATATTTCATTGTTAATTCTTAGTGCTCGGTCTGTCTGTTCTAAGTTCACCGTCCTTTTTCCTTTCATTTTCCCTGCTAATAGTTTCACCTCCATTTACAACGACAAAACTCGCGCGACTTCAGAGCTCCAAGATCACCCGAACAGGAACTTCCGCCAACCCTCCTCCACACGGCGTCTGACTCCACCTCCACCTCCGCGTTTTTCCTCCCACACGTTGGCGGGTTTCGTTTATTCACTTGGTCTCTCCTCCCCGTTTCGCGGCGGAGTGGCCGGCTTAATCGCTACAAAAACACGACGCCGCCGGAAGTTGAGTAATCCGGAGAACGTTGCGCCGCAGCAATTAGCCCGCCCTTGGGAAAACAGCGGGCTATCGCCTCAACTTCTCTCCCCGCGCGTTATCTACCGCGCAGCACCGCGCCGCTGCCTCGTTCTGTCTGGGGGTGCAGCTGCGGGCGCTCGGCTTAAACACTGGGCCCCGCCCACTCGCAGTCCAGCCCGAGCGCTGCGGCTGCCGGCCATGGAGAGTGCGAAGGCGGCGGCCCGGCCCGCCCACACATGGCTGCGGCGGTTTGTACTTGCGGGGGGATGAGCAAAGGGACACCGACCGCGTTAGCGTTTGTGTAGTTGCCGGTCCGCAACCTACATTTTGTACCAGCTGGGATGGCTCGGTAACAACATCGTTGCTTTCGCAGCATTCGGGGGAATTCCTACGATTGGGGACTTTCGTCAGTAGCAATAAAGCTGGGTTGAATTCAACTAATCTGTGGTAGAGAATTCGAGCCACCGGCTACACTAAGTGCTCGTTGTCCGTGGTTTCTACGATTCATACTAAGTGAAGGATGAAATAGTGCCCTTATAAACGGGCCTAAGACCACTCGTAACCTTTCCTTGGTCATTCTGATCTGGAGCTTTCCCTTTACAAAAGTTTTAAAAATTGGAGGCATTGTAAATGTACATCAGAAATCCACACGCTTCTTTTGAAATCAGTCAATTTGAAAGTTAGCTGAACACAATCTTCAAAGTTCAATATGTTTTCCAAATCACTACAATAATAATAATAATAATAATAATAATAATAATAATAATAATAATAATTCAAATACCAGCAATAATGTGGTAGTGATGTAATAATGAATTCGCGCACCCTCCCCCCAGTAATTATTCAGTTGCCCTCGAGTAGATAAAAAGGTTGGACTTCGTTCGACGAAAAGTTTCTCGTTTGAAGTTCTGGGGGAAACGAATTTTCTTCATCAGCTAACTTAACACCTTGATATTGAGATCAAACGATAGTAAAATGAGAATACTGACAACTGTTTAGTTAACAACAGAAAAAAACTAGGATAGTGATAAAAGTCGCATTTCCTCCGGTGGTTTGATTATATCGCATAATAATAAATGGGAAGCGGAGAGCAAAACAATAAATCCGCAGTATCTAATGCTATTGGAGTTGCTATTGGAGGGAATAGGCAAATCCAATAAATATGCAGAAGACAACTGCATACAGAAGAATAAAAGAATCAAGGTGAAAACAAGCTAAGTGTTGGAAAACAGAGTGAAAATTACAGAAGAATATCAAAGTTCAGAAGTAAGGAGATTTTCATTCAAGAAAGAAAATAACTTTGTTCGCAAATGCATCAGGATCACCTTATGATTTGTTATTATTCATGAGTTCATATATTGGTTTTGTTAAGTAATTACGATATAAACAGAATGTATTCGTAATTGGAGTCATTATCGTTATTTGGGTAATTAACTTTAATGCAATGGGCATTCTTTTAAATGAGTTGGTGTTCGGTCCATTTTAAATGTGGTTAGTTTCATTTTGAATGAGTTTGGTCTCGAATCCAAGTGATAGTGTATACCCTCAGTTGATGGTGTTTACACCTAACATGAACGTGCATGTTCCCAATTTAGATGTGCTTGTTCGCAATTTCATGGTGAAAAGATACAAATAGTAAATTCCATAGACTGTCAGTTTTAGGCGGTCAACTCTCCGTTTCTCCAAGAATAATTCCGAGCGGATGCCATAGGAGAAACCGAAACAACGCTTCGCAACCTGGGATCGTACTTTTCCAAACCGATCCGGCCTCCATGCGAGGGGTATTACTTTAATAACATTTTTAACTTTTTTTCCAAAATTTAAGTAGTATATGAGTTAGTGTAGGGATCACAGGATTTTGAAAATATGCACACAATTCACTTTTCCCCATAGCACGTCATATGCAGTTTTAACTTTTTTTAACGTAAAATAAATAAAAATAAAAATCACATTCATTGTCTCTGAAAAGATTCTCCGTTTCCTTGCACTGGGAGCCACAGTTGCTGTCATGTAGCAATGGTTCGCATTCAGTTCACTAATTTGTTTTGGAGTTGTGAAACACCCTAATAATTTGTCTTATTTCGGCAACTGGAGAATGTTTCCAAAAAATAATTTTACTTAATAACTTAACTTAAAAAGTATTATTGGCATGAATTCGTATTTGCTTAAAATTGGTCTACATCGATTTTCAATAAATCGTGATAAAAAGAAATAACGCAGGTTCTTTCACATAAGGTGTTTCTAAGTGGCTGATTATGTGAAACATTTTTTGAAGTCTCTAATACAATTCAAAAAAATTCTAATGCTTTTTAAAATCTCATTTTTAGAATATTGTTTAATTGACGATTTGAGGACAAAATAAACCACTCCCATTTACTATGTGCCCGAAAGTCTCTTGAAGTGCTCGAAGTTCGGCCAGAGCTTCAACGAGAAAGCAGAGAATGGGAAGAAGTAAAAAATCCAAAAGCTTAACAGAATACCAGAAGAAATATGAAAACAAAATATAGAATAAATGAAATGGTGAGCGACAGAGAGCCTTCTCTGTTCGGCGATTTGATTCTATAATGAAGTGAGAAATAACTGAAAAATCATACTACGTAGACCGATGAATATAATAGACATAAACAGAAACTATGGTTATATTACTTGTAAGCAAAAACTTTATTTGCAAGACAAGATCGATTAAAATCTGGTAAGAACAATAAGTTCATATAAAGATCATGAAAATTCAGCCTATCACCGTGAAGTTGAGTAATTTTATCTTATTAGACTCTTCACAAATATTCTAAAACATTCACAGAGATTCACAGTGCCTTTGTAGCTCCTTCGCCCATATTGTTTTGTTTACTTCGCGAACAAAGAAAAGTTTGCAGTTTACTTCCAATGTCAATTTTAGTATTATTGTTTATTAAGTTTTCATTTGGCCCTCAGGGCAGTAGAATGGCAATTTGACAATTATTTCAAATCGGCCATTTCATGCAAAGATATTCCAATTAGGTCATGCCACTACAAACGGAGCAAGTTCCTCGGGAAGAGCAAAAACGTCGCCTAAATACAGACCATTGCACACGTACAGAAGGGCAATTGTTTTATTACGTTCACGAAAATATAAAATACTAGTTAAGTCTGTTTGTTTTTATATTTCAGTTCTAGGGGTTAGTATTTCGTTTCAATCAACATGGTAATGCTAATTACACCAACTTTCCTCATTCGCTTCCTTTCTGCACTGCGTGACTAGAATGAACAGAATTTTACTTTACGAACTCCCATAGTTTCCTCTACGTGTGTCGAGAATTTAATCTCGCAATAAGGCACTTGCATGCTTTTAGGGATTTATCCATGTAAAGTATCCGGAATTTTCTTACAATACATGTTACGCAAACACTCAGCCTACAAGGAAACAGAATAACACTTCCTTGGTAAATAATGCCTTCAATCAGTACTATTACATTTAAAATAAAAGGTTTGTTTTTAAAAAAGTTTTTAACAAAAATTAATGGATGATTTTGTTTTGAAATGTTAAAAGTTAAAAGCCTAGGATCATTATTTCCAAGTACAAATAATGAAGTGAAGTTTCGATGACAGTCATTGCAAAAATGAAAAAAAATCCTATTCAACTAAATGCCCGATCCCTATCTGATTCTCGACGAAATCTAGAAGTTCGTTGACGAGAATCACTCCATACTCATTCTAACGTTTCATTATGAACTACTACATTTCTTATATATTCATTGAATGCACTCTACATTTACGGAAATTGTAACAATATTCTCCCTCTATTGCGCCTCAATCCACAAAACCAACAAACTTCACATAACGCCATGAGATCACAGCAATAAAATCCCCACTCTTGTTATCGTATCGTGTAACACATTGTTTCAGGAAAATGATCCTGTGTTAAATTCGGCCACCCAGAGCCCGGAAAACAAACTTCTCTTATCTCGCAAGTTAATTTTCACTTGTTGCTTTCCCAAGCATAATTAGTATTTACGAGATCATTTCATCTTGCCTCCTTCTCCTCGGAGTCTTCTAATTAATCTGACTTTTGGGTCGTCCAACAGAAGTTCCGCCTGCGGAAATTTCGGAGAGGACGGCGCTTTAATTAAATCGGCGCAGATTTTTCCTTTCACTCGGGTGGTTGCCCTTCTCCCACCCCCTAAAGGGGTCCTCGCTCCACACTCTGGTCGCCGCCGACTGCAGTGGTGGGGCCGATGGGGTGAGGAAAGGATATGGGAGTGCGAAGAACCGCTTGAAGAGGAGTAGGGCAAGCATGGAGTCCTCGTTTGGTCACGGCAGTGTTGCTGATAAGCGACTTTCTGCATTGCTGTATCAACTTGTACAAAATTGCCTTTCCCAAAATGTTTCATTTTTCAGTCACCGTAAACAAACGTTCAGTGTAAATTAAATGGAAAAATTGTAGAAAAAACAATTTTATTTAATTTTTAACACTCATTAAAAAATATTCACAAGTACAAAACCTTAATAAATTAATGCGCGAAAGTATACAGTATTTAATAGTTGACCATTTTCCTGGTTATTAGTAATTCCGGGAGCGTCGTCTGCTAAGGTCATTAATCTCGTAAGTGTAGTGCATGCTGATCGCCAAAAGGGGCAGTGATCTCCCTGGATGACGAGGTACGGTGCCGAACTACCCGTGTGCAGAGTTTTCTCTAACCAGGTATCTCTCAACAGCGGATCAGAACCCCAGCCGGGACAATATCGGAGTTCCCGACATATCTGGTGGTGAAGATCGTGTAAGTAACATGTGAGGCCAAGACAAGGAATAGGAATTAAATATCACGCGCGGTTCATAACTCGTTTGTTGCGGTCCGGCCTTCCCTTGGTGTTGATCACAGAAACCAAGTAAATCTACCGATCAGAGCAATCGACATCTTGAAAAATAGTGAAGCAAGCTTAGATCCCTCATCCAATCACGGAACTTCTGCGTGATGCGGAAATGCGTCTTTCTCCATAGCATCAGAATATAAAGGTCTTTTAATTTTATTTCTTTTTCATTCACAATAAACAAATATTATGTGCAAATAAATAGAGTAATACTGTTTTTCTACTATGTTTTCTCCATTAAAACATTAAAAAATTATTACAATTACAAAACTTTGGTAAATGAATAGATACATTTTTATAATAATTATAATAATACAGGCCTGCAAAATTGAAGTTTTTAAAAAACACAAGAGACACTTTCGATTTTTGTCATTCGATTTCTTGAATGATCTCAGTCGAGAATGATCTTTTTTTTTTTCATCAAGGCAGGATTGTGTGTGTAATCGATATAAACATCTTTGTAAAAATCTTATTTCAAAAGGAATGAGTAATTGTTGTATTATCTCGAACAATTTTGCATGTAGTATTTGGAAGCAGTGGTTTTTATCCATGTGAATTTCTGTAAAATATAAGCGAGTATCGTTGAGGCAAATTCAATTTTTATAGTTTTAAATGAATGAAAATCACTCTAGCAAGATTGCACGAGCCGTCTCTGGTCGAGAGAAAAGCATAAAGTATCCTTTAGTTAAACCACTTTACATCAAATTATGGATCAGTTTCTAGAAGAAAATCTCCAACATACTATTTTAATTTGTTTTTATTAAGATAACTGACATCAAATAAGTAGATGATGGACCAAGAGTAGTACACGAACATGAAACTTATTTTAAATTGATTAGAACATAAAACAAAACAGTTTCTATTTAAGTTCGTACTCTTTTTCCTTTCAAACTTCTCTTTGACTCTCTTCTTTAATGATCAATCGCAGACCTATCTCGTGTTAACATTCAGCAGTAGCCGGTGAGCCTGTTCTTCTTCTACATTCCTTGATATTTGCGCTCAATATCTTTCAAGTTTTGGTAAAAACTTTCATTCAGTTCTTTGCTAATAGAATCTAAATTTTCGATGAACAGGTCCATGTAAGTGAAGAAAATGCATTTTGACACTCTTGGAGCAAAGCAACGCATGAAATTTGTCCACCATATTCATAATAATTGCCTGTAGCCAAAAGTCTTGTAATTGCCCTGAAATTTGCGAACGATATCCTTGAGAGCAACACAAGTCTCTTATTCCTGTTTTCATTTTAGTTTCAAATTAGTTATCCTTGATTAGCGGACAGATTTGGTAATACAAAGATTCCCTCTTTCAACTTGGCTTTGGATAAACCTGGAAACGTTTTGCACATTTATTTAAAACATTCGCCATCTTTTGCAATAGCCTAGACAAACCCCTTCATTATACCTAATTTTATATTCAGAGAGGAGTAACAACTTTTTAGGGCTTGATATAAGCTGTTTCACATCACATTCTGGGATCTGGTTCAAGATTTTGACATTTCGGTCATTCTTTTTTGATCCAATGTTAAGTTTTATCACGGCTGTCCCACTCACAAATGAAACATGGTAACTTTCTATATCCACCTCGTTGACAAAGGAGCTTAGGGATTTGAAAGCCCCGCAAAAGTGCAAACCGTGGTCGGCATATTTTATTTTATTGAGACGCTATATTCTCCCTCTTTGGGGGAGAGGGAGTTCTTATTCTCCGTCTCCCCCCTTTGTTTTCCCTCTCTTTATCTCTCGCTCCTTTCCCCGTATTTTTCCTTTCGCCTTCTCTCTTCCTTTTTCCCCTCTCTTTTTTCTCTCTTTCCTCCCCACTCTTTCCCCCTCTTTTTCCTCTCTCTTTCTTTATTTTCCTCCTTCCCCCTTTTTCCTTTCCCCCCTTTTCCCTCTTTCTTATCCCTCTCTTTCTCTTTACCCGCTCTCCTCTTATCTTGTGCCGCTCGCTTCTTCTGTCCTTCTCCAATGTCCCACGTCACATGGCAACGCTCAGCAACAATTAAATTCAGGTGTATTGGAAATTGCATTCAAATAAACGCTGTAAATTGTGCTGCAGCGTCATCTACCTAAATTACAACAATCGAACTGTGCCCATATCCTTCCTACAACTGCAAGCAATAAGTTGACTAAGATTTATCGCAATCGGTGAACAGTACGGTAATGTACACTGCGGTTCCACCGCATCGCTGCCGATCTCTGGCGGAATATATTAGAAACCTGTCTCGTAGCGACAGGCGAAAAAATGATCGCAGTGCATCTACCAGCATATTATTTAAATTATTTATTTTCCGTATTTGCCTTGAATTAATCTTTTCCAAACTTTGCAAGAACACTGCATCAACTCCTAAAGAAGAGTCTGTAAATTTTTCGTATCAATTCATACACTCTATTTTGTGAAATCGATGTCGATTACATGTCATTGAATTCAATTTTATTAGTATAGATTTACTAATAATTGGTCATTCTTCATGTGCAGTATACTCGACGAAAGGTTGGCGAGTAACAACAGAAAATTTATACTTCCCTTCAAGACACTAGCGATGTGATCAGAGATTGAGATGATTAAATGAGAATTCAAGAACTGTCCCAAATGAAGATAAGATGATTACACTAGGAAACACTAATAACTGCCGAAAAGCGTATTTTAATAATTTTTAAAAATAATTTTAATAATTTTAATAAAATTTTAATAATTTCTACATGTTTGTTTACTTACGAACAGCAACTATATTTGCGATCTTCTTACCACAGTCGTCCTCTTACCTGAAACAAAGAACAGACATTACAACGTGATAATTGCACCATACATGGATACTGGACGAATTCATCTCTTCTCAAATTTCATTTTTCTCTTCTTGAGGTAACAGTCTCACCTACACCTTTCCCGTGAGCGCATTCTGCTGCATTTCGGGCCACCACGCGGGGATGAAACTGAACAAACTGGACGGTCGCCAAGGCTCTAAACGGAGTGAAACGAACAGAGGAGAAGGGAGTCGGTTCGGGAAGGGCCTGCAAGGCACTGCGAAAGGTGAAGTGCAGGATTAGAGCAGCGCTGAAGGGCAGGGGCAGGGGTAAGGATGGCCGGACGTGAAGTGTAGGATCCGGCGTTTTGCAGTGGCGATGGCGGGGGGGGGGGGGGGGGGGGGGGAGGCGGGGGAAGGGGGGCGGGGAGGGGAGGGAAGAGCCGGAGTGGAGTGCGGCGAAGTGGGAAGGGATGAAGTGGGATTCGGCGGGACGGGGCGGAGTGGAGAAGCCAAAAGCTGGGCATCCGAGACTCATCCCGCCGCAGGAGGAGTAGGACGGAGTGGAGCGCTGCGGGGCGTAACAGGGCGAAGCGGAGTGAGCCAGGGCAAAGCGGATAGGAATAGTACGGAATGGAATGGGAGGTCCTGACGCCGGGCATGATAGAAAGAATTTATCGAACTGGGCGAGCCTTGACGGAACGGATGAGAGGAATGAAGATGGTGCGGTAGCTGACGATTCAAGTCGGGACGAGACATTCCTCGCTGCGGCGGAAGGGGGCATTAAAATTAGTCTGAGGAAGTACGCGTCGACACGGATCGAAACGGAATGAGGCGAAGAGAAGCGAGGTGTGCAAAACGGGACTGGAGGGAGCGAGGGGGGGGCGGGGCGGCGCGGATCGCCGAGCCGTGAAGTGCAGCGCGCGGGGCCGTGCTGGTGGGCGCCGGAGAGGCGGGGCGTGGCGCTGTTGGAGGAAGCCGCCGGTGGCACTCTGTGGCGCCAAGAGGCATCGCCCACGCGGGAAGTGGGGGCGCCGAATTCCGCTCGACGGCCGCTCCCGGGGCTGTTAACAAGGCCTCGTACCTCGCCTCCAATGGTCCAGTTGAACAGCACCGGCAATCTTATTAGGTAGGCGCTGTGAGTGGTTTAAAGGTTTGCTATCTTCATGGTTTCGAAACATCAGGTGCAGTTTAATATGTATTTCATTTCTCCTGGGCTTCTTCACAACGTCTCATACTTCATCACCAAAAGGCCTGATGAACAGCGTGGACATTCTTATTGGCGAACAAAGGTAGGCGCAGTGAGCGGTTAAAAGGTTTCTCTTCATGGTTTCGAAACATTAGGTGCAGTTTAATATGCACTTCATTTCTCGTGGGGCTATACACAAGGTCAAATACTTCATTAGCAAAAGACCTGCTGAACAGCGCCGGCATTCTTAGTGGCGAAAAAAGATAGACGCTGTGAGTGGTTTAAAGATTTCCTATCTTTGTTCTTTGTTGCGGAACTGCAGGCGCATTTTAATATTTCATTTATCCTGGAGCTGTTCTCAAGGTCTCGTACTTCAGCTCCAATGGGCTTGTTAAACAGCGACGGCATTCTTATTGGCGGGCGAATATAGACGCTGTTAGTGGTTTAAAGGATTCCTATCTTCAGGTGTTCGAAACATCAGGTGCAGTTTAATATGTATTTCATTTCTCCTGGGGCTCTTAACAAGGTCTCGTACCTCAGCTCGAGTGGGGATGCTAGACAGCACCGGCATTCTTATTGGCGGCGAAATAGACACTGTGAGTGGTTTAAAGGTTTCCTATCTTCAGGTGTTCGAAACATCAGGTGCAGTTTAATATGTATTTTATTTCTCCTGGGGCTCTTACCAAGGTCTCGTACCTCAGCTCCAGTGGGGATGCTACAGCACCGGCATTCTTATTGGCGGACGAAAGTAGACGTTGTGAGTGATTTAAAGGTTTCCTGTCTTCAGGTGTTCGAAACATCAGGTGCAGTTTAATATGTATTTTATTTCTCCTGGGGCACTTAACAACGGTCTCGTACCTCAGCTCCAGTGGGGATGTTGGACAGCACCGGCATTCTTATTGGCGGACGAAAGTAGACGTGTGAGTGATTTAAAGGTTTCCAGTCTTCAGGTGTTCGAAACATTAGGTGCAGTTTAATATGTATTTCATTTCTCTTGGGGCACTTAACAACGTCTCGTACGTCAGCTCCAGTGGGGATGTTGGACAGCACCGGCATTCTTATTGGCGGACGACGGGAGGCGCTGAGAGTGAAACTACATTCCAACTCTCACTAGGTAATTCCTTGAGGTAAAACGTCTGATATTACATTCACCAATAAAATCGTAGAAATTTACTTTTGCTTATAGGGTCAAAAAGTAGAGGGACAATTCATTTTCAGATTCTCGCAACCTTTTCGAAATTTGTTGACGGACAATTGGATGGAGACAAGCAAATTTCGTAGGTGACTTTCCCAAAACCTAAAAAGGCAAGGACCTGTTGGTATCACAGTACAATCACAAATGAAGCAACGATGCAATAGAAACTGACACACAATATGATCTCAATGAAATAGTAAGGTCTCAAATTAGTGGTATGAACGTATAGTATCAGACAGCTAGTGCATATTTCACCTTCTAAAATATTTCGTTGTGCAATTGACATCACGTTCGAAATTGAAATTCGAAGATCAATAAACAATTCTGTAAGTGTTGTGAATGTTATAAGGAGATGCGTCCGGAACCATTATATCATGTTTAATACCTGTGCATCATCACATAATAAATTGCGTAAAGTATTTAATTAACACGCTTCAACAAAAATATAAACATCTTATTCAATTGAATCTTCTATTTCATATTTGATATTCTAAACAATGATGGACGAGCAGAATGGATCGGCCTAGCCAAGGTTTCTAGCTCATTTCAAATCATTTTTTATTGTGTTTGCTGATTTTTAAAACCCTTACAATACCAACAGCAAAATTAATGAGCATAGTATTGTATTCAATTATTATCTATTTAAAATTACATGAAGTTGTTCTCTACTGATTATATTACAAATTTCATATTAAGTAGTAAATATTATCTGAACATCATATACACGTCTTATGTGGCGAAAAGATTTTTATCATTATTATAAATATTCACTCAAAAATCAAAAGACGGATACACACAGAAGGAAACGTCAGTATGTTTACTAAACAAAAAAACTATACTCTACCACAGCAATACGAAGAGTGATAAAAACCGTACGAGATATACTGCGTTTTGGGCGGCATTTGAGCATGTGATTCCCCGTTTTTTTTTCGTTCTCCCATTCACACGAGGGAGCACCGCGACGACAACGCGCTCCGGCGGACAAACGCCGCAGTGTCCTCTCGCAACGAGGCCGGGCGCGAGGCCGGCTGCGCCGCGGGCAGCCGGCGTTATTAAATAAAACGCCCGGAATCGAATTCATCCGGCGCGCCCGGGGGACGGGTGGGCGCGGCGGCGCCGGCCGCACGCACCCGCAAGAGCGGCTCGCTCTGATTCGCCCCGACCGGATGAGGGCGGGGAGGGAGAGACGCTGAGAAAGAGTACAAAGAAAAAAAGAATCGAGGAAATTCAAAAGGAAGAGAGAGAAACGCGAAAAGAGAAAGAGAGGAACGGGCTGAAAAAGAAAATTGATTAGTGATTCCGGGGGTGCTGCTACTATGATCGTTAGTCCCGTACGTGTAGTGCGTGTTTATTTCTTCCGGAGGTGGCGATGATCGTCCCCCCACTGGACGGCAAGATCCCGCGCCGACCTACCGTCGGCGAGCGTTCCCCAACCGGGTGCCTCCCACCAGCGGGCACAGCCCCAAGTGGGACAAGCTCTAAGGGTCGTATTTATGAAGCTCTCCCAGCAGAGGTCTTACGGGCCTGCCATCTGGGGGTTTGCTAGGAGCTCAAGGGGCGACTGGAATTGGCTGAAGGCCGTTCATAAATCGCATAAACCGAACTCTGGCTGCCTGCTAGGCCTGGCAGAGGTTTATAAATACGGGCCTAAGCTCCCGACCAGTCTCTCAGCATGTTATAGTATAGTGCATCTTAGAGTAAGTGTGTGTAAGTGACGGATATGATAAAATAAGGAGGATGTAGGAATGATTGCACGCGGTCCGTGGCTCGTTGGTTAGGAACTACTCCAGCATTCGCCTGGTATTGGTCGGACAAACCAAGCGACGTGGCGAGAGGAGGAAGGGGGGAGGAGGTGAACCCGAGCGAGATGTGCGAGCGGGTGGCGAGTGAATATGAATGCATGTGAGAACATGAGAGTGAGGAGACGGCGAAACATGGGCGAAGACGAAAGCAATGGTCAGGGCGAGGGCAATGGGTAAAGGTGAAAGAAACGGCGAGGGTGGTGGCTAACGCAAAGTCGATGACGCAGGAGCGTTCAGTCATGAAAGAGAGGGGGGGCGGGTATCATTAGACCAATGCGAGTTTTTGGGCAGCCAGGGACGGGGCGGAAACGAATCGAGGAGGTAACGGGGTCAGGGGGGTAAGGGGTGATGGGGGGGGCCGGGGGCGGGGGAGAGGCGGGGCAGCGCGGCGGCAGGGCCAGAGTATGGTTATTTGGGGCACATGTGGCGTTTCATTAGGCTGGTGAATCAGTGTTTCCGGGTGTACAAAAAACTGAGAGCAGGGCGAGAGTCGAGAGAGATTGAGTCGGATACACAAATTACGAGGAAGAAGTAACGGACTCTCCAATACTCTGAAATGAAGGGATACTTATTATTTCATGAACGATGCGTTTTCATAAAAAAAAAATACGATAATTAGACGTCAAATTGAGATCCTAATGTACGCAGATCGGCACACAAAATTAGTTTTTAACTTGTTTGTTAACTAGACAACGTACTTGTAAATTGTAAGAAAATACATTCCTTTAAATGTAAGAATTATCTTCTTATCCAGAAAAGTAGGAATAGCAGTTCTCTGCAATATTATAATTGCATATTGTGATTTATGGAAATATTTACGCCAATGAATAATTAGACGTTCACGAAAATAAATACGACTATTGGCAACACATAATACTATACTCTCTATTTTATCTCTTCTATTCTATCTTAGAATTTCTTTTTTGTTTGCGTCTGTGATATAAATCAAATGTCATCTATTAAATATAACATTTTCTCGTTGATCACTCATTATCATTACTCTATATTCAACATTTTTCGTTGGTATTGAAAAATTTAAATTCATACTCAGATCAAACACAACTCAATATTCTTTGTGAAATCTTCAAATCCCTGGCTGCGTTTGTTAACATTATGCCTGTCATAATTCGATAACAGCAAACGAAACTCAATTAAATCTGCACACTTAATTTCAATAAAACCCAAGAAATAAAGATATTTTAATACAACGTCACTAATACTCGCTGAGAAAGTATACATTCTTAGTAGTTTCTCAATATCAATGTACCGTCTCAAATAAGCTTAATTTAATTTCATTAAAAGCCCACAATTTGACATCCTTTTAAGGAAACGTAAATAACGCATCCCTAGTTAACATTCTATGCGTAAGTCTTTTTTCGATATCGATTTACGAAACTCATTTCTAACTACACATGGTCATTTCATTAAAAGCTTGCAACGGATGGTTACAAAGTGGCATCTCACTTTTATGGCAGCAAGCGACGGAGGATGTCCAAATTCCTGTGTTTTCCCAGCGGCAGCTGCTTGCATGCTCTCTCACCTCGACGCTAAACCACTATTGACAGGAAGCCATTACGGAGAACAAAGTATGCACACGGCGACACACTACAACGTCGGGCATCGATCTTGAGACAACTTCGACGCGACAAACAAAGCGACGACCCGCACGGCGACGCAGACGACACCTCGTGGCTTTCAGAGTAGACGCAGTCAACGCTTCACTACGAAGATTCGAACAACTGCCCCGAGTTAAATTACCCTTGGAAACGTATGTTAGGTTTTCAGTCTTACGGTTGATCGTTTGACTCCATCCACTTACCAGTCGTAAGAACATTCTGGGTAATAACCGTGCCTGAATGACAAATGCCCCAGGCTGCTATTACCTGCCTGCTTGCGGGAGCTCGCATCATATACATTCTCTGCGTACTAACAAAACTCTCTGAAGACCCGTGACCTACGGCGGAATTGAGTGGACAATCTGACCACGTGTAATATGGTCAGGACACCATTCCTGTGTCTAACGTGTGTTATTACTTAATGATTCATGTCAAGGGCATTAACGTCATAAAGATCGTTAATTTAGTACGTTATTTCCTCCTTATTGTCATCCGAGGAGGAAAGTACGATCCAGAACTTTGATTGCATTTGAGAATAATAACAAAAGGAAATTACGTAATACAAAAAATATTGACCTAGAGTACTGGCAGAACAAAATCAACAAACCGCTGTTGTAATAATTTCTTTATAATGGAAATATTTCGACTCAGAGTCATACAGCACCGGTCATGAAAATCTTGAAAATATTAAAAAATGACAATATTACGAACACACAATATTACATTAACATGATTTTTAAAAAGAAGGTAATGAAATAGAAACTCGAAATAATCGTAACTAGGAGTTTTTAATATCAATTTAAATTTGGTCCATCTACATCTTGAAAACTCAAAGAAATTGTCACGACTCCCTGAGACAGAATATCCACCTCATTGCAATTCTACCACACTGTGCACCTCAGTGTAATTTTCTGGTGGAAATTATGACGATTAATCACGGTTCAAAAGAAATACAAGAACAATAATAATATTTTTTCTAAAGCATTTTGTATTTCCTAGAGCGAATTTTGAAAGTTCTGAACACAACTCTATGTCATTTAATAGTTAATAAACGGCAAGATTATTTGATAAAAACAGTGAAGACACGATAAAAACACATTCCGACAACAGTTAACTCCCACAATAATAGGTCAATTAATCATATATTCCAGTAAACCGTTCAATTCTCAAATTAGTCTCTTATCAGCCATACAAGTAGAACTTATTTCTACGTATCGCGGGATACTGAACTTAACGCCTCCAAAGGTTTCACTCGCAGAGAGTCCGTAGCGACAGGGGCAGGCCTTCCCACCCCGCGACCGCTATATAGCCCACTCGATCATTTTGCAGCCGTGATAGACACTTCGTTTTTAAAATATGCGTCACTTCGCTGGCTTTGCATTTGATGGCGCCATAAACGGCAGACTGGTTGGCTTCATGAAAAAAAATCTGTATTTCTAAACGTAATGGCCTTTCAGGCGGAACGTATCGAACGTAATTCACTTTGCAATTGAAAGTGGTGCATATGGAGCGTGAGGCTGCGGGAAATCGACCAGTCGCGCCCGTACATCGCCACCACTCCCTCCCTCGTGCGTTAAACCACTCCCTTCGCCCTCGCCCTCGTCCTGCAAAATCCCTCCTGGTCGAATTAACTTCGGTTTCCATGCTTCGGTTTGGGTGTTCTTCTATTTCTTAATGTGCCTTAAAATTACTTTCTCTCTGATCAGCTTCATTTCGCCTCACCTTCAGCACACCTCATTCAGAGTGAAATTTTTATTAGTTTCTTACATCCATATTGCTTTATTTAACATTATTTTCACCATTATTATTAATTATTTTATCATTATTATTATTATTATTATATTATTATTATTATTATTATCATTATATTATTCTCTCGCGCGCCATATACCTCTTTCACATAATATTCAATTCCTTTCTTTATTGATATTTTTTTAAATCATTATTTTGCCTCTGGTTCTTTCGTTTTCGTTCCCCAAACAACGCACAATCTTACATCATAGTGAACTGTTTATCCTTTAATCTGTTACTTCATATCTCTGGCGAGTATCTTTCTTATATTTTTTCAATTGTTTATATAAAACGAAAGCTTTCAGCTAATGTCAAAAACTGCTTATTAACCGTTAATGCGGCTTCTCCGCATTAACTCTTACATTATCGGGCGTTATTAGTCTACCGTTATATGAGTATGCATGGTATCGAATCGCGTCATCAATATGTGGACTTAATCTATACATTTTCCGTAATATTCAACACATCTGATAATGAGTATTTTAAAGTTCTTTTTGTTCAACATCTATGAAATGTGACTCTAATTTTCTTTTAATTCCATGGCTCACCTTGCTTCTAATGCTTTTTGCCTTATATACCTACTGTATCTACACGAAACAGGACTTCAAGGAGGCAACAATAGTTCCACAGATGTGCACCACCCTTTAATTCAAGGTAATTTCAACAATACAAATATAAATATAAACAAGGAGCCCAGCTCATGCAAATTGACAAGTGTTGGTTGCATAGGTTTTCAATATTCTGAGGGTGTCGTGGTGGTACTAAAGAACCGATATCTGACTCTGGCGAAGGGAAGGAAAGGTCTGTGAAGGGAGTCTAACGGTAACCTACAGGATGGTCGGCGGCGGTCGGTGCGGCGGGGTCGACGGTGGTCGGTGCGGCGGTCGGTGCGGTGGTCGGTGCGGCGGTCGACGGTGGTCGGTGCGGCGGTCGGTGCGGCGGTCGCGGTCGGCGGTCGGTGCGGCGGTCGGTGCGGTGGTCGGTGCGGCGGTCGGTGCGGCGGTCGACGATGATCGGCGGCTTGTGCTGACTAGGCGGCCCGTTAGGACGGCCTCCGCAGGCGAAAAGCCAGAGGCGGCCCGGTAGTGTGTAGCATACGTGTAGCTGGCGAAGGTGCCATTCCAAGGTGGGAGGAAAGGGGTGCACACGTTTAGAGAGCTTGTGCATCAGAGCGGCAAGTACGACTTGGCCGTTTCGAAGTATGACTTGGACGCATTCGTCATGTACGCCTTCGCCACTAATTTCGTCTACAAGTACGGTTTATGTACTTCCAAAACCCGGTATACAATTTCTAAGGGCAACAACACTATGATTTCTTCATATTCTCCTATCCTCTTTGCTTCTCTCCTTGCACATTATCACTGGAGTATGCCACGCAATGTTGTTTGATTGATGTTTTCATGTTTCCGGGCGCGTCAACTGCTTCGGTCATTAGTCCCGTTAGTGTAGTGCATGGTTTTTCTCGGGAGAGGGCGGTGATCTTCCTCCGCTGGATGGCGAGATCCGGCGCCGACCTACCGTCGGCTAGTGGGGTTTCCCCCTAACCAGGACTCCCCCACCAGCAGGGCACCGCCCCAACCGGACAAGCTCTAAGCTCCCGACCGGTCTCCCGGAATATGTGGTAGTGTAGTGCATGTTAGTGTAGGTGTGTGTGTAAGAGGGAGAGGATAGGACAAGGAAGAGGAAGGACAGATTGCGCGCGTTCTGTGGCCCGTTTGATAGGGTACAGCTCCGGCATTCGCCTGGTGTTGATCAGAGAAACCACGGAAAACTACCGATCAGAGCAGCCGGCCGCTAGAATTCTCCTCCAGACAGCGACTTCATTTGACCTAGCTGAAAAGCTAGTGTTGAAAATCCTGCCGCCGCCACGCAATGTTGCTTCAATCGCGCGTGAGAAAGATTAGGTAAGGAATGCGCTTCCAAAATATTAAGTCCATCGCTCGGCATATACTATGTGACGGGACTGCACAAATTCCGCAAAAATATAAAACAAACTCGTGATTTTGCTAATAAACTGATATTTTATTGTTCATTGCTAGTACGTCAAAATGCATTAGGATACATTCCTCATGTTTCAGTTTTTCAATGTTGTAGAAAATCTACATGGATCATTTCCAATATCATAATACTTATACTAAGAAAACGTCAAAATTATCAGAGACAGCAATCAGAGACTCGTGGAGAATGGTCAAAATTGAGTACGTTCCTCATTGATCCACATCCCGAAAACTATAATTGGACGTTAAACTTGCGACTTCTGCGTTGCACACTATTTCATTTCACCCACACGTTTATTCGCGCCAGACCGCGAAACAACGACTGCTTTGGATAACATTGATTGAAATTGGCACAGCAAAACAAAGTAGTGAACTAATGATGGCAAATAAGCGATCACTGTATCAATTTGAAATTTAAAAATCAAAATAATACAGTATAATTGTGATATAACATGATATATTTAGAATTTAATAAAGTCCAAGCACACTACGAAACAAAAATCCTTCATACTTTAAGTATACAAATTTGTAATAAACAACCCTTTCTGTATCGATACGCATTAGAAAATTTTTCAAATACATGAAGAAAATAAACTCCGTAGTGGTTCTGTACAAATGTTTTCCTTACTACGTGAAGACTACTTCCGATAATTAAAATGTCACTACAGGACACACTTGGGAGGATAAACACACCTCTACCAATGAAGAGGTATTGCTAAGACATACAGGTAATATCGAAAACAAATACTGTTATTAGAGGAATACCCCATCGGAATTAAATGTTAGTGAACCACAAGAAACGTAACATTTCATTTTGTTTCCCAAAGAAACAATTCTATAAGCTCTGTTTACATTATCCGGCAATACACGAAATTCTTTTTTCTTCGATTCAAATGAAAGCGCACCGGTACCTCACAAGCGAAAACGCTCTGCGTGGAGATTCAGAAAGAAGAAATCGATGTCGAGGACAAGTTGGCAGCGTTCCACATGGTGGCTTCGCCTCCTCCCACGCAGGAAGCTACGTTATCGAGGGGCAGTGGAGCAGCGTTTACGCTCTGAAAACCGCGAACGCAGAACTAGAAAAACACGAGGTGACGAATTCCTATTCTCGAGAACTGCATTGTACCAAAAAGACTTCGCCAAGAATATTAAGATCTCCATTTGTTATAGTAAAAGAAAGATTCCATGTTATCATACAACTAAGATTTCCATTACTTTCAACATCCATTTCGTTCTGGTTTTTATTATCTTAATAAGATTCTCTCTTATTATCATAATTCCAAAGGGATTCCCTCTAACTATTATCGTCCAAATACGATTCCCTCGGCCTACAAATAGGATTCTGGTCATCGTTCAAAAAATCCCTATTATTATTATTATTATTATTATTATTATTATTATTATTATTATTATTATTATCCAAATACGATTAGCTCTTACTGCCGTCCCTCATATCTGGGAGGTTTTGCATGCAGAAGCGCTATTGCAATCGACAGCACTATCGATCTTTTGCGCAAGCGCAGTTTGTTTCACCTTCGTACAATACGCATGCGCAGATGATCGAGATTGCAATCGCTATATTGTGCAAAATCTCCCAATAACATCAAATATGATTCCCTCTTACTATCGTCTTTATATTAAGATTGCTTCTTCTGAAAGTTGACCAAATACGATTGACTCCCTCTTATCAAGTCTTAAATAGCCATATGCGCCCAGGGCTCAGTGAATGAGTCGGGTAAGCACCAACCGAGGGGCGGTATTCTACCTCTTTTTCCTCCGCCGTAGCAGTAGTAAGGGTAACAACGAGATTCCTTCGCCGTGTGGGCGAGAGCTCAGATGGAGGAGTCAGTTTTCTGGAGAGCCGAGTAACCAAAAGGTGGGACATGATAGACCGTTCATTTTATAAGGGTACGGTTGATGCAGTAGATTTCGGATGGTTTCCGGTGGCATTTGTGACTTCTGTACTGTTTTGAAACATCTAGTGGCGCGGTAATACTACCATTCTTTCCCTCGTGGCTATCTGCATTTCGACACGGCCAGGTATGATTGCGAAATATTGTATACTGTAAATTGAACAATAAATTCTGTTTATTTTTTTTTATTTGAAGATTCTTTTCAATAGTATAAAGTAACTTTCATATTACTAGCTGAATATCGAAATACAGATTTTTCGAAACAGTACCACATTGCTTGCATTTAGAGTAGCAGAAAACCGTTAAAAATTTCGAACGAACATCACATGAATGTTCGTTTGAAATTTCGGACGAATGGATGATTTTCACGAAGCTCTAATTCAAAATGTATATACTGAAAAAAGTACTGCGAATCTGAAATTCGCGAATCGTAAATTCCGCCTCCCTGAATATTTGTAATGTCTTAATAGAACTTAATTTTCCTCGTTTGAAATTTCGAGGTTCGTACTCTTTTTCTTTTATTTTCTGCCTCTTCGGCATCGCTGCAATGCAGGAAAGCAAATAATGGAAAGGTGACACAACATATACTGAGTTATATATACTTCAGTTACAGAGATATTCGTAGAATTCAATAGCAAATGTGTCACCAACTACCAATTTCACTCTACAAAATATCAAATGTCGCAAACAATCAATAAAGATACTCACCCTCCCAGGAGCCTGCATAGCAGCCAGCATAAACACAGCTACGCCATATTCAAATTCAAGTATTCTCCTTGCTTAGCTCCAAGGCGCGTATTCAGGTATTTTACATTAGAATTATAACACATCTGCATTTTTATTTCTTCATTTAAATATAATATTGGATTCGTTTCGAGTTAAATATATCCGTCGTTCATCTTTCTAAATATCTCGTTTTGCATTTATTCTCATTCTCATTCATTCATTTTATTTATTTATTTAGTCAAAAACAATTAAAAACTGTATGTGACGTATAGGGGAGAAAATCATCTGCGCACGCTTCCTTGAGTTTCAGAATCCCTTCCCAACAATTTAACTATTAAAAGTTGAAAGATGAAAAATAATAATAATTGTAATAATAACAACAAATTTAAAAAGCGAGGGATTAACATTTCAAAAACTAGATATCTTCGTTGCAAAATTATAGAAAACTTATTTCTAACGGTAAAGTAACAAACAGATTTGATTTTTCTGTATTGTTAACAAAACAGAAACTCACCCTAAGCTCTACTACCACTACATGCAAAAGGAAAGTTCAACAAAACGTGCGTATAGTGAAGCTACATTTACGTCCAGAAGCAAAACAAGGGGCCATCTCAGCATTTGCTCAATGGATCAGGGAAACAGGACAAAAACCCGATCGAGATGAGGGTCATTGACCCGGAAGTACATTATTTGTTACAGGCATATTGAGTCTTTTTTAAATTATATAATGTATATAATGCAATGTAGACTAATTCATTTACTTAAATATACTCAATTAATTTTAAATAGTTTACATAAACAATTTTTAATTAAATAAACAATGGTTTGGCTCTAATCTTTACTTACTACTTACATCTAACATTTCGCATTACCTCATGGACCACACACTCCCCTAGGTCCCGAAGAAAATATATTTGATTATACAAATTTGTTCTAACATTATTCTCTACTATATCAAGGCCGTTAGAGTTTTGAAAGGTGAAAATTCGAAATTGAAATAAGTACTACTAATGTTGTGCATAAACGGAATGCACAAGAACAACCAGTCTAACTTATGTCCCCAACATTCAAAATGTAATTTCCTAGCTCACTAAAAAGAAACCTTGGTGTTCAGATTGCATTGATTGGGAGAACCACCTCTTCACTAACACATGGTGTAGCCAGAATACATGTTTTGTGAATCCTTGATAACAAAAAATCGAATGATCGCAAAATGTGCGTCTCTCCATCTGTGAACAAAGCTAGCGGCTAACGGCTAAACCGCTCTACCGATTGCCTGGAAAATTGTTATTTACCAATCGATCTGCCTGGGGCCGCGGTTCCTTGAATTTGAAACCGATCGGCAATTTTATGGGATACTTTACACGAAGCCTCTGAGAAATTTTCCAACTTTACAAAATAATGACTCCATCATTTTTTTCTTTTAAATTTTGTTGTTGGATAGTGTGAAGATGGTTTACGTGAATGGTGCATGTCTCATGTTCTTTGAAATAACTGGTATTTCAAAAATTTCAAGAGATTCCAAGAAATTGCATTTTTTCCCCGAAATTTTGCTACAACTAAAATATTAAAGATAGGGTTTTTGAAGTTACTATTTTTTCCCTTCAAGATGAATTTTCGAAAAGTTGTTTCTGACCTTATTTCGAAATCCGAGCACTTTTCGCGAAATTTTGTGTGAAAATAGGGGGAGAACATGGCAATGAAATAGGAGCATTTTCGTCAATTTCTCTAAAAGATTTAAACATTTTCTTAAGTGAGATTTGTTGAAATTTGTCTTCATATCCTACATGTCATATTTTACTAAAAACTACTAAAGTAATGAGAGTGGCATCACTGCCGCCATTAGATACCGTTCTACAGTGTTAACCTACGACAGTTGCTTCGCAACGACGCAGTGTCTACCACAGCAGTATGAGGACGATCCGAGGCCGGCTGAGGTTAATAAGGCTGACTCACTGTTTCTCGCAGCGTGTTTCCAGCGCTGACGTCCACCCATGTCACGCCCACTCCAGCCCAAGGCAACGAGAGTCCAGACAACGCGGCAACTGGCGCTAGTTGAAAATGAGTCTCCCGCAGTCTGCATAGACGACAATAGGTTAATGGCATGTGTAATTTCATGCATTATCGTCTAAATGGAATGCTTCCGCGTCATTGCAGTTCACGTAGCAAAGTGATGTGAAAATATCTTTTTCGAAACGGGAAAAAATCAATTTCACACTCCTAAATCAAAACAGGAATCAAATATGTTATAATGTCGTTTTAACATAGGTGTCTTCCACAAGGAGGGAGGAGAGAAAGGAGGAACGTCTCTCGACTCCCGTAAAATATACTAAGATTTCCAGGAAACGCACAAGATCATTGTTGAGTGGGAAAATACACATGTGAAATCGTTACAAGTGAACTCTGTAAAAGACTTATCCCAATGGAAACCCGTTAGCTCTGGTATAACAACTGTTTGTCTGAGAATGTGACGATGCATTCTCTTTGTATCGATGGTTACTACCGCGAAAGTGCCGTGAGTCGGTCAATAACCTAGCTGCCTGCACGGAATTATAAGATCGTATACTAGGTCTGAATGTAATTTAATCTTCAAAGTTCTGAAAATTCAAAACGTGTTTTCGTCATACTCTTTCAACTACAATGTTAAAGGTGCAGCTGATTTTCGTACATCAAATCATGCCTCAATATTATATCCATTAATGTACTTTTTTCCCAACATACTTCTAGTTTTCGCTTAATAGAGAACTCATGATAATTTTCTGATTCTGTCCTTCCAGTACGTGCTATGCTCATAACTGATCCTGTGCTTCCAACGCGCGTCGCGTAAGTTGTACATAGCACATATCTTATCCTTTCTGGAATGTGAAAGACCGTAAGTAAATTTATAATCTGAACGAGACGGTTTATTCCGTAATATAATGCTGGCGATGGTAACATTCATAAATTTTATAATAAGGGCTATTTCCACTCTTGAGTTAGTTAATGGTCTCCCAGTTCCAAGCATGGTTCGACGTGGGTAAAGTAAATTCGTATTATCAAAGATAATTTTGATATCATAATATACCGTCTTTGTTTGGGCTTACAATTTTCACAATACAGTGAAAGCGGGTGAGTTCTTTCATCTGACGTCAGCTCAAAAGCAACGAGGGTAACTTTAAAGTTCTCAGCAGGAAATATGAAATGAGGGCCTTTTCTGGTATTAGCGGGAATACTACATTTTCTTGCACCAAACCGTTGATATCATACGACAATGTTTGTGATCACAATATGCCGTCAGCAATAAAGATATTTCAGAGAGCAAATGCCATGGTATGTTAATGATGAGTTATGTGTTCAGTATAAGATGAGAAAAAGTCCAGGTACGACGATCAATCGAGTACAAGACATTTCCAGCTAGACGCTAAGGATAAAGAGTACTGAGGAGTTAGTTAAATTATTTGCGAAATGCGAGGGAACAAACTCAAAAGAAGAATTATATGCGACTAAGAAAATTAGGGATACTTTTGTTACAATTTATTATATATCAATACAGAATGCATCAAAGAAATTTCTGAATTTTAGATAGACGCTAGAATCCAGCGCCAGTAGTATAACAATTAGCGAAAATTTAACGTCTACTGTAAAATAATGTCCAGAAGTATTGTTTTTCAATTGCGACAAAGATCATATTATTTACGAATGATTTTACGAAAGGACAAAACTTTGTAAACAAATTAAAAAATACGTTGAAATTAAATAAAATAATTTAAAATGGCCGCTCCTTCATTTTGCCCCGCGTCACACACCGACGCCCAGCAACAACGAAGCCCGGATGGGATGGAAACATGGTATTTAATTAAGTCACCATCTAGTGAAGTTACAACAAATTGAACAGCATAAAAACTTCCTGCGTGCTTAAACTTTTTTCGGAGTATTCCTACTACTAAAATATTAAATATTTTAGTTTCTCTCCTCACGAAATCTCTTCCTTCAAGATAGGTTTTGAAATAACTATAACAATTTTTTGGCTATTTCGAGTACTTTTCGTGTAATTTTGGATCAAAATATGGGTGAGAAAGTACGTACTACTTTAGCATCACTATTTATAATAGTAAGAATCGCGTGTCATTAGTAGTGCTCTTCTACATTCAAAACCTAATTTGGGATGAAATCACATATGGAATTCATACAAATATGCATAAAATGCATTTTTAAAATTTCACCAAGATCTCGTGAGAAACTGAATGAGGCAGAGATGTTTTGGGTACCTCAAGGTCTCTCTAAGAAATAACAAATTCACAACTACTCGTCTGATAGTGAATTGGAAAATATTCTAATGCACGGTCACGACGGTAAATGTGAAGAACACCTACGAACATCACGATAAACAGTAAACTTCACTCTTTTCATCCCTATTACTGTTCTAAAATCATTTTCGAACGCAATAAAGTGTGAGGTGAAAAAGAAATTCTAAAGGAATTGAAATAGACGTTCTAAAAAACCGAATTTTCTAGAGCACTGCAAAATTTATTGAAGATAATTCTTTCCGCCGTCAAAACGAATGTGGCTAATACTGTGAAAGACAAACTCTACATTCATCACTAACGTCGATTTAGATATTTGAGATGAAATAGTTTTCAACACGAAATAATCATATACAAAGGGATAATCTGGCCTTACCCAGAGAAAGAGACGCTAGACACACATATACTAGTGAATTAATATATTTTATTGTCTTCTACTTTTAGTATTCAAAAAAGGGACAGAACAAATATTTAAAAAATATTGGTTAATGACGGGAATTGAATAGAAATTTACCATGCTGTAATGAGCCAAAAAATATTTTCGTCTATTCTTAGCTGTGATATTTGATGACAAAAGCCCTATAACCGTTCGAAGAAGAAAACAAATAAGCTAGTCCCAATTATACCTTTTGCAAACATCTGTAGGTAACAGTAAAAGTTCCTTTGTAAAGTTAATCGGTGAATCCACATAACAATCTATCACAGTAACAATCATTTCAGTTCTTCAACCACAGTGACTGAATTCGATCTAGCTATGTATAGAGCATTTTTTTTTAAAAGAGAAGACTGTTTTGACAGCTAGTGTTGGCAACATAACTGAAGGTTCTGCGATCATTCTGTCCTTGACTCAATTAGACTCTTGTTTCTCTATTCGTTAGTTTGCAGTTGGTTAACTTGTAAACGGCTTCGACGCTTCCTTTTGTGATAATCTCATCTGACGAAACTATAGTGCGCCAAGAGAAATAATTGAAATTAGGGAGTGTAGTACTGTATGTTCCTCTGTAAAAATTATATTTTTATAAACATCACATTGAATTTACTTTTTGTGTGAAAAGTATTTTTTTTTAAAACAGTTTTGAATGTGATAAGCGCACTGGTTCCGGGCGCCTGTGCAGAAGGTGGCGATCTGAATTTACATTCGTGGCAGTTTTCTTTTATTGAATATGAGAGCATGTTAGTAGACTTTTCCAAGTACGTAATTAAATTTCAATATTTCTCGGACTCGCGTACGTGAATATACCTCTGTGAAATTCTTAGACTTACGCATAGTGATGACTTAACGAGTGCCATAACCAAATACTTCACGAAGAAGAATGGCTGAACGGCTGTCGCGGCGAAGGGATACTTCTCTGAATAACTTGTGATGTTCACATGTTTAGCGAACTGTCATTTAGCTCATTCTTAGGCGGATTCTTCTATAAATAATGTCATAAATCCCCACCGTTGGGACTCCTGGGCAACGATGATGCAAAAGGCAACGATGTTGCTGCTCTGCTATGGAAGCCAATAATGCGAATAAAACAAACTGTTGTAGAATGAATTTATAGGTGAACTTTTAGGAAAAAGCTTGAAGACACACTTTTTTTACTCATCTCTACGTTAGTAATAAATTAAGTTCTACTACATTATTTTGTAGGCAAAAATATGTGAAATTCAAGTATACTTTACGACAAAATAATAAATATCAAAAGAAACAATTTATGTTAAACGATATCGCCTCGATTTTATTATTTATTAGCAATAAATTTCAAAGAATTTGTTTTGATAATAACATATCCTATTGAACTATATCAATAGCCCTTGATTCTTAATACTTTACAAAGTGTGTGTTGGCCACATTCATTTTAGAATTTCTAAATCAAACGAACTAGGTTTAGCATGGTGATTACATTTTTTAATCATATTTAACGTGTTGGCCTATTGGGACAAACCACTACAGTCATTTGCCTTCTATTCCTTCAATTCTTCATTTACATTTCCTTATTTATTTAAGACAACCCAGTAGCATCTGTATGCGATTTTAGGCGGTAGGAGTGAAGAGCATGGAGAAAATACACATTATTTGCGCAGAAGCAGCACAGTGCGATAATTTGGTCTATGGGTCATTGAAATTTAACACAAGTCACTACGAAAAGCCATATTCGTAATTGTAAAAAAAAATTAAAAACCCAATGATACAAATTTTAATACAAATAAACGAATGCGGTAGAACCATGTTTTTTTTTTTTCATTTTGGAAAATTAAAGTTTGAAGTATTGTAGACGTGGTTCGTCTGTTGGCTTGAAAATTTCCATTCATATGAGAAGCTGCAAAAATTCGGACTTCACTTAAAATGCTTTAAAACAAAATTCCTATTGGAGTAATAGCGATTAATTAGTGGTATTGACCGAAGATATCTGGCCATAATTAAGAAATAAGCACATTTTTATGCATATCTCGAAAAATTTCTATAGGAGGAATAGTGATAATATTTAGTAAGTTAAATTGAGTGAAGAGATTTGGTCATAATTCATTTGGTATAAATAAATAAGTAAATGTCTTTATTGGGGCCCAGGCTAAGGTTATTTGTCCTGATCTTCCGTCTGACCACGATATAAGCAGAATCTCTTCGTAGAATCCCCATTTTCTGATTACGACACATGAATTCATTCTTTTTGGATCAAATAACATAATGAATAAAAAAGCACATACTTCTTCAAAATGCTCAGTGTCTGAGTCCCTACACTTGCGGCGCGTGCCCTACACGTACAGTCCCAGCGTGCTGAGGGCTCAGTGTCACCGGGGGATCCACGCCGTAAATAACGCCAAGCCCTGGATTCCTCTGCCGGCGCACCGCGAGGCGACGGCCCGCGCGAGATGGCACCGCCACGCCACCTGGGGAGCAGGAAGGGGGCGTGGCCCGAGAAGGGATGTTGTCACCGCAGAGACCAAGCTAGAAATTTTGGGCCCCGGGCGATCCTGAGACGTTACCCCCCTCCCCCCCCAAAATGAACAATGTGGAAATTGTATCAAGAAACTATGAGTAAATTCATTTCAACAAATTAAAAAAAGATGTTCAAACTAGAAAAAGTTTTTGGAAATTTTTAAATATAATTGTTTAAGTAAAAGTATTTAGAGATCAAATAATACAATTTCCAAGGAAAGCTTAAAATGATTAAGCTAAAAATGATTCATGTGGTTAGTTAGTGACTTGTTAAACACATGCAATAATAAATATGAAATTCACTAGAACCTATCGTCAATTGATTCATTTCGTATATTCGCGTCTTATAAGTAATGACTGTAATTAACTATTAAAGGTAAAAATAAAGTGAAAATTTCATAAAATACCAGACTACTACACTGCGACTTATAAAATTACAATAACGATTTTCTCCAGTTGCCAGATCTGCCCATGCCAAGAGGCGGCACTGGGTCTACATCTGACCGTAATGAAATGTTGAGGCAATTGCTCCAACTTCTCACAACTTATCATAATTCAGATATTAGCATCCTTTACTTTATGTACTGAGCATTTACAGGTTTCGATACTTTTAGGAACTTTTCTCGCTTGAACAATATAATGCAACAAATGTATACGCTGTGGTATATGTGCGTATAGCATGTAGACAGTTGAGCCATTAAACACCACCAGCGCAAACACTTTAACTACATTAACATACAAAGACTTATAAATTTTAATTCTGGACTTCACTACGTGCTTGAAGTAATTTATAAATATTGGAGCAGTAAAAATCAACTTCTTGGTAATCGGTCACCAACAAAACGTTTCTCTTACTACTTTTCTTACTACATACTCAAGAAAGGAAAAAACAAGTAGTTGAAATAAAGGCCCATCGCGTTAGTAGTCCGACAGTGGACGTTGTGAGTAAGAACATGCAAAATAAAACATGATTTTTTGTACACTTCAGGAATAAGGTCAACATAAGGTCAAATGTGAGTCAAATCTATAGTTCAACATTTCATTGGGGAGAACCACTTCGAAGAATAACCAGATAGCATTAGACTATCACATTTACAGAGTAATTCCGTTCGAATGTTTACTATGAAACTGAAATTAACACAGAAACAAAGACTTACTACAAGAAGTAATAGCATAATAGAATCAAAATTATTATGATTATATATGTGAATTTCAAAAATTATCCATCACATTACGTATGATGATGTTGCGGAGGATTCACTGTAAGTTCTATGAGAGAACGTTTTAGGCTAGATTGCAGTCAAGAATTTTCCAATTTCTTTATTTCGATTCGATAGCGTTAAGGGTACAGAAACAAGTATCAAATATGTGTGCTCTGCTAAATAGTATAAAATTCGCAAAGGGAATGTGTGAAATTTGAGAAAATCCAGTTTTGATTCAGGTGTCCCAGAAGTTATCATCACTTTCGTTCCAGTTTTGGCATTATTTATAAAATCAGCAATCAAACCAAGAAATGTGTGCGAGGGCCGTGAATGTATTGGAAAAGAGTTTTTGACAAAACTGTGAAAAACATGTTGAGATAAAACCCCAAACTGCTCTGAAAATGGCTCTTAAAATTCCTACTTTTTACTTCAGTCAATGACTGTAAATCATGCAAGCGTGACAATTGGTTTAATTCCAACACAATCACTTCCATAGAAGATGCTTAGAAAACTGAATAAATACGGTAGTTTTTAAAATTCGACTCATTAACTGACCACACGTTTTCTTAAAATTGCATCATTCAGCACACGTAGGAAAAATTCTGTTCATACTCTGTCGTGTAGACATATATGTAGACATATACTGTCTATATGCACATATATGTAGACATATACTGTCTATATGCAGTAGACAGGTAGTGGAATAATATACATCCTCTACAATAATACAATAAATTTAATGAAATATTTTTTAACCAAAGAAATGATGGAACTAAGCGAATTCGTTAAAACAATGCATTGATGATTAGAATGATCGAATGACAGAACATGATTTGTGAATTTCCAATGATGGAAAGACATTCTAATTCGAGATATTTGAAAAACGAGCAACAGCTTCGGAGTGACATACGACTTCAAAATTCTCTCCCGACGGCGCTAGTGCTGCGTTCTCACCAGGCGAATTAAAAACGGACACGTAGTTTGATTAAACTGGGACAGGATTTCATTTCCGGAAATGTGAACACCGATGGATGTATTTGCTAACAAATGTGGATCAGAACATTCAAAAGGGATTCCATGAGATGCGATGACACTCGAAAATTATTACTAACAAACGAGGTATTGACCGTTTCCGAAATGTACGTTTGATTGAGAATTAAATTCCATGTTCCGCAGAATTTTTGAAGGAAGGAATACTTTCGCGAAACCACAATCATATTTACTTGCGTAATTATTTTAGATCGCCGCGGTATTATTAACATCTACTAGATATTCATAGCACATTCACTCACCATTTCATGAGTTGTCTGTTGCTAAAATAGTAAAAGAATATTATAGATTTGGTAATATGACACATAGGAATTGTGAAATGATGGAAAAGGTTCTCGAAATGTATCGCAGATTGCGAACGATTATATTGAAGTGCGATTAATGATTTTATTAACCCTTACCACCACTGGTTACCTACCGCCTTACCGCCCAGTATGACATACAGAGAATTTTCTTTAGAGGTTGTCGGTACTTCCTGCCGTTTTTTACACGTGAGACCACTCGTGTATCTCAATTAGTATCTTAAACACCGATTGCTGATTACAACGCTCGTCCAAATTTCGGAGTAAAGGGAACGTTAAGTTTCTTCAATAGATAAGAGGATTTGAGAGGTCTACATGTGGCTGACATTTCCACCATGTGTAGGTCTTTGAAGCAGGTGCGTCCATCAGGAACAGCCACAGTTGCACACCGGTCAAATGATTTATTGCTATTTTAATTGCTAATTCAATGCCACAATTTGGGATTAATTGCCACCCATTTTTGTGACGAAAACGGGTGTAAACTGAGTGCCATCACACATAAGTTAAATTTGTGTGCTGTCCCGATTGAAATCCTCAAAAGATTTCTTGCTACATAATTGCCACAATTTGGAATTAATTGTCACGTATTTTCGTGGTGAAAACGGGTGTGAGTTGGGTGTCAGTACACATTAGTTAAATTAAGGAAAACCAAAAATTTTTTTTATTCAATTTTTAACAACGCTAATTTTTAATTTGAAGTTAAATGATAACTATTTTATGGCGAAAACTATTGTGATCTACCTTGACGCGTCTGTAATTTTGTGTGCGTGTGTGTGTGCGTGTGTGTGGGGGGGGGGGGCTGACCCCGGTTGTTGGCACGAAATCACGTGGAAATTATTGAGCAATAAACCAAATTTGTGTTTACGACGATGCGTAGCAATGACTACGAAAATGCTCAGCAATTAATTCCAAATTGTGGCAATAAATTTGCAATTAATCATTTGAGGATTTCCGGCGGACTTACGTCCAAATTCAACTTGTGTGTGCTGGCACCCAGCTCACACCCGTTTTCGCCACGAAAATACGAAGCAAATCGAAGTTTTGGTGGTTAATTAGCGATAAATCATTTGATGGTTTCCATCGAGACACAACCCGATTTTAGTGATGTGTGCTGACGTTGCGTCAAGCAAGCTTACACCCCTTTTTGCCATTAAAATTACGTGACAATTAATTACAAAGTAAACAATTATTTAGCAATTAAGAAGCAATAAATCATTTCACATGTTTCCTTCCGCTGTGCTGACATTGCTGTTCCAGCCGAACACCTCTCAAGTGGCTGGCAGTTCTAACGGTGGCTTCAATTAACTCTTCATTTTTTTGGATGGGCAATAGCTAATTAGGGTTCAATGTCCATTCGAGCTGACAAATTTTAATTAATCTTCAATTCTCCTTAAATAGGTCGGTTGAAAGATTCTTTCATTTTTGTTAGGATATATGTCGCTGGTTCTTCATGCAACGAAGATAAAATCTTCAGAACCAGTTAAACGCACTTTTGAAGGTTATTATATTCGTTTTTATCAAAAAAGGGGACGTTTAATATATTAAATTTAAGAATTGTTTAATAAAGTGTTCTTCAAATCTTTTAAGTTTTGCATTTTAAACCTGAATATAAAATATTACAGAACAATTCAAAAATTGGCTTGGGTTGAGCATGGAGACACAAAATTCTAATCTCAACGCTTCTATTGTTAATTTTGTAGGATGACGTACATCCTACGAGTGTCAAACATCCTTGATTTTTTATTAATTATCTTATTCTTGAACGTAACTTTACAGCAAAAACTGGGCTTTGGTCATATGTTGTAGGCGAAAAAAATATATTGTTATTTCATAGAGATGTTGCTTTCTAAATCGTACATGATTGTAAAAACAACGTCTCTATGAAATACTCTACGTAAATATTTATATAGATGTTAAGTGTTTGTAGTAACATGACACTCTCTCCCGTTCCACGAAAACACTGAATCAAAATTGATTTGATTCCAAATCCCTTCCAATTCATTTTGTAATAGAGGAATTACACCCACCTGTGTCAGCGCAGTTAGGGTCTGGTAATTCTCGTAACGCAATCGCAACCTCGCTGTCGTCTCCTAGCTCAGAGTTCATTTCGTCTCGTCTACATTCAGCGCCGCTGTTCGTCGGTCCTGCTTGACCCATCTCGGAACATGGAAACGCCTAGCAACAATGAAGCCCGGGTAGATTCGAAATTATATTTAACTGAACTGTCATTTTTCGCAGCAGCACCATCTAGTGGAGAGTTACAACAAAGTGAACAGCATAAAAACCTTCTTCGTTAAAAGACATTGAGATATACCAAATTTCTTGGAGATCTGACGAACGTTATCGGGCAAAGCAACATTCATTCATACATACAAGAGTTGAAAATCGCTAGTGATAGCTTAATGAAGGTCATGTGCTTCCACGTTTGCTGCAGTGTCAGGAGACCACTTCTATGCAAACTTGTCAAGGTTTTGTTGTTGAAGAATGAAGTGGTTCCATGAAAAAAGTGACCCTTAATGAGGTGCCCGCTTGAGAAAGGTGGTTGCTAAATAAACTTTCATTAGTACCACATTGAGCCTGGGGAGGTTTGAAGAAAATGCCGGTTGCTTAGATCAGCAAACCATGGAGAAACTTTTACTTCAATACGCATTGAGTGATTACACATTAATCCAACATCACATTATTTATTAGTATCACGCAAGCATCGACAGAAGCAAAAAATGGATTTTTTTTATACAAACGCATGCAAATAGGCACACCATAATATGTCACGAATCAGTTATTGAATCCGAGAACAAGAAAAGCCAGACTTCCTATTACCACCTGATGTAATTTAACATGCTGCTGACCTACCTACCCTTTATAAAAACGTTGTACAATTTGCCGACAACTCTTTGGATACAGTCACTGATTTAAGAGCCTAATCTCCTAACTTCATTCACCCTCTCAATTTTACTTATATCTGCTCGGAAATTCGGCTGCCCTTCTTAAAATTGATTTCAATCCAAACAAAAGCGCCGGTAAAACATTTTCGTTTAAACTCTACTCGCTTCCTTCCTCCCTTAATCTAAATAAAAATACAATAGATAATTACCCTCCAACAAACCTATAAAATACTGGGGTTTATACTTAGTTACCACGCTCTATAAGCAACAAGTGCTATAGTGGCGAACTAAAATAAATACCATATATTTTACATAAACAGTTCAAACAATAACAACCATCACCACTAATATACAGAAGCAGTTCAATCCTTTAAAAATTCGTCACAGCATTCACTGATTAGACCAAAATTATTGTAAGACATTCCAATATAGCTTAATCCTACTAAAACAAATCTCTACACACTAATGTATAAATTAACAAAACAAAATTCTTAGAGCAGTTATAGATGCCTCTTAATGTAATCAACATTAGTAAATAAGTAGTATTAGTAAGTAAACGTGTGAATGCATACGCACAGTAACTCCATCTGAACTATATTATATTTTTTAAGAAAAATACAAACTAAACAAATGAAAATTCGTATTTTGTTTAATATAACCCACGTGTATCCCTAGAAATATTGAAAAAAGAACCAAATGATTTGACTCTTGCGTAACAATAAACGAATTACGTTCCGATACCAACAATCCATTTGGAAACTTTTGCAAACCTATCATTGTGTTAAACTTCATTGTACTGGTACAGCGAGTCTTTCAAAGCGCATAACAAAAGAAAAGGCATACTTATTGCCTTTTAGATATTGTGCAAGCATTAATACATTAACAGCACTAAACTGAATATCTGCTTTTAGGTTGCAAGAATTCTCTGCAAATATTCCAAAATATATATCGAACAAGACGCGAAAGAATGGACTTCCGCCATATAGTACTGCACATTAAGACTCCAGTTCACGAGTAATGGTAGTATCCACATATTCTTTCAAGCTTGTTTGAACAAACAAATAGAGTTATACTACCGACAGTAGAAATTATTTTCACTCATATTGAGGTATCTCATTGCCATTCTACCAAATATTGAGTAATTGTCATTTTTCAGTTCACTGCAAACTTTACTCCTACTGTCTGTGTCGTAAAATAGGGCGTTTTTCACGTCTCGGCAGACGTACGAAGTTGCAAAGACGGTGTACTATATTCGATTCGCAGAAAACATTGCATTCGAACACTGCAACAGGAAACAAAATGCCATTGCGAATACTAGAAAAATATGATAAAATATATGAAGTCGTAGGCTTCCGCGGCCAGTGTGCCACGCCGCCATCCCGCGGTTGACAGGCAACCCTCTAGCTACGGTTGTCGTTTGTTATAAATAAACAAGGCATTACGAGCCCTGATGAAGATCACGACATGTTGATCGAAACGTCGGCACCAGATAACTTAACGCAGCGTCACCCGGACAGCCAAGAATGTAATAATGATAAAATATACATATCCAAAAACGAAAAATGTTGACATTCTTTTTCAGTTGTTTATCTACAAAGAGTATCAGAGTATTTCATATCCCCGTAAATGAACCTACTTCAGACAATATGCTTTTCTTTACATCTTCTTAAAATGACTTCTTAGTGTGTAATTATTTCAAGAAACTTAAGTAATGCACCAACAAAATGGTGAATGTAATATTTAAAAAGAAACGAGACACGTACGATTATGAAGAAACGACTTGACACGTATTGTTTCACATGCAGGTTCACGACACCCCCCCCCCGCATTACACACACTATTTCCGATTCCTTCTGCAATCGTCTTACGACTATTAACGGCTATGTCCAATTTGGCCAACTAACTAGGCAACATAATAATTACGAATCAATTAGCGATTCCTAATACAGTTGCCATAGGTCTATACTTGACTATTGGACCGACTAACAGGGCAATATAATAACCACGAAGTAACGAAGAATCAAACTCAGCCATTATCTGTTTTACATAAAAAACAAACTGTCTCTCCCATTAGAGACCATTTACAATGATCTACATGCAACTATACAAAAAGACTTCGGAGGACATTTGGAATCTCGAAAAATACTACAAAATCTACAATCAAAAGCTACTGATCTCGTAGAAACAAGCGAAGAAATTTCATCCATAGACACTTCACTTGAAACCTTAGGAAGACTTCTCGCCCACACGGACGCATCCTGCGGCGCGCGTACGAATTAGGAAAGAAGGAGCGGTTCTCTTGAAGGCCGCTTGTTTCGTTCTTGCGCGAGCTTAATCCGAGTTAATCAAGGCCCCGTGCGGTGTCGCATTTTCCAACGCCGCCTGAGTCCCATTCATTACGTTGATTGCGCGGCGGGTGGCACCGCGGAAGAGAAAGAGAGAGAGAGAGAGAGAGAGACATTGCAGGGAAAAGGACAAAGAGAGACGGAAAAGTGCCGGCGAGATACCGCCCAAAGTCCGACGGGGCTAGGGAACGCGGCGTTGCGTCGGCAGCCCCGCCCGGGAGGGTATCCGCTATGTGACAGGACGTGACGGTGATGTGTCCGATTAAGGAAAGGCCACAAAAAAAAGTTTTTGAAACAACGATGTTTTCCACCAAAAACATCGATATTTTGCTTTCGATGTTCCTTTCACATCGATATTTTCATGCAAAAATATCGACTTTTTAATTTTTTTTTAAATAAAGGGGTGTAAGCACGTTGTAGAGTAGAAGTAATTCACAGCAATATCGTTGGTTTGCGTCAATCTCTTTTTCGCGCTGCACATGTCGCCTGTGCAATCTGAGGAAGTTTGGGAGCTGATCGAGTTATGAATGTATGTTATCGCCAGGCGTGTCATTGCCTGAATGACATTGAAACACGAAATTGATAGCAAATCACAATGTTCTTTACCGTTAATTTTATTGTTTACATTCGACAATAATTTTTACATCCTACTAACATGCTGCTAACCAAATAATCGCGGATTTGAGGAAGTGAGCGCTGTACTGGATCAGAGGAAGTTGCTCACGGGATTTTGCCTTCCCGTCGTTCGAATATGTCAGTTACAGTAGCTTGGAAGATTTCAATGTAAACAGAGGAGTTTCTAAAATGAAATTTTAGATTAGTACGTACTGCAGCGGCCCAGAAGCAGATTTCTACAATTATTAATAAGAATGAAACAATGCAATTACCGTCTTTTTTTACTACCCTACAAGTTGTCTCTTTTGACCCGCTAGCTAGCCCATTCCCAATTAGTTCTCAAGTTTTCAAAGAGATGGTATGTTTTAGATTACTTTCTTGTTTTAAAAATAGTTTGCTTTTATTCCTTCTTCGCATTTGCATTACATCAAATATATTATTTCCATGAAATTACTTGAAAAATACTCGGCAGTATAATACTATTTTTTTAAAGGATATGTGTTTGTATATTTCAGGGCATTTCCCTTAGCAGTAAACTTATCTATTAATAAAAAGCTCGATTCAATACCGTATTGTTTATTAAAGTATAATAAATTAAGTAATTTGTTTTAGGTGTTAGTGTATTCTTGGAGTATGACAATCGTCAATCAAAGTACCAATTCAACTGTCCCTAAATTTCCGTCAATTTAATGTTCCCTAAATGAACCCTAATAAAAGACCCATTTCAAGGAAGGATTTGATGATGTACAAAGGAGTAAAAGTTCCTAAGTAAAAAAAGATTTTATAACTTCCCTAAAAGTCATTGAGAATATACAAACGCATTAATAAATGTAAATAATTTACCTTTTTTTAAAAAATATGACAGAAATAAATTTAGTATAGACGACATGTGTTGATTACAATACGTTGATAAAAAACATTCAGTAAAAACGATAAAGAGAGGAAAATTATTACGAGCAACGATAGGATGGAATGAGTTACCTTTCACGGGTACATAAACTCTCTTGGTTCAGATCGCTGTGCACTTTTAATGTGTTTTAAGTAAACTGTATAGTTTTGTGGCTCGTTCAAGACAGTCTGAAGCCTTAAGATAGCTCAAACAAGCAGTTCACGTGGGAATTCTATAGAGTTGAATTGAAACTGGCGTTGGACAAGTTAATACGTTGTGTTCACGAATTCAAAATAATTCTCTCTGTGAGACATTAAACATACTTTTACGTGAAAAAAATCCGAATGCTTCCTCACGGAGTTCTAGAGACAACAAAACACGTGTGACTCACATGGTGTTTTTAGATGAACTGAATACTCTGCCACGTGCAATCGCATCGCAAGATTGACTTCTTTTTTTTAATTCGTTGCGTCGTTGTTAATGCAACGCGTCTCTTAACACTTGTTGGGCGTTGAGCGTAAGTACTTCAGCGTAAGTATGCTGAGCGGGGAAGACTTATCAGGAACATGTATTCTGCTTTAGAGTGATTTCGAAGTTTTTGGGTGTTAGGAACTGTTGTCAGCATGGCGTGTCCAGGCACGCAAGATGTAGACAGAAATGGCGTAACGTCACGTGGCTTGCGAGGCACACACGTGTAGGCAAGGTATCAGATACCATCGCCCACACACGGCGTGCCGACGTCCTGTTCCTGCAAGAGAGTACTATCTGGCAGAGATTTTGTCCTTGCAAAGCACATATAGGAATAAAATCTCAGTACGTTTTATGTAATTTTCCGTATGCATGTAGATCCGAACAGTCTTTATCTAACTAAAGCTCATGCGTAATAAATTGACGTTGCAAAATATATGCATTAACCAATATAAACCTAGTAATGGCAAAACATTGGTACAGAATTTTACAATATACAATGCCAATTTTTTCCTGTATTAACAAATGATAAAGGAGAAAAAAATAATTTCGAAATTTTGGCTCAGTTCACCTGACGTCTATCTCATGAAATAATGTATCTCTGCGACGCTATTAGTGATAGTTACAAAGTGGAAGCAGATCTCGACGAAGAACCATCAAACTACCGGTTACAGACCACCGGAGATCCTTTTTTCCGTAATCCAATACCGTTCACAATGAAATATAAAATAATACGAGCAACTTACAGGAGCTATCCCTCTTGAAATCACTTCATCAAAAACTGGTACAAAAATACGGGCACTCTTGACAATATTATTCTAGAACAACTCGACATTATATACTAAAATTTTCAGAAAATAATTTGTGGATGAATCCATTTTACCTTGAAAAGCACCTATCCCTCAACCTGTA
The DNA here is from genome assembly GCA_964035755.1 of Teleogryllus oceanicus. Classification (NCBI taxonomy): domain Eukaryota; kingdom Metazoa; phylum Arthropoda; class Insecta; order Orthoptera; family Gryllidae; genus Teleogryllus; species Teleogryllus oceanicus. The sequence continues at coordinate 70,334,493 of CAXIVR010000007.1, forward strand.
TTGTGATGAATCACACAAGGAAACTATATAATAGGAATTCGCGAAAAGTTGACTTCGAAATGATTTCTTTGAGAGGGAATTGAAGGAAGGATGATATGTATGTATAATGTGTATGAAGGAGAACCGTGCATTTCCATTAAAAAGATGAACATAGTTATCACACAAAAAATCAATTCGTATAAATTTTTCTAAAGAAACGGTAGAGTTTCATCTTTACTTCCCGATCAACAACGACCACGTTCACTTCATCCATAAATTAAACATCCACGTCGCATCTTCGGTCTGATTTCGCGGCAAAAAAGCGGGCGTACCCCAAGGCCCGTAGAATGAGCGCTTTGGAGCGGGCCGGCTGCGCGCCCTGACAGAGACGCATCGCGCGGCGCGCGCGGCGCAGCGTTGAAATATCGCCTCCTTTCTGCGCCGCCCCCTCCCAACCCCGCCCCACGTGAACGTCCGCAGAATAAAGTCCTCCGAAGCAAGAACGGAACGTCTACCGCAAACGGAACGTCCTACTCATCGCCACCGGTGGTGACAGCGACGGTGTGGAACGGGTGGCAACGGAGTTGGGCTGCAGTGACAATGATAACGATACGGAGCAGGAAGTTGGTTGTTTGTTAGCGTTTCCGGACACGTCGACTACTGACGTCATTAGTGCCGTAAGTGCAGCGCATGTATTTACCTCGGGAGGTAGCAGTGATCTTCCGCCACCGGATAACGAGATTCTGCGCCGACCTACCGTCAGATAGCAGGGTTTCCAACAACGAGGTATCTCCCACCAGCGGGGCATCGCCGGAAAAAGCTCTAAGCTCCCGATCGGTCTGCCGACATGTGTGGTAGTGTAGTGCATGTTAGTGTAACTGTGTATAAAGGGTGCGGATAAGACAAGGAAGAAGAAGAAGAAGAAGAAGAAGAAGAAGGAGGAGGAGGAGGAGGAGGAGGTGGTGGAGGAGGAGGAGGAGGAGGAGGGGTGGGGAGGAGGAGGAGGAGGAGGAGGAGGAGGAGGAGGAGGAGGAGGAGGAGGAGGAGAGATTCGTCCCGGTCCATGGCCCGTTTGTTAGGGTAGTGCGCTGGCATTCGCCAGATATTGATCGGAGAAACTCCGGAAAACTACCGTTCAGAGCAGCCGGTCGCTCGAATTCTCATCCAGACAGCGACTGAATTTGACCTGAAAAGCTAAGGTCGAAAATCACGCCAGGACTCAAACCTAGGACCTTCCAGTCAGAAGGAGGCACTGCAGTGACATCAGTAAATCCAATGAGCCATCTCTCCTGGTGAGCAGAAAGTAGCAAACATTTCTTGTTTTTGGGGGAGTGGGATATGTACCTAGCGAGTGATGAGTGTGTGTGTGTGTGTGCGGTGCAAGAGTGTAGGCAAAGAAATCGAGAAGAATGTGGCGGAAATGTAGTGTGTACTCTAATTGTGCAGCAATTCCAACAGTTACCCCACATCTCTATAAACAATATTTCCAAAAATAGTTCATCAATAGCGTGGGAAAATTATGTCAACGGAATATTCCAGAATGCAATATCATTCTAAGTTTATTAGAATAACTTATTATGAAAACATTTACAATGTGACATTCAATATCTTCAAAATTTCATTTCCACGAAATGAATCTAGCCTCTGATATTTAACATAAGACACAATAACTCGGTATCTACATCTGAGAAGAGGTAAGAACATCACTGATGATTAAGTAATATTTCCGAGAGCGCTAATGACGTCAATCGTTAACCAAAAAGCGTAGTGTTTTTCTCGTCACTGAGTTGCGGTGTTCAACTACAGTTAACAGTTGAGATCCAGCGCTAAGTAAAAGGCCGAGACTTGCGGAAAGTTGCCCGTGCCTGCTCTAAGCTCGCGACTGGAATACCGATATGAGAGGCAGCTGAGAGCAGGTGTATGTTAGGGGAACGGATACATTTGACTAACGAGAGGACGAACATTTATTGAGGCGTTTGATTGGCACAGATTTCACGCTGTTTAGCTCAACCACGGAAAATTCCCAAATATACCAGTCGATAGCTAAGATTCTTCACAAGACTGGTTGACTTTGACCCGTTAGTGCCAAAAATTATGCCGACGTGCACTCTCGCTCTCAGAAAAATGCGACTGGTTAAACGGAGGAAGCGTGCCAAAGGTGGACTGTGTTCAGAATCGAAGTGATGAAGAAAATGGGCAACGTACGTACGCAAAAGGGGGAAATGAGCAAAGTTTGTACTGATACTAACACCCGAGTTATACATTATTAGTGCTAGAAATGCAGCGCATCATAAGATGTAGGGTCAGTGGCAGAAATGGAAGTAATGGAGAAAAGCAGCAAAGTGCGGGAGTGGCAACGCGAGACCAGGTGTGGTACATACTTAAGATGCAGTGATGGCAACCCAAAATATCTATTTGTATGATCAGCGAAGTAAGACGAAAAGGAACACAGATGAGTCAAACGAACTTCAGAGATATAGTTACGAATATAACTATTTTACACAGACAAAAAGAATATACCTTTGCGGTAAGGAACGCTTAACAAATAGACCAAAAGGCTACATGCCTAATTGATCACAAAGTAGAACTAACAGGAATACCAGAAACATGTAAGATCCATGAAAAGAAGTATAAGCATTGCATTGAGGTTGGAAAATGGAAAAGATCTAAACACACGTGACTGGGAAGGAGGTACCAGTGATAACAAAAAAGATACGAGGGCTCATAAAGAAAAATAGTGTAAAATAATGTGTAGTGCGAAGCGATAATGTCTGACGCTCGCATTGAGCGAAACATTTTGAGGAGCGGTAAAACTGAATGGTATTCGACATAGAAAAGGTAGTTTAGAAAGAATCGGAAATAGCAGTGCAGTGAATGAAATACAACCGCACAGATAACGAAGTGGCAATTAGTATTCGCGATGAAGTTAGCAGCTAGGAAAATGCCAGCATTGGAAGGTGATGAAGTAGGTGTGAGAAATAGTTTTTCAAACGAAAATCATCATCTACATATTAACTATATCATTCATTATTTTAGACGAGACTCTTGGCACGAAAGGTAGTAGTAAAACAAAATAAGAGTGAAAATGACGTAGAGATTGCTAATATGATGTTCTACCCGGAGATGTTGACAGAGCTGCTACCGGTGGTGACTAAAGTAGCTGAAAGTAGGAGAGAACTACGAGACATTATTTGGTGTAACAAGGAATGATGTGTTGACAACTTTACTTTCAATATTTAGTTCTAGAAACACAGAAATTGCAGAAGCACATTGGGAATGAACTACACTACCACCAGCTAATTTGTAACCTATTTCTTATCAGTAGATAACTATTATAATCAAGTGTAACAAACTAGACTAGAAAATACGATTGTGTTAAGCGTACACTGTCGACAAAATACGACATTATAAAGAGAAACGGTTGACGTAAAACGTTCTGAAAGTGCAAATACGAGACAGCTTAATTAAACAAGTGGCGAAGTATGAATCTAAAGATAATGGACATCACACATAGTGAAAGAGCGGTTTCTTTCGTATCTCTAGCCAGACCAGCTATCTCCAACAGGAAACATTCAAACACAGCTCATAACAATACCACACTCATCGCCGCACGTCCCATAATAAACGAGTCTACAACATGCCACGTGCGCCAGCACCAGCAATATGGCCAGTTTCCTCGGTCAAAGGCTTGTTGTCGCTGCCAGCAGCTAAAGAGAGCTGCGACTAGCGCGTGCGGCACACGTTTCCTCGCGCCATTATGGCTCATTCTACATCGCGCAGATGGCGTCTAGGGAACGGCCGAGAGCGCTTCCCGTTGCTTGAATATCATAATCGCAAGTGCAGAGCAGGACACGCACCCCAGGCGGCAATTAACGTTCGGTAAACAGCACACTCACCCGAAGTCAGCTGGACGCATGGCGATTTCACGGACACCGTTCGCGTGCATTCTGTTAAGGGGCATTTCATTCTTAAGAAAGAACCGATTCCGGAATCGAATTCCAGCCAACGCATCGATTTCCAATGAAATTGTACTCATATAAGTAGTACTTTCTTAATTAACATGTAATTTATATTAGTCTGTAAAACCTTGAATATTTTTTTTTAAGTAAAAAATGTATATAAAAAGTATATATATATATATATATATATATATATATATATATATATATATATATATATATATTCAAAAATTAACAAGTTCTCTTCCGTACATTTTGCGCATTGTTCACTACATAAACCAAAATATTGCCAATGTCACAGATTAAAAATACACGGCTTAAGGAACTAATTGCCACACTGTTTCTACATCGGCCATTAGAAATTTAACGTCCCAAATACTTCCGAAATGTGATATTATATTCATCCAACAAATGGACGCTAAAGGCTCATTCTGGGTTGAGGATATATGATGAAACATAATGTTCAATTGCGCGTTAAGTAAAAAACGTCAAAGAAAACAATTACGCGAAAATAAAAGTCTGTAATGTATTCGTAAGAAGTTAAAAATGATTAAAAGCCAATAATTTCGTGTTTTCTTCAAAATCGAACTTCTTCGGACGAATGCAAAAGGGAATTTTTTTGGGTAGCTTCAAAATGGAATAAATGAAGATAAAACTAGAAATTAACTTTCTACTAGAGTGACTTATTTCACCTTTACATTTACAGGGTGTAAGAAGAAAACATGATAACGATTATGTCCTCAAAAACACACTAAAAAATGTTCTGGAACCTCTTGTAGGTTATGTAATGAAAATAGTAAGAAAAAACGAAGTATCGTAACTTATTCCACCTGGAAATGCACTATATGTAAGAAAACCTTCAAAAATGTGATAAACAAAATAAAAGAAATACTGCGACAACTTAAATGATTTTTTAGAAGAATAGCTAAATAAGAACACGTAGTAGCGTGCCCTATTCCACCTACGCACAACAGTATACAAGAAGAACCTCTAAATTTCAATGTTTGCGAAACAGCGCGGTAAACAAATTACTGGGACAACTTAAAGGTGTGGTAGAAAGAATTTTCACAGTTTTTAGACATAAAATCGTGACGTATTCCATTTTCTCATTTACAGTATACAACAATAACTTCAGAATTCAATTATGCGCAAAACAACACTGTAGGAAACTAACAGGCATTATTTAAGGCTACCTGAGCAGAATGAACGAAGTAAACAGACGTATGAGAATCCCCTATTACACCTTCGCACAACAGTATACAAGAAGAATTTCAAAATCATTATGAGCGAAACAGCGCGAAAAACAAATTACTGGGACAACTTAAAGATGTTGTAGAAAGAAATGTCGTAGTTAGTAAACATAGATGTGAGTTCTCTTTAACCGTTGAATTCACAGTAGGCAAGAAGAACTTGTGACATCATTTATGCCCGAAACAGCATTGTATGCAAAATACAGGTAAACTTTGTGCACTATTTAAAAAGAGTGGCAAATGTAAATAGACGTAATAGGGTGCCCTTTCCCAGCTTTGCACTACAGGATTCAATAAGTACTTCAGAACTTCATTACGTACAAAACAACGCGGTAAACAAATTACTGGGACAACATGTAGGTGTTGTAGAAAGATGTCACAGTTTTTAGACATAAAAGCGTGACCTACTCCATTTTCGCATTTACAGTATACAACAATAACTTCAGAATTCCATTATGCAAAAAAAGGAAACTCACAGGCAACATTTAAGGCTACCTGAGCAGAATGAACGAAGTAAATAGACGTATGAGAATGCCCTATTACACCTTCGCACAACAGTATACAAGAAGAACTTCAAAATCATTATGTGCGAAACACCGCAGTAAACAAATTACTGGGACAACAAATTATAGGTGATGTAGAAAGAAATGTCGTAGTTAGTAAACATAGATATGAGTTTAACCTTAATTCACAGTATGCAAGAAGAACTGCAGACATAATTTATAAAACAGCATTGTATGCGAAATACAGGTAAAATTTGTGCACCATGTAAGAAGAGGGGCAAATGTAAATAGACGTAATAGAGTGTCGTTTTCCAGCTTCACACCACAAGATCCAAGAAGTACTTTAGAACTTTATTATGGGCGAAGCAGCACTGTAGGCAAATTTCTGGGACAACTTGTAGGTGCTGTGCAGAGAATTGCTTAAGTGAGTAGACGTAGTACCCTATTCCACCTTTGCATTCACAGTAAAGAAGTAGTAGTTGAGAAGTCCATTATGTGCTAAACAACACTGTAAAAAAATTACTCGGGAGAACTTGTAGGTTTTGTTAGGCGAATGGTCAAAGTAAGTGATTAGCGTGATTTGTTCCACCCTGATATGTACTTTGTGGAAGAAATATTTTATGTATCCATTATGTGCAAACGAGCATTAGAGAAAGATTACTGGGATACCGTTCATTATGTGATAAAGAACATTGCTGAAAAATTACTGAACCCTTTTGTGCTAGAGTATTGCAAAATTACTGAGACAACTTATAGGTTTTGTAAAGAGATTGATGAAAGTTGACGCAGTAGGATGCCTCATTTTTCTCCGACATGCGTAGTTTACAAGTATAAAAAATGTTAATATATTCTAATTAGCTTCTCAGAAATTTCCTAACAATAACATAGAATTTTCCTAGCCCATCTCCTTTCTCTATGCATAATATTATCACTACCCTGAGACGAGTGACTTGCTTACATAATGTACAGTGTTAGCATATTTTACCTACAGTACTGTAATTTTAATGAAAGCTCATTAACTCTTAATACATACACAAACACGTATTTCGGTAATAATAATAATAATAATAATAATAATAATAATTAACTATTCCGTTAGTAAACAGCCGTTTTGGCACCATTTACATAACACTTTCCGCTATATGTAGTGGAATGAAGCACTCTAGGTTAAGACTACTTAAAACGTTTTTGAAAAGCACCATCATCCATCATAACATAAGATAGAGCACCTGAATGCTCGGAAAACAGAGATAAAATTAAATAAATAAGATGAGACTCTGAGAGTAATCTATAAATTAATGACGTTCGGTTCAATCATCTAAGCGTACCAGCCACCCAAGCAACATGCGCGTCTAAAGAATACACGATTGTGAAGAACCATACCACTGCCATCAGCAGCAGCAGCGCGACCTGTTATCAACTGACCGCAACACGTCGGATCACTCCTGGAATGGGCCAGACGTCATACCGCCTATCACGAAAGGGAGCCACCACATAAATACGACGAACAGCTAACCAGAGCTTGCTCTTGTTCGACTCGCCGGCGTTGATGCTTGCTTTTCAAAGGCGAAACGCTGTATGAGTAGTGGTCGTAAGACACGACATTTCGAAGTGAAGGAGTAATTTGCGTTACCTGAGAGTGCAAGAAATAGTATGAAATCCGCAATTTTGGGCTAAACTGAAAATTAGTAGAAAACGCTAAGAGATTAGATAAAAAAACGTACCGTATTTGCCAATGTATAATCGCACGCTTATTTTCAAAAAGGATTTCATTCTCAAATGTTAAATTTTATACGTGAATGTTATTTTTATGAAACGAAATAGAATTGTTACCCGAGAAAAGCACTGGTATTTTCATCATATTCCGTCCTGAGTCTATATTTTTCCAGTATGCACGGCAAGACCGGGCCTTTTCACAAATCGTTTGCACCATGACGTTGACGCATCGAAATTTCCGGCATTCTTTTTTCTTGCTAAAGCAAACTTCTGTAATAAATAAGTTTGTAAAATACAAATTCCTTTTTTCATTGTACACTGCTGCCCTGAGTTAAACACAATTAATGAACATTCGTATACCTCCCCATTAGATGACATGCTAGTTCTAGTAGGCGGGGATGGCGTTTGAATTTGGATCTAAACAAGTATAAACGTGGAATATAAATGAACACGTATACTTTAACTTATTAAGCAGATTCAGACACCTACAAGGTATTTGCTTATTAAAAATAGTAAGCAATAGATGAGAGCTAGTCAAATACCACATCCGAATTGAAGGATAAGGGTAAATGGAAGGTTTAGCTTTCCAGACATTGAAGGTTGGGAACGGAAGAAAAGAGAGGGGGGAATGGGAGTAAGGTGATGATAGTGCGAAACTGCGAATTTCGTATCTGAAACAATTTAATGGACTCAATGTACTATGTATATATTATATATACGTGCTCTATATATACGTGGGCCTAAATTTAAATTTAAAACACTAGGCACGTATACGGACCAAGAAGAACATTTCACACATTGCAAATCATTCTTTTCCAAATCGAAATATCTTTAATTTGAACAAAATTAAAATGTTTATAATAACGTATATGGCAAAATATATATATATATATATATATATATATATATATATATATATATATAGAGAGAGAGAGAGAGAGAGAGAGAGTCCATGATATCAGTAAAAACGAATCCTACACTACTATACAAATGTAAAAAATCAAATCGACTTTCATTATAATAAATCGGGAATCAGAAGTGACTTGATAAAAACAGGGCAATCCCACAAAAATCGGTACGTCTGGCGACTCTTCTTGCGACCTATTATTGCTTCCCCTTTTATTCAACGCTTTATCTTCTTTAGGAAAGTTCTCCCGCCTTTCTGGCTTAAGTTTGTATGTCTCCTTCTTGAGACATTGATACGATTCGGACATTGTGGTAAAGCTTTTAGAACACTCTTTCAGCGCTGGATTGTTTACGGTTTTCTCCAATTCGCGATGTCTCAGAACATGTCTCCACCACTGTGAGAGTGCTTGACTTTTGTTATTAAAAATGTTTTAATTTGCGAAATTGAAACTTGACCACGATTCAAATTAAGTGTAGTAAATGTTCAAATTAATACAAATATTATGGGATGCTTTGGCTCCCTTTACGACCCTGGGTCCCGGAGCAATTTACCAATCGGTATAGATAGCTCAGGGCATAAGTTGATGACACGGCCAATGAGAGAGATCCTAGAATCCCAACGGTAGCAGAATTTTCGATACTAGCTTGTCAGCTAGGTCAAATTCTCTCACTGCGTAGTTGAGAATATTAGCGTCCGGCTGCTCCTTTCAGTAGTTCCCCACGGTTTATCCGATCAACGCCATGCAAATGCCGGAGCAGTACCTTAAGAAACGAGCGAACGACCCAGCGCGGTCTTTCCTGCCTCTTCCTTGTCTTATCCTCACGCTTTACCTACACATACATGCAGTACACTATTACATATGATGTGAGACCACTTAGGACTTACAGATACTTTCGTCTGTGGTTGTGAGCCGTTGATAGAGAAATCCTAGCAAGCCGACAGGTAAGTCGGTACCGGATATCACAATCCAGCGAGCAGGAACACCACCTCACAGAATGAAAACATGTACTTCACTTACAGGACATGTTCTCGGAAGTTGACGCACCAGGAAACACGAACCAACCAACTTGAATCAGAGTATTATATAGGATATAATAAGGCCTGCATTTGAAATCTACGTTACATATCTAACGTCGAAATATCTATGCAATATAAAAAAAGGATAAAACAAGAAAGAGGAAACATCGCCAGCAATCCAAGGCCTGTTTCTTGGGGTTCGGAATTCGCATGGTAGGAAGAAACCTCGGAAAACTACCGAGCAATGCAGCCTACCGCTAGAATTCTCCACACAGTGGATGTGGAGATAGCTTCTGCAGCTAACGTCAAAGCTCCTTTCACAGTCAGGGAATCAAACTGCAAACAAGGACCTGTCGGTTAGACGATATAGTTACATCAGTAGAAGACCTGAGCTGGTTCTGAGGTCTTGGCATTCAAAGCTACTGACGCGAGCGAGCGGCGCAAGTAGCGTGTTAGATGTCAGTATCAGAGTATGAAGGTAGCATAGTACCGAAGGTCGATCGGTTGGTTTGCGCAGTCTAAGCAGTCCTCTCAGTTTAGTAATTAGTAGCCCATCGTTATGCTATCGGCACCGGTCACTGTTTCCCTGCTTACGAAAAGGCAGTTTCGGAGAAACAGAGATCTGCGAGGACAGGACATTTAAAGCAGGCTTAAGAACTACCTTACTTTTTCGTCTGTAATGACAGGAAGGTAAAACCGTTAATACGTAAACTTTGTCTTTCAATAATAAAAAAAAACTTTGGCGGTAAATCAAGCTTACAATCGAAGGACTTAAAAATCATTGTGTTACAGCTCTATATGAAGAAGTCATAAAACAATTTCTTCCCGAAGCATAGGCCTTTTTTTGTTAAAATACCACTCACGACAGGGTGAAATTGATTGTCAGGAATTTAAATGCACTAGAATACCACTTTTCGTTTTCCAGACCCCATAGTTACCCGCACTGTTCATCAACGGCGGCGAGGAACGCGTTTTCGTGATCACAACCAACTGAAGTCGCGCTGTGACGGAAATTCTGCCGACAACATCATTGGGACCTCAAATAAAAATTGCACGAGCAAGTTAATTATAGGTTCTTAATACTAGTTCACAAAACTGCGTTAGAAATATTGTACAACAAAATGAGAATCGGCATAAAGAAGTTTCGATAATGGCATGACAATAATTGCTTCTACAAGTCATTTTCGCATACTTCATTATTTGATAATCGACATAACTCAAAACTTGATTTTAAACTTCATTATTCTAAATTTAACCGTGAATACATTCTCTAGTGTTAAATCAAAAATCCGCTCTCGCCACAAAAATTGACTAGTACAGTCAAACCCATCAATATTACTACGCCATTCACTGAATCGGTGCAAACAAGTAGTTACGGAGCCGAGAACGAACGAAGCAAAGTCCACCCAGCCGACGAAATTGCGAAGATTGAGCATCATTAACGAGGAAAGCCCAGAGAACTTTGATTCTCCCAAGGCAAAGCCCACGAGGATAATGACGCATCAAGACCGAGACCAATCCTTTTCCAAGCCCGGGACCGTCCTCACCCCAGGTGAGGCAAAACTTTTCGCGTATATTTGCATGCAATATAAGGGATTAAATACATGATTGATTCTCAAATAAACTCCAAATTTTGTCTTCAATTTTTGTTTTGAGATGGCACGAAGTTCGCTTAAATGCCGCATATTTTTGTTGGAAAATCTAAAGTAACAAGACGTTTGCACATTAAAACATTAAAAAAAATAAAGCAAGAAAGAACGAGCTGGTTTAACACCAGTATTTTTTTCTGTATCTCGTATTTCGAGAAAGAATCATCACTTCACAAAGCAACGCGATGGAGCGCGTTCGTTGACGCATAGCCCATCGTCGCCACCCTCCCGCGGCTCCGTGTACCCCCTCCTTCCCCTCACACCGTCCACCGTCCTGCCCAAGAGCGCCGCTGCTCTAAATATACATTCGTCCAAATTGAGCGTTCGAGATGGAACTATAGCGCCCGGGCACAAACGCGCTCTTTAAGGAACGAAGCTCGCCTATAAACACTTTATGATGACGAGCAGCCGAGGCTTTTTCCCCTCGCAGCAATAAAACGCCCGTTTGAATAAAAAAGGCCTCCCTCTCCCCCTCGGCGACCCGCTCCACAGCTCTGCTCCGCTTTGCCCAGCACCACGGCGCACGGAGCCTGAGGAGCCCCTGCCTGAAGGCGTCCAGGGGGAGGCGGGCAGAGAGCGAGAGCGAGACAGAGAAAGAGAAAGGGGGGATGAAGCGAAGAAATGGGAAGAGTGAGAAACGGGTGAGGACGGAAGAGAGAAGTCCGAGGCAGACCAAAAACAAGTTGAGAAGCGAAAAGAGAGAACGAAGAAAACTGAGAGAACCAGCAAGAAAGTTGAACAGGAAAGACAATTTAAAAGGAACGACAGCAGCAAAAGGAAGAATCGAAAAGGAACAACAGCTGAAGAAAAGACAGATGGACAGGAACGCCAGTTGAAAAGTAATTCAAAAGAAATAGTTCAAAAAGGACGGAGGCTGGTAGTAGGAAATGAGGCAGAGCAGAAAAAGTGTGACAGTACGATAGAGCAATAAATTCTGCAACGATGTAATAAACAATGAACGAAAAACGATGTACACACACTGTACAAAGGGCAAAATTTGACGAACTACTATTGATTAACAATAATCATCAAAGCCCATGATTGGTTCCATCCTAACACACGACAAAGCCACTTGTCTAAAAGGAGTTGTTTCGGATGCCGGAAATTGGGTGTAATCCTGCTAAAGATTACACTGACATGCAGAGACGAACATGTGTCAAGTCTTTAAACCTAACAAGAACCCCCAAAAACAAAAAATAATGTCACGGTCGATTTTTGCGATTTAAAAAAGCTGAAGATTGGTGGAGCAATTTTGGCTTCAGATTCGGATTCAGAGAGTCGATATACATAAAGGAACATGTGTCATGACTTCGGATCTGACAGCTTTTTTATTTTGTGCGCCTGTGTTACTTGTGACCTTTCGTAATATTTTCATTTTGTTCAAACATTTCAAGGTGAAATTAGACATAAATATTGCGTTATCAGTAGTTCGAACGACTCATCGTAGAATTCATTTTTACTCATTAATCTTTCTGTGCTGCTCACACGTATCGTTTACAATTTTTAAAAAGATCAGCAACATACAAGTAAAGTAGTCATTCCGCTTCTTTAGAGTAATTTTAAATCTCAATCTAATACTAATTCAATAGCATTTAGAGGGACCGCTACACGTTACAGTTTCAACCTCGAACAGATAATTTTGGAAGTAGACATTTTTCGCAACATTTCCGCAATATTTAACCTGTAGCTATGTTGGTATGTTTCCTTCCGGCTGTATTGTTGTTTCTAATGTTATTTATTCCACAGAACGCTAGTAAACAACAGAGATACTACGAATGTAATGTATTAGAATTTAATCATTTGGGTTATTATTCAGGAAAAAGAGGGGTCAACACATGGTGTATGTTTCACTAATTAAAAGTGGGAGAGCGGTATGTGACTACATAATATTGATCACAAATCGACAAATATTTTATCCTTTGAAAAAAAGTAGTTTTGTTGAGAACGAACATGACTACATTATTAATTTATTATTATTATCATTTCAGTGTTCTGTTTAAATGTAGCAGTAAAATCTGTATTTTTGTGTACGTATTACATAAACAGCAAAATTTGGAATTTTCAGTTGGTCAGATTAGTCATATTCACTATCGTATATTTAAAGACCAAAATTCTAAAAAATGGGCCACTATATTTTCACAAATTATCTACGCTCTTACAATAAAAATAAAAAATACCAATCCTCAGGCTTTAAACAGCTCCCAAGTATCAGCGCACGCTTTTAAACCACAAACCCTTAATGCGTCCATTAAAAAAATATCCGTTTTGTTTGTTGGTTTGTTTGTTTCAGAAAGCGTGTGACAAAGAAATATAACAATCATGATAATGCCAAATAAAACACAACCAACGAGCATTAATTTACCTTACAAAAATATTTTAAAAAGAAAATCGGATGACTTTCGGTTTCTGAATTTTTGACACCACTTACCAAATACCTAACTGTTGTGATGTACAAATCCACATTAAGCAAATAATCACACACCTCATTGCCGCACGCACACGCACACACATAAGCGCGCGAAACGTAATCATAAAATCGCTCATACAAACTTTGACTTAAAGCAACTGCCTTAGCAGAGGAGTTAGAAGATGTATCCCCAATTACATGAAAAATCCCATTTTGCACTCAAAAATTGAATTATATTATGAAATATCCATTAATTTTCGATTAAGTAATCTATTAATTAATAAAAATAAATATTTGTATTAAATAATAATTAATTTGAAGCGCGTTCCGAGACCTAACATTTTAAAAACGAAGGGACGCCGTTCGGCGGTGGCACAGACGAGGTGTTTTCCGTGTTCGTGCAATCCCATATGAGCCCATTCACGGAAAAGAACACCTGTCCCCTTTTTAATCAAATATACGTTGTAGTGAACGAAAATTTGGCCCATCACTATAATCCATCGGCTCAACACAATTAGATAGTCAACGCCCATAAAAAGTCTAGGAGTTCTTCTTGCAAAAAAAGCACCACAGAACTAATATATACATGATTCCTCGATGCTTCCTTCTGATCCCATGCATCCTGCATCTTTGACAGGCTAATTTATGGCGGCGGCATGTGCGTCGGAGTAGGGATGGAGAGTGGGGGCGTAAATCATTATTAGCTATCCAACAGCTATCTTCAATAAGACTACACGGGGTAGTGCTAACAAGCAATCATTTTTCCTTTCATCAAAGCAGGTAATAAAGCCTGCAGTGCCAAAGAACTTACCAATTTATTAGCTTGGAGACACACGACTAATTTTTGATATAATACTTCTAGACTTTTCCCGCCAAACTCATGATATTTCAAATATGCAATTAGCCTCTGCCTATCAACTTCAACGATTAGAGAGATGCGTTCATGCATCGAGCTTCACCGCATACTCATAACTGAAGTCTATTTTTGTTGACGCATCACAACCCCTTAAATGTGTTTGGACCAACGGTTAAAAACAAGGTTCAACCCATCGACAAAACAACGTTAAAAGTAAAATACTACTCAGAGCTTTCGTAAAAACAGACCTTTCCAATTCAAAATAACACCACTGTCACATTGTTATAAAATTGCAACAATAATCACGTCGTAGCCGGTAACCAACCTCCAATTTCCCGTGACGTGGTTAGAGGTGGACGGCTTAGATCCATGTCCACTACTATCCTGATCTTCTTTCACCTAATTTAAAATTGGGTCAGTTGCCTCCCGTTCCTCAGAGAACTGGAAGTTGCAACCACGGATCCTACAGACGTTAAACCCTGGCCGACAGGGATCAAAGGCATTCTCGACTTGATTTGGCGTATGATTAACGTATGTCAAAGGAGGATTACTCGACGCATCCAATGCAAAATAAAAAATCTTTTTTTACATTTGTTCCGTCAAATCACGACACAACGCGTCTCCTAACCCAAAGAGGACCGTCAGGTAGTATCTTTGCATACACGCCTCCCACCACGCGCTGCTGGGGCACTACCCGGCGGCCAGAATTTGAATTGTTTGATTTTTTCGTGTTTCCAGGAGCGTTAACTGCTTCGGTCATTAGTCCCGTTAGTGTAGTGCATGTTTTTTTTTCTCGGGAAATGGCGATGATCTTCCCTCGCTGGATGGCGAGATCCGGCGTCAACCTACAGTCGACTAGTGGGGTTTCCCCCTAACCAGGACTCTCCCACCAGCGGGGCACCGCCCCAGCTGGGACAAGCTCGAAGCTCCCGACCGATCTCCCGAAATATGTGGTAGTGTAGTACATGTTAGTGTAAGTGTGTGTGTAAGGGGAGAGGATAGGACAACGAAAAGGAAGGAAAGATCGCGCGCGGTCCGTGGCCCGTTTTTTAGGGTACTGCTCCGGAATTCGCCTGGTGCCGATCAGAGAAACCACGGAAAAGTACCGATAAGAGCAGCCGACCGCCAGAAGTCTCCTCTTGACAGCGACTGAATTCTACCAAGCTGAAAAGCTAGTGTTGAAAATCCTGCCGTCGTCAGGACACGAACCTAGGATCTCCCAGAATTTGGAAGGAACTGGGGTAGGGGTAGGGTTTAGGACACTTCACAGATGTTGGACTAGCCCTCAAGAAGCAGTCAAACTCGCTTTGTTGCAACAAATTTTACGTGAGATTCGTCAGGAATCGAACCCGGATATCCTTTGTGAAAGGTGAAGGACTATGCTCTGTGCCACGAGATGACCACTTGGGCTTGGGACAACGCAAGCTTGAAATGTTGTTATGCAAGTAACAGAATTGATCAAGAGTGGCAATGAACAACGCTGGGAACCCGACGGGTGAGATGGCAGTCGCTTTTCCGCACGTGGCGAAGGCGGCGTCGCGATACGCACGAGTTATGACAGAGAGAATCGTGCGTTGCGGAAGGAGACAGGAATAAGGAAACAAGTGCTTGCGTGTATCACTCGCTCGAGTCGGGAGCGATGTGCTGGAAGATACGTGACACGAACATCAAGGAAGATGCAGCGAAAATACACTGCCTCTCAGAAATCTTTACTTCCGTGAAGGCGAGCAGTCTATCATGCAAACGGGTCAAGGTCGCAGCTCTTGTCTGGAAGTTTTTTAACCAACTCTTCTTTGAGGAAAACTAAGTTTTGGATAAAGAAATGAGGGTGTACAGCATGAACGGAAATGAGTGAGAATCTTAATTTCTGTTTTTACTTAGATTATTTCAAGTTCAATTTAACAAAACAGAAAATAGTTTGATAATAAGAATTATATTCTATCGTATTTCACAAATCTAATAATGATTGATGACGTCCTAAGTACTAACTGCGTGTCACCTTTCGCTAGAATCAGAATGAAATTCCAAAGAATAGTGAGGATCATTGGAAGTAATTCAAAGTAGCTAAATCGTTTTACAATATTGAAACGTAACATCGTATTACCAAACTCGAGTAGTTATGAAAGCCGGACCAACGGCTTCGTTTAATAATAACATACTTATCTTACATTTTAGTAGGATATCCTAATACAATGATTTACAATAACTATTTCGATTCTTTTAATATTCGATTTTTCGATTAAAAGATAATAATTTTTTCGAAACTCATAACGTATTAATGAACGTCAGTCCGCTGAAAAATCAACAATCCATAAGAAATGATATGCTGACAAAATATATAAAATAAATGAAAAAACATATTATACAACAAAATTCAATAGGCTGAAATAATTCAATCAGGTTTTTCTTTAAGGGATTGTACTTAAATATTAATACAAATTAATACAAATACTCCTGAATACTATCTTATTATACTTAAATTACTCCTGATCTATCAAAACAAATACGTTGTGTAATATCATTGAAAGTCTATTGGAAAACGGTCTCTATAATTGCGTATTAGTTTCGGTTTCGTTATCGGAGATTACAAAATGTGATCACGATCAATGCCTTAATTTCTTCTAACAACCTAATGCATTTATCTGTAATTTAAAACCGCTTTGCCTTCATTAGCAATGTTATCGCAGCTATTGTGTATAGCATTTGCATTAATATTTGTATTGCATATGGAATCGATTATGCCGTGTTTGCAGATTGCACGTGACCCAGTGTAGATGGCTGGGCGGAGTCAACACGTGTCCGTTCCCTCTCTCTCCCTTCGTCCTCCATCCATCACTCTCCCTCTCACTTCCGCTGCGCCCTCAAAGACAAATGTCCCAGACACGTATACCGCTTAGAACGTGCGACTGCAATGTGATATGATAGCTTTAAAATGCGACGCCATATCAGTCGTACATTTGTTTCTCGTAACTCAGATAATCTTAACCTCAAAACTCAGAAAATTTTAACAAGTATTCAAGAGACTGATAGTGCTTTAAGCTAGTGTTTTTACAAACACTTATTTAATATTTTCGCTGAAGGTGTGTGGACAGAAACCAACACATTACAGAGGAAGTATATGAAGTTGAACCCCCAATCTGTTTTACATCAGAAATTATTAATGAGCGAGTTTTAGAATTATAGGAACGTTATTACAATGAATTCAAGATTCCTGAACACATTTTATACACATTACACATACATGCACAAAAACACTAAGAACTGTAAAATACAATTGCTTGCCAGCATAAATTTTGTGTGTGCGCGCGTATGTGAGTGTTAATCATGTGACTGATATAAATTATCAAGTTCCACCCTACAATAAGATTTTCTCGTAATAACTTAATACCAAATGTAGTTTTGAAATCCCCACTAATTAAATTCAATATGAATCCACAACCCATTATCTAATACCAAAGAATACGACACCAAAAATCCCACGATATCACGAAATACCTTAAACACATTCCAATCGCTTTCTGCGGCATCTGCTCGCGAGCAATTCAACAACCGGCAGCGCGAGCTGGTCGAAGGACGAACAACCCGCCCTCCGAGTACACAGGCGAGCTATTGTCGAGTGGCGAGCCATTACGCAGACAGATTGCCAGTCATTAAGCGACATAATGGGGCTCGTCTACGAAGCTGCTAAGTCTCCCGACGCACAAAGCGAACCGCTGTAGTGGGAAACAGGCACGCGGGCGCCTGCGAGGCGGTTCCGGACGCGCTTCCGGAGGCAGCCCCACCCCGGAATTAATGCCTCACCCCACCCCCAGGCCCAGATTCAGTGGTGGTCCAGCAGACCATCTAAGAAGAGCAGACCAGACGGTCCCAAGCGAACCTGCCGCACAGTCCAACACGAACAGTTGATCGCGTTGACATTCTAAGATACAGCGATGGTCCAGGACATGGATACTAATAACTCGGAAATCAACATGCGCGATATCTAGACGCTCCGTATTAGCCGGACTTCCTTATTTTGACTCCTTGTCCCGAATTTTTTTCACAACAAAACGGGACGCTAAAATGTCTCCTTTTGTAGCAATGACTTGTCAACAATCTTAAATTTATCGACATTTATTCAGTTTGCTTTGACATTATTTGATAAAGAATTAAGAGGGACAAGATACGCGCCATGTAACAAAAGTGTCTCGTCTTTGGGCTGTCCGAGACAAACCGCGTCGATCTACTCATAGCTGACGTTTCGGCCAACATATTTTCGCCTTCCTCAGAGCGTACTGCTCTGAGGAAGGCCACAATATGGTGGCCGAAACATCAGCTATGAGTAGATCGACGCGGTTTGTCTCGGAAAGCCAAGAGATCTACTACGGCCGCGGAAGCCTACGTAATCATATGTAACAAGAATGTTAAGAGAGTCGGTTGTGGTTTCTAGGAAGAGAAATGCACCTGTGACGTCATTTCAAATTGTATTTTCTTTATCGCTTATTTAGGACTTACTTGTATTTATAGAAATAAAGTAATAATGATATAAAAATAATAAATACGTTTTTAAACTTTAATTCATTGCGTACGTCGTGAAAATCCAAAAGTCTCCCTACTCACAGTCGAAGCATAGAAATAATTCATTCAATACTGTGCGGTACATACGCCAAATGTAGTACACCAGAAACAAGGGTAAAACATATATTGTGGAAATTATCTCAAACAACACTGAGTGAATAAAATAAGAAAAATATTTAATTTTGTTGGTGAAAATCTACTATAATTATATGAATTAAAAAAAAATATATAGAAGAATTTATGAGAATTATTTGAAGAAAATATGAGAATTTTACTAAAACGTTTCAGATTCATTCATCTCAACAATGAAAAACAGCATGCGTCCATGTGCCATATGATGAATTCTATCTAATGACACTGGGTGTGATCCTCTAATGTCATAAAAAACTAATAACATCTTACTTAGTCGACATTTTTCTTGCCGACGTGAGTTACGACCGTATCAACGTCTCATTCACTAGGGACATATTCATCCACAAGAGCATTCCATAAAAAATCAATGTATCATTCCACAAAAAATCGAACTCCTGGAACATGTAATGACTAGGAAAATTTGTTATCGTGAGTATAATGCACCCTAAGTTAATCAACTGAATCGTGAACTAAAAAAGAGTTAACAAAAACAAACTGGCAATTTCCCCATATTTATTGTATACCTACTTAAAACTCGAGAAACAAGAACCTACTAAAGGTGTCAAAGACTGAACTTAATTTTAATCATTAATATAATAATAATAATAATAATAATAATAATAATAATAATAATAATAATAATAATAATAATCTTCAATTACATTTTGTTAGATTTTCGAGACATTACATCTTCGTTTACCTCGTAAAATATCTAAAAGTACAGCTGGTAATCAATTTTTCTATAAAGCAGTACATATTATGTTGAGACAAAATTAATCGTGCCACGTAGTTATCTTCCGAAAAATAAAAATACAAACAATTCCGATGAATGTTCACATATTCTCTCACTATTCTAGTCAGATTTATTTTTACAGTCAAATCAATTCAGTCGACATTGAAGATAGTTTGATGAGTATTTTAGCATACAGTACAAAGTTCCAAATGTAACAAGACTTTTCATCTCACCCAAGCAAATACGAGTACATCTTGGATTCCCAGTAATGTCCATCTAGTTGTACAAAAAAAAATTAAAAAATAAAAATTGTTTAAAAAAACAACGCTTAAACGCAGCCTCTTCAATTCTGGCGACGAGGCGACTGTTGTTATTCTCGAGTTGTTTGCGGAAGCCAGCATTCGGCCAGGACGCTCTGGCCGGGCCAACGGCACAAAAGCGGGACGACAGACGCAACGCTATTCTTCAGCCCGGCGGCGTCGCGTCGTCCCCGCGTCCTCAACAGGGGTCGCGTCGCCAGCCTCGCGTGAGAATAGCTCCCTCAAGGCGACCGTCTGCCTCCCGTCCGCGCTCACGCCCCTTCCCGATGCCTCGTCAGCGATCCGCTACGCGGGGAAGATGGCGCTCTACCATTGTTCGCTCCCGATATCAAGAAAATTATTAAAACGTTATGGGCTTTCGACAGCAAAATGCAGAACAGAGTCCATTCAGTATAACAGTTATTTATATACCGACAATGTTAAAATAATCCAAAACGCATCACCAAATAAATATATGTTGGCGGGGGACTCCCTTTCAATCAGCTGTGTTGTAAGGTGTGACGCATTGAATATCATAATTTAGTGAGAACGAGAAGTATCAGTGGAAAGACAGAATCATATGTAGTTGTCATCAGATATTACAAACATCTATAAACTACTACAGTAAACCCTAGCCCGAAATTCTTAACACTATTTTTGCCGTAACACAAACAAAACTTTGGTCCCGGCAAGGGTAATACGGACATTTTTAATGCAGGGATAACACGAACTTTTACAACACGAACTTCAATTGTTTCGGTCCCTTGAAATATGGGTTTACTATATAAATATATAAGACGAACTTTATAAAGATGTCTAACTAGATGCAAGAGCAACACGTCCTACGTAACATTTCATTTTGCTTTTTCCTTTTTGTATCACTTTTACGCATTGATACCAAATGTCCGTCGGGATAGATAAAGACAATAGTAAAGAGTGACAGCATTGCACGTCACTACATGCATTTGCGTTCCACAGTTCAAACGCACATTTGTGTAGGACCGAACAGACAATAATATGTCCCGCAGTGTGACCTCAAGATTCACACGAGTATCTTTTATTTTGACGCAACATCGAATAACAGAATGATTAAACAATGCTAAAATACCTATCGTATAAAGAAAAGTAATAGAAACGTCAGCACATTTACCATATCAAGACAAATAATGAGGGAAATACAAAAACGATTAACGTTGAAGTATTACCTACACGTTGTAGACCAGAGCTTGCCTAGGAGTCAATTTTAAATAATTTTAGCTTAGATATTACTTTAAAATTATTCGGGGATTTTTAACGGGACCTATTCAAAAAGAATTCGCTTTCTTTGAGAAAAGCTTCCATCGGAAACGTCACCGTCAAGTCGCTTTGTGGTACTCCATAGAAAAAACGGGTCATCAGAATGTATGACAAAGTTAGCATGACAAATATTCGATGGAGAAGAGAAAATTGTTTTCGGAAATTAAATTTTCATTATACAGATTTTATTCTACTATACGTATTTTTCTCGAATATAAAAACATCCAACACAATAAAAAATGAGTACACTGCGTCCGGTAAAACTTTTGTAAAGGAAAATTTCTACAAACTAGGTTCGATTTAAAAACGAAAGATTTTACAATCTTATCAATAGACGCGGTTCGTAAGAAATATAGTAATTTAGCAATAAACGATTCAACGAAGCAGGTGTTAGCCACGTGATAAAATATATGACAATATTTAAAAAAATACTAAGACATCAGGCATCACCTTCACGACGACCTTCACCCCACATCATCCCGCATCGCCGCACCAGCTGAGCTTGCCTCAGGGAATCGGGTCGGGTAGTTCAAGGGTTCCATGCCCGACGGTGGGTGCAAGATGATGGCCATGTCAAATTTCGTCACTGTCTGGAGAACAATTTTAGCGCCCGACTGCTCAGTTCGATAATTTTCCGTGGTTTCACCTAAGAATACTACGTGAAACTCGGAGGAATACCTTAACAAACGACCACGCGCGATGTATCCTTTCTCTTTCTGCCTTATTCCCTTACTAATTTTTTTTCTAGGGCTTTTATCCAGCCAACAGCCGGTTACACTTGGGATCCGACGGGACGCATATACAGACCAACGCACTTGCGGGCTCCTCAGATCTGGGGTCAGCAGACCGCGAGGCCCTCCGCGACAACACATACAAAGTCAAGGGACAAACAACCATGACCAATGCGGGACTCGAACCCGCGACCCTTCGGACCGAAGTGCTGAGTCAGTCTTAGCCACCGCGGCCATCCAGGTCGGCCCCCTTACTCCTACAGTTATCTATATTATCCTGATTACATTCAGGAGTACCGAGCGTATGCCGAATGGAGCGGTCGTGCGATAAGCGTGCGAGGCCAACCGTATAATGGCGCTGGATTTTCTTAACTAGCGGGAAAGAAATTACTACCAAATCCCGGGATAAAACATTTACTACACTAACGGGCCTGATGACTGTAGCATTTGATGGGCCGGGAACTTTGAAGTTCATGAATTGCATCGTCCATGCCCTCTCGCTACCACTTCACACCACCACCCACATTTTAACTGCATTTCCTCATACTAAAACACAGTCAGTGGCCAAATTATGTTCACATGTACTTATGAAAATTATGCAATATTCTTTAAAGTGTATTTATTGATGGTCACATTTTATGAACTTCAACATGCGGTACACCAATATGTAATTATAGATTATTTAATTAATTTCACATCTGAAATAAGCAAGGCAATCACACGTCACAGAGAGTTTTCCTTTTTGTGATTTTGTGATGGCACCTTTCAATTTGATCACTTCCATAACCCTTTTTGACACACTGTCAATTCACTTAAAAGCACTACATCCAAAACTCAATTACTTCATCCAAATTTACTCACAATTTTCGCCCGATCTTCTATGAAGCGCAAAAATTAAACAGTTGCTAAATAATTTGTTGTGAAAGTAATGATAAAAAGGATTATTAAAACGGACGTTAACGATAAAACAGATGATAAAACAGACAATTACTTTAAAGATATCAATATCTTTATCGATACTTAAAAAGGCACCAGAAAAATTAAAACGAAAGAACCTTCTGCATTACGTAAAGAGCATATAAAAATAATGTTAAAAATAGAAAAAAATATCTTCTTCTTCCAGACAGGGTTTAGGTCATGTGACCTGTTCCGGCACGCCTTTTTTTTCTTCTCGGTCTGCCTTTCTTCCTTCTGTTCTATCGTTTAGAGCTATGAATAAAAGTCGGTATGTTGGCATTCCTGATACATGATTGTACCATTTTAACTTATTTTCGAGAATGATTTCATATAATTCTTTAACTTATAAAACTTCACTTATTTCAGAATTCTGTTTCTTCTCGAGTAGCGAACACCGCAGTGTATTTCAGAGAAGTTTCATTTCCGCCGTTTGTATTTTATTTTTGATTTTTTTCGTGTTCACCCATGTTTCGCTGGCAGAAAAAAACATAGTGATCATCATTTTGCCACCCACTGTGTAATAACCGGGAAACACCCGCCAAACCCGTCCGCCGAGCACCACCCCCGCATCGTCGTCTGCCCGCCCGCCGGAGGCCCCGAGGCTCCCAGTGGTAGGCGCGCCGGCACGTGGGCGGGCGGGTGGGTGGGTGGGCGGGCCATTGTGACGCAGCCGCCCGAAGAGAGCAGCGTCCGCCCCGCCCACTCCCCTCCGCACGCAGGCGTGCGGTCTGCTCTGCTCTGTGGGCTACATCTGCATCCACCGCTCGCACCATGCACAGCCTCTATGCGCGCCTACGTGTCTACGTGTCTGTGGCGGTGGCTGCACCGAGTGTATGCATGTGTGTACACGAGTCGATTCTGTGTTTGTGTATCATTGTGTATAAATCTCATTGGGTCTATATTTATGAATTTGTTTGTGCGTGATTATATTATATATTCGTGTGATTTGTATTTGCAGTTTCAATTTTGCAGAATTTAGTGCCTTCGTTTAAAACATACGTTAGCAGTTTTTTTTACTTCACTTTCTATCTTTTATCTATTGTTTTCATTAACCATTCAGTCATTTCTATTATATTTATTTACTTTAATCGATTATTGGTGACAAACTTTACTCTCAAAACCCGAAATTACACTCAAAATGTATTTAAATTCAATTTTTTTCAAACGAAATACACTTTTATTTTGAAATTGTACAGTTTCGAGCGAAATAAAAGTCTTCATGGCAAATATATACTACAATTGACAATTCTTCGACCGTGGCAACTCGTTTTACATAAAGTAGTAGATTTGGTTTGGTCTTCGTTCATAATAATTTGGCTTGTCTTTGATACTCTGGACATAATTTGGTAGTAAATAAGAATTCATTAAAGTTGAAGAGGGAGTGTTCTATAAACCTACATCGCGTTGTTAGTTAATAGTATATATTTTAGGCCCAATGAACACCAAGGTTCTTGACATTAGAGATTTATGAATTTTGAGCTTTTTAATTTGATTAGTGGCTTTACTACGTGACTGTAATTTCCTTTTGATAAATATTAGTAGTTGGCTTTTAGTTGGCTTAAAATATTTGTAGCTGTAATTGGCGTTTTGAGCTCTGAGCAGACCAAGTGAAGATGAAATATTTCAGGAATCTGCTGCCACAGTACCTCGCGTACAGAATTCTTCCCAAGAATGTGGGTTTAGTTCCAATCTTAACCCATGCCCACACTGACACTTTTGCGCTTATATATTATCCTATAAATAAACGGACATAAAGAAGATGCCGATCAAGAATACCTTCTTAAACAGTGGCTCGAAACGAGAAAAACATTACCTGAAGGATATCTGTAGAACGTGTAACTAAATATCTGACGGGCGCAACACCACAAAAAGCAGTGCATTATGGAGTGCTGTTGACACGAGAGCGAAATATTAAGCTTAAAAAGGATCATTTGACATCAAACTTGCCTTTGTTCATTATGAACTTTCTGCGGATCACATGAAACTAGCACAGTATATCTTCGCGACATGGTATCGCACCCTTTTTGCACCAATCAAAAATCAATTTTCTTAATGACACAAATAATGACATATGTAACTAATAGTACACACAGCACATATCTTCTCGCATTATTTCTAGATTTTTAATTTTCGAAACTTCATTTCACCGAAAACTGGACCTGCACCATTCTATTAAGCGTTCCTTGTTCAATCCGTGAGAAAAAATTAAACGGTCATTCTTTTTTTTATTTTCAGAAAATATATGAAAACGTTATGGCGTCATGTAAAACATCCTAAAAACTCATTTTATCCGTTTTTAAACTCATAGAGGCACTAGTTCATTGTAATCTATAATGGATTATTAATTTGGGAGTATTGAGTATCAATATTCATGTTAATTTATTTGTCAATAGAATACAAGTTCTAAGAGTAATTAAAATCAATAATTTCGCGCTAGGTTGTTTTGTACTATTTTGTTGATTAGTTGCTGGATTTTGTTTTGCCTTCATGTATGTCAGTCTTCAGTTGTATTGAGAGCATTTTATGTGAAATAAAAAAAGTTGTAACTGACTTTGAAGATTTTGATCCACTCTGACATGGTACCAGAGCGTGCTTACCTTTAAATGAATATAGTTTTGACGATTAATAGAAGATATAAAAGACGAGAAGAATATTTATTTAAATATAATTTTGAAATGACGGACTATAAAAATGACGGAAGAAAAGATGCAAATTGAGAAATTGACTGGAGAAGAAAATTGGTCAGCATGGCAGATTATTATGAAAACAATTTTGGAGAGTGATGGATTATTGAATGTTGTCGATGGAACTTTCCCAAAACCTGATGATACTAATGAAATGTTTTTGAATAAATGGACTAAACAAAATGGTAAGGCTAAAAAACGTATTATTTTATCGCTTGATACAAAACCTTTGCTACGTATTGCTAGTTATAAAACAGCAAAAAAATAATGGAATAAATAACACCAAATGTTTGATTGTCAGTCTGAAGAGAATATTAATATGCTGAGACATAAATTTCATAATATTGAATGGGTTTGGCAACTGGAGTACAAGGACATTTAGAAAACTTTGATGATATTCAAACTAAAAAGTTATTACTTAAAATGACAGTAAATAAAGGCGATTTATGTGCAAGATTTTTGCAGAGATTACCGAAGAATTTTGATAGTATTTATATTACATGGCATGATCTATCACAAGATGAAAAAACATGGGCTAAGTTACAGAAGAAATGCTTAAATTACGAAATTAGATATTCTGGAAGAGAAGAAAGTTCTGTTGCTACTGCAATGATGACCCAATTAAAATTCAGAAATAAACAATTAAATAAGAAGAATAATCCAAATAATAACTTACAGAAGTTTACAAAAACAGGAAAAAATAGTGATAGAAGATGCTTTTGATGTGGTAAGTTACGACATTTTTCAAAAGATTGTAGAATTGACTTGGTGTGTTTTAAATGCAAAAATAAGTGTCATCGTTCTAATGAATGTAAAAATGAAGATAACACTCTGAGATGTGCGATGCTATCTGTTGAAAACATTGATATAAATAAACTAAATTGTGATGAATGGTTTATAGATAGTGGTGCTATTCATCATATTACAAATAAACGTGATTGATTTTCTTTTTATAAACCATTTCAGAATTTGAGAAAGCTGGACAGTGCTCGTCAAGGTGTGCAAATTGAAGCACATGGTTCTAGTCGCATAGATGTGAAAACAGTTGACGTAGAAAAATGGAGAGATTATTTTGAAGATGTTTGGTATTCTCCTGATGTAACGTGCATTTTTTTTGTCAGTTCAAAAAGGAGGACAAAAAGGATCAAGTGATTGAAAATGACGGAAAATCATGGATGATAGAAGAAATAAGAAAGAAATTCAAATTGCGATGGCTTTATCAGATGATCTTTACAGAATGATCTTTACAGATTATTGGTCACCGTTAATCGAGAAAAATCATTTATCGCTTCTTATAATGATAATATGATTCAAAAATGGCATGAAAAATTAGGACATCAAAATAAACGCCATGTGAAGAAACGTCTAGCAAATAAAGGAATCAACCCAGAAATAGATGGTGAATTTTCTGAAGGTTGTGTTTTGGGAAAGCATCATCGAATGACTTTTGGCAATAGAATAGAGAAGTCTACCCAACCGGGAGAGTTAATTTTTGCTGATGTCTGTGGACCAATAGAAGAAAAAGATATACATGGGTATAGGTATTGTCTTCTCTTTAAAGATGATTTTTCAAGTTTTAGGGTGACGTATATACTACGAAGAAAAGATGAAGTTAAAGAAAAATTGCCGTTATTTATTGAGATGATAAAGACGCAAGCTGAAGTTACAATTAAAGAATTAAGAACTGATGGAGGTAAAGAACTGGACAATTAAGACACACGGAATTATGCAGAGAAGATAGGATTAAAATATTCAATTACAAATCCATATACCCCACAACAGACTGGTGTTGCTGAAAGAGAAAATAGGACTCTTTGTGAAATGGCAATATCATGGTTACAATCTACACAACATCTTCCAAAAACTTTATGGGAAGAAGCTATTTTAACTGCAACGTATATTTTCAATCGAACTGAATCAACAAAAATTGGTTATAAATCTCCAATGTAATTATTTTTGAAAAAGGAGACTTGTTTGGATCATTTACAGATTTTTGGAACAGAATGTTTTGCGTGGATTTCTCCTCAGAATCTTAAAAAGTTTGATGCTAAATCTTGCAAAAGATATATGGTTGGGTATGCAGATTGCGGCTATCGGATTTATTTTCCAGAAAAAAAAGTTTATATTTGCAGAGATGTTACATTTAAGAATGACACATCAAACTCGATGTACCGAAGTTTGATGATGTTTTATATGTACAAGGAAAGTGAAGATACAATTGAGCACTTCGTTAAGCATGCTGATAAAAGTGAAAATCAACCAAGCATTAATGAAATCATATAAGAGAAAGAAGATTTTGATTTTGAAGTTGTGAGTAATAATAAAGAAGAGGAAAGAAGTAATAACAGTCATGAAGAGGAAATAATTAGAAGCAGTAGAAAGGAATATAAAAAGGGTAATAACATTAATAAAGAAGTAGAAAATGGTGTAAATAACACTCGTGTCTTGAGAGACAGAAGATTGATTTCTAAACCACGTCATTGTCGTAACGAAGATTACGAGAAGAAACCAAGAGCAATGGTATTAAAAGAAGCTCCGAAGAACTATATCGAAGCATTAGAATCAGATGATGTTCAAAAGTGGAAGACTGCTATGGATGAAGATATAAAGTCTTTAAAAGTTAATAAAACGTGGGAATTTGTTGTTAATCGATGGGTTTTTGCTTTGAAGGTAAATAATGATAATGAAATAGTTTGATATAAAGCAAGATTAGTATCAAAAGTATTTACGCAGAGACCTGGTATAGATTATACAGACACTTTTAGTCCTGTTGTATGATTTGAAACAATAAGAATACTATTAGGAATTGTTGTTCAAAGAAACTGGAGTATGAAGCAATTTGATGTGAAAACTCCATTTTTACATGGTATTCTTGATGAAGATATTTATATGAAGCAGCCTAAGGGATTCGAAAATGGAAGTAACAAAGTATGTAAATTAATTCGCAATTTATACGGGTTAAAAAAAGCCTCAAAATGTTGGTATTAATGTTTAATCGACTTTCTTGAAAAATGTAATTTGCAAGAAAGTAGTGCTGATCCACGTTATTTTTTTTTGTGATGATTTGATATTATTATTTCATGTATATGAAACGATTTGAAATTACTTCGATGTGGTTAACAATTTTTTAGGATTGCAAATTAAAATAACGAAGAAAGAAGAAACGCCTGGAGAATCATCGTTGGTTCATAATCATTGTTATCGAGAAATCGTTTGTAGTTTGATGTATTTGAGAATTGGAACTCGACCAGATTTAGCATATGCTGTCAATAGTGCTTCAAGAGTCCAAGATATACCAACAGAAGCACAAGTGAAACTAGTTAAAACAATTCTTCGATATTTAAAGGGAACAATTTCTCATGGAATTAGATTTTAAAAATTGAATGAAATGGTTTTTGAAGCTTTCAGTGATGCTGATCATGCTTGAGACAAATTTACAAAACGTTCAACCAGTGGTTATTTAATGAAATATTTAAATGGGCCTGTAATGTGGAAAAGTAACATGCAACGTTGTGTGGCTTTATCGTCAATTGAAGCAGAATATGTTGCAGCAAGTGAAGCAGCGAAATCATTAATGTAGTTAAATCGTCTTTTGAAAGAAATTGGAGCAACTAAAGAAGAATTCGTTCCAAAATTATGTATAGATAACCAAAGCACCATCAAGTTTTTTAAGATTCCTGGTTTTCACCAAAGGTCTAAACATATTGATACTCGTTATCATTATGTTCGTCAATTAGTAAATGAAAAGAAGATAGAAGTTGAATATATTTCGACAAACGATCAAGCAGAAGACATTTTTACGAAAAGTTTATCTTCAAATAAATTTAAAATACTGAAATTATTGCTTGGAATGGTAATAAAATAAAACAATATTTTTAAAAGAATAAATATAGTATGAAGATTGAGGGAAAGTATTGACTTGAGAGAATATTCATGTTAATGTATTTGTCAATATAATATAAGTTCTAAGAGTAATATCAATAATTTAATAATATCAATAATAATCTATAATTTCGCACTAAGTTGTCTCGTACTATTTTGTTGATTAGTTACGGGATTTTGTTTTGAATTCATGTATGTCAGTCTTGAGTTGTATTGAGAAGATTTTATGTGAAAGAAAATAAGTTGTAACTGATTTTGAAGATTTTGATCCACTCTGACAGGGGAAAAAATCGGTTCAACAGTATACGCACTAGCATGGACCACAAACGGACTGACGGACATACGGACGGACGGACGGACGGACAGCAGACACTTTTCCTTATCCACTTTTACCTTACCAGGGCCCGGCGAAAATAGTGTACTTTTTTCTGCCGGGCCGTTTTTCGGCAAACGATTACATTACTTTTTCTTACGAATTAAGACCTAGAAAGTGAAGACAGTGATGGACTTTGATTACCAAGGCCGGAATTAAACGTATGCATGTATACAAGAGTTAAACGTATGCGTGTATATTTGGAGCGGCACATTTTAAGACAATAGAGGAATATGCAAAAGAGCAAAATAATCAATTATTTCCTTGACTAACATAAATGTTAATGGCAGAAGCTCAATTACGAACGTACCAATTCTTCACAAATAAATAGATAAATAAATAAATAAATAAATAAATAAATAAATAAGTAAATAAAATTAGAAAAGTGGTAGAGAAGACGTCTTCCTATAATTGGCCAGTAATTTTACGCTTTTAAGGGATTCATCTTGTGGTAGAAACGAACGAAGTCATACATAATTGTTTTGATTCCCCACTCACATTCTTAAAATGTAACTGATGTTTGAAATTGAAGGCACGTTCATAGTGTAATTATTCACTATGTAACTGAAGGCAGCATTTAAAAGGTATCCATTGAGCGTATAAATATCATAGTGCACAGTTCATGAAAATAGAAAGAAAATTCCTAGTACGTGGGTGTCACATTATCTATATTGAACATTCAAAAACATAGAATGCATTCGACGAAGGTTCTTGTAAAAAACAGACAAGAGAAGGCTCTCTACGACACATCGTAACACAACATTACACACTTACGACAATACGTCACACAACGCTAGACACTTTCAGAATTCTATGCACATATTCTGAGTGAAGAGCAGGATATTAACTTCGGCCTCCTTGCCGGGACAAGCACGCAATAACTGTCGTTCTGTGAACAATTTGATTGACGTCTCCATCGCTCCATAATGCGTCTGCATATCAAACAGCTTGCCGTTAAGAGGCTGGGAAAGGGGGGACGAAAAAACTCATTCGCCCTCCCCACCCCAATCTTGACAAGCCCGCGTGCTCCTCAGTCAGCTGCAGTCGACTGTTCGTGGAGGGTCTCACCCGACCCTCGAACCGCTCTTCATTCGTCGGGGTAGGCCGCGCGGGAGATGGCGGGAGAGGGAGTTGGCGGAGGGAGTAACGGCAAAGAACTATGGAGAGGGCGTTGCCGGAAAATCAGTTACAGCAAAAAACTATGGAGAGGGAGCTAGCGGAGAGACAGTTACGGCAAAGAACTATAAATGGAGGATGTCGTGGCGATGCAACGGCCCACAATTGACAACTCTAGGGATATTGGTGGTGTCTTACAGATGTTACGAGGTTGCGTAATCTGATACATCATGAATTGCGATATACCGATTGTCCATTGAAAATACGGACGCGTTGTATTGTCAAATCAGACGCGACATCTACGATATGACTATGCTATTAGAATTATTATCTAAAATATTGCGATCATGGACGTCAGAGACATTTCGGGTGTGTTTATTCGAGCATGGATGACTACATCGCTAAATGGAAGGCACCACTGAGATTCGGCGTCGACAGAGATATCGCATTAATGGAAGCATCTCAAAATTGAAGAATACACTTAAATGAATTAACATTGAAGGCGTCGTGATAAGTGATGTCAAAATAATCATTTGATATATCGCATTCTCGATTGAGACTTACTGGAAAATCACGAGGCCGGTTTAATCATCTTAGTGACCGTGATGTCTAAATCTTCGCGTGCGATTGCGAACTGGGAGACTTCGTTGAAAACACCGGAACGTTGAAGGCATTACCGAGATACAGCGACAACAGATACATCGCACAATGGGAGGCATCAGGATGGCGAAAGCATCGCTAGAGATATCGCAGACACTCTAAAGTACAAGCACAGTCGAAAATATCCCAATATTGAACACCCAATTTAAGATATCTTTATAATCTTAGTACAATAGAAGATGTTCCATTAAGCACAGTCGAATATACAATATCGCCCTCAGAATTGAAGACAGTCATATCGTCGGAGAAATTTGATAGATCATACAAGACGTAAAGTCGAAGGCATGGCATTGTGGTTCTAGGAACAAAATCAGCAATGCCTCAATGGATGCGGAAACAATCCCTCTCTTTCCACAATACCAATAGAATACATCATGAGCACATTAAAAGATAACTTGTAAATATAGGTGCTATCGTAATTCCGTGAAAAGTGCTTATATTTCATTAGCAGCATTTTCGGAGACATTGAGATAATCAATTTCAGATGAGCGGGAATTGAGGTACGTCGACGGAATTAGGTCATGTCGAAAGGCCAGAAAAACAATAGAAGGAATACTACAGGCGGGACATTTGTAAACATTATGATAATTATATATCGGGTGAGCGCCATGAGCTTTCGTGGCAGAATGTGAAATGTGTTAACGATATAATAAAAAATATCGTAAAATGAGATACTGTACACGTGGCATATTCGCCATTGAGTTAAATGAATTCAGGTGAGAAAAATACCAGGGCCACGTTTGTACAGATTGATATCATTATTTTTGAGAGAGAGGCATACGGAATCGTGGCAAAATACAATTTCTCTCGACGATATAAATTTAAAAAGTAACCGCAACAATGACGGACGAAGTAGGGTGGCAATGACGGGCTACAAAGGTGGCATTTTAGCATTACTATGATTATCTTATTGTGGGTATTATTTTGCAACGATTGAGTGACGGATTAATTGGTGCATGGACGTCAATTGCTATAGTCAGCGGTTCCATGAGCACAGTCAAGGTTTTATCCATCGAGGTAGCAGTTTTCTTCCCCATCCGGATGGATAGATTCTGCATTGACGTATGCGTGGGTTTTATGCGGGGGATACCCCTCTAGATCACTCGCCGCCAGGATGAGCCCCAAGCTCTTGACTGGTCTCCCGAGGGTGCTCGTCTGTGTCAGGGGAGAGCTTGGAATGATCGTGAGCGATCCAAGGCCTCTTTGTTTTCTCCGGTATTTCATTAGGAATCCACGGGAGAGAAACTACGAAAAGAGTCCAATCTGACCAGGAGGAAGCTAGAACTCTCCTTTGGAGACCATCTGAATTGTACCTAGCTGTCAAGCTAGTGACGAAAAATCAGCAACCGTCGTGCCTCGAACACCAGGAACCCCTTCTCAGTCACTGAAGAACAACGGTAATACTGAGCTCAGTGGGCATATTCTCAGTGGCGGCTCGTGCTTAGGTTGCACGGTTGCACAACCCCCAGAAATGAAAAAGGTTTCATAATATCTTAGGAAAATACGTTTTCCTTTGAAAACTTTCAATATTCAAGATATTGCAGAAACATCGATGTATACGAAATCATTCTGAAACCCAACGAGCGTCAAACTGGTGCTCTCTTTGGTGTCTCGGGGCTTGCCAGGAATTGCGCCAAGCTCTTGGCTGTATTAATGGGTTTGCTGTAGAACTCTTTGACACTTCCATTTAACACGGGGAACATACGGCCTCTTAGTGCAGTAACCAGACTGGTGGCTATGTCTAGCGTTGCGCAGCGACGGAGGGCGTCTCAGGGCAGTAACCGTATTATCTTGTCTATCCATGTCTCCGTTTGATTGACTGCAACGTAGTTTTGTTTTTCGCTTGTCATTGAAAGTACAAAAGTTTAGTCAATTACTGACGATATTCAATGCATTGTTTAAGATATTTAGAGGTTTTTTTTTTCATTTAGGTCGGGTTAGTTCATTCATATTAGGTTCATTGATTGAAAACGTACGTTTGATGTTCTTTGTGTAAAGATGGCCGTTCTAGTTGGAAGTCTCTTTGTGTCTTGTGAAAGCAAGGGTGGCTGCAGCTAGCCAGCGGCTTGCGATCCTTCTTGTGAATACGAAGATGTGTAGAAGATATTTCATTATTTCCAAATATACCAGGGTAGTGAAGTTTTCGAAATACAATACTTTTGTGTGAAACGTGCCGAAGACAACAGTGATGGTTGCAATGTGCTGAGTCGAACTTAAGTGCCCAGTGGAAACGAAAGCCAGAACCACATTCTTGGAAGGTGTATATGC
Organism: Teleogryllus oceanicus; assembly: GCA_964035755.1. Classification (NCBI taxonomy): domain Eukaryota; kingdom Metazoa; phylum Arthropoda; class Insecta; order Orthoptera; family Gryllidae; genus Teleogryllus; species Teleogryllus oceanicus. The sequence continues at coordinate 70,368,424 of CAXIVR010000007.1, forward strand.
CTTACGTAGACGAATAAAATTAAGTAAGTAGTGTTTCAATATAGACTTTTATTTAAGTTTTCTCGATTTGAATTGGGTATATTTTTATTATATATTCGTATTTTGAATTTTGGAAATCACATTTTCGTCATTCGATGGAGTGTCTTCTTCTGCGGGGGTCCTACAGCTGTCGCCGCTTCCCGCACCTCCGACGCCATAGGTCTCGGTCTCGCCATGCTTCTTCCTCCCCTTCAATTGTACTTGCACGCATGGCTTCTAGTACTCCTGCATATCACGATGTTCTAGATCTTCCTCTTCTTTTCCTTCCTGCCGGTTGATATACCATAACTTTCTTTGGCCATCTATCTTCTCCCATTCTTAATACATACCCGAGCCAGAGAAGCTGCTTTTCTTGGATTCTGTCAACGATATTATACTCAATGGAGTGTCGAATGTCGATGTCCCTGCACCTCTAGTCAGCAGGGGCAGCAGCCGCCACGGCTTGAACTAGCGAGGAGATGGCAGATCCGGGCGGGAGTAAACGGCGAGGAGGAGTGGGGGGGGGGAGGTTCGTGGTAGGCGGCGCGGGCTAGCGTCCTCTCCGCGGGAACCCTGTTATCCACATTAACGGTCGAGGGCCATTACGCTGAGACGGCGAATGGCGGGTGTCTCATGCAGCGCGCGCCCTCTGGATACAGAAACACTTCTCGCAGCGAGCGCCCAGCCGCCTGCGGGACGCGTTCAACTAGCGTTACGTGCGCTCCGCAGGCGGACAACCGAGGGCCGAGATGCACTCCAGGGAACTGCAGGCGGGTGCGGGGTGGGGGGCTCTTGCACATCCAATCCGACTTCAGCCAAAGAGCTTCAGACGCCAATTTACGTCAGAATATTGCGAAATTTCCAATTGATTCAGCGGTGAGGTGTAGTTGACATTTACATAATTGGAATGATTGAAGGCGTTGCCATTGTCAGGCAGTTCGTTTTTGTGGCTCCCAGACAGCAGAAAACTGATGATGATGGATAAGCCATCGAAAGCTGATATTTGTGAAATAAATACTATTGTTGACAATGACAACGCCTTCAATCATTCCAATTACGAAATTTCCAATGCCAAAATTATGATCTGATCATTGAAACAGGTACGTAGATGAGGAATTTCTTAAATACTGCACCTTCTTCACCTTCATCGCGATGTGATTCGTTGTTCATCGTTCAAAATTGGCACTATATTCCACTGTGAAAATGTTGACTCACACTTATCGCTCTTCATGCTCACCATTTTCAAAGAATTGTCCATGCTGGTGAGGCAAAACGGTGCGGTGCAGAACAAGGAAAAATCGGTGAGCCGGAATAGATTACACACTTCTTTCCACCATGGGTTATGGCGATCCACGTTGGAAAGTCGTACTACGCTGCAAAATCGGACTATCTGATGATCAATCCTTACATCCACATAAACTCTTTATTCAACGTCGCGATACTGAATTCAGTAAAAATTGTCATTTGAATATTTTGCTGACCACGTTCCACTTCAGTAAGTGGTTCTAATTTGCACGTTCTGTCCGTATGCATAGTGTCATTTTCTAAATCCACCAATTATTTCATCATCGTATTCTAGATATGTTGATAGACGTTAGGTTTCAGTGACAATGAATCGCTACAGTACGTACTAATATTCGCATATTCAGTCTATACACGGACTTTTAATTCAGTTATTGCAAAATGTACAATCTGTTCACTTAGAACAATTAGTAAATGGTGTACAAGTTGTAAGTAACAATTAAAAGTATCAAAAAGGTAGATCTAGAATATGCCCACGCTTTAGTATTTTTATATATTCACTGTTACCCAACACATTCACTGACTGTTGATTCGATTGGCAGCTCGGTGTCGTGTAGGGCCTCTTACTTCGCTCCGTGATAATCTGTCACACTTGAGATGATAAAATCTATCAAAAATTATTGTTAGTTACGAAAAACGGCGCGTTATGTAAAAATTTCAATGTTTTTCTTTCGAATCTTCTCAGGATCTTCCAGTTTGACTTGCTGGCTGTACCCCATAGTTCTATGCCGTAAGTTCATGTTGACTTGATTATCGCTTTGTATAGTTTTTTTGTATAAGGACAGCTCAGATATTCGATTAAGTAGTCATGATAATTTACTTACTTTTATTTATGTTTTTCTTCTTTTTTGATATAGATTGCCAGGTTAAGTGTCTATATACACGAAAACCAAGATACCTCACTACAGTTGAACTTGAGAATTATGACAGGTTTATTTTCACTTTTGGGCCTTATATCTGTAGAAGTGAAAAGCTAGTATGTCGTGATTTTTTGTGTTTACAGTCATCATTGATTTGTACACGCTTCCATCCTTCTCCAGTGCGCTGGCAGGTGTGAAGCTCGAGTCGAGCCCTCGTTCGCGGCTGCGATAGCTGTGTCGTCAGTGAAACTGTTTAGCAAGATATTCTGCCTTTTCTTCAGGACTTCCTAACAATGTGCTGTCGTCTTTGCTAATAAGCGAGATGTGTTGATTTTTTTTGATTTTTTTTTATTTTTCAGAGCGAGTAACTAGTTGCAGCTATTGGTGATTAGGATTTTACATGAATGGAAAATTTAATCTTTTGGTACTCCTTTTGTTCTGTTTTTAGCTGTTGATTGATGCATTCAAATTCTTTTTGTCTTTACGTTTATACAGACGTGACGCTTTTCTGCTATTTTTATGTAATATCCTTGGGATACGGTGATTTTTTTATTGCGTCAATATTTTGTGGTGCATTCCAGGCCGGGTTCAACAAGTTCGCAAAGTTATGTACCTCTGTTAAATGCTAAAGTGCGTCTTCTATGTCCTTGCTTGTTCTTAAAGACATGTTGCTGCTTAATGAGTTATTAACGTATATTCATAATTTATCCTAGTTAATAAACTTGCTACACAGTTTTTTATTTCTATTTATCAATACTGCTAATTTACAATCTGTTCACTTGGAACCATTGGTAAATGGTGTACAAGAAGTAACCAATCAAGTAAATGGTATACAAGAACTATTAAGTGAAACCAAAGGGTAAATATGGAATATGTTAACGCTTTAGTCTACACATGTTCACTGATTGATGCTTCAGTTGGTAGCCCTGTTTCGTCTGAAGCGTCTTAATTCTCTCGGAGATAGTCACTGCCAGAGTTGAGATATTCCAGTCTTTATACAAATTATTATTGGTTAGGAACCACGACGTGCGACCACAGCTACAATACCTGTGTCGTCAGTAAATTTGGCTATCATAGTGAATTCTGTTGTTGGTGGATAAGAAGTATATATTACAAACAATTTTGGTCCAAGGATACTTCCTTGACGGACACCTGAACTCATTGGCTTACATTCAAAGAAAACACATTGGTGTTTTTTCTTCAGAGCTTTGTGATATTTTGTTTACTGTTCGGTGTGTCCGATCTATCGTTGAATAACCTTTCCGAAATCCATATTCAAACTCCTGTATAATATTATTTATTATTGGTTTCCGCCGTTGTAGAAGTAATTTTTCAAGCACAATATTCTTGTGTGTACATATTCTTGACATGTATGGCACTAAACGACTATTTTCTTTTTGTAGGTAGGTTCAAATTTTACAATGGCATTTTACAAGTTTCTCCATTTTGTAAATGTGTTTATTATTTGGGCTTGGTTCTAGGTCTAAAAAGAAAAGCAAGAGTAGGTGTTTGCCTCAGACACGCAAGAGTGGGTGAGCCTGTGCCTCACATTGTGCGAGTTACGAACTGAATGTTCTAGGATTTTCAATTCTGTTACAACTTCATCAATTGTAGGATGCAAGTATGGAAAAACAACTCTGAAGCCTTGTGTAAGATGGTATGATATGCTGCATTTTGTCCGTCGAGTAACTTTATTACTGAATGGTATGCTTTCACTGTTCTTCGCATTGCTTTTATTTATTATATATATGTTGTAAATAATGTCTTCTTGTTTCACTTGTTTGACAAAGTAAATCATTTTGCTACATTTGTTATGCCGGGTATAAATATAGGTGGGACAGAAAGATTTATTTCCTCTCTTAACGTTTTGTTGCGAGTTTTATTTTGAGTGTCATTCGAGAGGGTCGAATTCTTTATGTACAGGAATTACATTTTCGTTTCAAGTAGGAAGTTTTGTTATTTCAATGACTAACATCTCTTCGTTTTCTTCGCTTGCGCACGTTTGTTTGCCATCCTTCGATACTTGCATCACCGTTGTTATCAGTTGTTGAATTTTCTCTGTCACTTCTTTGCATTAGTTGAGGCCACGATTATTTCTGCGTCTGTATAGGGTGCTTTGGAAGCTGCTGCTCTGGGATGCATTCATTTGCACTGATGACAGGTGGTAGAGGTTCTTTACGGATGGATGAGACCAGGTTTGTGACTGCATTTGTAGAAGCCGCTGCCATTGAAGCTGCTGTTCTGGCGTAAGCTGCGGTGTATCGGTTGAATGTGTAGCGTCGTGTCGCTAAAAACCAGCGTGGGCACGCGGCGCGGTGTGCACCGGGTGCGTAGACAAAGTCGGAAGCGATAATGCACAGAGTTTTTCTGACAGGGTGTGCGCATCTCTAGGGCGGAAGCAATGGAGGCGGCGGGCAGCGTCGCGAGGGCTATTTAAGGGCCGTGAGAAAAATAGCTCTTCCTTCTTTGTGATCCTGGCAGCGGCAGCGTAGGTCGTCCGTGAGAGGTACCAGCGTGCACACGGCGAAGAAGCCGGCAGTTATTGTCGTGACTAGTGAGACATGTAGTCGGTCTCAAGGGCAGGCGGCACTACGCACGGCGAAACATTAGGTAGTATGTTGCGGTGTGTAGCCGTTGTAAATATCTCTCCTAGCAGTGGGGTCTATTTATTTAGTTAATTGTATACAGTGCATTGGTTATTTGTGACTACGGTCTAAATTGTGAATAAACTGCTGTTATTACAACCTAGTCTCGTCTGTGTACTGATTAAACCCGTATGACGCCACAAATGCATTGCGTCGCCCGGTGTTTCGTTGTAAGTTAATATATCTTCACGAATGCTCTGGCCCGTGGATTTTTTTTGTTTTAAATTGATTGTCAAATAATTGTACTTGTATTGCACTGCACAAGTTTAGAGGAACACTTCACTGATTAGCAAATCTTGCTTAATAACCGACGAACAGATAGTCATCTCTGCTGGCGTGCGATAAGAGCTTAAGGCCGTAGTTCATATAATGTCAATTATATCACATGTTACTTACTTTTACTAAGACACAGTTTAGAAGATCAGGTACTTTGTTCGTATCAGTGAGCCAATATGAAGGTTTTCCAGTTGACAGAGTCATTACATTCAAATTTTGTTGCTTTTAGTAGGTTTTTTCCCGCTTCATGTATTGAACATTGAGCCTCACTGTAGTGTTTGGCACTGTATACGCCACCGGCTATCAATATGCTTCCAACTGTTTTTATAAATGCATAATGTTAATATTTTTTTACTTAGAAATTGAAACTATTAAATGGGTCTTAAAAATCCTAGACTCACACCACTATATTTTGAAAATATTGTTTTATAATATGGAAGGTGTGTTCACCTAATTTTTCTTGTCGGCATGTAAAACTACATACAAAATGACTCATAAAACTCCAACTCTTTCACCATCGTATTATCGATACATATTATATATGATAAAACAACATTAGAATTCTCCTGGTACTGTATCACACAGGGAAATACTTCTAATTGCATAATACGTCTAAATGTACGTGTCTATATATCGCAATTCACAAACCGTTTTATCATCTTATACTGGTCTGTATCATCATCAATGTAATTTGGATTTTTACAGAAACGTTTCTAGGATTCCCCTGACAAATTTTCACGTCGATAATATCTATTCTGCTAATTCCTTCTATATACAGAATGAATCTTAAAACCACATTCTTTCTACATAGCTAGATAAACCAACGTTGGGATTCCTCTGTTTCTCGTCAGGAAGAAGATATCTGCACATTACATTTACACAGGGTCATTTTCTAATACTACCAACTATTTTATGACAGTGACCTGGATGTTTTGGATCACACAATTTTGAAAATGTGCACACAATTCACTTTTCCCCATAGCACGTCATACGCAGTTTTTAACTGTTTTTTTTTTTTGCGTAAAATAAATAAATAAATAAAATAAATAAAAATATTTTTATGAAACATTATTGGGATTTCCCTGACAATGTTTTAGATTGGTGATTAGTTCTATTCAGCACACTTGGACTGCAAGGGAAATGGAATATTACACTCTCTCATATCCCGGTCATATTCAGTAACGTATTCCGCGTAGTGTACTGGATAAACAGATTTCGCTGACAAATGTTTCGTGTCAGTAAGTACGCACGCGCACGTAATTCACGCGCCCTGTCTACACAGAATTATTATTTCAGAAACTTCTTTCATCATCGGATTCTGGTATTGTATGTATTTGACAGAAAGACACCTAATGATTCTTGTGACAAAGTTCCGCGTCCGCAAGTAGTTCCAAACTGCAAATTTTGTCTACGTACTAAGGATGAGTCTGCACAGCAGAATCTCTGCATCATTCACCATTGTATTCTGTCAGTATTGTATTTGATAACGATACTTGAGAATTACTAAGACAAATGTATCTTACCAAAAGGTAGTTGTTAGTCCGCTCATGCCGTCTTCACACAGTTTCTATATCCATAGAGTCTTTAATCATCGTATTATTGATAATTGCATTTTTATAAACGAAACTTGGTTTGCTCTCGCAAATGTCACCTTTAAATAAGAATTCTAATCTTCACATTTCTGCAAACAGCATAGTCTTTTAAGTCTTCAATCTCCTTCGATATTGGTTTCAGGTCGGTAAATTGTTCTAAAATTTTATAAAGTTCTTCCAAACTTCAGTTTTAGGTCGGTAAATTGTTCTAATCAGCACTATTTGTCTCTTCATGCTGATACTTTTATCTACAAACGCTCTTATCATGTTCTGAATATATGGTTTTTGGATAATAATGACCATTTAATTCACTGTTTTCTACATTGGTAAGTATATCCAATTTGCCCATTCCACACACATAGAATGATTGAACTCACCCGCATAACTTCTATGTATTTTAGTTATCGAGTTTGATAATTTTAGAGAATTTTGGTGACCAAAGCTGCAATATCCAGTTTCTTCCTTATATCTGGTTATATTAGTCGTGTAATCGTCGAAATTGCGACATAAGACACTCATGACAAGCAACACTTTTTATTTCCACAGCACAAAACGCTCCTAGTTCCATACTCCACAAATTAAAGAGTTTCTTTCCAATTGCGATTTTTGAACCCAATAGCAAAATAGAGAATCGTCATAAAATTAAGATACTACGTAAAACAGGAAAATAAACGGAAATGGCGATTAGTCGAAATCGGTACTTCGGATCAGAACGAAGTCACTGTTTTAGCACCTTCCGGAGCTCTTGCTTTTCATAGCAAAGTTTTGGAAGTAGTAGCATGCAGAGGATCTCTCTTGTAGTAGAAAAGAGTAGTGATTAGCATGTTTTGCAGAATAAAATTTAAAGAAGGTTTTTAGAAATATTTGCTCACAAACTGAGATAAATTTTTAATGTTCTCTGGTAAGAAGCGCAAAAATTTTACTCCTTTAAGAGCGATGAAGCGATTTCCAAAAACGGAGAATAAATATGGGTAAGTCATAAGTCTCTGAAATCAAATCTTTGTTCCAACGGAAGAATGAAAATAAAATTAATCTCAGTTTATTGTATATGTCTTACTGGATCCACTGGACCCTTTTCCCAAATTTTAGAAAAATCATACAGCAACCGCAGCAATAGAATTTAAAATTGTTTCAGAGCACTTTACCATCCAAGATCTTTCGTCTAATGTTGTTATTGTGTAAAAATATCTTCTAAACATGCTTATTAGTCATGCACTTATTTTTAAGATAAACTTGATCTAAAGAGCTGTAGAATTTAATAAATTATTCTTCCAATTAACAATATCTTACGAGAGATTCCCTTCGATTAAGTTGATCTAGGAGACCGACAAGAAAAAGTAGTAAAAACGTCGCTAAACGGCATTCGATAAGCTAATTCGATTGTCTTTCAAAATTATATTAAACATGAAAATTGTTTTAAATAAAGATCAAGAATTATCATGGCTGCACAATTAAATATTATCATGGCTGAACAACAACAACAATAATAATAACGGATGAAATATAAGACGACACAGTGCAATATCCTACTTGAAAATATGCTCTGGTAACAAGAAAGACTGTTTGATCCATGAACCTGACTGACAAAAAATATTCTAGTCCCATCATAAACAATGGGAGATGTTGGCTTTTTTTCCACAACATTGATGTATCATCAATTTATTCACCACGACACATCAATACATCAACACTTCCTTCAGCCAGGGTAAGAGACTTTAATCGTATAAGTTTTTTCACAATATTTAACGTTTTCTGCACTTTCCTTGAACTTCGATATATCTCTATGTTTTTTCTCATCTTCAGAAGTCATCCACGCATTATGTCTATCTAAATTGTCGAAGTATGTGACATCTCCAAAAAAATGTATTGAACGCTTCAATTTAAAGAATTTAAGGCTTTCATCGCTTTTTTGCCTTCTATTCACCAATTTTCGACACGGCACATGAATGATCAAATACATTTTACAGAGCACAAGGAAAACAATATGAATGCCGATTCATAAACACGAACCGAAATAACGGTCTCGTAACAATTTCTTCTGAGCGACGTAAACAGACCTTTGGCTTCTAAATTCAAATGCACGAATCAATAAAATATTCGATAGTATTTCCCTTTGAAATACGGCGGGGCCAGTATTTACAAACGGCATTGTATTTGTCTATCGTGCAATTCACCATGTTCTTTCTAGTAAGCTTCCGCGGCCGCCTGCAGGCAGCGCCCCCGTCGCGGCCAGAGCGCGCTGCGCTCGTAAATTCTCGCTCCTTAAGTAAATGAAATTTCGCCGCACGAAGCAAGGCGTAGGGGATATTGATGGCCGCGAGGGTGCTCCACCTGCAGCAGACGCACCGTGGCGCTGCTGAGAGCTCCAAGACGCACTTTAAGGTGGCGTTCTTCTCGCTGCACAGCGACGGTAAGCGAGTCATATGGAAGATATAGAAACTTTCCACACCCATGTAAGATCGCAAACTGTTAATCCAAGACCACAGAATTGTCTGAGGTATTGTTTATTTTCACTCCTGCTATTTCAGGAAAGTCATAAAGTCATAACACAAAGGACGTTCTACATATTGTACACATATATTCAATGATGAGGAAACAACAATGAAATTTCAATTAGATTCAATATTCAATTAGATTCATTAGATTCAAGCCAGCCATGGAATTTCTAACAACGCATGGAATTTTTACAAACTGCACCTCGCAAAAGCACGATCTAAGAAAACATCGAATATTCCGATGCGGACAATTTCCTATTGGAGTAAACGCCAACCAAACCCTATCCATGCTGGACGTTTGAATTGCAGAAATAACTGGGAACGATATGCAGCAGTGAGAGGCCTACAGTACCGGCAGCGAATTAATGACTGGCAGTTCTCTCGCCACTCGCTGTGGTGCGTCATGTGACGTGCTCTGCAGCAATGTGCTTGCGAGGATTTGATTACTTTCTTACAGCCGGAGTTCAGTGATGCTGCTCATCTGACTCGCACGAAGTCGCGGCGGCGATAAGGTTAGGTTTTTGCAAAAGTTATAAACCTGATATCAAGAAGTGTCATCGCCTATCGGTGAGTGTTAATGTTTTGAGATTCAATTTATTTGAGATGTAGTTAGTGACATGAACGTAGTAGTGTGACAACAGCGCACTGAGCTGTGATCCATGTACGATGGGTCCCATGTACGATAGCCCCATATACTGTACCTCCGCCGGAGTAGCGTAGAGCACATTCAAATGAGAGGAATGTCAAAGAGTATGGACAAGTAATTAGTAGCTCCGGTTGCGAAGAAGCGTTTCTACACAAACCCACGAGTGGCGATCATAGACTTCTATCATGGAGTTCGGACAGAAAGCACAGGCCAAAACTTGGCGGAAAGCATGGAATCTATAATATAGTATGGTTCCCCTTGGTGATGCTGTTGAATGCCTTGCCGATATTAATCAGCTCTTAATTCAACTGTGTTCTGTGTATTTTCTTTTCAGTCTGGTATGCAACCTTCCGTCATACGAAGACAGGGATTAGATTGCCGAATGGGCTTTGAATTTTCGCGGGTTATTATGTTTAGGCGAAAATGACGAGTTTCGGTGGAGCCAGGAGAACGGTTTATTTTATTAGGATGATGTACTTGCGAAATCAGGGATGGATTTGCTTAAATATGGCGAATGGACACACTAGACGATCAATATAGTAGTATTTGCAAGGTTCATAGAACTAACTAGGTTTCTAGCAAGAACTCTAGTAGTACTTGCAAAGTTTACAAATAGTATTCGTACAGAATACAAGGTCTGAGTCACTTTTCTTTTCTCTTCTTCTTCTTCTCTCTCTTTTTGCCACCGCAGAACGGTCAGACTACTTTGGATAAATAAGCGGAAGTTAACTTTTAAACGATTTCTAGTTCAGTTGTCCCAATGGCCTGAGGAGGTTAGATCGTGTAAATTAGTGTGTTCCTGTGTAGTAGTCGTGTCGCACTTACGATGGAGAAATCTTTGGATGAAAGATACGTGATCAAGTTATGCGTGAAGCAAAACAAGTCGTCCATGGAAAATTTTAAAATATTTCATTCTAGTTTTAGGTCACTTTTATCTCTGGAAATGAAGTGTGGATCTTTAAGTAGAACGCGGAAACAAAGGAGCAGAGCGTCACACTTCGGCGTCTCCGCTCTCCAAGAAGACTCGCATGAACACATCACGCGTCGAAGTCATTCTCGTTCCTTCTTTGATATAGAGCGATTTTCCTAAGGATGAGCCAAAGTGACAGCTAGTGCTGGCAACATAACTGAAGATTCTCTGGTCGTTGTGCCCTTGAGCCCATTACATTCCCTTCCCGCATTCGTTCGTTTGCAGTTGGCTAACTTGTACATGGCTTCGATAATTCCATTCGTGGTGTCCATGTCCGACAAAAATATAGTGCGCCGCAAGAAATAATTGAAATTAGGAAGTGCAGTGTAATGTGCTCTTCGGCAAAAATTTCTTTTTTTCTTTATATATTACATTGAATGTACTTTGTGTGCGATAAATATTATGTTTATTTTAAAACCGAGACTTCAAAGCAAGATGCGTACCGGTGCACGTGTTTCCAGCATCATTTTTCTTTCTATTAACATTCGTGGCAGTTTTCTTTTACTCATTGTGAGAGCATGTTAAGAGATTTTCCACATACGTAATTAAATTTAAATATATCCCGGACTCACGTACGTGCATATACCTCAACAAAACTTCTGCATAGAGATGTTTTCACAGGAGTCATAAACACTTTACGAAGAGGCGTGGCTGAACAGATGTCGCGGTGGAGGGATATTTGTCTGAATTACATTTGATGTTCACTCGTTTTCGGGAACTGTCACTTGGCTCATCCTTAGGAAAATCCTTCTATACAAGGGGATAGTGCACAGTGATTTCGACCTTCTGGAAACGCCGGAAACGCCCAGTTCTACCAACAACGGCTCTACAGAATGAACAACCCGTCTCTACATGGGTGTATATGAAGACAACGTTTCAGTGCACGCTTTTTCGTCAGATTTGTTTGAGAAAGACACGCAGAGCCACTATTGGTAGAGACAGAATTTTAGCCTTACATTTGATGAAAAGAACAAGACAGATGACCATCGAAAAAAATTACAAGTTGGGACCATTTCGGAATGCGTTCGATAGCTAAACGCTTCATTTCTCAGGTACTTCCGTCCTACATTTCACAATACTATTCGATGATGTCCTGAGGAGGATGCCCACTCAAAGTTTTCATGAAAACAAAACCGAAGAAAAAACGAAGAGACGAAACTGCGGAAGAAAAGCAGAGAACCCTGAAGAAAACCTACTGGCTTACACTAGACCTTCTGATAATAAAGAGGAATAACATTTTGCTGTAAGAAGTGAGAACCTGTTAAAACAAAGTAACTTAAAATAAACATTGAAAATAAAGCTCTAGGTTAAAATAATTTTATTGAATAAAACTTAATTTTGTCCGCTTTTTACCAATCCGTACCATAGTGCTAGGCGTCCATCCGCTGCGTTACGTTGTCGACGACTGCCACACTCGCAAAGCTTCCACAATCACTCTATAGTCACCACCATGTTCAGGCGAATTATGTTTGTTTCATCGGACGAAAAGGGTCAAGAAAGAAACGTATTTTAACACATTAGAGTCCTCGTCGTACTTGTTTCGATGCTGTCCAAATGACTTCTTCGCCGACGATTTCCCGGAAGCGTACGAGGTAAGGAAATCACGCTGTCAAAGATGAATCGACGCACAAGGGTCATCTTTAAAGAATTCAAGTTGTTGTACCTATCTGATCCATACATTTATTTTTAAAAAGTGCAACCCATTACTTTTGGAACATACCTTGTATGCACTACGAAGTTAGACGATCGCGAAATAATATCTGTACCTTCCTGCACACGAGACAACTAGGCGAAAGATTACGAAACATAATTTTTTATCTCCTGATTATTTTTAACCGAGGTAAAATGCGCGTGGTAAGTTTTGTCGGGGTTCGCCATCATTCCACTCACTACTAGGCTAGTACATATTTTTCGAAACTAGTGATCCCTCCATTTTTAACTAAATTAATGAGAATGTCTTTTCAAATACATTTCTATAAGGACGGTAATAGAGCTGATGTAGCGGTTGTATTTCATTGTGACATCTACGGAAAATGTTTACCTCGTTCGCGTAGAGCGTCTTATGAGAGACTGATTTACTTTCGTATACAAGTATAAATCTTAGAAGAATTGGATACAAATTTCGGCCGAAAAATTTCGTCAAACGATGATCTCAATTAGGATCAGATTGATAAAGATAAAACTATGTCAGAATGTCAAAGTAATATTTCATGTTTCTCTTAAGTTTGTGGTGTTACCAAATCTCCGTGAACAAGATATTTCTTACCTCAGCCACTGCTCAAAATATTGTAATATACAAATATGACATGGAAATGCTTCCGTATCTTGATGAATAGTTTGAAATTCGATGATGGTGAACAAAACGACAGGAAGTTCACACATATGAGAAAAATATTTTAAGTTTTTGTAAGAAATTGTCAATCAAATAGAATCCCGCAAGATAAACATTAACATACCTTTCGCGGCCATTGGGGTATTTACGAAAACCCGAGTCATGAAAATACTTTCGCAAATACTCATTATTACGTATTCGGAGAGATATTTTACCAAGAACAAACCAATATGTGTAACACAATCTTTGTCCCTATGTAATAAGTAAACCTCGGATTTTAGGACAAATACCTATTTAGTTCCTTAAAGATGGAAAATAATTTCAGATGGTTACGAATCATGAGAAAATATAAGTATTGATAATATTTAATAGTGCCTCAAATGTCCAAAAGAGTGCAGTTGATACCTATTGTAGCATGTCTTTTTGCCTACAACGAGTAATTTTTAAAAACAATCGTACTTTAAATACTCATTTCCGAAATTCGTCTTACGAAAATGCAAATACGTTCCTTAAATACAAATATTACGTGATAGAAAACTATCTACAACGTACCGCAATCTCACTGATCATTTATGGGTTTTTAGAACGTATATAACTGACCATTTGCTGGATATAAATATAGTGCAAATTGTAAAGAACGAGGAACAAATTTGCATGAGAAATAGACGATTTGAAGAGGGTTTTAACCAAGAAGATTATTTTAAACATTCGTGGCTGTGTGTACGAGTGACAATTCTCGATATTGTTTTCCGTGACTTTCGTGTCAGGAAGAGAAAATTGGTAGACAAAATCAGAAATCGCCGGTTTGAACCATTTGAGCGATTATTTTAAAAAAGTAAGAATCATCAGTTTTTCACATCAAATATATTTTGAAGTGTACGTGTTTTGGAAATACTAGCGTCACCACCAACAGGAGAAAGCAGAAGAAAACAAAGATTTCGCGTAACATGTATGTCCTCAATACTTCAATTACGGGTGGCCATTTCTGGCGGACTGGGGGACTTGACGTTGAGGGAACACAATGAGGAAGAAAAATAATCAAATCCTGAAAATTTTAAAAGCCTCGTGAATTCTAATTCAGAGTAAGATTCTCTTTTCGATAATACACATCTTGAAGAGACAAGTATTTAAGAGATCGACCAAAACAATAGAGAATGAGTTTTCGCCAGTTAATAGGGCCTACGAAGAGGATATTAAAAAAACCCATTAAAAATCAGATGTTCTTTCAATCAATCAACCATGAAACCCATGACAAATCCAACTCACTACTGTGACCGATCATGTATTTACAAACGTTAAATATATTGCTTCCCACCCAAATCGAGATGAGGGAAGACTAGCGCACTGATCGACATCCCAGACATCAGGTTCTGTAAAGAAAAGATCAGAGTAATAGGTTTGAACTATATCTAGATCAACATAGACCGCCGCCTGATTAACTAGTGTTTAAGGGCGTCATACGAGTCAACGAGGAGAATAAAACGCATTCCCCAGGAGGGGAGACGACGCATCCGCAATCAATTTCCATCAATTATAAAACTACATGTAAAAGGCTCATTCAATGGGGTAAATATTCTGTCTAACTCTATTTCATTTGATAAATTATTCGTGGAATTGTGAGAAAGAAATATATGAAATGTGTAATGTAAAAGGTGCAAGCACGTGCAATGCCTCACACTCATGCTGCGTTTTCTTTCACAGTCTTTTTTCTTAGTTCTTTACCTGGTATCCTGAATTAAATACCTTAATTCCCACAACCTTAATTAATGTAAAAAAAATGGCACTTTCATAAAACTAAGTGGGAGCAGATTAATGACTAGTGGTCTGAAACACATTCGTGTTCGGGCCGACACGTGGTAAGAGATCTCTACGTGTCGCTGGACCTGAGACCATCACTGTCTTCCTGATCTACATCTTCCGGTTCGAACCAAAGAGCTGAATCACATCCCAAGAGGTCGAAATCTAAGATGAGATGCGGCCCACGGACTTCAAGGATTCCTCAGAGAAGTATTCATCACCCATGCCATTCGTTCCTTGTATTCACATAAAGTAAGGCACTACGTTCTTTCTTGAGGGTATAGCCGAATAAGGCGGTGAAATATGCCCCCAAGCCAAATCGATAATCGCTAATATGAAAGAATACAAAATGACGTAGATTCACAAATTATCAACCTCCTAGGGCAATCTGTTGGCGAGATAAACGAGAAAAGTGTTTTGTATGTTTTATTTTTTTCTCAGCATCTATTGCATATACCAGGCTGAAAACATTGGAGAGACGGGAAACATAGTTGAATTGGAAGGTAAATATAACTGAGGATTTTCACACCAAATTCATAAAGAAAACAGTTTATGAAATTCATTTTCGACGTAATAACGTTGGTCTATATATCATCATGTTCTATAACATTTTTTTTGGAGTTTTGAACAATGTGCACAGTAGTGAAACAAAATTAAAACAAGTTTTTCAGTATAAACATTTGAAAGTCGCGCCAAAATGCAATTTGAAAAACTTTTTTCACCAAACAGTTTAAATTAAAATTATGGAAAGATGTCGCTTACCAGAATGATTTTGAACTTTTTGGTGACAAATGTTTGTCGCATAAAAACAAGTTTTCAAATATGAACTGTCCAAAAAATGACATATTGTTTCACGCAGTTTCAATTATACTATTATTTACTTCGTGACTGAAAAGCACCAAGACGACACATAAATCTTAATTCAAAACGTATTGATATTCATTCACTATTCTTGGGACACTTTTTTAAATCTGCAAACATTACTACACATTGATGCTCATTTCTGACTATTGTTTTTTTAAACTTGTTTTCTGAACCAGAAGATACAGATGAAACACAAAAAGCATGGGCTAGATATATAGAAAAAAATACTCCATCGTTGAAATTTGAATAAATGAGATAGTAACATCCAAAGTTTTCACCAATTAACTTTAATGAAAATTAATTAAAATGTAAATGGAATTACCTCCGGTAAGGGAAGGGAAATTTAAACATATCAAATTGATTAAATACGTGATTATTGTTGGAATAAAGCTGGAATGAAATTTTGATAACTCGCATATTAAATTCGAAAATATTATCACTTTTTCACATTATCAGTTTTTCACGATTATGATACAGAATGTAAGGAAGGTGGAGTTCGGAGAAACTTAAAATAATATGGAAGTAAAATAACAGCAAATGTAAAAATATTAAAGTTTTCCCATTATGTTGGGTATCAAATGAGAACCAATAGGCCAGAAAATCTAGATAATTGCAAATACAACACAAAATTATGAAATAAAATATTGGAAAATAATGGACCCAGAGGCTATACAGAACTATCCACTTATCGACACATAATGAAAATGAATAGTTTGTAAAACAAATGTTATTTTACGTGCACTAACATTTTTAAACACCATTATGTCAACCAATATGTCAACCAATAACAAGATAGTTGAAATACGTACACAACCACCGAGTATATTATCATACATAAAAGTTTATTTTTCACTTTTCTTTTCAGTTCCTATTATAATCTGATTGAGTATCTCTCACAGCTGGAATGTGCTAGTCGCTGTGATAATTTTCCGAATTACCTATTTCCCTAGAAGTAGGATCTTGTCTCTCGATTCCTCATTTAGTTCATCATTACCGGCTCTTGCAAGTTTAGGCATCCAATTGTGATTATTTGGAGCAACGCAAAGATCAAAATGGCCACACAGGTAATACCGTCTGCATGTCATGCAAGTGTGATATAAACACAACATATTTTACCGTTACCTCCAACAGTGTCGAATTTGCGAAATGATTCACCAATTGAATAGCTTTTTGAACGCATTAACTACTATGGTCATTAGTGCCGTAAGTGCTCTGCATGTTTGTATCGCGGAAGTGGCGTTGATCCTTCCCTGCTTGGACCTACCCATTGACTAGAGTTTTTTTCCCAACCAGTTCCTCTCACCAGCGAAAAATCGTTGCAGCCAGGACTAGTCTTAAACTTCCAACTCGTCTTCAGACATGTGTGATAGTATAGTGTATTTAAGTGTACATTTGAGAAAGTAAAGAGAGAGAATAGGACCAGGAAAACAAAAGAAAGGCAGCGCGCGTTCTGCGATCTGTTTGTTAGGGTACTACCCCACAATTAGTGTGGTGTTGTTGGGATAAATCACTAAAAACTACCGCTTGGAGCAGGCGCTCGATCGATTTGTCCTGCGAACAACAGCTGAAGTGAGCCTAGCTATGTAGCTAGTGCCAAAAACACTGCCACTGTCGAGGAATCGAACTCTACGACATCACGGTCACTTGTATTGCAGTGACATCAGTCGATGTTCTAAGCTACTGGTGGGAAATTACAGAAACACAGGAGTAGTTAACATCACAACCAGCATTTTAGCGTATGGGAAATGGTTTTTATCCTGTGCTCATTCCAACCCAACACATTTTGCGAATACTCCTAGCTCCACGAGACGAAGGATGCGATACCGACGTTTCAACCAACTTGTTGTGGACTTCAAGTAGACCAAATAAGACCAACCAACGTAGACGTGTCAGCAATGGACCTGGTGTCAAAAGGACCGCGAAAAACCATTCCATGTCAATGTTCAGGGCAGCCTAGGACATCACACGTTCAATTCATCTTCATCCAATCGGGCCATGACACACAATGATCATGTTACACCCAGCCCCAGGCAATGTTTGCTCATTCGCGTCCAAGCTACTCAAGGAGAAAGCGTGCCACCCACTGCCAGGAGAGCGCGGGCGCGGCGGAACGCAGCCATCAGAAACGCGCCCGCTGTCGCGCCGCCGCTGGAGCTAATAACGGAGTGTCGGCTCGCGGTCCATTGGGCACGCCACGCAGCGCCGCGCCGCGCCGGGGCTCGGGCGTTGCTGGCGACGGGTGTCGCGCGCGGCGGCGGGGGAGGGGGGATGCTGACGGACGGAGTGGAGGGGGGACCCGGGCAGAAAGGGGGGCGGGGAAATGCGATGAGGAGCGGTGAGGAAAAAGAAGGAAGAGAACAAGGAGTGGTTAAGGGGAGGTGCGGGAGAAAGAGAACCGGAACGGCCGGAAAACGGAAGAAGCAAAAGAGAGGGAAGAAGAAGCGAGAGTGGAGGAACAAGGCGAAGGGTCGGTGGGAAGGTGTTGGAAAACAAGAAGAAGGATGATAAACGACGTGAAATGAAATTGGGGAGCGCAGAAGGAAAAAGACAAACAGGAGGTAGAAGAAGAAAATAAAGCAACCGAGGTTAGAGGGTCGGGCGGACAGTGAAAGAAGGGTTGGTAGTGATTTCGGACACGTCAACTACCGAGGTCATTAGTCCCGTAAGTGTAGTGCATTTTTACATCGGGAGGAGGTGATGATAAAAATAGCGAGGTCCGGCGTAAACCTACCGTCATCTAGTGGGGTTTTCCCTCGCCAGGAATCTTCCCACCCCCGAGGTGCCGCCCCAACCGGAAAGAGCTCTAAGCTCACGACCGGTCTTCCAGCAGGTGTTGGTAGGAAGGGAAGTAGGAACACACGAGCAGGTGAGATAGGGATAAGCGAAGGATGGATAATAAGGACCGGGCGGTAAAATTGAAAGAACATATAGAGACGAGAGGATGCAAAGAGAGCGAGAGCGGGGGGCGAGGGTGCAGGATGGTACGGGAAAGAGACACAGAGAGGGCGTGGGGGGGTCGAAGGGGGGGGGGGGGGGAGAAACCGGGTGGGGGATGCGAGAAAGGATCCGGGGGAGGACGGGAGGGGAGAGAGGGGGAGGGGAGCCGGCTGCCAGATGGTCCTCGCGCGGTGGAGGCAGCGCATTCGCCGCGCTCTGGCAACACATGGCGTCTGCTCGCGCACGTATGTGACCTAGACACGCCGCGTTGAGGAACCGAGCAAAATGCGCTCATGTCATATTTCAATTCCTTATTAGTAGGGGGTTTCTATGACCTAACACATCGCCGAAAATGATCAATAAAATGCTCTTAAAATGCTTTACAAATGCCCTAAAACCTAAGAAGAATGACGTAAAAAATCTTATCAAAACCCGTTCGGATGGACAACTAATGCTGTAAAATACGTTACTGATGTAATCGAAGCGTCTTCCTTTCGTTCGAGTGAACCCAACTTGCAAATGTTTCGCTTGGACTGTTCTTTCTCAGGAAATCTCCGTCTTTAGTTATCCCGAAATCGACCGAATCGGCAATGGCGCTGATATGCCTAACAAGAATTACATACTCACAACCACTGTCAAAGCAATTTCAGGGCCAAAACATTCTGTGAAGCACATTTGTTGCATCACGTAAATATTATCTCAACCCAGTACAATTGAAAATACATTTAAATCGATGAAATCAGTAAAAAATGCAAAATAATGACTTTTAGGCACCTGCGGCATGTCAGCGTCATGTGTACGGATGTCGGATTAGATTTCATTCAGAGAGAATATTTATAGCGTCGTAAAGAAAACAATTGCGTCACATTTTAGTTACTTATTAAGATTTCAAATTTTAATGAACGTACAATTAAGAGTAACATATATCCAGTGACATTCTGTCTGACGAAACCGAGGGCATCAAAACCCGTCAATGCAATGCCTCCAACTAGGTGGTCCGAGGTTCGAGTTCGCAGCAGGACTATGAGCCACGTAGATAGCTAGTTGTTCAAATTCAGACCTCCTCTGGAAGAGAATATCCAGGACTGGTTGTTCGTTTCGGTATTTTCAATAACTTCTAGAATCAATACAAGGCAAATGCCGCAGAAGTACCCTAACAAGCTGCCTGCGAGTCGTTCGATGATTTTCCTTCTGTCCCTTGTTTTATCATCCCTTAATTACACACACACACACACACACACACACACACACACACACACACACACACGTACATGCACTACACTGTATCTCTTATCCGGAGCTTAGATTTTGTAACAGCTGCGGCGGTGCCCCGCTGGAAATATATACGTGAACAGAAGACACACGCAGACCTACGTGTCAGTCGGGACCAGATTTCGCGATCCAGTGATGGTCGAACATCGCCTTCCCTCGTAATTAAAAAAAAATGAGACTAGCAAACATAGCAGTTGACGCGCCCGGAAAAGAGACAGTATCAATCATTCAAACAATCAATCCAGGAGCAAGCCAATGGCTTGCGAACACTAGTGGCAACTGCGGGGGGAATAAATGTGACACCAAGTGAGTTTGACATATTCACTTCACCCCGTAGCATGTCACACATAGTTTAACTGTTTTTTGACGCAAAATAAGTAAAAAGAAAAAATAAATATAGAGGATATATCTGAAATATATTTTCATCTTTTGTGATGTATTTGATATTTCTGATTCTACTTCTCTTATCTTGTACTTCCTGATTTCAAAGACTTGAAAGTGAAATACGGGCACGTAATCAGGCGATATAGGAGAAGACATATACTTTTTTTTAATTAAACTGGAATGACCGATTATATTTGAAATTTTCATTTGAAAGTTTCAAGCACCATAGAATATTGAAGACACCAAGGGACTGCAGGCCGCCAACGTTTCAAAAATTCTATCACATTTTCGACACTTTATGATAGAATAATAGTTAGGAGATACCGTTTATATTTTTTAAGGAAAGCATATTCTTCATCGTTTGTCGAATAATCCTATATATATGTCAAGAAAACTACGATGTGTCTACCGCCGGCTGACCAAGACTACTGTTACAGTCTACTAGGAACTAGCTTTTTAACTTAATCACAGGTCCAGGGTTTTAGAGAATCCTCTCCCCCATCAGGAGGCTATTAGAGAGTAACCATGATCCTCCCATTCCGACGTAAAGAGGAGAAAGTTTAATATGAAATGTACTAGTCACACATCGAACGAGTTATTGTTACTTTGGACTCACGAGACAAAAACGCCCATCTTTATGTCTATAATCACCCCATGGAGAGACCCATTCAACAGGTTCTTACTTGACTGAAGACTCTACTCTTAATTGCTAACGATTCGGTCGCCGTATTGGGACCTTCTTCTGGTCGAAATGCGCTAAGGTGGACTAGCCACAAAAGCCGTGCCATCTTGGATTTTCTTCCGTCTTGGATTTTTGATTGACTTTTTCGTGTTTCCGTTCGCGTCAACTGCTTTGGTCATAAGTCCCGTTAGTGTAGTGCATGTTTTTTCTCGGGAGATGGCGGTGATTTTCCCCCACTTGATGGCGAGATCCGGCGCCGACCTCCCATCGGCTAGTGGGGTTTTCCCCTAACCAGGACTCTCCCACCAGCGGGGCACCGCGCTAGTCGGGACAAGCTCTATGCTCCCGACTGGTCTCCTGGAATATGTTGTAGTGTAGTGCATGTTAGTGTATGTGTAAGCGCAGAGGAAAGGACAAGAAAGAGGAAGGATATATCGCGCGCGGTGCGTGGCCCGTTTGTTAGGGTACTGCTCCGGCATTCGCCTGTTTTTGATCAGAGAAACCACGGTAAACTAGCGATAAGAGCAGCCGACCGTTAGAATTCTCCTCCAGACAGCGACTGAATTCGACCTAACTGTAAAGCAAGTGTCAAAAATCCTGCCGCCGTCAGGACTCGAACCTAGAACCTCCCGGTCAGAGGCGCTGCAGTAACATCGGTTGATGCACTGAGCTGCCGCTCCCGGTCCGTCTTGGAGATACTACCCTCAAATGCTTTGTTTAAAAAAAAAAAAAAAGAAAAAAAAAAGAAAAAAAAGAAAAAAAAGAAAAAAAAGAAAAAAAAAAGTGTAGACTGCATGCAGCGCCACCGCCACCAGCACCATCAGAACCATAAGCGCAGCTGGCACCCACGGACGCCGCCGCTTCATTGTTCAAATTCCGTCTGCCTTATTCACCACGCGGCGCCGCGAGCGCAAAAATTAACTTTGGGAAATGGAATTATAATTCGCTCTGGAAGTTCTATAAGCTCGCGCGCCTGCCTGGCCCGTCCGAATTAGAGCGCGGCTAAATGCGTTCGTTTTAACGGGAGCGTTTAGGCAGCGGGATGAGGAATTCTTTTCCACCGCACTGGGGCAGCTTGGGCAAATGGGGAACCCGCTTACTGAAACAGAACACACCCGGCAGACAAGCGAGTATTCTGTATTTCTCAGCGCGTCAGCCGGCTGAGGTAGCTCAGAACATCAACTGATGTCACTGCTGTGCCTCTATTTCGGGGAGGTTGTTGGGGTCAAATCCCAACGGCAGGAGGATTGTAGACCCTAGCTGAAAAACTAGGGTCGCCGATTCAGTCGCTGTCTGGAGAAGACTTAGAGCGTCCGGGTGGTCTGTTTGCTAGTTTTCCATGGTTTCGCCCTCAACATCACGCGAATGCCGGAGCAGTACTTTAACAAATGTGCCACGGACCACGCGCGATCTTTCCTTCTATTACCTTATCGTATCGTCACCTCCTACTCACACACAGACATACACTTACATGCACTACACTACCACACATGCCAGGATACCGGCCGGGAGCTTTCAGCTTGTCCCGGATGGGATGTGTCTCGTTGGGAGGTACGAGTTAGGGATGATACCCACTAGCCGACGGGGAGGTCAGCCAAGGATCTAACCATTCACCGGGGTAAGATTGTCGCCACTCTTACGTGAATAAAGACCTAAGCAATATACGAGCGCGGCAGCATCAATCAACTATTTTGGTCGTGAATTAAGGTGTGTTGGGTGCTACAATCTGCATATGGTTGTGTTCCTCCCCTGTGGATCGTGAGATCCAGCGCTACCTACCCTCGGCTGATGATTCCCGCCCTGTGAGTATCTCCAACAGATGACGGACTTCGTTATATGTTTGTAGGTATAAACAGGTATGACTGTGACACACACTGTTATTACGATGAAAGAGTAACGTTCTAAATGAAGATAATAAGGAAAAACGAGAAGCTGGATTATGTTGTGGAAACGCCCAGTGGAACCATAAAAATACGCCAACGAACATTTTTTTCAACTGGAATATGATTATGCAATAAAAAAGTATGAAAACATAAGTTTGGTTGAATATTGTATTAGAGCGTTCTTGAGTAATAAACAAAACAACGAATCACGCGTGTAAATTTGCCAGAAATTGAAGTACATTATGAATGCATATACAATATGGTTATTACAAACAAGAAAATCCATATCAATAAAAAGTAAAACCCACTGAAAACGTAATTCAAATACCTACTGAGAAGTTAATTCATTTAATTTGTACATCTAATCGAAATCGATAATATTGATAAAAATAGTTTCATCAAGTGACTGAGAAATTTTAAGCTGAGGCAACTTGTGCAAAAGTAAATATTCG
The DNA here is from genome assembly GCA_964035755.1 of Teleogryllus oceanicus. NCBI lineage: Eukaryota > Metazoa > Arthropoda > Insecta > Orthoptera > Gryllidae > Teleogryllus > Teleogryllus oceanicus. The sequence goes on from CAXIVR010000007.1 coordinate 70,391,831, forward strand.
GTACCTATAGAAATCACCAGAATTGTAAAATCCCAGAAATCCGTATTTCTGGGTTATACTATATTTGATCCCAAAATCTTCAATTTCACGAGTCTTCTCTTCACGAGTCACTTCAATCTTCGATTTCAGATATATTTCATTTACAAAATTCGAGGAAAAATTCCAAGGCATTGTAAGTTTCAATATTAAGCATTAATAGTGACTGTCTACAATAGTAATGACCCTCAGACGTGATGGGTCGTTTAGGACGAGAGGGAATACGAGGTGACAACTTGCGCAATAAATAGCGATTGAGATGCAGATGTCGGTGTCAACCACAGATCGATACTCATTCAATTTCTACTTACCAGAAAATTCGTCCAAACTCGTTTGCATACGGTAGCGGTATACGGACGGAAGATGTGCTTTAATTGGGAATAAATATACGAAACTCAAGCTACTGTTCTGAAGAAAACATTACGCATGATGAATTTGATACGGAAAAGCGGATATCTGTCGTTCTTGAAGGATATGGGTTTGGCAATTTCATTTTCTTCTAAACGATCATTATAAACAAACGCTCGATCGATGGTTACTAGAGACTTCTTCTTTAAATCAGAGAAACCGAATCAACTAAATAACATATGTTCCAGAGACTTTGAGATCAGAGATAAACATCCATGTTTATCTATGAAAGACAATAATTCTAATAATCCACGTATATCCAATTTTCTATTTCATAGTACATCGCTTTTACAATAACATTACTTTATAAATAGACATTCCAGCGACTTTAAATTTTTCAATATAGCAGATTATTTCATTAAAAAAATCGCATGAAGAACACATTTCCCGAATTTGGCAATCGAATTTAAATTAAAATATTTATTCTTAATAAAAGTTCCAATAATTACTTTTTATAAACAGTCACAAATACATTAATTGAAACATAAATGATTTTTACATTACAATGGTATCTTGAAACAAGAAACATCGTGGCAACGTTTCAGAGGTCGAGTTGTCCCTCCATCATCTGGCATTTAACAATTGCCAACCATTATACAAATTTAATAATTAATATAAATAAAAGAAAAAAATAATAAAAATTAAAACTTATATTAAAATTAAATAAGTGTGTTAAATATTATAATGAATTCACGGTAAATTAAAAAAATTTAGATGAATACATACTTTACAAAGAATTGAATGGAATATGATAAAATTGACATTGATAGTATGGTGTTGAAAACTTATATCCTATAAAATACCAATCACGGTTAGAAATCTCGATATAACCCATTAACATTTTCAAACAAAAAATAGCATGTAAGTTTAGATATTCGTGGTCTAAATTAATTCAAATTGAAAAATCGAATTTAAAACTAAATATATTTTATGGAATACATGCGTGTGATGAATTAAGAATTCAATAAACATTAGAAATTGTCAATAGTTTTTGAGAACATGTTGAAATAAAATATATACAAAATTCAAACAACAATTTTGACTGTAAAAGCAAAACTACATTGTTTGAGTCTAGAAATTAAGATAAAACTTTAGACTTCTTACTTATAAATTATATTAATAATTTATTAATTATGAGAAGAAAGGCATGTGCCCAGGTATAGAAAAACCATACTCGCATGAAAGTTGTAGAAGAAGAAAGTTGCAAACGACATTTTTTTTAATTTGTTGCATCTACACCTTGACGCAACGCGTCTCCAAGCCCCTTAAGGGGCGTTGAGCGCTTTGCACTGGGCAGTAATCCTTCATTAATGTTCTTTTATTTTTGGAGTAATCTTCCGTTACAATAATCTCAAGTCAAATCTCGTCATGTCGTAGTCAGCCAGTGCTTTTTATCCCTTCGGCCAGGGGCGCGACGACGTTAGATTCCGGGGTTGCTGACCGGACACCCAATTAAGAACCCGCGAGTCTCGAATTCGCTTAACCTTCGTGACTTCACAGAGCATAGTAAACGAATTTGACTAGCGCCGCCGGCTACATACAAATGAGAGTGTCTAATGAGAATTACTAATATTACTAATATTACACATACAAATGAGAGTTACTAATATCGACTGTGACTCTTACTACGGAGAGAGTACTGACAAGAATGTTCTTGGGTTTTATGAATTCTAGGAGGGGTAAGGATAGATGGGAAGGGTGGGGGAAGGCTGGGGAAAGCTATCTCACAAAGCCTAGCAGATCGACGTCTGAGGAAATAGGGGCATGAAGAGATAGTAATGGGGTTTATATGATGTGAGGGAGGAACAGATATTCATCTGACACAGAGTGAAAAATGCTAGCTTGAATTGCATCATTTAAATTACCGAGAGTGAAATTAATGCCATGTTCTACTGCCTTAGAATCAGAGAGGTTAACTTACTGTTTGTTACATCTACTGACTTGAATTAGTATGGAATCAATTTTATTATTAAATTTATTATTTTAGTCGACATATCGTTAAAAGGCCTAATGATGGAGGCACAACTCGACCTCAGAAACGTGGCCACGCAGTTTGTTTCAGGATACCATTGTAACGTAGAAATCATTTTGTTTTAATAAATGTATTTGTCTATAAAAAGTATAGTATAATTTGTATGTGTCCATAAAAAGTAATTATTGAAACTTTTATTAAGAAAAAACTTAATAGCAGACAGCCTATGTTTCATATTTATAACCTTAAATTAAAATAATGTATATTAAATAATACATGCTCTTGATAAAGCTGTCTCTACATATCTGAGAGTTCGATTTCCTCAAACAAATATAAGACGGAGTGTATGAAGAATTAGAGCCATCAACAGGAATACCGATCATCTGCGCCTCAGCATGCTCAAAAAAAGATGTTAAACTCTTACTGCTCGTGCACAGAAGACCGTGGATTGCAGAATACGAGGAATTTCATTCGTGAATGAAGTATCAAAGATATGTATCGATCATAAACAAAAACATTCAGACAACGAGAATACCAGACTGCACATTGTAGATGACAACTTGGAGAAGGACATTAAATACAAAATACTTATATGTAATAAAAATGATATAAGGTTGTACATGAAATAAATTTCTGAATACTTTTTGAAAAAAGTAAAAAAATCTGGACTGTCTGTAAAAAAAGGCAGTAAGACGGATATGCAAATTTTAAAATGGAAAGATATTGATTGAATGATTATGAAACAGTATCAGAATAGAATGTACAACACGATATAGCGCAAAAGCTCAATTCAGGGTAGACCTGTTTTTAAAATCAGTTTTAAGGCATTATTTGGATAGTTAATGCAAGTTGGAACCTACATAATCTAGATTTAATTGTTATATAATTTTCTCATAATATTTACCACTCCATAAAATAGTCATGAATAAAAATTCATGATTTTACGTAACATCCAATGTCGCTGCTCCTGAATTAGCATGAAATTATCATTGTTTGTGAGTATCCTAAAACAATCAATTGCAAAAAGCGAAAAGAAATCTAGAATGCTACTTAACCTTTATGTCAGTTTTGTGACTATGAAAGGGAATTGTTCTACAATGAATATCGTATGCCAAACTTACAGATCATTTGTGAGTACACAACTACAGAAATTTATCGAATTTTAATAGCCTCAAAATTAACATCCTAAAACTATTATTCTAACTAAGCGAGTACTCAGTTGCAAATTTCCTGAACCAATCAATTGCGAAAAGCGAAAAGAAACAGCGAATGCTACCCTTTCTTTACGTCCCTATTGCTGACACAGGAAACGATTTCATCAATAACTAGTCATGTGCCAATCTTACAGGTTATTTATGAAGAATAGGCAACTAGAGAAATTTATCGAATTTAATAGCTTGAAAATAATTTCATAAAAAAATTATTTTAAATAAGTGAGTGAACGTCTGAAATTAAGTAATCGTTCGCAAATTTCCTAAAACCACCTATTCCTAAAGGTGAAAAGAAACATCGAATGCTATATTTCCTTTAATTCGGTTTTGCTGTTACAGAAGTGGGCTACCCAGTCATGATTCTCGTCACATTTTAGTCTTACACAATTTATGAAAAATACGCAACTAGAGACATTTAACGAAATTAAATCTCGAAAACTTTTAAACCATGAAACTTATTACTATTAATAAAATTATGAAATTATTACTAATGGTAATATCAATTATTAGTGATAATATGAATTATAATAAATTATGAAATTATTACTAATGGTAGGGAGGAGTTTAAGAGAATGCAGGGTGGGAACTGTGTAGAATTGGACTACGGATCAAGAAACCATTCGCAGAAACTCGGATAGTTGTGGCCGCCATGATGAGTACAGGAGTACTTAACGTACAAGGCGAGACGAGGTTAGAGAGGAAGTGTCGATATGGTGAAACCAGGACAGGCGCAGATAAGACGGTTTAAGAGCAGGAAAGACGTGCAGGGTCAGCAGATCTGGAATTCTGCAACGGTACAAGGATAGGGCCAAAGGAAGAAAAGCGATGGAACAGCACAGGGATACGGTCAACAGAACAAGGATCCATCTGCGCTACCATCGCTCTTCTTCCTTTGACGAAAGAGGAAACGTGGAAAAGTGACGATAGTGGAGCAGAATAACAGCAAAACCGAGAAGATAGAAGAGGGGAGGGACATTGGAACGTATACAGACACACACAGATGAGAGAGAGAGAGAGAGAGAGAGGAAAAAAAAAAAAAAGGGGGGGGGGGGAGAGAGAGAGGAGTTAATATATAGTTTCGTAAGAGAATTTCATATATCCTCTTACAGAGCTGCATGTTAAATTCTCTCTCCTCTGTTCTATCTTCGCGAAACCGAAGCAACGATACAGTACCTTGACAGTAATATCGTAGCAAAGGAACGGCAGAGAGCCAACACACTGAGACTGACAGTATGACAGAACAACAGTTAATACGTTGAATGCCGGTGTCGCTTTCAACAGTCTACTTTAGACTGCTAGCGGTGCCGTCGATGCAAACGTTTTACGTTCGTACAGCTTCTACACTGTACGATTTGTCGGGTCCGTCGGAACCGATTTGTCGGTTCGCACTGGTAGAGAGATCACGAATTTAAGGAGACATTTATATAATGTAATTTTTAACATTGTTGCATAAGTGATTTTATTGAGTGATTACGTGACATTTTTGAATGCGTATACGCAGTTTGCAAACGCTGTTGTTCAATGCTGTACTTCTCAGTTGGTACTGTTGTAAAATTCAATGTGGAATTGAAAAAAAAGAAATTGAATATTTTTCTGCTAGTGGTCTCATTTTTGTGTGATAAGACTTTTGTGTACATGGAAGAGAAAGAACCAGGCCTTGGGCCATCCCATGTACCTGAAAGAAGGTGTAGTAATACAATACATAGTACATATGAGATAATTAAATTGTTGGATACCTCGGATTGTGAGTTCCTTGACATGTCGGATCTTGATAGTGATTGGAAAAAAGCGAGAACAATAGTGAAGTTGAAAAATGTCAGGAATGTCACAGTAGATATGAATGAGAATAAAGAAAAAGAATGCGCTATAGAGTCGGACGGCACTCAGCTCGGAACAATTCCTCCAGTGACACCGACTCTTCAAAGCGTCAACAAATAAAACGCATAATTAAGCATAATGTTAGTCTGTGTTGACTTTTCGAACTTGCATACGTAAATTAAAAAATTTTCAACAGAAAATACGCGGCACATTCAACCATTGTATTTTAAGTCAACAGCAGCCCACGAGAAATAGCGAACAGAAGGGTCAACGTAAGAGGAGCCATATAACAGTCAGCGGTGCTGTGCAATAATACGGTAAACGAACAGCGGAACCGGCACGATAAAACTGAGGTTTTACAATTCCGTGAACGATCAGTTCAGGACAGGATAAATTGATAGGGGCCGTGGCCGCCATTGTAGTAGATTTAGGCGGGGATTTAAAACCGGACTCTGCGATAGCTCTCCTTTTCATCATTCTCTTTGTTTATACATTTGTAACAAATAAAAGTATACAATGGAAAACCGAAACATCAGCTTTATATGGGTAACTAACAACAAAATTTAATCAAAAACGATGGAGCCATTTTTTTTAATTGAAAATATCTCACGGACTTCATGTAAAGTACACCAGAGACACTGGTTTCAAATACAAAAATTCCAGACGCCAGTCATATCAGTTGGGGAATACGTTTGGAGAAAATAGACCGAACGGTTTAGCCGCTAGCGATGTGAACGGACGGACAGACAGAGGTACAGCAATCATTCTATTTTTCGGTACCAAGAATTAACAAATTAGGAATCCTGCCTACACCGAGACACTGGTTTCGAATACAAATTGGAATTCTGCCTACACCATGTGTTGTTGTTTTTTCTTCTAAATATAGCAACTGCAGTTTTTTGTCATCAGGGCCCTGTAATAAAAGCTTTTCTACCGAAATTTCGCAATTTTTTTTTCGCGCAGCCTTACAGAACTTCCTGCGTATGAGGTAGCGAGAAAGAAAAAGGGGACGTCACAGCTGAGCCGACGAGTGAGTGACGTAGAATTGGGAGGGGGGGTGTCTAGTCGGCGTGTGGCAACGCCCGCGGGAAAGAGTGTGCCCCGTTTACGCCTCCAAAATATTTACCGCTTGGCAGCTCCTCGCTTAGCGGCGCGACCGGGCGGGGGGCGGGAACGACGGTCGGGGTGGGGGTGGGGGGTGGGGGGTAAAGGCCTCAAGGCGGCTACGACGACGGACGAGTGGCAGCGCGGCGCGAGGCCTGTCCCCTTGATCTTGGAACGCGAGTAAACACCCAAGACTTTCAGCTCTGTTTTCCTTCGGGGGTCGAGTTTTTCATTAAAAAGACGGCAAACAGCCGAGTAGGAACCGCGTTCGCACGAAAAACACTGGGCGCGCTCGGAAAAATATACTCCGTAGCGAAAAGTGAATCGGAAGAAAGGTTTAGGGGCATTCCATAGAGTGAGTTTGTCCCGAGGCGCAAAAGATTGCGTAGATGGAGCAACGTGAGGTGTTGTGAGAGGCGAGGGTGAAAATTAGGACGGAGAGAAGGGAAAATAGAATAAATGGGCGAGGATGAAGCAATGGTCAAATAGCCGTTTACGTAACATGGGCGAGGAACAGATGACTCACGAGTCGAGGTTGTCGTCCGAGCTACGCTTGGACGGCACAGGGTGCGAGAATCACTGTTTCGCGCCCGAGTTGGGTATTCTATTTTTTTACACGCCGTGAGCAGCTAAACACAATGCGTCAAGCAAATGTGTATAAATTAAATTTCAAATAACGATAAACACCTTACTTGTACACAAGTAAATGGATTCCAGTCAGTGTCATAACACCACTGTTTGTAAAATAATAAACAAAGACGACGTCAAGATAAACGACAATTCCGAATCGCTACAGATGTGTCAAACAAGCTTTGCGATATTTCGCTCATTGTGGAAAAATTAGCTACTTGCACACCGAAACCGAGCAAGAGATACCATGTTTCGCGCACGGCGTGTTAAAATACATTTTCTAGAAGGAAGTCTCTAGTATCAGTGAGGCAAACACAATTGAAGAAAAAGTGCTAAATCCAAAACATCAACAGAACCAAGAACATCGAGTCACAATTACAATTTCTTGTACAGTCAAGATAGGTTTATATTTGGCAGTGATCAATAGCTGTAAATAGTGCAAGAAAAATAATTTTATTCATGCATTTATAAATTCTTTTATAAAAATGGTTTCTATTAGGAATAATCATTGCTTTTATCTCTTCTCTCCCGGAGTACAAACAAAAAAACTTTTTCTTGTCATTTTAATGCGAGCGAGTATTTTTACAGGTTATCGTGACGTCACCATAACAACCACTGGCACGATCACGATACGTTTTTTATACGTCTCAACACAGCAGTGCACGTAAGTGGCCTGAGAGACTCGGAAAGTATTTAGTCTAATATTGTGATACAGATTGGCCGCCCGTGACCACTGCTTCCAGCTACATTTTTCTTCCACAGATATGAGTCACACTTCTTTTGATGAAGTGAGTATTGTTATCCTTTCTAGCGATGAAACTTTCCAAAACATTACACGGGTTCCAGAGACCACCTGTGAGCACTCATGCAACAGCTTTTGTTCAGTACTTTACGCGAATTAACAAAATATTTGTGCGAAATAAGCAAAACGTTTTTTTGGAGAGTTCACTAACCGTTTGTAAATCAAGCAATGAAGGAAAGTTTTCAGATAATATATAAAATATACCAAAAAAATATAAAAATAATTCGTGCAGCCGCGTAAAAAAGGCAAACATAGCGATACTATTCATTCTTTTGTACACGATCGTACAAGTTCTCTTTTAAAGAAAAGGACGATTTAACAAACCCTATAGATTTGAAAGTAAATCTATATTATTTCTCAACGTGGAATTTGATGTTTAGAATACTCATTCTAATTGAGGCTTTCTGTATATTCCATGCTGTGCACTATAACTAACTATATTTCATTTTTTCAGTTTTTTTTAATTTGCATACAAACTACTAAATACAGTAATCAATCAATAAAAAATATATCTCATTATTGAAAATAATATCCATATTTTCTCTGGTACACTCCTTTGATCGAAATTACTAGTGGAAATAGAATTAAGGGAAGCAAGCAGAAGGATCTGTGAGACCAGGTGCGTGCACTGATGTTAAACAAATAGGCGCGTGTGCAGCCACGTAAAAAATGGCAAACATAGCGATACTACTCATTCTTTTGTACACGATCGTACAAGTTCTATTTTAAAGAAAAGGACGATTTAACAAACCCTATAGATTTGAAAGTAAATCTATATTATTTCTCAACGTGGAATTTGATGTTTAGAATACTCATTCTAATTGAGGCTTTCTGTATATTCCATGCTGTGCACTATAACTAACTATATTTCATTTTTTCAGTTTTTTTTAATTTGCATACAAACTACTAAATACAGTAATCAATCAATAAAAAATATATCTCATTATTGAAAATAATATCCATATTTTCTCTGGTACACTCCTTTGATCGAAATTACTAGTGGAAATAGAATTAAGGGAAGCAAGCAGAAGGATCTGTGAGACCAGGTGCGTGCACTGATGTTAAACAAATAGGCGCGTGTGGAGCCACGTAAAAAATGGCAAACATAGCGATACTACTCATTCTTTTGTACACGATCGTACAAGTTCTATTTTAAAGAAAAGGACAATTTAACAAGCTCTATAGATTTGAAAGTAAATCAATATTATTTCTCAAGGTGGAATTTGATGTTTAGAATACTCATTCTAATTGGGGCTTTCTATATATTCCATGCTGTGCACTATAACTAACTATATTTCAAGCTGTGCACAATCTTTTTCTGTCATTCAATAAATATTTTCATCAAACTTCTACAACTCACTTTCTGCTGTATCTCCATTACTAACTTTCGAGGCTTCTTCCTTTTGTAGTGATGGCGTGACTCTCAGGCTAGGCATAGCGGTGTGCCCAGTTTTCTGGTTGGTGAATTGCATGCAAGATTAGCACGATATCAAATTTACAGGCATTCTATTGTGCACGAGAACATGTCACTTCACAGATGGACATGTCTGATTAGATTGGCAGTCAGAAGTATTTTTCCGCATGACACTGCAACATAAATCACACCACCCCGACGAGGCTCGCGCATTAATCAAATGTTTGTGAATTTAGCAGCAGTTAAGTAAAATATGTCAGTGAAAATTGCATTTAATTCATTTGATTACATAACGACTATACATCCTAATGAATTATCATTCAACGCAAACCTCAAAAAATTAATAAACTAGGGCATGAAATAACTGGGCAACGGTCGAAACATTTTATTTAATAAATAATTACATACGGGGTATTAATATTCAGAATACCTTGAGAATCTCCATGAAACATTAATAGTCGCAAGCTACTGTAAAATAATGAGTGTTTATACGACACAAGAGAATATTAAATAATTAGTGATGCTATAGAGTATCACAGATTCTTTTATACTAGTGACCGTATAATCCATTAGGTCTAGAAAAACTTTTACGTTCTGACCCGTTTTAGCTGTTACTTTACGGTGTCTAAAATATAGTTTCCTTTTAATTTTATAATCATTAGGCCCCCTTGTAGTATGAATAAAATATCATGTAATGAGTAAAAAGGAATTCATTGTTTTGTAAGAACATATACTGAAAACTTTTGAGCCAATTTTAAGAAAATATTTGAGCATGTTAGAGTATATAACCTCCAAATACAATAGCGTGGAGCAGATATGTTGAAATCATCTCAGCAAACCAATCGGGAATTTCGGTTTTCAACTCAGTATAGCACGTTGGTTTGAGCGTAATGAACGATTTTTCTAAGGATGAGTCAAAGTGACACCTAGTGCTGGCAACATAACTGAAGATTTTGTTGTGTCCTTGCGCCCGTTAGACTCCCTGCATTCCTTCGTTTACAATTGGTTAACTTGTAAATGGCTTCCACGCTTCCTTTTGCGATGTCCTCATCCGACGAAAATATAGTGCGCTTTGAGAAATAATTGAAATTAGGAAGTGCAGTGTTATGTCCTCTTCTGTAAAAGTTCTTTTTTTTCTATTAACATTATATAGAATTTACTTTCTGAGTGATAAATATTAGGTCTATTTTAAAACCGAGATGCGTACGGGTGCACGTCGTTCCGTCTATTGTGCTGTTGTGTGGCAAGCTGTAATAGAGAGCTTTCTGTTTACATTCGTGGCAGTTTCCTTTTACTGATTGTGAGAGCATGTTAAGATATTTTAACATACATCATTAAATTAAAATATTTCCCGCACTCGCGTACGTGCATATATTTCAGCGAAACTCTTAAGACTTCTGCCTAGGGATGTTTTCACAGGAGTCATAACCTAACACGAAGAGGCGGCGTGGCTGAACAGCTGTCGCAGCGAAGGGATACTTCTCTGAATTACATGTGATGTTCACTTGTTTAGTGCATGTGATGTTCACATGTTTAGTAAACTGTTACTTTGACTCACCCTTAGGAAAATCCTGGACTCAGGTCGACGAGTGTTGTACCTGTGGTGAGGTGACGCCGTCTTGCGCCTCTCGTCGCTCGCCCTCGGCTCGGGCGGTGCTGCTCTGCTGCCCACATGTGTAGGCTGACCGCTCGCCACTCCCGCACGTTCTGTGCCACCGAACTAGCACAATGCCACCTCCGCTGACCACGGGATGAACTTGTCCGGCGGTATATAAGACCGCCTACGCCATCAGAGGTTGTCGCTTGTTGCCGACTCTTCGTGAGTGCGGTAGTGATCGCCGGCGTCCCACTCTACGGTTGCCATCGGGTTGACCGAAACGGGAATCGACGCCGTGCCGAACTTAGCGACCCACCACCAGGCAACCTGCCTTCGCCACCGCCGCTTCCCGTCACCCTTCCCCACCCTCCGCATGGCGACGACCGAATGAGTGTTGGGCTGCGTAGCCTCTCGTAAGATGTATTTTCGTGTTTCCGGGCGCGTCAACTGCTTTAGTCATTAGTCCTTTTAGTGTAGTGCATGTTTCTTTCTCGGGAAATGGCGGTGATCTTCCTCCGCTGGATGGCGAGATCCGGCGCCGACCTACCGTCGGCTAGTGGGGTTTCCCCCTAATCAGGACTCTCCCACCAGCGAGGCACCGCTCCAGCCGGGACAAGCTCTAAGCTCCCGACCAGTCTCCCGGAATATGTGGAAATGTAGTGCATGTTAGTGTGAGTGTAAGGAGAGAGGATAGAACAAGGAAAAGGAAGGACAGATCGCGCGTGGCCCGTTTGGTAGGGTACTGTTCCGGTATTCGCCTGGTGTTGATCGGAGAAACCGCGGAAAACTACCGATCAGAGAAGCCGGCCGCTAGAATTCTCCTCCAGACAGCGACTGAATTCGACCTAGCTGAAAAGCTAGTATCGAAAATCCTGCAGCCGTCAGGACTCGAACCTAGGACCTCCCGGTCAGAGGCGCTACAGTGACATCAGTTGATGCACTGAGCTACCGCTCCCGGTCTCTCGCAAGACGTAACCGTACTTGCAACAAGGGCTTATTATAAACCACTTTTAAGTGAACCCATACCCATCTTTCTCCCGATACATACTCCTTCCTATCATGTCATCACGACCTAAGATGTCACGTAAGATGGAAATCGGAATGTTTATATACGGACGGATGAACGTAAGTTAAACTCACGAAAAATGCTGTCACATTAGAATATTTTCAAATAAAGCAGTAAACATGTAAGGATTAATCACGTTCTGGAATATGTTAGGAGGATAAAGTTGTGCAATGCTGGAGATCAATATTTTATTTGTGTTATCGAAAGATGTCGCAGAATTTTAATCCACAATGTTTTTGTTAGATTAAATGGAAATTTTATTCTACGTTCAAATTAAACCTGACTTTTAAATCTTCAAACGTCGACATAAACTATTTTTATAAAAATCCGTAGATGTTGTTGAGTAATAACTACTAAACTGAAAGGAGGAACAATAACATTAAGTCACAGATTCTCACATGAGGCAATGAAACGTAAATAGAAAAATATCCTACGCAATACATTTGAATTTGTTTCGCTACTAAAATATCTTACAATTCCGACGGTCGTAATCATACCACTTAAGTGCCGCCTGCTACTACTACCACACCGCCCAGAACGGCCTGATCCCCGTCGAGCACCGCCGGGCGTGCAAGCCACCACCGGAGCCGTGCGCGGCGGGGACCGCCGCGGAGACGGGGTAGCGGCGCGACAAGATGCAGCAGTAGCGTAGTGTGGTGAGCACAACAAGGACGCATGTGTGGTGTAATTTAGGCATTGGGCAATAGGGCCACGGCAACAAGGACGCGACACGGACGCCTGCAACGTAGTTATTAAATAGGTCAGAATGGAACCAAACGGTGAAGTGCCCGCAAAGTCTTTTATAAATAGTGTACATAGTAACGCAGGCAGTGAAGCAAAGTAAAGTGATATCAAGAGAGAAGAAAACCTCAGACTGAAAACTCTTCAAGACGAGTCTAAACAGCTCGGAACATAAGTTCTAAATAAACGTATTTTATATTATATCTGTGAATCAGTGTCTCACAGATGAATTATAGACACGATACAAGATTACCACTGAAGCTCCTCCACTACCTGTTAACCTACAATGTACTTGGTCATGAAATTCCGGCTAGTCAGGTGTTTTCTAAAAGAAAAGGGAAAGTAAGGTTTATGATCATTACTTCCAAGCAACCGGGACACACATACGTGATTTCAAAGTTCTCTCCTTCTCAAGATGGTAATGACACGACTACAAGACTACTCTTTCAATTGGAATTTGGTTTCACATGAACGATTTTTATATCACACTACAGAAAATGTTGGAAAAGTTGATGCTATTACTAGTGACAATTTTTCATGGAGAAAGATGTAGACAATAGTCTGAATTTTCTAAATCTAACTGAAATGCACAACGAACGAAATATTCAATCACATTGGTCTAGGAAGGATTGTAATTCTAATAGAAGTTTTCATTCTTCTCATCGCATTCTACTCGGCAACAGAGAGTACATATGATTTGCAAGTCTGGTGTATACTATCACGTTAATAATACCAATAATTTGTGATTAAGTCAGAGTACGCATTCAACATTATGAAAATAAAAAATTCCATGTTGTTTATTGTCAAAACTGCTCAAAACCATGATCGCCAAATCAAGCGTTCACTTGGGTTATGAATAAGCAAACAAGATTACGGAGCACGCAAAAGTATAACACCCAATTAAACCCATCTCTCATTAAAGAATGAAATTGCATCACAATTTTCATTTGATAAACCTCGCATTCTTAATAAGAGAATCAAGCTGTCAAATGACGATTATCTCCGAAACGTCTCGAATAGAAAAGGGCATGAAATCATAAACTCTAACTTATAGTACAATCTAATCAATATAATGTCAACGTATTAAGAACAGTCTTATTTGTAAAAGTTTAAAATACAGTTGTGTAAATTTAATTGTCATTTGTATTTTAATTTTCAATCTCACAAAGATTTTTTTATGTATTATTCGATTTTTTTTCTCGCCTAAACTCGTCTAAAACGTCAAAACTCTCGTCTCCACCAACCTTGTTCCACTGTTCAGACCCTTTCCTTAGACGTTATCATCCACTAGCAAATCACTCATACAATTAAGATGTTACTCAAATCAACAGTGCGCATTGCAATGACCGAGTCCTAGACAAGTCTTTCTTCCAAATATTTGAAGGAATTACATCAGTAATTCTTGTTGTAAATTAATTAGTAATAACTTGTAGTACAGTATTTAAGTGCTTTAATATAAAAGTGTTTCTTTAAGCATCATAAATAATGAATAATATCATAAAATTATAACATAACAAGGAAAAAATTATGATGAGCGTTGACATTTATATGATTCAAATCAATTACACAATTATTGGTTATGTTACAATAAAATAATTAACCATAAAAGAATGTATATTGCTTTAACACTTCATCATCCTTAAACATTATTTTTAATCTTTGCGTAGTACAAAATCACTTCGACCGGAAGATTCGGTCACGCCAGATTGACACCGCGTAAATAGTGTAAAATTCATCTGCAATAAAAAAGTATAAAGCACTGCACTCGTTGTCTAAAATTCCACACGGAAACCACATCCACAGTCCAAATTAAATACATTAATAAAATGGCGCCCGTCCCGTTACTGGTTAAACGGATGCCATGGCACCTGGTCCCTCGCGCGAGGAAACCCACTGACTCGGCGGCAAATTGGGAGCGAAAACCAGATCAAGACTGCTCAAATACACGATTGTTTAAAACTGCCCACAGTGATACGCATGCAACACGCATTTCGCTGGACTAGAGGTAATCACGCCCGAGACCCACTTCTCCCTTCTCGTCGGGATTAAGAAAGCGGTGGGTCACATCGTCTACCTGCTGATAAGCTCTGTGACAGGGCAGGTCAAGTGGGCCAATTTGAGCAGATCTGGTCTAATGTTCTTTCTTGCATTTTGACATGGCACTGTCATGTCTGTTATAAAATAGTGGTAATAAAACAGTACGTACTTTCATGTTCGTGCTTTTACGGAAAATAGCGCCAAAAGCACTCAAATTATCAAAAAAATGTACATGACCTTTGTTTAAAAATCATTCCGTATGGAACAGATTTCATTAAGAGAAAAATCTCTACCTTTAATATTTTAATTTTAGGAAGACACCCAAAAAAATTTGAATTTTTGCAATTTTAAAAAAATCGGGGATTACAACGAACATTAGACCGGGACCATTCTTTTAAACGTCCTTCACACAATACAGCAAAAGAAATTAATCAAAAACGATGGAGCCACTTAAAGTTTTGAAAATAGGGTTCATAAAAGGTACTCCATCCCCCAATAAAATTGTTTTCAAATTGTTCCTCTCCGAAACGGCCACATCGATTGGGAAATAACAAAAAAAAAATATCGGCTGAACGGTTTAGCCGTTAGCGATGATCATAGACGGACAAACTTTTTGTCGGTTTTGTTGCGATTGGGATTGTGACTTCTCGGTGTCAAGGACGTACAAAACAAGGGATACACCAAGCGTTAGAAGATTTTTATTTAAATTTAACAACTGAATACATCCACTTTTTTCTTTCCGGAGCCCGGTAATTAGTCTTTTTGTGCCGAAAATTCGCTGTTTTAAGCCCATCATTTTGTAACTCTCTCTACTCCGCAGCGAGAAAATAAAAGAGTTCAGAGAGCGGAATTGGTTGGAGCAGCGATGAACCATCATTCTTTCAGGTGCATCGCCGTTCACCTCCTTTCCGCGATCACTTCGCGATGTCTTGCGAATTGAGGATGAAATCAAAGAATACATGTATGAATTGGAAAGACATGACAGAACTTTTATATTTGGAATCTGTGACATTCCAACCGAAGGCCAGGAGTCCAACTGCTGGGTTACCGACCGAAAGCAGCCACACGGAGCTCTGCATCGGATACTCACTGCCTCCACCTTGAAGCTAACAACGTGAGTGCAGCCGTGAAGCTCAAGGTCTGAGTGGTCGTTTACAAGTAGTGATGATAAAAGTTTCCCAAAACATTGATACATGGATGATTCGATATGTCGTTAGAAGATTTTCGATGACAATGAGAGCAACGATGAAAAATAAATCGATATTTTTTTTATAGAATAATAAACATGCTATTTTCAATTACCGGATGTAAAAAGAGATATATTCAATTGTTTGGTAACCAGCTTGTTAGTAATATATCAATAAAAATTATTATCTAATGTAAAGAACAAAATTAACAATAAAGAACATCATGTTTCGGTACTTTACCCTTCAGTCACTTCCATTGTGTGTGCAAGGTATCGATGGTGTGTGCAAGGTATCGATGTTTCTGGTAGTAAACATCGGTATTTTAAAACCATCAATATTTTTTGCCATTCCCATTTAAAAGCCTTTACCTGAAACCACGCCCGCCCCCGCAGACATAATTCTCCCTTAGAGAAGTGTGTGTGTGTGTGTGTGTATGTATGTGAGTGAGTGAGTGAGTGAGTGAGAGAGAGAGAGAGAGAGAGAGAGAGAGAGAGAGAGAGAGAGAGAGAGGCAGCGAAGTAGGCTCCATCGGCGAGCACCCCGCAGCCGTCAATAGCGCAACACGTGGATCCGCCGGCAAGCCCCGGCGCGGCGCGCAGCTGATACGGCCGCCCCCAGGGAGCGCTGCGTCACCCAGGACGCCGCCGCCAGACGCGGACACAGTCCCCGCGCGCGATGCCCGCGCCACCCGCCTTTCACCCTTTGCCACTCCGTGGTGGTAGGCGCAGGCCGCGCGCTCCCCGCCCCTGCCCACGCGCCCGCCCGGCACTCGTTGATTTATTGATTTATTGTTTCTTTCGTGTTTCCGGGCGCGTCAACTGCTTCGCGCATTATTCCCCTCGGAGTAGTGCATATTTTTCTCCGGAGATGTCTCCCTAGCAAGGACTCTCCCACTAACGAGGCACCGCCCCAGCCGGGACTAGCTCTAAGCTCCCGACCGGTCTCCCGAAATATGTGGCAGTGTAGTGCATGTTAGTGTTACTGTTACTGAAGGAAAGATAGCGCACGGTCCATGGCCCGTTTGTTAGGGTACTGCT
This sequence comes from Teleogryllus oceanicus, assembly GCA_964035755.1. NCBI lineage: Eukaryota > Metazoa > Arthropoda > Insecta > Orthoptera > Gryllidae > Teleogryllus > Teleogryllus oceanicus. The sequence goes on from CAXIVR010000007.1 coordinate 70,408,891, forward strand.
CCGGCAATCGCCTGGTGTTGATCGAGTAAACCACGGAATACTTCGGATCAGAGCAGCCGGCCGCTAGAATTCTCCTCCAGACAGCGACTGAATTCGACCTAGCTGAAAAGCTAGTTTCGAAAATCCTAGTGCCGTCAGAATTTGAACCTAGGACCTCCCGGTTAGAGGCACTGCAGTGACATCAGTTGATGCACTGAGCTACCGCTCCCGGTCCCTCAATCGTTCTGCTTGTCCCACCAACCCACCAGCCGTGACACGCCGCGGATCAAACAAGGCTTTCGCGGACGTGTGTTTAGTTCGTCTCTACTGCCTCCAGGGTTTACTTGTTCCCGAGACAGGCTGAGGGAGTTTTCGACACTAGATTTTCATCTAGGTCGAATTCTGTCTGGAGTAGAATTCTTGAGACCGGCTGCTTTGATCGGTAGTTTTCCGCCGTTTCTCATTGCGTCGGGACTTGAACGTTAGGATCCTGTCAGACTCTCGGCAGATCGCGCCAATGCGAGGTAAAATGAGCTAATCTAGGTCGATACTGGTTACTTTCGAAATGTTAGTAATTCTCTCACGCTCTTAATGGATACTTTAAGCCATCTTTTCTCTCCTCACTCTCTTTGTTAACGAACAATTTCGAGAACAAATTAGCATTTGTTTGTGTATGTCTGCTTATTTTTGGGAGTGTCAATGCATTCTTGTTTTCTTTTTTCTTAAGATTACGAGCCTTATTGAATGGCATTTCTCTCACACAGAATACAATCTCGAAAGTCTCATAAAACGAAAATTTATATTTTTTTGTTTCTCTACTTGTTTTCCAGTTTCTTTCAGTATACGTTACCCGAACCTCTGCCCATTATAAATTTATTGCACAAATTCAGATAAAATTAAATCACGTATTAATATTGTTCTAACAAAAGATGGTAGTTCCAATATTATATTCCCAAAGAAATATACTTATGTCGAGAGCTAGAAATAAAAACTTAAGTATTCTTTTGTACTCATTAATACACGTCAATTTTGAAAAATACATTAATTGATGAAAAAGAAGCATGGCACTTTGATGGAAAGGAAGTGGGCGATACTCTTTGGCATTCATAAGAATAATTCCCGATACCATGGTCGCATGAGTAAAGATATAATTCGAAGCAACAGAATGAGAATTTCAGAATATCGTCCATAAAATTAATAAAAGAGCTGATGAACTGAACGAGCAATCAATAAATTATATAATTTAAGTCCGTTTGATTATACGTTCATGTAAAAAATGAAACAACGTTATAGTAGTAATTGTAAATCATATCACGAGGTCCCACTTTATGGCAACATTGCTAAATTGGAGACCGCAAGGTTTAGTAACACGACCATTAAAGATTGATTTATACCTTTAAACATTTATCATTTCGAAAGCATTACCCTGCTTCGCACATTTTAGTACATTTTCACGGACACGAAGTATTGCAGAGGTTATTCACAAACCGGTGTAAGAGAATTGTAATGCCGCATTACTCCGTTTTACTATACCATGCTCAAATCCATCTCATAATAATTCGCGCAATAAACACAACAATTATAAATCACCGCACTGAATCATGGCTTTATTGCGGTGCACCTCGCAAGCTGATTAACACGGGAGCAACCGCTGGCAAACCTCGTTACGTCGAATCTCGTGAAGCAATAAACAGGGAGCAACCGCGTGTTTTCACCCCACGCAAGCGACGCAACCAATTACTGCGAGATCTTGATCGGCGCGCCTGAGATGCAGCTCCTTGCGTGGATAAGGCAGCACAAGCAGAGGGAGGCAAGAAGCTCAAGGAGAGTAGGGTGAGACAAGGCTAGAGGGGTACTGTGGGGTGGCATATGTGGGATGGATCGAGGGATGGGATGGATGCGTTGGAGGGGATGTAGAAGAATAGGGAGCGAGGACGGGAAAGGGGTAGAGATAGATGATATATGTGACATGGGTAGAAGAATGAAGTGAGTGATGTAATGTGAACAGAAAGATGAAGGGTGGAGATGAGGATGAAGGAGATGACATAAGTGAAGGGTGAAGGGTTGTGGTTTGCCCTGAGATGTGGAAAGGCAGCAGAAGCAGAGGGAGGCAATGGGCTCAAGGAGAGTAGGGTGAGACAAGTCTTTGAAGGGTGGTGTGGGGCGGCATATGTAGGATGGGTCGGGAGATGGGTTGCGACGCGATGGAAGGGATGTAGAAGGAAGCGAGTACGGAGGACGGGAAAAGGGTAGAGATGAAGAGTGTGAGATGGATAGAAGAATGAAGGGAGTTATGTGATGTTATTTGAAATATGAAGGATGCAGATGGGGATGAAGGAGGGGGCATAAGTGAAAGGGGTGAAGAAGAATAGGTTTGTTGTTGTGCACGTGAGATTAAACTCCTGGCATGCATAAGGCAGCAGAAGCAGAGGGAGGCAAGACGCTTAAGTTGATGGGAGGAGGTAGTAGAGTGAGACAAGGCTTGAAGAATGGTGTGGGATGGCATATGTGGTAAATGCAGAAGAGTGGGTTGTGACAAATTGCAGTAGTTGTAGAACAATAGGAAACGGGTAGCGTACAGGGGACGGGAAAGGGGTGGAGTCAGGAGATGTGTGTGAGATGGGCAGAAGATCGCAGTGAGCGATGTGATGTGAACAGGGCGATGAACGGTGCAGATGAATACGATGAAGGGTTGAAGTTGGAGAGAGAGCACAAGAATGGCGATTGGATAGCGTACGTGGAAAGAAAGAAATGATGGAGTACGGTCAAGTGTGCAAGACGGGCAGAAGGATGAAGTGGAAAAGCGACGTGGCGTGAACAGGCAAAGTACCAAAAGTTGGGTGTCCAAGGTGATGAAAGGGACGGCATCAGTGAAAAGGGCACAGTTTTGATCTACGAGGGTGTTATAAGGTACAATAAAGAATTTGGGAAGACTGAAGTGGGGTGGTGACGGCAGCGGCCGTAGCGGTACCGGGCGAGATGAATTTGGGCATCAACGGATGTCATTGCGGTAACTCTGACCGGACGGTCCTAGGTTCTAGTTGTGGCGGTAGCCAGATTTTCGAGTCTAGCTTGTCAGCTAGGTCGAATTCACCCGTCTCGAGGAGAAATCTAAAGGCCAGCTCCTCAGTTCGATAGTTTTCCGTGGTTTCTCCGATCAACATCAAACGAACGCCGGAGCAGTACCCTAACAAACGGGCCACGTACCGTGCGCGATCTTTCCGACCTCTTCCTTGTTCTATCCCCTCCCCATACACACACTAACATGCACTACACTACATATTCCGGGAGACCGGTCGGCAGCTTAGAGCTTGTCCCGGCTGGAGCCATCACCGTCATCTCTCGAGGAACAAGCATGCACCACAGTAACAGGACTAGAGACCTAAGCTATCGACGCACTAGGAACCACTAACAACCAACCGAACACGCAGTGATAGTGACTGTGTTGTTGATAAGAATCGTTGACGGTGAGGGTGGCTGCGTTGGCGTTGGCGGGGGAGATGGCGGCGGCATCTTGCCGCATGTCCCGCGGGGCCTGCAGGGGGCGCCCGTTATGATTACCTCCACCGCGGGAGGGACATGGAGCACTGGTAGGGGCGAGGGAGGGGGCGTGCCCCGCCAGGCTGAGTCACGTGGGAGCCACGTGCATCCGCCAGCGCACCCGGTGAGTCAGGGCGTCACACGCCACGCACGCTGGAGGTAGGTCGCCCAGGAGCGGTTGCCTTTCCTCCTGCATGTAAATCCAGAGCTCCGGATTCAACCTTATGCTCCGCTGAAGGGCTTCGTAGGGCAGCCGAAACTCGCCAAGTGGAACATTAAAGACGTGTATTTTATTCTCACGTGACTACTACATCCAACTGATTTAAGTTCAATAACTTTTTCTCTCACACTCACTTACGGAGATTCGAGTCACATGCTTTAGTTACATAGACGAAAGCGAAAGAGGAAAAATCGAGTCACATGCTTCAGTTATATAGACGAGAGTGAAAAAGAGAAAATCGAGTCACATGCCTCAGTTACATAGACGAGAGTGAAAGAGGGAAAACCATTTTCACTACAAAAGCTAAGTATAACATAACTACGTGTAATACGTGAAGGAAAAAAATAATTTAAAATATTCAAACGTAAGAGTAATTTTCGAAAATCAAGTTCCTTGCTTTTATTGTAAGCACCTGTAAACTTTTACTCGCTGATCAAGATCCTTTCCCAGCACCAGTTGCTAAGTGTATATAACAGATTACAAGTTTGTCTGCTTTATCTCCTTATGTGTCAACGCAATATTAATTTAGAACACAAGTTAATAATTGAAAGTGCAAACAATCAGAAATTTCAAAAATACTATCTTTCAAAAAGATGTTAGTATTCTGTTAGCAAACACACAAAAACGGCGATGGAAAAGCAGTTCCAGTTTAATAGGCATTACATTTTTGTTAAGAATTTTATCTTATAAAAAATAAAACCTATTCGTCTCTCTAAAGAAAGTTTCCCTATTATCCAGGTTTCAATGCGCCACTGTATAACCAATCAATTTCGTAATTTTATCCGGTTAATTTGCAGTAGCGGTGGGAGGTTTAGAGCGCCAGTTCTAATCTGAGGCAGAAAACGAATACCACTTGATGCTAATGAGAACGTTTCCGTTTTGTGTCGGGATGTATATTCCGCATATTTTTTCCCCTCTGTTGGGAACTTTGTTAGTAGAACTACAGGAAGAAATTTCTTAATTTTATACAGCTATCTACTTTATTGTTTAGTGAGCAGAAAGTAATGAAGCACGGAAAAGCACAAAAAATATACCTGGCTCTAATTGAAAGCACGGAAACGTTTCAAAAGGGTATTTGCTAATGTCCCGAACACGTTCGTTGAGGCGCACATGTTATCTGATGAATACTCCTGCTCTATGTGGATTAACAGGCGGTAGATTATTTGCTCATTATTCTACAGGATCGAGAATACAACTGCCGTAAACAAGTTTGTTTGTGTTTGTTTTCGTTTTAATTTTATGGCTCTACAATACCATTCGTACCTGTTAAAAAACGAAAGATAGGCAAGACTAGTGTTCAAAGCACCGAATATAAAATATGTGTGAACTCTTATTTTCAACCCCTACTTCAATATAGTAGTATCTTCAAATTAGTTAATATCTGAATAATTGCGCAAATGCTGGCTGCAAAAATCTAATAAACAGATCTTACGAACCCTAATGTTTTTGCAACGGGTTAACAGTGTAAACGTTTTTTGGCGCCAAGACGAATTGCGAAAGAGTCAGAATGCTCGAAGTTTAGTTAATTACACAATCTTCTTCCTCACAGTTGGTGATTAAAATTTGTGAGAACAACACTAATACTAAAAAACACAACCGGAAATAAACACAGACGTGAAGTAGCATAAGAAAAATCACGCGTCTAGTTTTCTCAGGTAACACCATGCGAAATTCCGAACACTACAATGTGGCTATGGTTCTTCCAAAATGCTCCAAACCAATTTTTAATTTTCACATTCTCGTATTCTTCTGTGGAGTAAAATGAATCTAATCTACAGCTTCAGGAAAAAGTAGCACTAATTTTACTAACAATAAAGAAGTTTTATGTGATCCCGTTCACAACAAGAGTATTTTTTCTTGATTCTATACGTATATTATTCGTATTCTATACGAAATATACTCATATTTCTAACCACATTCTTGAATCCATAGCGTAGTTAAAATACACTTTTGTGGGTCCTTGGTAACGAAGAGTATCTCTCTACAAAACTTGCTTCCACCTGTCCTCATGACTGTGAATGCCTACGAATACTACCACCAAAGAACTTTTAACAAAAAAGTTTTACGATAAGGAACGCACGAAAAATTACTTTAATGAGAATTCAAAACACTTAGTCTTACACACACAGCACTCCCACGTATGGGGTCGCACGACGAACGAATGGTTGGCAGGCCTAAGTCGAGCAGAGAGGGAACAAGATTAGTACCTGGCAATACATGGTGCGACGGGGCGGACGGAGGCGGGCGGGTGGTGCTTCGTGCGTGGATCGCACGGAATCGCAGCGGCACGTGACCACTGGAAGCTGCCCTTAGCCACCCCGCTCTCCCCGACCACCCGCCGCACAATGGGCCATCCGCACCATCCACCCTACACACAGCCAATTCTAATAGGTGCAATGAAGTGAATTATAGTAGTAGTAGTATATATTATTATATTATATTACTATATGGTATATTATATAATATAATACATGATATAAAATATTATTATTATTATTATTATTATTATTATTATTATTATTATTATTATTATTGTCGCGGCTGTGAAACACGTTTAAAGAGCGCGCCTAAAAAGCAGCGCTCAGCGGCGGTCAGGGAAGGCAGCGGAGGCGGCGGAGCGAGAAGACGCCGCCCAATCCCGGAAAGCGAGCTGGTCGGAGAGCCAGCTACGCAGCAGCGAGTCTCCAGCGCCGCCCGCTTTAAGAGCGAGCGCCGCCAGCCGAGAAGTACGGAGTAATTGGCTATTGATTTGAGTGGAGAGCGTTAGTGACCGTGCGCCCAGTTGAATTCGACGAGTGCAGTGTGATTTCTGATTACGACATTGCTTGTTCTTGGTACATCTCCCGGACTTTTGGTTTCTAGATTTTGGTTTGTGACTCGGTACGCTCTTTGGACTTTGGAATTGTAGCCTTTGTACTTTCGGCAGTTAATTACAGTAAATGTTTGTGTATGTAAAGCGTGCAATTATTCTGAACATAACAATTATTATTATTATTATTATTATTATTATTATTATTATTATTATAGAAAAAGTCGCTAAGGCTACAGGTCCGTGGCTGTCTTGTCTTCGAGGGTCGAGGGTTCGAATCCCGTCCCGGACATGTATGACTGACTCAGCTGTTACCCTAACGTTAAAAAACACATGTTCAATTACAGCGATAACTAAATAACTAAAGTAGTTCAAAGTGACCTTAAATAAGTAATAGTAATAATAATAATAATAATAATAATATTAATAATAATAATAATAATAATAATAATAATTTAGACTAATATCTTTTTTGAATTTAAAACTTATTAAAACTTAAAAAAAAACTTTGTAACATCATTCCTTACAGTGGAATACACTTGACTTTGTCTTCACAGGACATTTCCGACGACTTATTTTGCCGTCATCTTCAGGTATAAAATGAATATATATTGTATTACATTCATAATTATCTTGTTTCGATTCAAAATCATTCAAAAATTTAAAAAAAATAACATTATTAGAATACAGGTAAGAATGGCAATATTAAGCAGTTGCAGAATCCCTCAGTAAGTCCGTACGTTGCGATTTTGTAAAAATTTATAATTAAACATCATTAAGTAGCATCATAAACTGCCGTGAAACGAGTGTGAAAAAGAATGCTTGAATAGTTTCTATTAATCAACCAAATTAAAAGAGTATAATTAGAGGTATAAAAATTAATGAAATCATTGCGACATAAATAAAATTGATGTAACAAATATTTAGAGGAAAAATTAATGGGGAAAAATCTTCAAACTATATTAAATATAAATATATTGATTATATATTTACCAGTGTAATTCAGTCAGTGCCAATAGAATTATTTTCCAGGCTGGACACTGATGTAAATGCTACCCAGATTTTTATTTCTTTCTACAGTGTGGAACCCCTGCACCTTATTACACGCGTGTAGCCACGGACAAATCCAATAATGCCTATTATGGATTTACTGCACACCGCAGGATGGACAGTACTCGCAGAGAAGAGGAGAGATATAATATGTAATATTAAGTGTTCCCTATGTTATGCGGATTCAAAAGGGGGAGAACTAAACTTTTTGACTACACGCAAAAAAATGCTGTACTTTCTGAGAGCAACTATGTAGTACGCTACATTGAGAAAAAAACCTTTAAACCGTGTGAAAGAATTACTCTTCTTTAGCATGGCCGAGGACGCACATCATGAAGATTGAGATGTAACGATATATATATAAATTATTTCTTAAAGATTTTTTTTCCCTTTATGAATGAATATAGTGTTAAAATAATCTGCAATATTTTTTTCTATCGATTTTCTTACACTTCAACTCCAATTCGTATAAATTGAAAATAGTTCCTCATACTACACACATCAATACTACTTTTGTTTTTAATACACCTTAACTATCAGTAACTGAAGAGGTGTACATATAAAATCCCGGAATACATGGGTATGCAAAATATAAAGTATTTGCTGGGCCAAATACATTTCGTAATAATACTGAATGAAAAACAAAAAGTGAAACAATGTTTGGCAAAACTCAGCCTTTAATATCTATAAACACATATATTCCAGTTTGTCTTTTCAACTTAAAACGCTCATTTTCATATCTATTACTTCCTAATTTAATATACGAATCATTAAACGAAATATTGATATTATTCCGTGCTGATGTATACAAAAACGATAGAACGAAAAATTCACTTTCGTGCCCGACAGTAGTCAACTCAATAAGCCTCCACATGAGTAATAGCAAGCAATTACATTAGCAATACGGATGACTCAGGCCACAGAAATGAAATTCACGTCCGCTTTTGCGTCCAGCCACGTGTCTCCCACGCCAGCCCTTGCGGTCCACCTTGCGCCCCGTCCCTCCCCTGATTAGTCAACGCCCCCTTCCGATTCTATTACTCGCACGGAACTCCCCACAAGACTCGGGTACTTGCACCAACCGATGGTACTGCACGCAATTTAAACGAGAGAAAAATTCTAGTCTGCTAATAGAGACTCAATCTCAAGGAAAGGCTTGGACTCATCAAACCATTTAGAAACAAATTTATTTTTTTAAAGATATTTTCTAAGATATGTGAGCGTTTACATCTAAAAAATCCAAATTATGAACAAAAAATATTATTAAGCTTTAATTCTCATTTCATCTCATGGGACGTAAAATTCTGAAACTAAGGTTATGAGCATTGAGAATAGTAAGATACGCATTTAAGATCAAAAGAAAGTGGCGAAATAAATGTGACGAAAATATGGAAAAAATAGTAACATATAATATGAAATTAGAGTTTTTCTTTTCACACCCCATGAAAGCAAAGGATAGGAAACTTTTCTAGATACAGTTTTCCACCTGATAACCTACTTTTTGGAATGTTCAGCAAGAAACAAATCACTTCTTAGGCGGAAAATCACTTCTTAGGCGACGAAACATTTCTAAACCTCCATTTAGTAGTGAGATACAGAATCTCACCCTTTAATCACGGAGCATCCGACCCCTTACACAGCAGCGGTCGACAAGTTTTCCCACGTAGCCTTAACACGCACTTTCGTCACGGTGACCGCCGATACTGCCACAACCCTCATCGCCACGCTGGAACCCGAGCTGCGCAACTGGAGCAGAACGCCAGCAAACTCCCGTTGCCCTCCGCCGCTGATTCATCGTGCACGCGACCACGTGTCCTAACCACGCCTCACTAATTAAGACCACTCCCACTAAAGGGATTACTAACTGCGACGAAAGGGAAAGAGTTTAGTGCGGGAGATTATCTCGCTTGACCCGCGCGTGGCTTGCCAGCAAACTAGGAACTTACACCCTTAATTCCATTTCCTGTGTAATGTTATGAATCAGCGGGGGTTGGTCGTTAGATTCTTTTCCATTTAGAGTTCTGGTAATTTCACTGAGTGATTTTCCACGCCCACGTCCCATGGATACACCTGCGATGTTTTACAATACAGTAATTTCCCTGTAGGGTTTAAATATTGCTTTTAATTGATTGACATGTCGATTTTCCCCCTTCCGAATATTATTTGCCATTACATGCATTCGTAACAATGATATTTGAAACATCAACAAACTAAATAAGTCAAATAGGTCTTTTAATGTAATAACGAAAAAAATATTCACCGAGTGGTGTAATTTCTTACCCACTTTTTCCAACCTTAGGAAACTTTTCAGAAAGAAATTCTGATTCTTGTATACAAAATTTATCGACTTAATGCTCCTAAAATATCGACCTACAATGTTTTCTATTTCGCGCCATAATAAAAATTTCCCTACCAATTCTCTAACACTGAATTTTATATCTCAAAAACTCACTCTAACGATAAAATACACCAATATCCTCTTCGTCCTAAGGGAACTAACTACTATTTTAAATCAAGACTTCCAAACTTTGACTCCAAAAGATTACAATCAACTAAGGGTGACTCTCCTTCCACATTTTCATCTGCCGGATGACTAACCCACACAATCAGCGCCACGCGTAACTAGATGATACACGTTCTGAAACGTCTTGAAAACTTTCTCAACTTCGCCTCTTATCTATTTTGGAGCGAGCAAATGAATCCGGGCGAGAACAAAGCACCGATACGTGCGTACCAGCGCCAATGGGACTGCAACATGAGAAGGGAGGCGCGCGCGTCACTCAACCGTTATTCTTCCGGCTCCTCTCCCTCATCATCCCCCTGCAATTTTTCTCCCGCATCCCCCCGTCGCGCCGTCTGGTGGAGCCGAAGTCACGCGCAAACGTCGAGCAATAGAGCGGATAAATTTGATTATCTTTTCCTTGTGTTTATAGCGCTTTGCCCGGGGGATAAGGGTACCCCCGCCGCTAGCAATAATCCCCTCCCCAGTTTTATGGCCCAGATGTGCTTAACGCGCGGGAAGATGGAGCCAATATGTGTCTATTGTGTTGCCCGCCGCCCGTGACAGGGTGTGTATATGATGTTCATTGGACGCGGAAAGAAATGAATATATTCGTCGCAGGCCCTGCGGTGCAGAGGGGCGGTCACGAGGAAAGCGGGGGATGATAGTGGATGAGATGGGACCTGCGGTGAGGGAAAAAGAAAGCTCGCGGAACTAGGGAATGCCGGCAAGCGGAATAAGAGCAAGGAAAGTGGAAATTACAGGAAGCGGAGGGGAAAGCTAGCTTATGTCAATTGGAAACAAAGTATCAGGAAAGTACGTGAAGGGGCTACGGACATACGATTACTGAAAAAAACGGCATCTGGACCACAAAAAGAATATCTCGTAACCAACATATAAAGACGAAAACAGTGATCCAAAACACCTGTGAAAACGGTTAAAGAAAACAATGGACGGCAAAGAAGAAAGTGAACAATTATTATAAAACTTAAGTTGGTAGTACAACTAAAATATGAACAAATATATATTTTAAATTAATATAAAAGCATGGGCAGTAGCACAGTAAATGGCGGAGTGGAGAGAGGCTAAGAATGGTCAATATAAGAAAGGAAAAATTGTGAAAGAATACCAGTGGAGAGGAAACAAACAGAATGAACAACGAGAATGAGAAGAAATATTTAGAGAAAAGAATAAGTGATGGAAAAGGACCGAAAAAAATAAAGAGAAAGCAGAAAAGCACACAAAGGAGAGGTTAAGTTAAAATAAGAAAAAGGAAATAAAAAAAATTTTAAGGAAAAAAAAAAAAAATAAAAGAGTAGAAAGCCACATGAAAGATAAGAGTCAGCTTAAATTTACACACTCCCAAGCAGCAACGCGCAAGCGCGAAACGGAACCCAGCATGCGGCGCGACGCGAACCGAAAACCCCGCGGAGCTGAAAGAGGGGGGCGAACGCGAACAGGAGAAAAATTCGAGAGAGGGGTTCTGCCTCGGGGGGTGGACGGCAGGAGGGGAGCGAGGACTCTAGTGACACCCCAGGGGCCGCGGAGCGCGGCGGGAGAGGGTCAGAGGGAGGGGCGGCTGCACCCCCGAAAATTGGCGCAGGCCGCAGTGCAATCTGGTGGGCGCGCGACCCGGCGCGACGGGGCTCCAGCGCGCGATGACCGACGGCCGGAGGGGAAAGCGGGGGTGCCACAAGGGCCGGAGAAGGGCACGCAGAAGAAAGGGGACTGAGCGCGATGCGCGGCTGTGGGGTGCGAATGGACCTTGCGGAGGGGGGATGTTGTGTTTGCTAGTGTGTGCGCGGGCGAGGAAAATGTGGGTTTTGGATTATGTTCCTTAAGCTGGGGCATTATCTGAATTGACAGCAAATAGAGAAAGTAAACCAAATTTATTACGCTACCACAATTTAACGCGAAAGAGGAGATTAATACAATTTTGCCGCACTTGTTATATATATTTTAGTGAGAGATTTATTTTTCTGACTCACTCTTTTTAAATCCATATTAAAATCACCGTTCACACCCTTGACCAGGTTCAAGTTACATTACGCTATTCTCTAAATGTATTGCAAATAAATGACCATAGAGCAGTGACGCAACTAATGTATTGTAGACTGAAAAATTCATTATTTATTTTTTCTGACTCTGGGCACAGTAAGTTGCACCACATGTCTCCGATTGCTTTTAATTTATTTTGTCAATCCATAGTACCATTACGTCATACGCAGTTTTAACTGTTTTTTGACGTAAAATAAATAAATCGTCACATGTCATTCCAAAGAAAATGCTAGTACTAGGCAGCAGTTATAAAAAAATGTATGAGCTATTAAAATATATTATCAAGTTCGCTTGCAACATTCATTCCATCGTCTGATTATAAAGAAGTTGTAGTGCTAGTTCTGGGGTAGCTGAATAATGGATTGATCATTTCGTGTTTCCGGGCACGTCAACTGCTATGTTCATTAGTTCCGTTAGTGTAGTGTATTTTTTTCGCGGGAGATGGCGGCGATCTTCCCCCCACTGAATGGCGAGATTCGGCGCCGACCTACAGTCGTCTAGTGGGGTTTCCCCCATTAGAAGGACTCTCGTACCAGCGAGGCACCGCCCCAGCCGGGACAAGCTCTAAGCTCCCGACCGGTTCCCCGGAATATGTGGTAGTGTAGTGCATGTTCGTGTAAGTGTGTGTGTAAGGGGAGAGGATGGGACAAGGAAGAGGAAGGACAGCTCGCGCACGGTCCGTGGCCCATTTGGTAGGGTATTGCTCCTGCATTCGCCTCGTGTTGATCAGAGAATCCACAAAAAACTACCGATCAGAGCAGCCGGCTCCTCGAATTCTCCTCCAGACAGCCACTGAATTCGACCATGCTGACAATCTAGTGTAGAAAATCCTGCTGCCGTCAGGATTCGAATCTAGGACCTCCCGATCAGAGGCGTTGTAGCGACATCAGTTGATGCACTGAGCTACCGCTCCCGGTCCGGGGCAGCTGTTATGTGACACATATCCAAAAGAACCTCAACAAAGGATCACTGACAATGAGCCGGCGGATCAGAAGCCCCCTGCGCGAAATCAAAAAGAACCAAAGGTCACCGAGTCACTTCGCCCCAGTGAGCCACGCCCTTGCCAGGATCTCGTCAGTTCTGCTCCACAGCATCGTCGACACGTACTCAGCTTCTCCAACTGCCTTCTCGCATAGTCAACTTTCATTTAACAGTAAGGGAGTGAAAAAAAGCGAGTTTTCAAATTAAAAGGTTCCAATATATCTAGTACTATCGAAAGGTAAGTGTGAAAGCAGCCCCAACGGCAAATTGTGATTCTTACAAAACTTTGAAATTATTACGAACTATTCAACACAGTTTTCTAATCTCAGTTCGTTAACATTTTCGTACAAAAGATTTCCCACAATGTTCGTGCTTAGGCGTAGAGGTTCTTGACAGATTTACGAAGTCTACAAATTCAGATCTGAGATCTCTTTTGATAGCGGAAATGAAAACGATGATAGCGGAATCAAATCATCGCGTATAATACACTCTTAGTTATAACATTCTTATTACACAAACCCATTCGCTATTCAACTAAAAGTAAAATTTTCAACCGAAATAAATCACTAGTATATTAACGTGGAGCTCTCCGCTTGACTTAGTGCATCCAAGTTCAATGTCCCGCCCTCAACGTCTTGGCCCGCGAGGCCGCATCTGTGCCTGCCTCCATTGCAGCCTCCGCCTGGCTATTTCCGTCGCTATTGTCCGCGGCCCCGTGGGTCGCATTATCCTCCCCCTCTTTTGCTGTGTAGCCGCGTCGCGCACTAGCCCCAAATGGATTGAAGGACAGCGACCGAAAGAAAAATATACTTGGACCTGTCCACGCTTTACAATTTGGACTTTCGAAGCGTCTGAAACGAAAAATTCCGAACAGAATTTTACAAAGTATTTAGAGGAAAAGAAACCGATGGCTCTAAAATTAATAATCAAAAGTAATCCTTCCGTATCGTACTCATTCTGTTATTCTAAAGGCTTTATTACATGATTTAGAATAAACGTTTTACGACGCATCGTTTTCTTTAAAATAAATAACCCCATAAATAATTAGTTTCCGATCCTCTGTACGAATGTGAACAATATAGCGGTTGTAGTGAACCTTTGAGGATTAACACGATTTCTACACTACATACGAAAATCCAAAAATAAATAGTTTCTCTAATATCGCCTCTAAAATCTCATCCGCGAGTGAGGTGGTGTGTTTCTGTACTAAAAGATTACAGTCGCTCTGGGTGAATACCAGGCTGCCGCGTGGCGCGCAAACGTTTGGAGCAATATTATTTCAACTCAAATTGTTTTTAACTTCCGGCTATGAATTCGTCAAACAAAATTTGCCACATTTCTGTGTCTAATATTTCATTTATCTTTTTAAAAGCTGCATTTAAATTATACTTGGTTAATTAAAATAGTATATATTTGTATAAATTATTACGTGTTTGGTCTTTATTTATTTTTTAAATTAATTAATTAATTAATTAATTACTTTTTTTTCCTAAGGCTTTTATCCAGCCGACAGCCGGTTGCCCTTTACGTCCCGAAAGGACGCATATTCGACCATACACTAGACAAACACTTGTGGGCTCCTCTGATCTGGGGTCAGCAGAACGCGAGGCCCTTCGCGACAACACACGCACAAAGTCAAGGGACAAACAGCCATGCCCAAGGCCGGACTCGAACCCGCGACCCTTCGGACCTAAACGCTGAGTCGGTACTCGCTCTTAGCCACCTCGGCCTTCCAGATCGGAATTCATTACTTACATAGATAATTAATTACCAACTTAAGTTGGTAGGTATCAAAACGAGTGCATTCGATCAGTAGCAATTCTACAACTGATCGAATATATTTGCGCTAAGGTTTGTTTCAATGAAATATGACGGCACGAAGTTTTAAAGATTGGTAGAGCTGCCTTTTATTAATATTTTTGGTCGGTTTACGATACAAATATAATGCTTTAATACACATCCAGTCTGTTTTCTTAAAAAATTGTAAAACAGAAGCAAAATAAAAAAAATATTGATTTACGAACGAAATAAAGTAAAATAAGATCAAATCGTAAGTGGCATGAACATCTGTGCGAGTGGGTCCAAAACACTCTCATACATAACTTGTTTGTAAAACACTATCAAGCACGTCAAGCAGTGAATCAAGTAAGAGAGGGGGTAAAGAAATAATTAAACGATACAAATGAATTTAAGTGAAAATGAAAAATATTCGGCTGAGGCAAAGGAAGTCGTACAGCCTCGTAGATGGAAAACCTTTTGAATAAATCCCTGTGAGAAATCATTCTCAACGAAATTTGACGAGGGGCACCAGAATAAATTATTCAATCCTCACTAAATTTTATAAATTGGTCTTTTCCTAACGGTCAACTCGAGTACCAAAATAAATTAAATCATTTAACAAGTGTTTCTCAACAAATCATACACAATTTAGCAGTTAAAGTTTATTAATTTACGACTAAAGATCCAGTGAATGGGTTGAATATACTCCGGGTGGAAACCCGATTTCTAAAGAGCAGAATCTGCTGGAGTATTACGTATTACGTAAAATGAGGGCTGTTCTTAATCAAAATCTTGCAGTTAGAATTTGTTGGTGGAGCAGTTGAGTATAGTGCAGCTGACGTCACCGATTTTGGCAGTGTTCGTACCACATAAAGTACGTGTTTGGAACTACGAGGACGACATAGATCTGCCAGTGGAGGTAATTACACGCTCTATCGCGTTGTTTCAGTTATTCCGTCTTTCATAGAATTCGAAAAGTTAAGGCAATATGATCTTTATTTTTGTCACGAATTAGACTTGTTTGGACCACGCAAACGTACCAGTAATATTTTTTTTACAATGCACGTGACTTACTTGAAGATGAGCAGAATTTTTATATTGAACTTTTACACCCCAAGGTTGTCAGCCCTGTGGATGAGTTATGAATGATGATGATAAAGGATTAAAGGACAATTACACACATACAGACACGCAAAAAATCCATGACCTGGGCGGGACTCCAACAGCCGATCCTTGAGGGACAAGGCAGCTGCAGATCTTCAGCCGTTGCGACCTCGGCTATCCTGTCTGGCTATTACTATTATTATTAATAATATTATTATATTATTATTTATATTATTATTATTATACTTCTTCATTACTCCTTTATTTTCCTTGAAATATAGGAGTAATACTTCCAAACATACAACTTGTCTGAACGAATAGAGCTGCTACAATGGAGAGCTTTTTTAAAGAATTGTCGTTATTTTTATTTCTTAATACTGTAAATATTTTAATGTTTTAAAACCAAAAAAAAAAAAATTTTTAAACGGTCGTCGTTCTTTCACTACTTTAATTGTTAAGATGACTCAAAAATAATAATTTTTACCTAAAGATAGCGTCAGAGTAAAACATGATTACATTACAAAACGATTGCTCGATACACACACGACAACACAAATAGTAGACTCGGTGGCATAGAAACTTTGGCTAACGTCTGGGATTAAAATCACGAATCTTTATTTGCAGTTTATTGCCATAATTAATATATTTTATTTTAAATTACTTTCAGAATGAAACAAAATGGGCATTCCTTTTCAGGCGAGATCCGGGCCACTGTGCAGCGCTGTTGCTCGCTCCCGTTTTCATGCCGGGGCCGCGGCGCGGGTCCGCCCGAACCGGCGCTGCGCATATTTTTACCGCCCTGCAGCGTTGCGGTTCGCGCGGCCCCTGAATAGACTTCCGGCGCGCAGAACAAGCGCAGCCGCGTACTTGCGCAGACGCAGTCACAGAGACAGAAGGCAGGGGGGGGGGGCGAGGCAGTCCAGTCCTGTCAGACCCAGTCCCATAATGTCTCGTCAGATCCACGACAGACTTGAGTTGATTAGGATTTCTTAAACCGGTAAAAAGTAAGATATGATTGCGAGTAAGATATGATTCCCATCTCGATCAGGTTTTTTGTCCAGTTTCCCTGATCCATTGAGCAAATGCTGAGATGGCCCCTTGTTTTGCTTCTGGACATAAATGTAACTTCATTTTCTGTGCACGTCTTTTAGAATTCAGTGGGAAATACAAGTATTCAAATTATCGTTTCCATGTTGTCGCGGCAGGAAGTAATAAGTGCCAAAATTTATTGCTAATTTATCTTTGAAAATAGATTTTATTACATGGGAGTTTTTTTTCTCCCTTTCAAAATTCAAAATTTATTGCTTGTTTATCCTTGAAAATAGATTTTATTACATGGGAGTTTTTTGTTTGTTTCTTTTTTTTCCCTTTCAAAAATTCAAAATTTAAGTAGAATATGACTTAGTGTAGGGATCACAGAATTTTGAAAATGTGCACACAATTCACTTTTCCCCATAGCACGTCATACGCAGTTTTTAACTGTTTTTTTTACGTAAAATAAATAAATAAATAAAAGAGGTTTCAACAATGTCGGAGCGGAGGTATCGAATTTTTATGTCGCTCAATGATGACCTAAACATCGATTGGTGTGTTGATGAAAGGTTGTAAACAATCAGTAGCAAGTATTGTACTTCAGTTTGAGGATCGATGACCCCCATTTCGGTTGGGTTTTCGTCCAGATTCCCTGATCTTTTGAGAGAATTTTGAGATGGCCCCTTGTTTTGCTTTTGGACATTCACTGTCGGTGCACATTGTTATATTTTTGCAAATGCTATTGTTATTCAAAACCCTCATTTCGGTTGGGTTTTCGTCCAGATTCCCTGATCTTTTGAGAGAATGTTGAGATGGCTCCTTGTTTTGCTTTTGGACATTCACTGTCTGTGCACATTGTTATATTTTTGCAAATGCTATAGTTATTCAAAACCCTCATTTCGGTTGGGTTTTCGGCCGGATTCCCTGATTCTTTGAGAGAATGTTGAGATGGCCCCTTGTTATGCTTTTGGAAATTCACTGTCTGGGCACGTTTTTATATTTTTGCAAAGGCTATAGTTATTCAAACATACTGCTCTTCATTAGTAGAGTAAAAAGGTTCAAATACTTTTTTTTTATTTTTATCTTTTTAAAACTGAACCTTTTTATTCAACTAATAAACTTAATAGCAGACAGCCATTAGGTCAAGTTTATATCGTTCTCCATGTTAACACGGTAGGAAGTCGTCCACGATTCGTTCACGAAAAGCACGAAAAGATATAATAGCCATAATCTATAACTCGTTTGCTTTTGCATATAGTATTATTACACTGTTGATAATTTTTGTTATCAATTCTCCCTAGAAACTCTAATTTCATCGGTATGCAGAATCCAACTTCTATATTGGTTAGGGAAGAAATCCCGAAATTCCAGAAAACGAGCAGAGAACACGCTTCCTCCCTTAGCTCGTCACACAATTTTTGACATTAAAAAAAATAGTGTAAATTGCATTGTCGACTTCTGTATATACATGATTACAAAAACATTTTATTGATCATTGTATTCTGGCAGCAAACTTGAAAACATGTTATAATTCTTATGCATATTTACAAAAATTAATAATTATAGTAGTTGAAAAAAAATAAAACAAATCTAACAAAGCATTTGTTCAAATATTGTGCTTTTAATTGATATGTTTGAGCGACGCATATGCACTTATTTCTGTAATTATGTTGCAAGCTGTATATTAGAGGCAAACATTTGAAGGGGGTCGACGAACTATAATAAAAGGATAGCGATGCAAGGCAACAGTGAGGAAAACCTGATATCACTGATCTTGTGCATTACAGAAGGGAGCCCTTGCCATATCTTCTAATTCTATTGACAGACTTCGAACTATGCGAAGAAAATTGAATAACTGGCCAAAAAGTTTGCAACAACGTATTTAATATTAGGGACTTTATATTCTCTCAAATCAAAAACGTTTATTCAAAAATAGCAATGAAATAAACTATATTACACGCAAGCTTATTATATTACAACTATTCTGAATAATGAGTTTTCGAGTCAGTCCCATTTTTTTATCCATTGCACTTCAACAACGACATAGAAATAACACACACCAACACTAGCGAAAAAAACGTTTCATATTTTGCACAAGAAACGCATCGTAAAAATGACGATTTTGTGCATCCTAAATAAAATCAATCATGGTTGAAATTCCGGACTTCACTCTCGTTGTAATGATAAACGTAAAAAAAAAAAAAAAAAAAAAAGAATTGCCGAGAATCAACACTGAGCAACATCAGCATTTTAACTACGATCTCGTTTCATCTAAGACGTCCAACAAATAGCGCTTCATGCAAATTTAAATGCTCAGAATATTTCTAAATAGCGCTGAAGAATTATCTTTTTATTTTTTTTTTCGTTAAAAACGGCAAAAACAAGAACAAATATTTGTGGGATCACGGAATTGGAAAGCGTTTTCCGACTGTACTGTATTATGCGCCGCTCTGAGGTTCCGCCCGATCTGGACTTCCGACCGTCAGATCTCTAAAGCAACAGCTACTAGATTTGACGTCTTGAGCCTACAAACCGCTTCAAGTCTTGGGTATGTGAACAGGTTACGGTAAGGAACAGTCTGCCAACAAAATTGGAGCATTTTTAATAAATTCACTTTCTACCGGAAGAGCACAAAATTAAAATATTCTCCGGCCACGTCAGTAGAAAAATTACTACAATCGTTATTCGCCTAGCAATGAATATAAGCATGTATACGACACACATATCACTCAAGACGGATTTGAGAATAGCTATCGCAAACAAAACTTGCACGATGAGCACTAAACAAAAATATCAAATTCCCAAAAGGAGCGGGAAGACAGCAAGACGAATACGTTGATACGAGTCACCATACGAAGAAACTGACAATGATTATTATTCGCAATAATGAATATATGAAACGTATATAACACAAAAAATATTATAGATGAGTGGATATATTATACAAACTAACTTGCAGGATTAAAACCACACAAAATGTTAAATTCTAAGGAGAGTTAGATGAATCGTACACTTAATCTGCAGCATATCTCATCATTCTTCTTCTCGCCATTTGTTTGACAGAAGCTAGTAAACAATCTACCTTTTCCCAAATTCCAAGTAACCCTCACTCAAAATAATTTAAACAGCACAACACCCAGATCTACTTTTAATACTCATTCGCACCGCAAGTCAAATCACAGTGGTAAGACACAAGATAATAAGCGACCTTCGCTTCGAAAATTGCAGTTGAACCACATTTAGAATAATACTTTAAACAGCGCAACACTCAGCTGTACTGCTAATGGGCACAAATCAAATCACAATGGTATACAATATAAATAATATCACGAACTAAAACCAATAAGACAAAACAAGCTACGTTTACAACTATATATTGATGTAAAAAGATTACTAAATCCCAATTTTCATTCATAATCAGTATTCGTCTGAAACGTCGTTGCCCACCTCGTTGTGACATATATAAAATAGATATAAAAATATTGAGTGGTTTCACAACTTACAGATCAAATCATTCGTACACGATTTAATTCAATTTCTGATGGATGTTTTATTGTATAAAAGGTTGTTTACCTGAAACAGAGCACACAAATAAAATCATAAATATTAACAATTCATAACATTACAATTTTAAACAAAATGACAAAATATACACAACACATTTATGACATGTAAATAAAACTATTAAATTGTGTGTATTTTTTAAACAATTTGAAATATATCGAGCAGTAAAGAAGCATAATTCATCGTAGGCGGTTCAGTGTACATCTAAAGAACAAGATAAATTGTTGAAACGATAATGCTGACTTACGTTGGTAGTCAAAATACCCGTTATAGTCTAAAATATACACAAGCACGAAGAAAAAGAAAAAAAAAACGTAACAAAACACGTACTGCAGGGAGAGAAATTAAAATTCATTCACTAATCTTAACAAAGTATTAAAATCACTCTAATAAAAAAATTCGAATATATTTACTACATTATCGAAGAATGGGATCGCACTAAATGGGTATCTCACTACAATTGAGTACAATTTAATTTCTAAGTCTCCCCATTACTCGAACCTGAGGAGATTTTATCTATTGATAGACCAAATCTATGCTTTCCACTTGAGGATATCTCCTACGTAGCTGTACAAATAAGAATTAAATTATATCAATACACATTCATAAATATCCGGGTTATAGGAGATATCAATCACAATAGTAGGCTATTTAAATTTACTTTCTAGGAAATCCAGTCATACACGTGCTTCGGTAAATTTGTCTCATCGTCATTGGTTTAACGTAACATGGATTAAACATTAATTCACCATAGTGAACTGTCCTAGCATGACGCAATTGTGTGTTGTGTACGATGTACGAAGGCAGACTGTGCACCAACAAAGTAGTGCAATTAACCCCCCATCTCGATAGGGATTTTGTCCACTTTCCCTGATCTATTGAGCGAATGCTGAGATGGCCCCTTGATTTGCTTCTGGACATAAATGTAGCTTCACTATGCGCACGTTTTGTTGTGCTTTCTTTCTGCTTTTGGTGTATTAGAGCTGAGGGTGAGTTTCTATTTTGTTAATACAGAAAAATCAAATCTGTCTGTTGCTTTACCGTTAAAAATTAGTTTTCCATAATTCGGAAAGGAAAATATCTAGTTTTTGAAATGTCCCTCGCGTTTTTAAATTTGTAATTATTGTCATTATTATTATTATTATTATTATTATTATCATTATTATTATTATTTTCATCTATCAACTATTAATAGTTAAATTGTAAGGAAGGGATTCTAAAACTCAAGAAAGCGTGCGCAGATGATTTTCTCCCCCATACGTCACATACAGTTTTTGACTGTTTTTGACTAAATAAATAAAACCTCAATAACTTGCAATTACAACCAGAAAATATTCAAAGCTTTACTTTCGCTTAGTTTTTCTCCTCTTTAAAGACTTTTACTAATTTATTAAGCATACTTCATGACTCTGGCCTCAAAGTGTTCACACCCCGTTACCTTTGCGCGCTTCCAAATTCTAAACGATCTTAGGCGCCTCGCGTTTTTCCTCGTGCTTCAATATTCCTTCCCAATGAGCATGTTGTGAATTTACCTAACGCAGTTTCTGATTTGATAACTTGTCACAATTGTACACGTCAAACTTAATAAAATGCAAACCTTTAAGAGTTCCTGTGATAGTGAAGCACATGAGAAATAGTCGGCCATTCGCGCTCCTTCCACAGGTATCGTTATATCGGCAACACCCACTCGCTTTTAAGACAAAACTCGCTCTAAAAGAAAACAAGTCTTTCCCGCATTCATTAAAGTGGCTTCCTCGTCTTAGTTTTATTAACACCTCGTGTCAATTCCCGCGATGCTGGGACTCGAGGCTCAACTACCCTGGACAGCCTAATTCCTCCTCTAAAATTTCCGATGTTATAAGTTGCACAATTAATGCCATTACTTTACAATTCAAATGGTACCACTTGTAATCACAAAATTCAGTTGAAATTGTTAACTTCTGTTCTAATAACCCAAAAGATGAAGGAAGACCTAACTCCAATTATTATATGTTTACCTCATTTCGTTCATTGCACGTTATCATTCTCGTTACATTTCTATATAACGCACCATTGATTATCTTATACATACTACAATGCAATATTTACCTCAACTTCAGACAGAATAGATTTAACTCTAAAATAAGCAATACGATTTTGTCTGGTCGATCAATTGAATGTTGGGTGGTGCCCATCCGATCTCCAGGCAATTTCGTAACTTGTAGTTTTGAAGAAGTTTGTAAGTATCAATCTCGTATCAACACAAATATTTTGTACTAGTTTTTCATTGGTTTACCTTGACAATCGAGTGTTCGATTGCATCTCAATTTGTAACTTATATTAGCGAGGTCTCTGCAGCAGCGGAATTGTTTCTCTAAATTATCACATACCTTTATACGTAACCTACTACTGAAAAAAAAGGTCACCTGAAAACTAGGTAGCACATAAAAAACAGTCTCGTGATATGTGTATGATTAAATGTGGGTTTAATTGATATTCGGCAAATTTCCATACGTTAATTCAGTTATTCTCTAGACTCAATTATATGGGTAGGTAGCAACTCCCATTTTAAATTTTAGGCAGCATCGTTCAAAGTATAGAATGAGTTTTCGCTGATAGCGCTTTGCTCTACTATTTTTTCGTCTTTCTTATTGAGATCTTTATTGCAACTGTATCTTAGTTGTAGATAGTAGATCTGTGAAGCAGTGGGGATTCCGCTCACCTTTCCGGCTCCAATCCCTGGGCGGTGTGTCTGTAATTTCCAGGGAAGGGGGGGGGGTTCTTACCTATCTTCCGTATCACTTCCCACTCACTGCAAAATTGCTGCGTCGGTGACATTGCCGCATAGGGTGAAGTGTTGAGAATTTCAATGAATACAGTTAAATTTAAATTCTTCCTAAAGCAAATGACCTATAGCCCAATTATTTCATTCCGAGCTTTTTCTCGCAAAAAAACTCTTTAATTAAATTATACAATTATTTGCAATTGCAAAAACTGCAATTATTTGCTACTATAACTCGTGGAATGTATTATTTTCAAGGTAGATGTAATTACTATCATTATCAGTATTATTATTAATATGATTATTATTATTGTTATAGAAGTAGTAGTAGTAAAGTAAAATGAAGTCTCAACTTTATGTTACAATTACAATGAAGCTCTTTGTAGAATTTTCTCCGTAGTTATAGTTCATAACCTTCAAGAAAAACAAGTTTCATAAAACCGACGAATCAAAGTAATCCTGCATGTTTGGTCCTCACCATTCTGTCAAGTTTGCTACGGTCGTAGATGCTACCAGCATGTTTCTACGGGTAGCTATAAATAGATTTATTTTTTTCATACTCCCGAACAACGCCCCGAAAAAGTTATTGCTTTCTATTTACACGCTCTAATTGCTTCATTGAAATTAATCAGGAAATTGTATGAGTTCACAAAAATCATAAAGTGAATTTCCCTTCTGTTTCAGAGGTAGTTGAAGGGGAAACAACAGAAAGAGTACACGCTTAAATATCCCTCTAAGGGAGAAGGAAAGGGAAGAAGGTTTTTACAAAATCTAATACTAAAGGTGGCTTTTCACCTGCTTTGAAACTCCAATGTACAAAACTTAGCACGTACTTGAGCCCGAAATAAAGATAGCCTAGCAGGACAGCGAGCGAACATTCACACGGCAAATGATTTTTACGGCGAAGTATTCGCATAAAATGCGTTGGCAATTATGCGTTGAACAAATTCAAGGATGTTTTGGTTTAACTCAAAAGCCGAAGGCCCGGCCCTCGTCCTCAACTTGGTCACGCGTAGCGAAGCGTTACAGTTCCGCAAGTCACGTTTACAAAGACAGACGAGCAGAGTCGAGCGATCGGAGAACTTGGTCACGCGTAGCGAAGCGTTACAATTCCGCAAGTCACGTTTACGAAGACAGCCGAGCAGAGTCGAGCGATCGGAGAGCTTGTGCACTCCCGAGACACGAGTCATTTACATTGATTTGAAGTTTGAATCAGAAGTTTTCGCTCAGAACTGTGACGCTTCGCTACGCGTGTCAAACGCATAATTATCATCGCATGTTATGCGAATACCCATCATAAAAACACTCTAGCAAGTATGTTCGCTTCTAGGCCTCCCGTGCTATCTTCTATTTCTCTATTGGTTGCTCTCCGTTTCGCTCTCCCGAGGCACAAGTTAAAAATTTCCCTCTGATCGTAATTAAACCGTAATTTTAATAAAAGAACAAAAACAAAGAAACCTTCCTTCCATAAAAGAGAAAATAATAATTTGAAACAAGTAGCTTAAGTTATTCCTGACCAAACATCTCGGAATGTATACCCAATCGAAATCAGTTCAGCCGTTCCAAAGATTACTCCAAATAAACCGGCACAAATATCTTCAAAACAATTCAACAGTTTCTTTCCTAAAAAAAGCTTATGAAAAAAATGCAGTTATTCTGAAAACACAGAAAGGTACATCGATTTAATTAATAGAGTTTCTCCTATTCGAACAACACTACACAGCACGTAACTCAAACGAGAAAACTCGAGGTCCGTATCCCTAAACATTTCGGCCTGGGTATGCAGTAAGTCTCCAGTCTCGCATTCACATCTCCATCTTCTTTGTGTACCGTATTATCAACATTTAATACCATTTTCTACGACGTCTTTTCACCTATGCTACTAAATTTAAAAGAAACTTTTAAAACAGCATTCAAACTTAGAAGCAAATTCAGAGAACGTACAATATGTATACCTCCGATAATCAGGAGTCACAATCTATGCCAGAAGAAGAAAGAATTCCCAAATCGCAGGCAACCACTCGTTGGCATTCACGAATTAAAAATGATTATTACCAAACAAAGGGGACGTAATACTGTACGCCTTTGAAAATTTAAAATTATTTAAAAAATTGACATTGTTAGTTCTCAAATAACTTCCACTCATGCAATCCTACTTAAATAAAATGAATCTTCAGGTCATTACGTGAAAACAGAATATTTGTATATAATATCAAATGTTGTCCACGGTTAGGTATTTCCAACCGTTAGATATCCAATCCTTGTCAAAGACAAAACATCAATTTTATACAAATCAAGACCATTAAGTTGACTGTAATTTAATGTAATTGGTTCAAATTTTAATAAATTAGTTTAATTTTCTTTCATTTTGTTTTACAGTACATTGGAATTAGATAAACATTTTTATCTTACACATTGCTACTGATACCTAGGCTGTTCCGCTACTGACTGCTGCAGGAAGACCCAATCACCTCTTTGACACAGGCGAAAACTAAAGATTGAGGAGCATCGACCAACATATTATTTAAATTGGCGTGGGGGGGGGGGGCGATTTATAAACCGCAGACTCCTTTGCGAACACTCACGTCCGGCAGCTGCAGACCGTGCAACGGTTGCGCAGCCGGCGCAGCCTCCAGCTTCCGCAAACAGCCGGCAGGGGCGCGTGCCGCGACAACCGACCGCCATGCTCCACCTAGCGGAAATAAAGCCCCACGGCCCTCGCCCTTCACGGGGCAGTCTCCGAAGACGCCAGTGATTCACGTCTGTTCGAGAGCTGCGCAAACAAACACTCACACATTCCATTCATGCGCGAGGCGCGACAATAAACGCTTGTTCGACGCGGCGCTCCGGTCCACCCCGTGAAACGCCCGGCTCGTCCCGTCACGAGAAGCTTATAAATATTTAACTGTTTGTGTTTATTCAGGTGCTTCCAATTATTTATGTACTGTCTCTCTGAGGGTCAGAGGATTGCGAGAGGACATGCCTGCGAGGTTTGTGTCATTTGACATGGTCATGACTTGTAAACAGGCATTGCAAATTATGATTTGCTAATTCATTTCTGCCTGGCTGTGGTGATCCGCGCGCACTAGGTGCGCGCGTGCGTGCGTGCGTGCGTGTGTGTGTGTGTGTGTGTGTGAGAGAGAGAGAGAGAGAGAGAGAGAGAGAGAGAGAGAGAGAGAGAGAGAACAGACCCACCCTCTTTGGTGTAATTATGTTGGCCAGCTATCCGAAACCATAGTACAAAATGAAGCGTTCTGTTCGCTGAACGCAGATTTGCTATGATACTTGAAAATAAAATCCGCCTCCAGTGAACATGTAAAGGACGTTGCTTTACTTAATATCACTGTTTTCAAACGAATTCATGATTATTTAGTTCTCACGATATATAAACTGCGTGCAGTAGTCATGTGTTCTACATAATTATTATCCATTCGCTCCACCACTTTACGAGATAATGAATAATACCAGCAAATATCAAAATATTAATGGGCAGAACAATATTCACTATATCGTACAGGAATACAATAATGTATATGGATACAAAACAAAGTCTGGGAAGTATCAAGAATTACAAACAGATGAAAAGCACATTGATGTACACATTATAACACTGCTGAATGAAAATTAACACGCACGTCTCCGGCTTCGTACACAAACCGTTAGAAGGGTAAACATAGCTTCCACCAATGTATGATTTATCGCAACGAACGAACGGATATTCTCCGAACCAAGGGCTAACCAAACGGAAGAACGTATTAGGAAATGTGTAAACAAAACGCGGTGCTCTTAAGTCCTTGATGCTAATCCTACAAGCGCGAAGCCGTAATACCATTGGCCACGGGCCAGCAAAGCGCTGGGACCCGTTTCCCCCATACCCAGCACGTGGCGGGTCTTCTTTACGCCCTCCTTTGATTTCCGCTTTTCTTTTCGTTTTGTAAACTTCGGCAGTGGTCGTTGAGAAACGGTTGAGGAAATGCTTTCAAAATGTAAGGAAGCTCAGTCAAACGCAACGATGCCTGATAAATATTACACAGTCAATCGCAAGAAAAATCTCTAAATTCATTCTTCTTTCCTGGAAAGTTATAAACCCAGTGGTATTCAATATCGTTTGTAAACATTTTGAGTATGTACTTTATGCAAATATTTTTATTGTTATGAAATACCAAATTTTCTCAAATCTATCGGTGCGATTACATCACTTAACAATATTCCGTACGTGATTCGTCAGAGCATCGTTTGAATATGCACACAACGACTTTGTGAGCATTCAAATACGATACGTCAATCTCAGTTTTTTAATTTAAATGTTATTTTTTTATATTTAAAGCTATTTTTTATAAACTAGTATTACTTTGATTATGGATTACGATATTCTTGAATACATTTTCAGTCATCAAATTTCGAGTTTCTTAATTGAGCTCACAAAGCTCGAGTTATCACAAAGAAACAATTTTTCAAATTTGCGATTCGAATTAATTTTTTTAACGCCGTTCACATTATAATAGCCATTACGACCAATCAGATTGGAATTTAGGATCCATGTTAAAAATACACGAAGAAAGAAGGGAACTTTCAGGACATTTAAAGTTGTCGACGAGGAGAAATTATTGGAAAGTGTGCTTGCTGAAACATTTTCGCGCTTTAATATAACGTTTTCCCAGCATTGCAATTTTCACTGTTTCAAATTCCCTTCTAGACTGTTGTACGTGGCAGAACACAAATAATTTATAGTTTACATTTAGTGCAAAGACCATACGTTTAGGCCGACACACTTTTAAAATTCGTCATGATATTTCAAATATCCGGTTCGCAATCCGCATAATGAAACGTTTCTTAAAACCTCCAAGCGAAGAAACATTACTTCCAAACACAGAAAACTCACTATTGGACATACATATGTATGACCTCAACAGACGTCTTCAGAAAGTAATTTCAAATGCTAGCGTGTTATTGCGGATGCTCATAGAAGATGCATTGTTACCGATCAGCACGTTAACCACATCCTCCCCTGAAACTCAAACTTCCTTACAAGAACGACTTAAATAGCATTTTTAGTGTACGGTAAGAAAGGAATTCACAAAAATTTACACACGAATGAGAAGTTGTGATGAAGAAAGCAAAACGCATATTTTAATTGTTTGATTGAACATATGTGGCCATGAAGGCAATGAATAAAATACTTACTCTCTTGTAACACAGACAAATACTGTAATTGTTCAGGACTTGTCGAGTTGAGATAATTAACAAAAATCAGCGATCGTATGGTCATTTCTTATTCTTCGAAGTATTTTACTTTAAAGATGGAAAGTTATACTCGGATATGACCACACAAGGAAGTTGGACATCTCTATTATGGAGGATCTAGTAAACTCAGATTATATGCTGACTGGGCAACGGACGACCTAAACTCTGTGAAAAACACAATTTGTTTGTAACAAAATATAAAACATTTCTAGGATTTAGAGTTCGAAGCAAGTTTCTATGTCGCTACGTGGACAGTACGTATTCGCTTTTGTCGAAAAACCTCAGATGAGTACTGTATGTGTGTTTTACATGTTCGTATAAAAATTTGATGAAACTGAATTTTATTAAAAGTATGATTGAACATTAAATAGATCAGAAAGTATTATCTACAATCGGTTCAGTATATTTATTTATCCACCGTTTACGTACTTACGTAGAAAAGACGAAATATCACAATGACGCAGCGGAAAGTGGCAATATTTCGCCAAATCTCGTATTTTGTCGCCTTGATATGGAATAGTTAGCGAGTATCTACATGCACATGAACTTCTACGAAATTATCATTCCAAAACTACAATATTGATTACGGAGACATTTCACTTAATGACACCTTTCCAAAGAAACTGCATAATTAAATTAGGTCATCTACATTTATTTTAAAAAATGTTACTAGTTTTGGCGTTTTTGCTCGAAGTAAAGGCAATTGAAATAGCAAAAGTAACGAAAGAAAATGTTCTCGTTTTCTTAGACATTTCTTCCTCAGGCAGAATAAAGGACGCTTAAAAAATAACGCGGATTTAATTTTCGTGTAACACACTGAATTTTCCAAAAAAGAATGCGAGAAATCACTTCACTTCTCTAACCATCATGGTGAACTACAGAACATTTTAAATTTTCGTAAGAGGTGGCTATCTGCGTTTTTATTGTGAATTATTTATTAAGAAAATCAAAGCAATTCGATAATCATGATGGACTCCTTTGCAATGTAAAAAAGATTTTCAACGTACGCCCTATGTTATCAAGACTTGTACGTTGGTATTCACACATTGACAAAATACACCACGATGGTTATTATTACGACTTTCCACGGGCTCCGTATGTTATCAAATCTTGTACATTTGTAATCAAACATCGACAAAATATAACACGATTTTCATTTTATTCGAAGTGCGTCGAATGTTATCAAGTTCTGTACGTTTGTTTCTACACCCGAACATATCATACCAAAAATCTTGTACTTGGTATTAACACGAGAAAATATCACACGCCATTTTATTATTCAGTGCGTTGATTTACCAAGTCTTGTACGTTGGTATCCACGATTAACTTATTAATATATTACGACTTTGAAGTCGCCGTAGTTATCAAGTGTTGTACGTTGGTACTTGCACAACCAGAAGATATCACAGGACGATTATTATTACAATCTACGTGCGTCATGCATTACAGTCTTGTACGTTGGTACTCGCACATCGACTAAATATCACACGCCGAACATTATATTACGACTTTCGACGTCCGCGGTATGATATCAAGTCTTGTATGTTAGGATTCGCACATCGAAAAAATATCACACGACGATTCATTTGTTAATATTATATTATTAAAATTATATCACGACTTTCGAAGCCAGTCGTATGTTATCAAGTCTTGTATGTTGGTACTAGCACCCCGAGCATATATCCCACCTTGGCCCACGCTACCAACAGTTCCGCCTTTGCCTGACAGTGCAGCGTCGTATCTTGTGGCGTGCGGAAAGGCGAGCAGACACGTCGTGGGTTGGGGAAACGGGGAGCCGCAGGCGAGTGGCTTCGGGCAGCCCCCACTGACAGAGCCCGGGGCGGCACCGCCTCATTAGCATTCGAAAGGACCCCGGCCCCTGCACCCCTGGCCGGCCCGCGCCGACTTCGCTTCCACACTGCCTCCACTCCGGCTGCGAGAGGCCAGTTGAAGGCGCCGACTTCGCTTCCACACTGCCTCCACTCCGGCCTGCACCCCTGGGTGGACGGCGCCGACTTCGCTTCCACACTGCCTCCACTCCGGCTGCGAGAGGCCAGTTGAAGGCGCCGACTTCGCTTCCACACTGCCTCCACTCCGGCTGCGAGTGGCCAGTTGAAGGCGCCGACTTCGCTTCCACACTGCCTCCACTCCGGCTGCGAGTGGCCAGTTGAAGGCGCCCACTCGACGCGCACGGTCCCTTCAGCTGTTTTGCTAAAGGCAAGGCAGTCGTCTCAAATGCCATGGGAATATACCGTCTCATTACATGTGGAACACGAAGTAAAAAGTTTTCAAATTTGAGTTATTTGGTTTTTCTATTTGAGTTATATTGAACCTTAGATTCGATATATTCACTACGTGAAATACTCATCCAAAAAACGTTTTGGTAATTTTATCAAAAACATTACGCAAATATCTTATAATTTTCCAAAGAAGCAATATCAATGGACTTAGTGGGTTCATCATGTTTATTACAGCAAAGAAACACATCAAGTCATAACTTGGTCGACTTTTCGTATCCAAACAAGAACTATACACACATGTTGCACGTTTCAGTCTAACGACTTGTTAAACTTTTTCCTTTTAATTATAAAAGTGATTTGGTTCACTGCACTACTACTTACTTGTCGGTTTTTGTATCTGCACACGAGATGTGTTTTGAAGCTTTGTTATTCATTAGTTTTAGTGCTTTTTAAAATATATTTAGTGATTCTCGTTTATATTTAAGAGAAAATTTTCACGTCAGAATGTTATTTTTGTCAAGAAAAGTAGGAGGAATTCAAAAACAATGACAGAGATATTGCCTTCAGCGTAAAATACAAGATACAGTCTCCAATGTCTAATGAAACATCACAAGTTGATAAATATGAAAATACGTTGAATATGTCGGAGTCATAACACTGAGATAAATGTTTAGATATTTATAATTTATTATTGTTCAATTATTTTAATTATTTCTACCAATAAAGATATAAAATGAATGCCTTGTTATTTCACAGCAATACACTGTATGGTCAGGATTGTCTATATTATGAATTTTAAAATAATAGATCTAAAGGCAATTATTAAAACAATAATCCGCGCATTACAATTTTTTTTAATTAAAATTTCTCTGAAAACAGCTGTTCCTTGTCCATTTTAAACCAAAGGGAAAGCAAAGTTTGTACAAATTAATTTTCTACTTGTAAATATACCTTAGGATGCCAAAGAACAATATTTCAATATATTTTTTTAAATATATTCGGTCCTAGTCACAGTCAATACAACGTATAACAAGGTACCGAATAAATTAAAACAAAATACTTAACTAATAACAGTAACATTTAAAAATATTCTGTATAAAACATTGCATCAACTCTAATATCACTTTTTAGCTGTACCTCAGGTACAGTTACATTCTACAGTAACTCTTAGTATAACGTAGTCTTCCGTTTTAATTTTAGTATTACATTATAGAAGTTAACAACGTGTCGCTTATTTATTTTTTTTAAAAATTCCCGATAATAATCCTTAAAATAAAATTTGTATATTGTGTTATAATAGATAGGATAAAACAATATTATTTTACAGTTAATCATACGTGTAATCTTGCTAGTAAAGAGAAATTCCCTTCGTAACCTTTGAAAATATATAATTTAGTATTTGCAAGGGCATTTTAAAATTCTGGTCCTGTACCATTATATCTTAATGTAAAATACGAGCAAGTTGAAAGATTAACAAAGCAATAGTCTGCCGGCCACAACTAGACCTTTACCGTCTCGACTAAATGATTGCGCGTCAATAGCATAAGACCCTTCAATACTAACAATCTACAAGCTGTATGAGGAGACTAAGACCATCTCACGTCAGCTGAGGGAATCAAGGTAGAATTGATTCATTTGTACTCTCCACACCATGCAGTACGAGTCACATGTCCGAAGTTATGACTGTATCAACGAACGAAATTACGCTTCATTTCTCACAGGGCTGAAATGTTAAACGATCACCAATTTCACCAAGTGGATATCGCATGTACGTCGCAGCATGATTGCGTGAGATTTTGCGATAATGAGGAATATAAATAAGTGTAAGGGTATCATCTATAGATGCAATGGTTGTAAAATAATTTGATAATTCTTGAATCGTTTGCTTGTGTTTCATCTGAAATTTGCCGAAGGAACGATAAACTACGGTATCTAAAACGGAAAATGTGCGTTTGTCGTCTGAAACAGATCTTAACACACATGCATTATTTAAAAAATCGGAACCCTTTAATACAATACGTAATATTAGAACACGTCATTCATTAGTTTCTTTATCAAACTTTCTTTCTTGAAAAAACAAGAGTAGATAACCAAGAAAGCTCCGTTGTTTCTTAAGAGTGCAATACATCATTTATACAATACTCATCCCCTTTATTTTAGATTCTTATGTTTTCTTTTGAAATACCAAGTGGTCATAAAAATTATTCTTCTTCTTCTTTATCTTCCCCTTCTGCTTCTTAGTAGGCCATAAGTCTATTCCATTTCTTAGATTTACAAATCACTTCTTTATCAAGTTGTACGGGTGGTGGCGCGAATATGCCTCCTAGAATGAAACATATAAAGGCGACGTCGGACCAAAAGTAATGCGAAAAATGGATGCGAAAAATGCACAACGATATCTGAAATGTGACAATATTTTATTAACTCACAACTTATCGAAACGTGTTTTTGGAACTTGAAAACATGCTCTGGATGAATAGATGGCGGATGGATGGCGGTCAAGAGGATTCACTGTAACCTTCCTTAGGGTTCTATTTCCTTTGCCTCATCGTTCATTTCATTCATGGTTCCTATCATATTATCATATTACTATGATAGCCCAGTTATAACTCCTCACTGGTGTAGTCGAAATGATCCCTACTAGGAATTACAATAAAAAATAAATTAGGAGGGAAGTTCAGGCTCTACGAAACTAATCTATCGGCATATCTCTGATACCGACAGCACTTCAGGTATTTCTAATTGACACCATTCCCAGAGGTACTCCAAGGAGCCATCCACGACTTCCATTTTTTCTGAATAATATATTAAAATGTATGTGTAAAGAACACCGCCATAGCATTAACGTCACGAATATCACAATGATTCGAACATTGCATTTTGTTGTCTCTTAGTCCTAATGTCGTTTTTTATGCAATCGCTGAAAGCAAAGAGATAAATTGACAGAAACGCACGAGCTCTCTCATGTCGACTTTAAAAAAGATTAGTTTAAAGAGAAAGTAGTCAACAGTTTACAAAAGAACGCGATCTATTAAACAAAATTCGATCTAACTTGTCATAAGTTTATACGAGATTTCCCCTTTTACAGTAAACCTGTAAAACAATTTAACAGTTAACCGGAAAACATTTCTTCGCATTCTTTTATACTTTTCCCTCAATTCTTATTCTATAGTCATGTCTTTAGCACGGAAAGAAGTAACTTAATATCTTAAAAATTTTTAAGGTATTACTCTCAAAAACATTTTCAAACTAATAAAATTTACGATAATTCTGAAACAGCTTATATTGCACACCAGAAAGGAATCTACTCGAAATTCTCTAACAATAAACGAGCACGTCGTTATGTCAACGTGAATGCAAACGAGAAAAAAATGGCAACTTTCAATGAGGTGTTTCGTGTACCTCTACTCCAATAACAAGGTATTTCCTATTTTCCCTAAGAATGGATTCATCTGGCAGTCATTAAAGAGATTCAACGTTTTAATGAAAAGAACAAGTGAAGCAATAAAACATTTTTTATCACTACGAATTACTCTTCATCTCTGAAAGATTAACTATTACGTTTGTGGTAAAATGTTTATAAGGTGCTCATTACGCAGTTTGATATGCGAGAGAGGTTTGCCTGTAAATGTTTAAATTATAACTCAAAAAGATCCCATTACCAGTGAGCTTTTAATATCAGATCAAATAATTTATGCATGACCGCATATTTAAATCTTAATCAATTATTACACATATCTCCTTTTCGTGAACCACATGAGAGATATACTCGATATTTAAAAAGAACTTATTCTTGTAAGATCCTATAAGTGTAGTGCATGATTTAACACGAGCGGTGGCAATGATCTTCCCCTGCTGGATGGCAATATTCGGCACCGATCTACACGTTGTCATTCGGATTGTTCCTCACCCAGGTATCTCTCCACAGGCGAAACAAGCGCAAAGCTTCCGACTGGTTTCCCGACATCGGTGGTAATGTAGTGCATGCAAGTGTGTGTTTACGTAAGAGGCGAGGAGAAGGCAAAGAAAAGGAAGCAAAGAACGCTGGTGGACCGGGGCCCATTTGTAACAGATCTACCCCGGCAATCGCATAGTGTTGAATGGAGAAACCACAGAAAACTACCAATGAGAGTTGGTAGTTCCCCCACCACCACCACCACCACCACCACCAGAATTCTCTTCCAGACAGCGTCTCCAATACACCTAGCAATCCAACTAGCCACCATCGGGACTCGAACCCCAGAGACGCTGCAGCGGAAATACCTGTTATCACTGCGTCATACAGCAGACCGGTACGGTTCGCAGTAATTCCATTCCCATCCCTAAGGGGCAAGCAATGGTCACTCTGTGAGAAAGGATGAGCAATGGCTCGGCAACGGTCGCCACGCACTCGGAATGCACGCAGGTAATTCACAGGTAATTCCCGCACGCATTGTGTCTCCATCCGTTTGCAGGGGCTAGTGGCGAGCAACGGCCGGCGATCGCATGTCAGCGTGAGTGAAGTGCACACAGGACTTCAGTTGAGCAATAGTGGTCGCGTCACAACACCCACGTTTCCTCTAATGGACTGCCCAAGGGCGAACACGGGACAATTACTGCAATACATGTTAAAAAAATATATTCATTGCGAAAAACGAGACAGACGTTTGTGTTTAACGA
This sequence comes from Teleogryllus oceanicus, assembly GCA_964035755.1. Classification (NCBI taxonomy): domain Eukaryota; kingdom Metazoa; phylum Arthropoda; class Insecta; order Orthoptera; family Gryllidae; genus Teleogryllus; species Teleogryllus oceanicus. The sequence goes on from CAXIVR010000007.1 coordinate 70,444,411, forward strand.
AATACACGAATTTAAACAATTAATAATACGTCTCTCCCTGAAATATGCATAAGCAAGACTATATCAGAATTCACAGGTTGGAATTAATCATTCAATTACATAAACACATAGATTCTTTCATTTAACATACACACTACATACAGTTTAATAATGCTATTTATTGTAATCAGTACCTCTAACATTCGTCCGATTAAATTGCAAGGAAGATTAGAATCGAAATCAATTTACTTTGTCCCGGAATTTTTTGATCATATTCATCTATCAAAAGGAGTAACAGGAATAGATATAACTAATAAAGTACAACCGTCCTTCCTGTCCTACCCAACGCGGAACTGGTGCCTCTGCTCATCCCTTCCTGTCTCCTAATCCTGCCGTGGTCGTATGTATTCGATAACATTAGTATCGCTATATTCTACCATTATAGCTAAGCTGATTAATAATTCAAGAAATAACAATCAGCCAATTGTAATTAAATATATATTGTTATTTCTTTAATAACAATAATAATAACAATAATATAATAAAAAACTAAAGTAAAAAAAAAAACAGAATGAAAATCATTAAAAACTGAAGTGTCATTGGAAAAAAAATTCTCTTCTGACATTTTGTTAAAAAGATTGAGGAAATGAATACTTATGGATAGTCAAACACCAAAGGATTTTTGTGTTTTATTCATAATATTATGTCGTACTCATATCAATTATTATTATTATTATTATTATTATTATTATTATTATCATCATCATCATCATCATCACTACGGTCACTGTGGCCATGGTTCCACAAATTTTATGCTGTTTGATCAATATCTCGATATGTTGCCATGAAGCTACAATGCATGGTGACTGTTTCAAATTCATTTATTATCCGATAAGCACACAAGATTTAACTAAAACTTAATAAAAATACAAATTATATTCATTTTTAAACTATATTCACCTAAGTGTTTTGGTCTGCGTTACATTCGATTTCAAGATATTGAATTATTGTAATATCTCGGTAGACCCTTCAACTTACAGCTACTTCTCTTCATTCCTTTTCATTCATCTCTTCATTATCAGCAAAGACAGCCATTTTCAACGTACTTTTTCTGGCTATATTTCTACGCATTTTTATACTTGCGTAAATTTATTCATGTCCATAGACTATTTTCACACCGCACAAATACCTTTTTATACACTTTTTTACGTTATAATCATCAACTTCCTGACACTCACTGCAATCTTCAATAGTTTGTACGAGGAGAAAATAATCTCAAGACAGCCTTAAATAGCAAAGGATAGGATGATACAACTAACGACTCCTAACTTCACGCTCTTATCTTCCGAATCTAGGCTCTGCTTTTTGATTCCCGAGACAGGCTCTCACTTTCCGACTCCCGACTCTAAGCTCACAACCTCTGACTCCCCGATTCTAGGATCGCCTAGTTGACTAAGCTCACCCTTCGACTCACCAGTCTAGACTCACCTTTCGGTTCTTGACAAGGCCTTCACCGACTTCCTCTCAGGACTGCCCTTCCGACTTGGGACAGATCTCCCTCCGACATTCCCACTCGGACTCACACTTGAAATGCAGCCACTGTCACTAACCCCGCAACTCTTTCCTAAACTCAATGTATTTTCACACTATACATCGATCAGCCTCTCAGCAGTTCTGATATTTATGACGCCGTCTAATGTATAAAGAGTGGAGAAACTCATCGAGCACCGCCTGAGAATCACAGGGAAATAATGTGAATTGTATTCGTGATGTCTTACCAATCAAAGGCAGTGGAGCAATATAAACACATGTGAAGATGGAATCGGATTAAATTGCATAATCAAAAAAGGAGTTATTCACAAGCCAAGACCGGGAGCGGTGGCTCAGTGCATCAACTGCTGTCACTGTAGAACCTCTGGTTAGAAGCTCCTAGGTTTAAATTCCGACGGCGGCAGCAGAATTTTCGACACTGGTTTTCTAGCTAGATCGTATTATTTCGCTGTCTGGAGGAGAATCCTAGCGGCCGGTGGCCCAGATCAGTAGTTTTCCGTGGTTTCTCCGATCAATAACAGGCGAATTCTGAAGCAGTACCCTAACAAACGGGCCACGGACCGTGCTCCATCTTTCCTTCCTCTTCATTGTCCTATCTTCACACCATTCACACATACGCACTTTCTGGGATACCGGTCTGGGACATAAAACTTACATGGCAGGTATGGTGCCCCGCTGATGCGAGATACCTAGTTGGGGAAAAACCCGTTAGCTACCGGAAGGTCAGCCCCGGATCAGGCCATCCAGCAGGGGAAGACCACAGCCGCCTCCGGAGCTAAAGCAGGCACTACACTTACGAGACGAATGACCATAGTAGTTGACGCGTCAGGAATGACTCACAAGCCACAAATATTTCGCGATATAGGAAGACGGTCCGTTTACGGTGAATGAACTGGCTGCTCTTTTGCCTTCACCGCCACCTTTTAACCTGCCTTTAGCACCTCCACTCCCACCTTTGCGAGCGGCCGCGCTCTTGGGCGGACGTCTGGTGCGGGTCAAGGCTGACCGGCGCGGCGGGTTCTTTCGTTTTTGCCACTCCTATTCGCAGACATCCGGCCCCCGCCATGCCCCGCCGGATGCTTCTGCGAAACGGCGAGGAAACGCCGCTGTTCTAAAAGCGGCCGCTCTCTTGGAAGATCCTCTCCCAAGGAGGAGGAGGAGGAGGAGGGGGAGGGAACGGGGAAGAGGAAGGTTGCGTGAGCCATGCGAACCTCTCTCCGCGCACGGATCCCCGCGCGGCAGCGCAGCCCAGCGGTGGAAAACTCTATTATTCCCACCGCGGCTCTGTGTAATGCTTCGATTGATTATTAGTGATTCAGGGTGCGTCAACTACTATGTTCAGTAGTCCCTTAAGTGTACTGCGTGTTTTGCTCAGGAGGTGGCGGTGGATTTCCCCCGCTGCATAGCCAGATCTGGCAACGACCTACTGTTGCTGACAAGGTTTCCCCAACCAGGTATCTCCCACAAGCGGGGCACCGCCCCAGCCGGGAAGAGATTTAAGACCGCGATCGGTCTCCAGGCATGTGTGGTAGTGTAGTTCATGTTAGTGTGTGTGTATGTTTGTAAGGGATGAGGACACGGCAAAGAAGAGGAAGGAAAGATCGCGTGCGGACCGTGGTTCATTTGTTGAGGTACAGGTCCTGCATTCGCGTGGTGTTGATCGGAGAAACCACGTAAAGCTACCGATCAGAGCAGCCCGCCGTTAGAATTCTCCTCCAGACAGCGGCTGAATTCAACTTGGCCAAAAAGCTAGTGTTGAACATTTTGCTGCCATCGGGATTTGAACCAACGAGCTGCAGTGACATCAGTTGTTGCACTGAACCACCGGTCTCAGTGTAATGTGCAACAAAAGGATTCTTCGCGTGTGCGATTTATGTGGTTTCAAGCTATTGTTACTTGGGGAACTGCTCTTGTATCTACGAATGGTCCAAACCGGCTAACGTGGTTCAGATTATGAACTGTCACAGATAGATCTCTCAACGGGGAATCCTAGGTTTCGAGTCGAAACAATGAGAATTTTTGGAAGAAACGAGACGGCTAGGTCGGATTCAGACACTCTGGAAGAGATATCTAGCGGACGGCTACTTTAGTAATTTCCAGAAGTTTTTTTTTCTTATCAATACATGCGCATACCGGAGTAGTAACCTAGCATACGGACCACGGAACGCGCGAGATCTTTGCTTCCTCTTCCTTGTCCTCACCTCCCACGACCTCCCTCAAGAACTCCACCTCCCGCAATTAAAAATATGCATTTCATTTACGGGACTAATGTATCTAGCAGTTGACGCAGGCTGAAGCAAGTGGTCAAACGAGTAGTCTCACTACCCTAAGTATATATTTAGGGCAGAAAGTGCAACACACGTGGAAGGAGATGCATTCGATGGGCAAAAATAGTCCTACACCTCCTATACAAGTAGAATCAGCTAACGTTTAAATGTATAAGAAGAATAAAATTGTAAATAAACGCCTTCAATGTACAGTGTACTACTCCACAGAGAGGATACCACTTTAACATCTGTCGCTTCGCTTAATTTGATTTACCTAGATAAACTTACTTTAAAGTTTCTCGTGTAAAGAAGAGTTAGAAATATCAATCAAAATAAAATCATTCAAAAAATGGCATGTACATAGGATTCCGAAAAACATTTTTTTCATTACAAAGCTAGGATATGCTTTCATTTAGTTCTCTAACAAATAACTGATGTTCTTCAGGCAAGATTGATTTTACTAGATTACATTAATTTAGAGATAAATTTTACTTTTCTCGTTATCTAAGTAAATGCAACACTAAAAGCCCTTACTGTCATAAAGTATGTATTTTCTATATATTTCTTACAGTAACACATTGATGCCCTTCATTTCTTCACTAACACTCATGCTTCTAATCCTACCGTAACAAAAATTAGGGATCTACCAATATTCTCTAAAAATGAGTACGCAGCGGAAGAGTTTAACAGTTTAGTTACGTCATTTTGATTTACAGAACTGGTGACAAAAACATCTCCGCAGGAATAATGCCTTACCAAGAAAAAATTCCAGACTCTATCGATTACTACCTACAAGAACGACATAGAGAAACTGCGAAAACCGAAGTTCCGTACAAGACTTCGCCGTGTGCATTTGGGGCGCATACCACGTTCTCGTAATTTCAGGGAACCGACCAGGGGATTCCTGCAATTTGTGGGAGCCTATGTACAAGCATTAGATGGTGAATGTCATCAAGTCTTCGACACACGAGAAGAAATGGTTGAACGCTTGAGGTATCGTATAAATACCCTTGACTAGCCGGATATTCGTTTTTGTAATAGCATATTTCATTCATGAAATCGAAGTACCCCAAATATGTTGCTTGAAGATGAAAAAAAGTAGGCTGATAAATCATTATCTGTAGGAAAACAAAAATGGTTGTGCACATACCGTACCGTTTATGAGCGCACATTGGTGTCAAAGCCATTCAAATTTCACTTCAGTGAGAAATCATGAACAATCTATTACATTTCCCTAATAAAAGAAGAAATATTTGTAATTAAATTGAAAAGACTGTCCTGAGTGCGTAATTCTCCGAACAATGTATGTTTCTAAGCCGCCAGGGAAAAATAGTGTAAGTCAGAAAATGTTCAAAATTAATTAAATCGGTGATCTGGTTTATGGTAGCGACATCGATATTTTCATATTTTCAATATAAAGCACTTAGGGATGATGAGTTGAAAACATTGTTTAAAAAAGGTTAAAAGACCCTCCTATTATATGATTAATGCTTCTGGTTGCGCCCCAGGTGACCCAAACTCAAGAAACATTAGACATATAATTAAGAATCATTGAATATTTTTCTTCCTATTGGTTATTCCAAGAAAATCAATAAAATGTCTCTCCTGCAAAGTACCATTTTTTGACTTATACTCTTTTTTCTCTATCAACCTATATTCATAACTTCCTTGCCAGAAAAAGTATTATTTTAAAATTTTCTATTTGTGTCAATGAAATGCAAGAACGAATGAACGAACGTAAATAACGAACGAAGTAGCTAAAGAAAAAACAATGCTGAAGAGATGAGAAAAAATTAGATTATGGCGGGCAGAGAAGTACAAAGAACTATATAGGGCAGAGAAGAGTTCACATTTTGAACACATTACGCCTGATTATTATTATTATTATTATTATTATTATTATTATTATTATTATTATTTTCTTTATTTATTACTTATTCACAATATATTATTATATTATTAAAAAAAAATATCATCATTACTGCGAAACATATTGCGCCCTATATACATCAACAACTACTTTACACGTTATCCATGATAAAAAATCGCTCTAAACCTTTTTACCTTTCTTCTATTTTCGCTTTGGAAGATAACTATCATCGTGATACTGGATGGAAGATAACTATCATCATTCAACTACACTACCTTGCTTACAGAATTCAATATTTCCCTGTGTAATATCGTCTGCACCGCAACATTGTCTGTAACCTCATCAGTTTCTTATCTCATAGCAAAGTTAAAATTATCTTGCTACGGTTCATCTGCCAGATTCGACAAAACATTAGCAATCCCGATTTCATATGTGCAGCGTCACTATTAAGACATTGTCCTTTTATATATCCGTCATCGTGGGAACAACTCACTCTTGGAAGGCTATTTTAATTCCCCAAGCAAAACTTGAACTGGTTTGCTATGTTTGATTTATATTTCCTTTTAAACTCATGAATCAACAATGTTTGAATCGTCACGATCCGGTTCAACACTTTTTGAGATCAAATGTCTATAATATACCAGGTAGTATCTCATTCAGTGCGTCCCGCAATATTCTGAATAACCGATATTCTGAATAACCGATATTCTGAATAACCGAAGTGTCATCAATACTCGGGTAATAGTAAGCCATAACAATACTTAAAAATTATATAAATTTGTCAGTGAGTGAAAGCAGAATCGCATAACTCCCTAAAGAACACACAGAAAAAAAGACGATTAAAAAGTTAGCTAAATATTACCGATCCACATTTCTGACGTTCACTCGCAACGATGACGTCACCGGCCAATCGTGTGAACGCACCTCGGAGGATAACTCTCTCGATTAACCTTCTGATTACCCGGGTGCTCCATCGGTGACGCAAGACGGCGCCGTGACGTCACAGCTGTGGCGACGCGTGTCCGCCCGAACGCCCTTCACGGTCCACTTCCGCCTCTCCCTTTGTCCCTTTGCCGGACGGGTCCGGCACGTGTGAAGCAGAATACGTCGCGGCGAGGTTATCCAGGTGAGGGTGGTATTAGCGGACGTTGAACGGTGTCTAACGCCACTGTTGTCAGAGATCTTGCGAAAAAAACAAAGTTGTTGCATAACGACGTTCAAAACCTTTCCGCGTAAGTCTCCTTTAAGACTGTCAGTAGATCAAGTTAAGTCGTGTTTGCTTTTTATTCCTTTTGTCCAGAAGCCGTCGTTACTATCCGGGTTTCTCCGAGAGTTACCCATCCGAGGATCCTCGGTGTCTTCAGCAGCTCATCTTCCGGGACTTAAAGGTAATATTGTTAAGAACATTTGAGGAGAAAATATCAGCAGAGCATACAAAAATAGTCTAAAGCAATCTTCAAGAAGTATTAAAGATGGGCTTTTGTTTCCCGTCCTGAACGAAATCAACATTACACTAAAACAAACTTAAAGCAGCATTAGACAGTTAATTCAAATTAATAATTTTTACGTGAGAAATAATTATTTTTCATATTTCTATCTATTTCGATGCTTCGTTTTTCTATCTACGTGTAATGGACAACAAAGAAGGCATGTAGGGTGAACTTACTTGGCTATCCGGGAGACGCCGCGTCCAGGACACAGGTGCCGACGTTTCGGTTGCCATTCTGCGACCTTCACGACCTTCACGTGGTATTGCGCAATACTACGCCCTGATGAAGGTCGCTGAAAGGCGACCGAAACGTCGACACCTGTGCCCTGGACGCGGCGTCTCCCGGATAGCCATGTAAGTTCTAATTCCGGCCCCGGAAGCCTACGCTCTCGCATATAGGGTGGTTTTCCTAATTGCTATTGTCATTGCCCAAGATGTTTGGTATGCATCTCGTATTTTCATAGTGTAATGTAGGCATAGGTATGTATTTCCCTTTTCTGTACAGACATTACGTTTATACATCCAAACGCCACATCCCAAAAATGAAAAATGAATGATACATACAGGTAAACTGCGTGTGCGAGAAATGTCAGGGAAGAAATACAAGGGAAATAACCGAAAAGCGATAACGATTGCATTTCCTTCGGTCATCGGAAGGTTTTAGGGTTAGAGTCGATGTAGTGGACGATTGGAGAGAATACACTGACGTCAAACTGCCTCATTAGAGGCGACGGCTTCTCTGTACGGTAGTTGTCCACTATTTTGCTACCAATTTAAGACAAATGTGGAAACAACAAACAAGCGACGGACAGCCA